>JANUWF010001059.1:45000-1245000 GCA_026120185.1 Voacanga thouarsii | reverse complement strand
ATTTCAAAGAGAATCATTGTATGATCTTTCTTTTCCCACGTGGGACAAGCACAACGTTGAGTACTCAATAAAGGTAGACTAGTAGGACTAGTCTTTGAAGGGTTAGGGTAAATCTTTTAGTAGGTGGTCACCTCTGAGGGGTGAGTCCTTCCTGGATACGATGCCAGTCCTGTAGGTCGTATCGGTCCCAGCTAGCAAGTTCAGTTAATGGGACTGTGTATTTTCAGAATAGACAACTGGTAAGTTTGGGTGTAGAGATAGAAGAGTATCTCGCCCGATAGGCTATACACCTACCTTGTGTCAGTATGTACAAAGTGTGGCATCCTGAACATTTTTTTTATCATGGTGTACAAAGTGTTGTGCCATAGCTACCTCTTTTGGGTGGTTGCTTTTATTATATACATGTATGGTTTGAAAGAAAAACACCACTCTTCATTCGTGAAATTTATTTGAGACTTGCCAATATTTTCTTTTATGAAAATTTTTGAACCTGCATACATAAACTATTTTACCTAAAGTACTCAAAGCATACACGGGCTTACTGAGATTTATGTCTCACCACCTTTTATACCATACTTTCAGGTCAGTCCTGTTGTGAGGGTTATTGATTAGAGATTGCCTTATTTTGAAGACTTATTTCTTTTCATATGTATTTCATTTGAGAGACTCTAGTAGACATTTATTTGTTTTTGGGTATTGTTCATGTATAATTTGATTTGTAATAAGTTTGATTTGGATTATTACTTTCTTTTCTTTTGTGAGTCCTAGTTATAAAGACCCCTTTTCCTATGGATGGGGGCAATATCCCCAGCCCTAATAGGATACATAGGTAGTGGAGTATTACACCTAGGCCACTTGATCATTCAGTTATTAGTACCAAGTGGGTTTTCAGAAACAAACTTGATGAAAATGGAGTAGTGATTAGAAATAAAGCTAGACTTGTTACCCAAGAATTCAATCAATAAGTGGGTATTGTTATGACTAGACATTTGCTCCCGTTGCTAGATTAGAGTCCATAAGATTGCTCATTACCTTTGCATCTTTCAAAAATTTCATACTTTATCAAATGAATGTTAAAACTGCATTTTTGAATGGTTTTATTAAAGAGGATGTATATGTAGAACAACCTTCAGATTTTATTCACGAGCACTTTTCAAATCACGTTTTTAAACTCTCAAAGGCTCTCTATGGTTTAAAACAAGTCCCACGAGCTTGGTATGAAAGATTTAGTGGATTCTTGCTTTCAAAAGGTTTTTCAAGAGGCTTGATTAATATTACACTGTTTATTAAGTCAGAAAATTCTGATGATCTTCTCATTGTCCAAATGGAGTGGTCATTTTTTGTGCTACTGATGAATTCTTGTGCAAGATATTTGCTAAGACTATACAACAAGAATTCGAGATGAGCATGATGGGAGAACTCAACTTCTTCCTTAGATTGCAAATTAAACAAACCAAGGATGAATTTTTTCTAAATCAAGTTAAGTACGCTAAGGAACTACTCAAAAGATTTGGCATGAACGAAGTCAAAGAAATTAGTACACCTATGAGAACTTCTCTAAAACTTGATAAGGATGAAAAGGGTAAGAAAGTAGACGAATCAAAATACAAAGGTATGATTGGAAGTTTATTAGTATATTTTACTGCTAGCTGACTAGATATTATGTGTTCAGTGTGTTTTTGTGCTAGATTTCAATCTTGCCCAAAGGAATCTCACTTATGTGCCATGAAACGTATCCTTAGATACATGGTTGGAACATATGATTATGGTTTATGGTATCCTCGTACTGATAACTCTAATCTTATAGGCTACACTGATGCAGATTATGTAGGCTAAAAGTTGAACGAAAAAGCACTAGTGGGCACTGTCAATTTCTCAGACATATAGTGTCATGGCATAGCAAGAAATAGGCTTGTGTATCCTTATCCACAACCGAGGCTGAATACATTGCAGCAAGAAGCTATTGCGCATAAATTTTATGGATAAAAAATACATTGCTTGACTTTGGTCTTAATTTTGATTGCGTACCTATACTATGTGATAATATAAGTGTAATCAATTTAACAAAAAAATCCCGTTCAATATTCTAGAACCAAGTATATTGAGGTTGTGCATCATTTTATTAGAGATCATATGCTCAAATGTCATGTTTGTGTAGAATATATCCCCACAAATAAACAACTTGCAAATATTTACAAAACCCCTGGTTGAAGAAAGATTCTTCTTTCTGAGAAGAGGATTAGGCATCACAAAAATTGCGTGACTAATATTTTGTTAAGAAAGATTTGACAATCTGTTTTTGCAAGTCTCTGAAGAAACATAATTTCGGAGGGAGATTTTGGATGTACCATTTCGAAGAGTAAATCCAAAAATCATCTTCCAAAACTCTCAATTTAAGGAGTTCCTTTTTGGATGAACATTTTGCATGAAGACTGAATCCAAAATGAAAATAACTTGATGCTTTGTATGTCCTTCAAGAATAACTGCTTTTATATTAGTCTTTTTAAAATTCAAATAAATAGTGCTATTTTCAAGATAGCTTTTGAAGTCCTTGATGAAAAGTCTATTTCCAATGTACTTGACTGTATTTATCCTTACAACCTCCTAGGAAATTAGAAAAAGCTTTTCTCTCTCTTCTCTCTCAGATTCTGAAATCAACTCCATCATTCTTTTAATTTTTTCTAGTTTCTCTCTGAACAACTAAAAGCCTAAGCTCTTACCCTCTGATCACAATGGTAAAATCCCCAAAATCAACCAAACCCAAGCCAAAGAAAGCCCGAAAAATCACTCCATCAATGCAGAAATCGGCTACTGAGACTAAATCGTCTGCAAAGGAAAAAGGAAAGGAAGTCATTCCTGAACTCACGACTTCTTAGACCAGTTCTTCAAAATTATCTCTGAAACAGGAAAGTTCCGAGACCCAGGTACCTCGCCTTTTAGACTTTAAAATTGAATATTATTTTAATGAATGGGTTTCAAGAAACTGAACTGTGATTGTTGGTTATCGGACAAATCTAGTGTCTTTTTTGAATTTTATAAATGTGTTGAATATGTTTGAGTCTTTTGGGTGGGGAGCCCTATTATCTATTGATGAAAAGTTGTTTACTACTCTCGTATAGGAATTTTATGCTAATATGAGAAAAGGCTGATTAGAGGAGACTGGAGGGGGTTTTATGGTCTGGTGGTACACTTCAAGGGTTAGGGGTAAGAACCTTGAGTTTGATCATCGCCTGTTGAACAGATTATGTGATGTCAGAGATGGCAGGATATTTTGAACTGAACAAGTTCTCGGAAGGAACTAATCTATTTGATTTGGGAATGCTTGAACATATATTTACTGGCGGGAAGAATCTTAAGAACTCGAGTGATAGGAGCACGAAGTGGTTGAATGGACCGGGTAGGATTCTGCACCACATGGTTTCAGCGATGGTGGTTCTAAATTTTGGTCATAAAACCTCTATCAACATTATACAAATGGTGATATGTTGGAGCTCTTTGAAAATAGGCTAATAAGTTTTGGGTATCTTGTTGCCAAATTAATGATGCAAACAAGGAATACCTGTAGTAAAGCCCTACCTTATGGAAACTTATTGACTAAAGTATTCAAACACTTTAGTATTGATCTTAGTTCTTTCACCCCTGCTTCTTCCAAGATGAATATGTACAGCTTTGAGTCGTTCGAGAGGATGGGATATGTGAGAATGGACAATGAGTGGAAGTTGCTTTGAGAAGAAGTAGCTACTAATGAAAAAGAAAAGTTGTTAAAGGTAAAGGCTGAAGGCAAGATTGCTCAATCTGCCAAAGCAAAGAGAAAAGTTGAGCTAGAAACTCAAGAAGAATCCTCTACCAAAGGCAAACAAAGAACTCAAGACACAGGCATCGGTCAGAGCATTTTGGAAGCCACAATTTATTGGTTGTTAAGGTGGACAACCTCAATTCAGAAATTCAGATTCTTGGAAATAGGTTAATTGCAGTAGAAGAGAAGGATAAAAAGGATGTAACAATGCCTGATAAATCAGCACCGTCTCAAGAACAAGTGCCTGAAGAACAAATTACTCACGAGGATAATGCCAATGCACAAGATACTGTGAAGGAGAAGAAGGATGAAAGAATGATAGCTATGGAACAAGGAAGCCAGACACCCATGCATCAGGAAGAATCAGCACCACTTGCCCCCACTGCAATCCCTGTCTCACTTGGAAAAAGGCAGAAACATGTGGTAGTTAAGAGAAAGTCTAGCCGAATTGCTGGACAGTACTCCAAAAAGGGTGCTAGGACTAAGTCAGCAACCATCCATATTTCCTAAGTTACTATCTCTGTGGACTGCTTCCAAGACATCTTCTGCTTACACACTTTTAACTGCTTTTCTATTGACAATTACTTTTTGAATTTTTGCACCAGTCTTTGAACAATTTACATTTTGCATTTCTCTTGCTTTATCTGTTAATTATATATCTCCTCTATCTACAATCTAATCTAATTCTTTGCTATTTTTATTCTCCTTATTCTCTATTTCTGCTTTTTGATTGATGACAAAGGGGGAGAAAAATACAGATTGTGAGATTATTGTATGAGATTGTTGTGGACACATTGTGAATAGACTGTGGATATATATTGTGGAAAGAAACAGATTGTGAGATTGTTGTGGATAGATAGCTTTTTGTTAATGATTGTTGATGACTATTGCTGATTGTTATTAATATATATAGATTGTTGATGATGATTATGGAATTGTAAGTGATTGTATGATGATTTTGAATATATACTGGTTGTATATAATGAAAATCAATTATGGAATCTGACTATGCTCGTTTCTGATCATAGTTTAAAGATATGGGTGTTTTAATGGAGTCTATATTGAGATATTGTTGTTGTTGAGGTCAAAGGAGATTGAAATATGTGAATGAGTCCATTGTACATTTTAACAATTTGATTTTGTGGCTAACCGAATGATCTATCTTGAAAATGGTTGTGATATGCTCTATATTAAAAATCTTGGATGATGAGGATATTTATACCTATATCTTTATTTCCTAAAAAAAAATTCTTCTTGAAGTCTGAAATATCTTGAGAAAACTAGGCTGGATCAAAATCTTTGAAAATTCACTTTTACCCTGCACATACACAGTAGGAGTTTTGGACTCACATTTCTTTAATCCAAAAGTCTTTTCCAAAATTAGGTTCTAAAAAGGCCAGCTTCTGTCTAATTTTACCCTATTTTGGATATCCAAAACCCTAAGTTCAAAAATTCTGTAGTCTCAATTCTCCTAGTTTGGATGCACATTTTGGAAATCCAAACTTTTAAATCCACTTCTTTCTCTCAAATCACACTTTGTGGTCATATATCCTATGTTCATATATGCACATATTAAGGGGGATACTTTTCATCTTATGATTTATATTCTATACCTCATTGTGTACATAGTTATACATTTTTTTATTATGACTATTCTCTCAAGGAATAGTTGTGTGATGGAAGGAAGGAGGATATGGGGGTTGGTTAGGCTATAGGCACATTGAGCCATGTTTGTGAGTACATGCTAAATTTCTTATCTTAGTCTCATAAACACTCATTGAGTCCTATAATGAGAGAATGCTTCTTTGCTAAAAATATTCTTGTTTCTCTCGGTCTAACATGTCCATATTGTACATATTATTGTTTTTATATCACAATCTCATCAAGTTTGTCATTACTCAAAAATGGGGAGATTGTTAGCCCTAAGGGCATTCTCATGTGTTTTGACTTATGACAAACATTGATAAGGACTAACTTGTGTGACTTACAAGTGATAGGACATGTTTGACTCAGTTCTTTCAAGGCATGTATATAAGGTTGCTAAGCAGCTCTTGAGGAAATAGAATCTAAAGTGGAGATTGATCAAGAACAACCTCAACCTAAAAGCTCACAAGGTCTAAAGTCCTTAAGAAAGAACTTTAGACTATGAATCGTTTTGTTAAGGTATTTTGTGTGAATTTCTATATGTCTTCTTTACCTTATGATTTAGTTTATTTCTGCCTTGAAGCACACGAGCAAAAAGATTTCAAAGTATTAAGTCTTCAGAATTTTGGATTGAGTATTTTGGATGGCTCTGCATCTAAAAGCTTCGTCTAGAAGTCTGTGAACAGTGTTAAAATTTTTCTTCTTAGAAAAGTGCTATTTTGGACTCACCTTTTGGATACACCTTCGTCCGATCCTTGAGTCCAAAACTCTGGAAAATCTGACAGTGTGAAACTAGCTGTTTCTAGCCATTGGAGCTTTAGTTTTTGCTTCTATAAAATGTTTCAAAACTTGATTTTAAAGTAGATTTTTGTCCTATCTTTCTAAGAAACACTCTTGCTCTATAGAATAAAAAAACTCTTATTTTCATTAGTGCGTAAAAGTAAAATCAAATTGCTTCACAAAGGTAAAGGTTGTTAGTGCTCATTTATTTGCACAATTGCTCAATAGTGTGAGCTATTTCAAATTCATTTCCATAATCCTTCTTGTACATTAAGGTTGTGGTGTAAAACCTATTTGAGGTGAGCCTTGATTTGTTGTTGAGTGAGAGGTTTACATAAAACTAAGTGTAGTGATCATTTTATGTAATTGGAGTAGAAAGACACCATTGAATTGGCTGAGTTTATGGAAATTTGTTTAAAATCTTTAAGTGTGAGTTTAAGGTAGTGAATGTAGATCAAGGTAGATTGAACTACTATAAATCTCTTGTTCATTCTCTTTGCATTTGATTTTGTCAGGTAGAGAACTCATTTGCTTAAATGTTCTCAATCATTTAAAAGAAATCTTTATGATTCTCATCAACCCATCTTCATTCTTATATTAATTGCACATCTCTTGTCTCATCTCATTCAGACATTTCATTTAAATAGTTGTTGGTTCCATAAAACTACTCAAAAACTCCTTTCTATATATTCAACTAATTTCTCGATCTGAAAAATAATTGGAGAACTTCGAAAATAGAATTTTTGATAAGTATTTTAAATTTGCCAAAAATCTTATTCACCCCCTCTAAGGTTTTTCATTTTTCTTTGTTTTTCTATTATTTTTATTTATTTATTTATTATTTATTTTTTATTTTTCTTTGAGCGCAATATTGACATTATCATGGACAATTACTTTTGGGCACAAGATAAAAGGAGCTACAATGATGAGAATTTGGCAAATTTGCAAGCTCGGATTGACACTTTTTGTTAGATGTCACTTGAAGCCTCAATGTGTTCTTTTGTCGCCAATACCAATTTATATGTTACATGGCATAAAGAAGCATCCCAAAGTATGATTCATCAAAGAACACAACTAGCCAAGTTGGTTGAAGATGCCATAAAGGCTACAAATTTGCCATACACTTGAACAAGAGGATCTCCAAGGAAAGGAGAGAGGATTTGAGGAACAATTGCTTAATGTGGAAAGGGAGGTATTCAATTCTTGTCTATGTGCTAATAATTCTAATCTTTCTTTGTAACATGATTTAATTGGTTTCTCTCCATTCTTGGAGAATAATGGTCCAAATGATGATGTATGAAATTTAATATGCCTCAAGGAGTTGGATCTTTTAATGCTTCTTCATACGAAGTCCTTGGAGGATGTTGACAAATTATACCCTTCACCCCATCTAAATGGAGGTAACTTAGTTTCTATAGACTATGCATTAAAAATTAAGGATTTCTTGATCTTATCTTTAAAATTTACACTATCATGTTCAAAGGGGAATTTTAATTGTGACAAATCTTTTGAAAGAATAAGTGGCGATTCTAATATTTATACATTGTTTAGATATAATTTACATCTTTGGGTTGGAAACTTGGTTTGTATCTGTAAAAAAGTGTTACGAAAAGGGGGGTCATGCATGGACATTCACTGCAACTACTATTTTCTATGAACCCTCTATTTTGCAAAAACCTCCATTCTTTCTACATTCATCGTGCCTATCTTCTACTTTAAGCTTTAATATCTTTTTCAAATGTTTGATGCGGAAGCATGATGAGTGGAAAGAGTGTTTTTTTATGTGTTTTGTGTTTGTTGTGCATTTGGGTTCTTTAGGTCTTTCCGTCATTCTTTTATTTTATCTAGTTCCATTTTTAGTTGTTAAGTGTTTTGTTTTTCCTCTCCCAAATAAGAAAATTTTTTTCCAGTTTAAGTGTGGGAGAGTGAATAGTGTCTTTATTTTCTTTCTTAGGATTTTTAGTTTGTTTTTTTTTATTTAGGTATGTCTTTATTTTGTTATTATTTTCCTTGTGCTTTTATTTGTGTTTTCTTTTGTAGTAAAGTCCTTTTGGACAAGCTTTTTTCTCTATTTCCAGTTTTGATATCTGTTGGAGTTTATTGGACTTAGGGAGTATTGCTTAACTTTATCCCTCATTTTATCATTTTTGGTCCCATTGGAGATGCTTTCTTGTGGTAATTTTTTGCCAATGAGGATATCGTCCAGTTTAAGTATGGGGGAGTGGTTTGGTAATATTCTTTGTCTAAGTTTTTATCAATAAATTCTCTTGGTGTTTTCTTGGTATTAAGCTACTTGAATTTTCTAAAACAATTTTGTTTTAATTTCCTTGAAATTTTTGAAAATTTAAAGTTTGGAATATTTGGAGCTACTTCGTAATGGAAGTATTTTCTTTTCTCTATTCATTCCCTTTATTTATTTTGGTCTACTTGGTTGTACTTTCATTGTTCTATATTTGGCCATTGAGGAAAATGTCCAGTTTAAGTGTGGGGGGAGAGTTTAGGTATTGAAGATATTTTCCATATCATTTTTGTGTGAAGTTTTTCAAATTTTTTATGGTTTTCATTGTTTAGCAAGGTTGTAATTCTTTTTCTTACTTGGATATGAATTTTTGTCATTCATTTGGTGAATTTTTATGAAATTAGTTTATTGGATAGGGTCATTGTTAAGATTTGAGAGGTTGGATTAATCTTGTTTATGTATTGGTGTTTGAGCATTATTTGACTCATCTAGTGTAAATATGGAGAATATGATGAATGTGGGAAAAGTTTGTTGACTAACTATTGTATTATGAGTTTAAACTTTGCTTAGCTTTGAGTTGTGATAAGAATGTGAGGAGATAAAAGATCTTTGAGTGGAAAGATTGTGGAAAATTTTTGTGAGTTGAAAAATTGAGAAAAATGAGTTGATTGTTGTTTTCTCTTTAAAGATGAGAAAGTATTGTTTTGTTTGATTATGGGGGCTAATACGGAAAATAAAGAGAATCCATTTTCTTGAGGCTATGAATTTTCAAAGGCAAGAAAGAGGAAAGATGTTGAAAAAAAAATGATGAGTGATGACTAAAAGGGGGCTAGTATGGTGTGTAAAGAGAAATTCATACACTTGAGGCTATCAATTCCCTAATTCATTGAAAAAAATGAGAAAAAAAATTGAGAGAAAAGAATTTGAATGCTTTTCCTTACATCATGACTTAAGTTGTGCAATTTTTAAATTTATAATGCTTGAGTTGGTAGATAGCTTGGCTTGTGTGATTCATGTTATCTATGTTTTTAACTTGAAGAGTGAAATAATTCTTTTTAGACTAAGGTATAAACTTAATTAATTTGACTTTAAAAATTTTGTGATGTCTTGTCAAATATTTCAAAGTTTGAACTATTTTCAAAGGGTTTGATGAATGGCAAGAGTTTTATCTAAAGTTTGAAAGGAAGCTATAATCCTTATTACGTTTCAAATTGTTTGAAGGATAAAATTCTTGTGTTTTCTTGATAATTTTCTTGACTTAGGTGTTTTGCTTGAGGATAAACAAAAGTTCAAGTATGGGGGTATGTGATAGGGGCTAAAATCTTCACTATTTTTCTAGTTATTTGAGGTTAAATTGATATACTTTTGATGTAATAACTAGGCATATTCCTTTCTATTTGACATTTTTCTTGTAGAAAGTATTTATAACAAATTTGTGTAGATTTAAGTTGATTTTGAGCAAAAAGTGGAGAAATTCCAGAATGCACCTGGCACCAAGTCCAATTTGGAAAAACAGCGGAAACAGAGCAACGTCCAGGGGAAAAATAGAACACAATTGGTGCCAGGTGGGTCGACTATACCCGGTGCCAGGTCTGCTCTGGAGAGGCGAAAATCCTGTGCACGAATTTGATAATTTTCTAAAGATTTTGATATTTTTCGAATCCTACTCGGCCAAGACTTCCCAAGCAATGAATTTGGCATCAAAGAAGCCTATAAAATGAAGAGAAAACACAAGAGAAAGTAGTGAATCTAAGAGCAAAAATTCCAATCATTCAAAGAAGGAGAGATTCACTATTCAAGTAGGGTTGTTTAAGAGTCTTCAAAGAAGAAGAAGGAGCCTTATCTATGAGTGATTTCCTTTACCTTTGTTTTCTTGTTCTTAAACAATGATGTATTCAATGTTTTATTTGTAATTCGATATTATTTTAGAATTCATAATTTTATGTTTATTTAGTTATTTGATCAATTTTCTATCATCATTGGTGTTTGATTACATGTTATTATTGGTTATTGATGCAAGTTTTTCTAATTAAGCTGGGAAACGATATTAGGAGTTCATTGCATTGATTTTATATTTGTCAAATCCTAATGGATTTGGGAAACAAAGTTAAGATTAAAGGATTAAGATGATCAAATATTAGTTGTTTTCGCCTAGAGTATAGGATCATTAGCTAATTTCATGTTTATGAGGAATTATGTTTAATGCATGTTTTGGTTATGTTGGTTTGATTGGAAAATTTGCTAATTTAATCAAAATATAGTGATTCCATGGATTGGGAAAGAAGTGGAGTATATATAAATAGATTCATGACTTGGGAAACGATTAAATTTTACTTTATATTCCTTCATGATGCTAAGATGATGATTACTTGAGATGATTGCTAAATGATTCATTTTCATGTGTTCTAGGATAATTGTCTAAATTGCATATTCCTACATCATTGAGTTGTACATATTTCTTTAATTTTCTTTTTATTAATTTATGACTTTATTTGGGTCAGTTAAACAATGAATGAAAAGTTATTAGTGTGTACTTGTTTCTTTGAGGATTGATACTCGTTAAATCCTTATATTATGCTTGCGATAGGTATACTTGCTCGTATGTGTATTTTGGGATTAATGTTTTAATTAAAACTTGACTAAGGGATGGATTTAAATTTTTTAATTTTTATAAACCCAAAATTTACGTATTAGTGTTCTTTGTGAATCTTGATCTTCCACTTGTATAATGACAAAGTTGAGCTCTTTTAGATTCTTCATAGCCTTCCAAAGTTCTATAAAATGCAAGGTTTCTTGCATGAGAGCTTGTAAGTTCTTTTGGAATTTTTTTTTGCTCAATCTCATCTAAAGCTCCTTAGGTTGATCTTACACATTCTCTCCTTCTTCATGTGATTGTTCTTCTCGTTATAGGTGATTCCAATCACTTTCTCCTTTTTAAATTGATTCAACTACAAATCATCACCTACATCAAATGAAGATAAGTTACTAACATTGAATGTTGCACTAACATTATACTCACCAGGAATATCAATTTTGTAAGCATTGTCTCCAAACTTTTCTAAGACTTGAAAATAGTCCATCTCCATTTTGGTTAAGTTTGAATTTTCGATGCAAAGGGAATGTAAAACCCACTACATACCTTACACAAACGGATCGAGAATTTCACCCTGTCCTTAGGATCAGGGGTCTTTATAAAGCACTAAAGAAATAACAACTCCGAAACTTAAAGTGCAAGCTAAATAAAATCCATACATAGTAATACGTGTAGGTGTAGAAAACATTATAATCATACCACAATTAATTAAGTTTTAAAATTAAAATGTCAACTCCTAAACTATACACCAAAACACATTAGAGCAAGTACACTCATCACAAAGTATTGTATATGGAATCAATGAGTATTGATTCTCAAGGAGTAAGCACAATTAGTTAATTACTTTTATTCTACTGTATAGCCCTTGTAACACCCCACTACCTAGGCCCGCCGGGGCTGGGGATGTCACCCCGTCCAAAGGACAAGGGGTCTTTATAACTAGGTCACACCAATGAAAATAAAACAATACCTTAAAATTTAAACTTATTACAACCTAAAATTCAAGAACAACTCCAAAATAAATTGTTTACAATCATCTCTCAAAACAAAACATAAACTAAATAACACAATGTCTTCAAAGCAGGTAACAAACTAGCTACTCATCTCTACAGCAGGATCGACTTGAAAACATGGCATAACGGTGATGAGATAAAAATCTAAGCAAGCCCGTGTGTGTGCTTTGAGTGTTTATGTAAAACAGTTCATGAATGCAGGTTGTAAAAATTGCATAAGAGAGAGAGCTGGCAAGTAATAAATAAGGTTAAAATAAAGAGTGGCGTTTTTCTCTTTTCAAACCATACAAGTGCGCAATAAATACCACCACTCAAATGGGCAGCCATGGGTTACCACACGTTGGGCCCCATGACCATATAACAGTCACAATGCCACACATTGTGCAGACTGACAAAAGGTAGGTGTACGGCCTACCGGGTAAGATACTCCTCCTTTTCTACACCCAAACAAACCGGTTGTCCACTCCAGAAACACACAGTCCACATGACTGAAACTTGCTAGCTCGGACCGGCATGATTAAGTAGTACTGTCACTTCTCCAAGTTGAGTTCATCTTCTGGAGGTGGCCTCCTGCCAGAAGACTCGTTCTTGCTCTTCAAAACTAGTACTACTAGCCTACCCTTATTGAGTATTCAACGTTGATTGTCCCACTTGGGAGAAAACTGATAAAATATTGCTTTATTTGGAAATGGCAATTAAGGGTTTCTAAAATTCGTGTCAAAGTTGGTTTTAGAAAGAGTTTGGTGTTTGAGCAAAACTGATTGTTGATTTTCAAATAATTTATTTGACTGAAACAAGAAAGGAAACAGTCCTTAATTGCCTTTACAAAATTGAGTGTTCACACACTTTGCATTTGGCTTGCCATAGTAACCTTTTGTCATCAAATAAGTTTTATGTAGGAGCTTACTTGATCCTTTGCTTGAGCTAATTCAAAGATCTTCCAAAGTTGACCTAACCCCGCCTGAGGTAAACACAAGCGATATGGTTAAACTCAAGCTATATTCGCTTCCATAAATAATCCTAGTTTAACTTATTACAATCATGACCCTAATATCCTAAACTTTAAGACTAGATGATAAAGGTTTTTGTAAAAGAAGTCTAGCTTGATAAGTGAAAATAACTAGGGGTTATAAAATAACTACTAATAAGTTATAGGTTCAAATATAAATCTTTGTTATTAATAAACTAAGGTTTATTTGATGAAGGATCCTAAGTCCTAGATGATATTATTAAAATAAATAATAAATAATTACTAATATCTTAATTAATAATTAATAGTTAGAAAATAATTAATAAATAAAATAATAACAAGTAAATTTTAATAAATTTTGATCAAAAGATAATAAATAAACTTCAATAGTATTTATGAATATATGGCCTACAAGATTAATATTTTACCTATTATTATTATTATTGTTATTATTATTATTATTTATATAAAAGGCTTTATTTAATAATAATATTATTATATATAAATATTTACATGTATTATTTTTAATAAAATATATCATTTATTCAGCAAAAATTTCACTATTTCATGTAATATTCCAACTCCAAGGCTTCCTAGGGTTTTCAAAATTGTTGAGGGAAAATATAGTTTTAATTTTGATTAACGTATTAAAATCGTCTAATTAAAATATCTTAGGATCAACAAAGTCATGATCATCATTCTCCTATTGCTAACAATAATCATGAACATAAAATCCAACATCAATCATCAAACTATTCCATTCATGAATAAAGGTTTAAATCCATACCTACTAGCATATGGCTAAATCTCTACTAAGCATAATCATATACATGGCTTCAATAAGAATACATGAACATAAAACCCTATTCACCAAAGGTGACATAATATCTAGCATGCTTTTGTTGGGATGTATGCCCTCTTAGACTAGGTTTCTGATGTAAAAATCGAATGTTTTAATAAAAGAATTTATTTTCAGAAATTGTTTGTGAATTTATAATTTTATTTATGCACAATTATGTTTGGAAAAGACCTTTTGTGTTTAAGTAAGTGGTCCATGTGAATGGAGGTCTTTCACAGTAAGGTATGGATCACGGGTTACTTAGTACATAAACTTCTGTTCTTAACCGATTGATGAGAATGTGAATCTCATCATATTTGGTTTATTATGTTGTGAATTCTAAATAGGGAATGGCTTATCTTTAGCTAGTGAGTAGTCCACTCACTTCATGACATAAGCGTATTTCGAATTCGTAGAATAGGACCTGTAGTAGTGGTTTCTTAAAAGTACTATATGGTAGAAACGTAGACTACTACCGCTACAACATGGTCCAGTACTCTACGACTTGAGTATGGGTTGGCGGTCTGACGAAGCTAGAAGCATATACTTTGATATGCTATAGTTGAGGTTCTATTGTAGGGCCAATATACTTGCATGTTGGGTATGTGTGACTAGTTAGTTAAGACAGACTTGTATAAGATAGTTTCTATACTATATCGCCCCTTGTGGTTGTCTAAATGATCTGAATATCTAGGGCCTTGGAAAACATGACTTGGATGTTTGCTTTAAGGTAGCTCCCTTGGAAAGCGGAAATAATCCAGGAGGTTGTGGATCATTAGACTAGAGGCCTAAGGATGGTAGATGTCATTTAGAGAGGTGTTAGTACACTTCTTCCTCTCTAAATGTATGGTGATGTATAGAGGGGTATTTTAGTCATTACACCTGTAGGTCGGAGACTTTGCTAACACAACATTGTCTTTGGGGTTAATATTTCCTTATGGTGATATTAGGAAATATTTAAAATGCAAAATATATCTATTTATATGGCAAGAGTATTTTGGTCATTTTAGTAGCCAAGGTGGTGTATCTTTTGGTCCCCAATATAGACCGTGAGTCCGAACTAAATACGGGCTAAGGAATTGATCTTAAATTAAATTGAATTTATTTTATTTAAGTAGCTTGATTTAATTATTGAGCTAGAATAAAATAAAGGTCCATGGAGAGAAAATTAATTAAATTAGTTTAGTAGGTTAATTAATTATTCAGGGCTTTGGCCCAATTTGAATAATTAGGGATTAATTTGGGACTAAACTAATTTAGGCTCATTTAATTGGACTAGTTTATTTGGGCTAGAAAAATTAATTATTTGTTGGGCCATTAAGTTGGTTCTAACTAAAATAATTAATTAAGCTCAATAGGTTAAACTAAGAGTCAAATGGCCCAGTCCAGTTTAACCTAGAGTTTTTTTATTTTAGGTTAAACAAATGGATTAGGGTTGAGGATAATCATTGTTGTTTTACCACACAAGAGTGACGGCTTCTTCTCTGTAGAGCCAGACGTCTCTCTCTCTCTCTCCAGAAAATTCCCTAGCTCGTTAGTTGTTCACCAAACGGTAGTTAGGCAGGCCATATACTGGAAGACCGAGAGTTCAGCGTTGACATACATGCAAAGGCAGAGTAGGAGGCTTGCAGGAATTGCACCAGAGGCTTCTACCAGCACACCTACACCAGTTGCACAAGTTTCGGTACAGCCAACACTTAGAATGAGAAAAAGAGGTAAAATTTTTAAAACCTCCGGATTGGGACAGGGCACAATCGGCGCCGACCCTGCCTTGGAATCCCTGTTCTTGTTTTTGTAGTTTTTTTTATGTTCTCTTCCGCTACGTGTTCCATGTTTTCCCGCTTTTTGTACCTTCAGCTTAACTATCCAACTCACTCAAGACATGAAAAACATGTATCGATCTACAAGAAAAACTTAACCATTGAAAAACATCCTCATGCTCCAATCTCAACTCCTTCGTACAAACACATACTCAATTCCCCAATCATATTCTATCATTTTCTAACAACATCCAAGAGACATGATTTTAGAATTAAGGAGAGGGTTAAAGAGATATACTTGTTTGATGACTACTTTGATGAAGATTCAAGAGAATCCACACGCTTAGGAGACTTGAATTGTCCAAGAAAGAAGAAGAAAAACGGCCATGGTTGAAACAACCATTTCGGCTGAGAGAGAGAGAGAGAGAGTATCAGTATATTATGTTAAAGATTGAAGGAAGGAAGATGATCAAAATCGTTCTTGGTTACCTTGAGAGAGTTCATGAATCTTCAAGAAAAATTCTGGTTTTTGATCCGATAACAGAATTTTGTTTTCAATGTTTGATGTTATAAAATATAGAAATGGACTCTAGAGGGTGAGTAGACATGATCTGGAATTTTTGGAAGGGATTGGAGGTGTTTGGAGTGGTCTTAGGCTTGGAGAATGGTGGTGTGTGTTCTTGGAAAAATGGAGAGAATGGAGAGAAAGTTGGACGAAATTGTTGAAATGTGTTGGCCGAATGGTTAGAGGAATTCTTGTGATTAGATTTTCAGATTAGGGGAAAGAGGGAAATCTGATCATTTGAATTTCAAAAGGAGTAATTCATGGAGTGAATTAAGGTAGAAGATATGGTAGAGTGGTTTGATTGATGGAGGTTCTTTGGGAGCTTCAATGGCCGACTGGATTGCTGAGGTTTTGCTGATATGAATGAGGTTTGAAGTGGTTATAGGGTGGCCGAAATGTTGAGTGCAATGGTGGGGAAACTTCTGGTTGTTTGAAGCTTAATCCATAGAAGTTTTCATGGAGCAATTTGCTAAAATTTTGAATTCTAATTGGAAGCTTGATTGGAGCAATTGAAGGAGAAGCTATGGTGTTCATTTGTGCAGATCAATGGAGGAGGTGATGAAGTTCAGTTCATGGCTGACCAAGGTTAATTCCATAGAAGGTTGAAGTGATTTTCGGATAAGGTTTGAAGAGGGAGCAAGGCTGGAATTTCTGGTTTGGTTTTCGAATGGCTTGCTGGAATTTTTGTGCAGTTTTTTCTGGAATACTCCAGGCGACTTGCAGTGAGTTTGAAGACATATTGGAGGGTCCTTTAAGGCTGGTTTCTAGCCTTCTTTATAGGGGAAAGACAGAGTTAAATTACTGGTTTGAAAGGTAGAAGAAACAACTTGGTTTTTGGCCTGCCGTGCTGCGAAATTGTCCAGGAATTTTTTCTGGTTTGCACAGCTTTTGTGCAGTCAGAATTTTAGCAAAGGATTCAATCTTCAAGCTGAAAAAATTGGCTATTTTTCTGGCAGCATTTGAGTGAGAAAAATGGCTGAAGTTTTCGAAAGCTGAACTGAACAAGAAGCTGGAAAATTTCTAGATTGCTGCCATGAAGAAGATGAACGCTTATGGAGTGGAGTTTGAAGGTTTAAACCATGGAGATTAATTCTCTTGGGAATCTTCCTTAACTCCTTCCCCATTTTTCAGTCAAAACTCTATCCTCTAAGAGCCATTTTCGAAATTCCAAAATCAATAAACCTTGCTGAATTTTTTGGAATTAAAAAATGGATTTGGCTAATTGAACAAGCTTAATTGGTGAAGAATTTAAGATAAGTTAGGGAACAAAAGGGCATGAATCCCTTAAGAATTCTTGTAGGACATAAGAATAGGATTAAGACATTCCCTTTATGTCTCCCCTAGGACAACACTCCTACTTCTTCTTATGGCATGCAAGGGCTGAAGATATTCCACCTTACATAAAATAAAATTTAATCATGATAAAACTTAATTGGTGGGATTTGAACTCAAGACCTTAGAGATTAATTCCAAAGCTCTAACCACTATACCACAACAACTCTTGTTCCTATTTTCTCTTCTAAATATTCTTCCTATTTAATCCTCAAGCTATCTCCCTATTTTCACTTCAAGCAAAATTACCATTTTACCCTTCTTACTCAACAAGCACAACTAAACCTTCTAGACTATAAATCACAATTCCAAAGCCCATATAAATCATTCAAATATATATTTATGCGTGTAAGAAAATATGATATGCATCCCGACCCCCTTACTCTAGGGTTGGTTTTAGTTGGGGTTTCACATCCTCCTCTCCTTAGGAGAATTTCATCCTGAAATTATGGCATATCTCTATCTTAGATTGGGATACTTCCACTTTACCCACTCTTCTATCTCCCATGTAGCATCTCGCGGGCCATGATGCTCCCACTGCACCTTTACCATCAGTATCTGTTTGTTCCGGAAAGTCTTGATAGTTCTGTCCAATATTCGCACAGGTTTCTCCACATAGCTTAGGTCGGGTTGCAACACCAACGGCTTATCATTCAAAATATGATCAGGGTCGGCATTGTACTTTTTCAGTAGTGACACATGAAACACGTCGTAAATTCCTGTCAGTCCATCCGGCAAATGCAATTGATACGCCACCGGTCTATTTTTCTCCTTTATCGGGAACAGTCCCAAATACCTCAGGTTCAGCTTCCCACCTCTCGGATGCTTCAAAATTCCTCTATTCGGAGTTATTCTTAGGAATACCCTGTCTCCCACTTGGAATTCTAACTCTTTCTGCCTATTGTCTGCATAGTTCTTTTGTCAGCTCTGGGCTGCTTTTAACCTTTCCCAGATTAACTTAACCTTGTCTAACATTTCCTAAACACAGACTTCTCCAGTTTTGCTTATATGTCCATCTTCTGACCAACTCCAGTATAGTGGTACCTGACACTTGCGTCCATACAGTGCCTCATACGGAGCTATTCCAATCAAAGCTTGATAACTGTTATTGTATGACAACTCTGCATACGGCATGTATTCGATCCCTTTATCCCCGAAATCCAGTACATACACTCTCAACATATCCTCTAGTATCTGTATAACCCTTTCTGACTGACATCAATTTGCGGATGCGCCGTCGTACTGAACTTCAGACTCGACCCCATTGATTCTTGAAACTTACCCCAAAATCGAGACGTAAACCTCGGATCTTGGTCAGACACAATACTTGAGGGCACTCCATGCAGTCGGAAGAAGAAGGAGAGATTCACTATTCAAGGAGGGTTATTTAAGAGTCTTCAAAGAAGAAGAAAGAGCCTTATCTATGAGTGCTTTCCTTTACCTTTGTTTTCTTATTCTTAAACAATGATGTATTTAATGTTTTATTTGTAATTTGATATTATTTTAGGATTCATAATTTTGTGTTAATTTAGTTATTTGATCAATTTTCTATCATCATTGGTATTTGATTACATGTTATTATTGGTTATTGATGCAAGTTTTTCTAATTGACCTGGGAAACGATGTTAGGAGTTCATTGCATTGATTTCATATTTGTCAAATCTTAATGGACTTGGGAAATAAAGTTAAGATTAAAGGATTAAGATGATCAAATATTAGTTATTTTTGCCTAGAGCATAGGATCATTAGCTAATTTCATGTTTATGAGGAATTTTGTTTAATGCATGTTTTGGTTATGTTGGTTTGATTGGAAAATTTGCTAATTCAATCAAAATATAGCGATTCCATGTATTGGGAAAGAAGTGGAGTCTATATAAATAGATTCATGACATGGGAAACAATAAAATTTTACTTTATATTCCTTCATGATGCTAAGATGATGACTACTTGAGATGATTGCTAAATGATTCATTATCATGTGTTCTAGGATAATTGTCTAAATTGCATATTCCTACATCATTGAGTTGTACATATTTCTTTAATTTGCTTTTTTTTATTTTATGACTTTATTTGGATCAGTTAAACAATGAATGAAAAGTTATTAGTGTGTACTTGTTCCTTTGAGGATTGATACTCGTTAAATCCTTATACTATGCTTGCGATGGGTATACTTGCTCGTATATGTATTTTGGGATTAATGTTTTAATTAAAACTTGACTAAGGGATGGATTTAAATTTATTAATTTTTATACACCCAAAATTTACACATTAGTGTTCTTTGTGAATCTTGATCTTCCACTTGTATAATGACAAAGTTGAGCTCTTTTAGATTCTTCATAGCCTTCCAAAGTTCTAAAAAACGAAAGGTTTCTTGCATGAGAGCTTGTAAGTTCTTTTGGAAATTTTTTGTCCTCAATCTCATCTAAGGCTCCTTGGGTTGATGTTACACATTCTCTCCTTCTTTATGTGATTGTTCTTCTAGTTATAGGTGATTCCTATCATATTCTCCTTTTTAAATTGATTCAACTACAAATCATCACCTACATTAAATGAAGATAAGTTACTAACATTAAATGTTGCACTAACATTATACTCACCAGGAATATCAATCTTGTAAGCATTGTCTCCAAACTTTTCTAAGACTTGAAAATAGTCCATTTCCATTTTGGTTAAGTTTGAATTTCTGATGCAAGAGGAATGTAAAACCCACTACATACCTTACACAAACGGATCGAGAATTTCACCCCGTCCTTAGGACCTGGGGTCTTTATAAAGCACTAAAGAAATAACAACTCTGAAACTTAAAGAGCAAGCTATGTAAAATCCATACATAGTAATACGTATAAGTGTAGAAAGCATTATAATCATACCACAATTTATCAAGTTTTAAAATTAAAATGTCAACTCCTAAACTATACACCAAAACACATTAGAGCAAGTACACTCATCGCAAAGTATTGTATATGGAATCAATGAGTATCGATTCTCAATAAGTAAGTACAATTAGTAAATTACTTTCGTTCTACTATATAGCCCATATAACACCCCACTACCTAGGCCTGCCAGGGCCGGGGATGTCGCCCTGTCCAAAGGACAAGGGGTCTTTATAACTAGGTCACACCAATGAAAATAAAACAATACCTTAAAATTTAAACTTATTACAACCTAAAATTCAAGAACAACTCCAAAATAAATTGTTTACAATCATCTATTAAAACAATAAATAAACTAAATAACACAATATCTTTAAAGCAGGCAACAAACTCGTTACTCATCTCTACAGCAGGATCGACCTGAAAACATTGCATAAAGGTGATGAGATAAAAATCTCAGCAAGCTCGTATGTGCTTTGAGTGTTCGCGTAAAACAATTCATGAATGCAGGTTGTAAAAAATGCATAAGAGAGAGAGCTGACAAGCAATAAATAAGGTTAAAATAAAGAGTGGTGTTTTCCTCTTTTCAAACCGTACAAGTGCTCAATAAATACAACCACTCAAATGGGCGGCCAAGGGTTACCATACGTTGGGCCCCATGACCATATAACAGTCACAATGCCACACATTGTGCAGACTGACAAAAGGTAAGTGTACGGCCTACCGGGTAAGATACTCCTCCTTCTCTACACCCAAACAAACCGGTTGTCCACTCCAGAAATACACATTCCACATGTCTGAAACTTGCTATGTAACACCCCACTACCTAGGCCCATCAGGGCCGGGGATGTCGCCCCGTCCAGAGGACAAGGGGTCTTTATAATTAGGTTACATAAAAATAAAATAAAATAAAGACTTTAAAATTAAACTTATTACAACTCAAAAGATAAGTACTAGAACAAATCCAAATAAACTGTTTGCAACAATCTCTCAAACAGCACATAAAGTAAATAACATGAGTCTTCAAAGCATAGGCGATAATCTAGCTAATGACCTCCAAAGCAGGATCTTCCTAAAAACATGGCGTAAAAGGGTAGTGAGATAAGAATCTCAGTAAGCCCGTGTGTGCTTTGAGTGTTTCAGGTAAAATAATTCATGTATGCAAGTTGTAAAAGTTTCATAAGGAAAAGATGCTGGCAAGCAATAAATAAGTGTTGAAAATAAAGAGTGGCGTTTCACTTTTCAAACCATACATGTGCACCATAAATACAACCACTCAAATGGGTAGCCATGGGTTACCACACGTTGGGCCCCATGACTAGATAACAATCAGAATGCCACACTTTGTGCAAGCTGACAAAAGGTAGGTGTACAGCTTACCGGGTGAGATACTCCTCCATCACTACACCCAAACTTACCGTTGTCCACTCCGGAACACACAGTCCACCTGACTGAAACTTGGTAGCTTGGATCGGTATGACCTACCGGACTGGCATCCTATCCAGGAAGGACTCACCCCTCAGAGGTGGCCATCTACTAAGAGACTTACCCTAACCCTTCAAAGACTAGTCTTGGTGGTCTACCCTTATTGAGTACTCAACGTTGATTGTCCCACTTGGGAGAAAATTGATCATAATCTGCTTTATTTGGAAATAGCAATTAAGGGTTTCTAAAAGTCTTGTCAAAGCTGGGTTTTAGAAAAAGTTTAGCATTTTGTGTAAAACTGCTTGTTTAACTTTCAAATGATTTGCTTGACTGAAATAAAAAGGAAAAATAGTCCTTAATTGCCTTCACAAAATAAATGTCCATATACATCGTGTTTGGCTTGCCACAACAACTTTTTGGTCTTCACAAAACTCCATGCTGGAGCTTACCTGATTCCTTGCTTGCTTAACTCAAACGTCTTCCAAGGCTGACCTAACCCCGCCTGGGGTAAACACAAAACATAAGGTTACATTCGAGCTATACCTGCCTTACATAAATAATTTCTTAGCTCAACTAGTTACAACCATGACTAGCCATGACCCTAATGTCCTAAGCTTTAAGGCTAGGTGATAAAGAATTTTATAAAATAAGTTTTAGTTGATAAGTTAAAATAACTTGGGATTCTAAAATAATTGCCAATAAATTATAGACCTAATTAATAGTTCTTGAGTGTTATTTTTAATAAATAAACTAAGGTTTGAATATTAAGTCCTAAATAGTATTAATAAATGGTGATTTAAAAATATCTTTATTATAAATAAATATTTAATTACAAATAACCTTTAATTAATTTTTAAATAGATAATAAATAATTAGTAATAAATAAAATTAATAATGAATGAATTATTTTAAATTTTAATTAATAAATAAGAAATAGATTTTAATATAAATAATATTTTATTTATTGTAAAAGATTTATTACTATATATATTATTTTTAATAAAAGATCTCATTTATTTGATAAAGAAAATATTAATATTTTAATTAATAAACCACTCCAAATCTCCCTAGAGTTTCGAATTTTATAGAGAAAAATATAGTAGTATTCTATTCAAGGTAATAAATTTTGTTAATAAAAATAACCTAGACTTAACAAGAAAATACTTTTTCACCATGATTTTCCTATTGCTAGAAAGGATTCATGATCACATTCTCCATCATCAAACAATATACTAATCCATTCATGAACATACACTTGAACTATCTCATACCATCGCATGGCCAAAATCCTACTAAGCGTAATCATCAATCATGGTTTCCATGGGAAAATAAGAACATAAAAGCCTAATCACCTTTGGTGTCATAATATCTAATCATGCTTCAAACCTCCATAAAATTCATTAAGCATGAAGAACATACATTGATTCGAAAGGAAAACACATACATCCTAGTCATATACAACAATCATCATGTCCTAACCCCAATCCCTTTATGCATATACTCAATCTCCCAATCATATTCTATCTCCCTATCAACACCTAAGAGACATGATTTCAGAATTTAATAAGAGAGATTTAAGAATGAATACTTGATTGTCGAGTACTTTGATGAAGACAAAAGAAGGTCCACGCGCGATGGAGTGTCTTGAATGGTCCAACGAAACAAACGATCATGGTTGATGGTTGATCAACCATTTCGGTTAGAAGGGAGAGAGAAAGAGAGAGAGAGAGAGAGAGCATTAGTAAGGTATAGTCGAATGAAAAAGGATGAACAAGAAGGTTGTTCTTGACTCACCTTGTTGATGTTCTTGAGGCCTTCAAGAAAAAGTTTATTTTGATCCGCTTGAAAATTCTTGTTTGCGAGGTTTTGTGTTATAAATACCAGAAATGAAGTCTACGGATTAAGTAGAGGTGATATGGAGTATTTGAGAGTGATTGGAGGTGTTTAGAGTAGGTTTAGGCTTGAAGAAGGTTAGTGTGTGTTCTTGGTGTTATTGGTGTTCTAGGTGAAAATGGAGAGAATTTGGAAGAAATGCTGCACGAATTTTGGTAGAGGGCTGGCCGAATGGTATGGAGTGAATGAGAGTTTCGGTTTTCAGCTTGTGAGAGAGAGAGTGATCAGATTTTATTTGAAATTCAAATGGAGAAAATTGTGGAGTTGTTTAAGGTAAGAGGTTAGCTATGGTGTTTGATCAAGAGAGGTTTCTATGGTCTTCAATGGAACCGGCTGAACATGGTGGTTTTACTGAATTGATTGAAGGTTAATGTTGCTCCAAGGCTGGCCGGAATTCAGTCTTAAATGGCAGAGGAAATTCTGGTTTATTTGCCTAATACAAGAGTGATTTTAATAGAGTAAAATGCTGAAATTATTTGAAGTTCAAAAAGAGTTTGAATGGAGTGATCTTAGGAGTGTTTTGTGGTGGGGCTATGGAGTCCATATGCTCAAGGTAAGTGTGGGGTTAATGGTGTTCAGTCTATAACTGAGCAAGGTTCAATTTTACATAGGTTGAAGGTGATTTTCGGCCTAGGCTAGAAGGGAGCAAAGCTGGAAAATTCTTGTTTCAAGTTGTTCTTAGTTTCTAAGATTGGTAGCTCTTGGTGCAGAATTTGCTGCACTTCTTAAACCCCAATTTTCAGTGGTTCGTCTGGGGTGTTTGAAGGTCTTTCAAAGGTGATATCCCAGCCTTAATGCTGGAGAAATACAGAGGAGTTTTGCTGGCTTGAAGATGAACCAAAACAGCTTCATTTCCTTGGTTGAAAGCTGCGAAATGCCTAGAATTTTTTTTCTGGTTTGGTGCTGTTTGTGCAGTCCGAAAATTGCACAGATTTTCCAGCCTTCAAGCCACATGAAATGACCATTTTTCTGGTAGAAAATGAGTGGGTTTACTGGCTGAATTTTCGAAAAAATGGCCTGCAAAAATTCGGGAAAATTTCCAGATTTTCCTTTACTAAAAGATGAACAACATGAAGGTGAGTTTGAAGGAGCTATCATGGTGATTGATTTTCTCTTGGAAACCCTTCCTATTTCTCCTCCTATTTTCGGCCAACTTCCCATCCTCCAAAGCTGATTTTCAAAATTCAAGGTGGAGGGATTATCACATTTTTTTTTGGAATTTAAAAGAAATGATTTAATGGTTTTAAATTATAAAGATGTTAGGACAAGCTAGAGGTAATAAAAGGACAAGAATTCCTCTAGAATTCTTTTTAGGACATGAGGATAAGATTATGACATTCTCTTCATGTCTCCCCTAAGACAACATTCCTATTTCCATGAAATGCAAGAAAACAAAAATTCAAACTTAGTTAAGATAATCATGACAAAAGCTTAAATGATGGGATTTGAACTCATGACCTTAGAAATTAATTCACCAAGCTCTAACCACTAAAACCACACTAATTCTTGTTCTTATTTTCTCACCCACATATTTTTCTTATCTACTCCTCAAGTTATCTTCCTATTCTGACCTCAAGAGAAATTACCATTTTAACCCTCCTACTCAATAAGCATAACTAAGCATTTAAACCTATAATCCACGATTCTAAAGCACATAAAATCATTCAAAAATATATATATTCATACAAAATAATATGATATGCATTCCCGACCCCCTTACTCTAGGGTTAGCTTTTGGTGGGGTTTCACATGCTAGCTCGGACCGGCAGGACTAAGTAGTACTGTCGCTTCTCCAAGTTGAGTTAATCTTCTGGAGGTGGCCTCCTGCCAGAAGACTCGCTCTTACTCTTCAAAACTAGTACTACTAGCCTACCCTTATTGAGTACTCAACGTTGATTGTCCCACTTGGGAGAAAACTGATAAAATATTACTTTATTTGGAAATGGCAATTAAGGGTTTCTAAAATTTGTGTCAAAGTTGGTTTTAAAAAGAGTTTGGTGTTTGAGCAAAACTGAGTGTTGATTTTCAAATAATTTGTTTGATTGAAATAAAAAAAAGAAACAGTCCTTAATTGCTTTTACAAAATTGAGTGTCCACAAACTTCGCATTTGGCTTGCCATAGTAACCTTTTGTCATCAAATAAGTTTTATACAGGAACTTACTTGATCCTTTGCTTGAGCTAATTCAAAGATCTCCCAAAGTCGACCTAACCCCGCTTGGGGTAAACACAAGCCATATGGTTAAACTCAAGCTATATTCACTTCCATAAATAATCCTAATTTAACTTATTACAATCATGACCCTAATGTCCTAAGCTTTAAGGCTAGATGATAAAGGTTTTGTAAAAGAAGTCTAGTTTGATAAGTGAAAATAACTAGGGGTTATAAAATAACTACTAATAAGTTATAGGTTCAAATATAAATCTTTGTTATTAATAAACTAGTGTTTATTTGATGAAGGATTCTAAGTCCTAGATGATGTTATTAAAATAAATAATTAATTATTACTAATCTCTTAATTAATAATAATAGTTAGAAAATAATTAATAAATAAAATTAATAATAAGTAAATTTTAAAAAAATTTGATCAAAAGATAATAAATAAATTTCAATAGTATTTATGAATATATGGCCTACAAGATTAATATTTTACCTATTATTATTATTATTATTATTAGTTATATAAAAGGCTTTATTTAATATTATTTTATATAAATATTTACATATATTATTTTTAATAAAAGATATCATTTATTCGGCAAAAATTTCACTATTTCATGTAATATTCCAACTCCAAGGCTTCCTAGGGTTTTCGAAATTGTTGAGGGAAAATATAGTTTTAATTTTGATTAACGTAATAAAATCGGCTAATTAAAATATCTTAGGATCAACAAGGTCGTGATCATAATTCTCCTATTGCTAACAATAATCATGAACATAAAATCCAACATCAGTCATCTAACCATTACATTCATGAATAAAGGTTTAAATCCATACCTACTAGCATATGGCTAAATCTCTACTAAGCATAATCATATACATGGCTTCAACAAGAATACAGGAACATAAAACCCTATTCACCAAAGGTGACATAATATCTAGCATGCTTAACCATCCAACCCACTTAAGATCTGAAAAACATGCATCGATCCACAAGAAAAACTTAACCATGGCAAAACATCCTCATGCTCCAATCTCAACTCCTTCGTACAAACACATACTTGATTCCCCAATCATATTCTATCCTTTTCTAACAACATCCAAGAGACATGATTTTAGAATTAAGGAGAGGGTTAAAGAGATATACTTGTTTGATGACTATCTTGATGAAGATTCAAGGGAATCCACACGCTTAGGAGACTTGAATCGTCCAGGAAAGAAGAAGAAAAACGGCCATGGTTGAAACAACCATTTCGGCTGAGAGAGAGAGAGAGTATCAGTATATTATGTTAAAGATTGAAGGAAGGAAGATGATCAAAATCGTTCTTGGTTACCTTGAGAGAGTTCATGAATCTTCAAGAAAAATTCTGGTTTTTGATCCGATAACAGAATTTTGTTTTCAATGTTTGATGTTATAAAATATAGAAATGGACTCTAGAGGGTGAGTAGACATGATCTGGAATTTTTGGAAGGGATTGGAGGTGTTTGGAGTGGTCTTAGGCTTGGAGAATGGTGGTGTGTGTTCTTGGTGTTATTGGAAAAATAGAGAGAATTGAGAGAATGTTGGACGAAATTGTTGAAATGTGTTGGCTGAATGGTTAGATGAATTCTTGTGATTAGATTTTCAGATTAGGGGAAAGAGGGAAATCTAATCAATTGAATTTCAAAAGGAGTAATTCATGGAGTGAATTAGGGAAGAAGATATGGTAGAATGGTTTGATTGATGGAGGTTCTTTGGGAGCTTCAATGGCCGACTAGATTGCTGAGGTTTTGCTGAGATGAATGAGGTTTAAAGTGGTTATAGGGTGGCTAGAATGTTTAGTGCAATGGTGGGGAAACTTCTGGTTGTTTGAAACTTAACCCATGGAAGTTTTCATGGAGCAATTTGCTGATATTTTGAATTCTAATTGGAAGCTTGATTGGAGTAATTGAAGGAGGAATTTCAAGAGTAGCTATGGTGTTCATTCGTGTAGATCAATGGAGGAGGTGATGAAGTTCAGTTCATGGCTGACCAAGGTTAATTCCACGGAAAGTTGAAGTGATTTTCAGATAAGGTTTGAAGAGGGAGCAAGGCTGGAATTTCTTGTTTGATTTTCGAATGGCTTGCTGGAATTTTTGTGCAGTTTTTTCTGCAATGCTCCTGCCAACTTGCAGTGAGTTGGAAGAGGTACTGGAGGGTCCTTTAAGGCTGGTTTCCAGCCTTCTTTATGGGGGAAAGACAGAGTTAAATTACTAGTTTGAAAGGTAGAAGAAACAGCTTGGTTTCTGGCCTACCATGCTGCGAAACTCTCCAGGAATTTTTTCTAGTTTGCATAGCTTTTGTGCAGTCCAAATTTTTGCAAATGATTTCAATCTTCAAGCTGAACAAATTGGCTATTTTTCTGGCAGCATTTGAGTGAGAAAAATGGCTGAAGTTTTTGAAAGTTGAACTGACCAAGAAGCTGGAAAATTTCCAGATTGCTGCCATGAAGAAGATGAACACTTATGGAGTGGAGTTTGAATGTTCATCCATGGAGATTAATTCTCTTGGGAACCTTCCTTAACTCCTTCCCCATTTTTAATCAAAACTCTATCCTCTAAGAGCCATTTTCAAAATTACAAGATCAATAAACCTTGCTGAATTTTCTAGAATGAAAACATGGATTTGGATAATTGAACAAGCTTAATTGGTGAAGAATTTAAGATAAGTTAGGGAACAAAAGATCATGAATCCCTTAAGAATTCTTGTAGGACATAAGAATAGGATTAAGACATTCCCTTCATGTTTCCCCTAGGACAACACTCCTACTTCTTCTTTTGGCATGCAAAGGCCGAAGATATTCCACCTTATATAAAATAAAATTTAATCATAATAAAACTTATTTGGTGAGATTTGAACTCAAGACCTTAGAGATTAATTCCAAAGCTCTAACCACTATACCACAACAACTCTTGTTCCTATTTTCTCTTCTAAATATTCTTCCTATTTAATCCTCAAGCTATCTCCCTATTTTCACTTCAAGCTGATAGGGGCTAATTTGGTTATTTTTTGCGTAGTTATTTGAGGTTCTTTTGTAATACATTTTGTGCAATAACTAGTCATATGCTTTCATATTTGAGATTTTACCATTGGAAAGGTATTTTGGTCATTATTTCAGGTTTTTGGATAACACGAAGCAAAACCGTCGCGAAACAGAGCAGAGGCGGCACCAGCTGGAAGCCTAGAACCGGCGCTGGCTGTACAATGGATGCACGGACTTCAAAGCAATGGAAACATTGGAGAATCGGAGTAGAACAGAGCCTAACCGGCTCCGGCTATAAGGCTGGGGGTAGTGCCGGCTACAGTCTGGAACGTATGCGCAAAATTCAGAGAAAAATCGACAAACGAGTAGAGAAACAGAACACAGGTGGCGCCGACCGTGGTCTGTTCCTGAGGCGATGCTGCGATCTTTTGACGCGTTTTTGGAAATCTGGGAAGTTTTAGCATCTTCCAACTTCTACTCGACCAAAAGCTTTGTACCTACTAGTTTAGTCACTTCTTAAGCCTATAAATAGATGAAAAACACAGGGAAAAAAGGGAGAATTCATTGATCATCATAGAAAATCACTTAGTCTAAGGAGGAATTCTTCAAGTTCAAGGAGGGTTATACAAGAAGGTTTTCAAAGGAAGAAGAAGGAGGCTTGTCTATGAGTTCTTTCTTTTACTTTTTTTTTTCTTTTTCTTGACAATGATGTTTTAATTGTTCTATTGTAATTTGACATTGTTTTAGATAATCATGATTCTTGGAGTTATTTGATCTTTTGATTAATTGACTGTTCTTCTTGGTATTTAATTACTTGGGCATATTCTGAGATTAGTTGGTTGTTTCTATTGTTAACTTGCTAGACCAAAGAGGTTGATGATAGTTGCATTTGATTAATTTTCACATTCATTGGCTGTTAACTTGCTTGACCAAAGAGGTTAATTACTGAGGATTGAGTAATTAAAGGTTAATTGATGTTTGCCGGACCAAGGATTCATTGATTAATTTCATGTTTTAAATTTGCCAGACCACGAAAATTTAATTAAGGATTGTGTTTAATGCATCTTTTGGATGAATTAGTTGAGACAGACCAAGTGATGCTAATTTACCTTAATCATTCATGTTGCTGAGAGAATGATTGATTATGATAATGGTTAAGTTCTTGAAGATCATGGTTGTCTAATCAATGGTTTGAGTTGCATACTTCTCCATCCTTAACATGTACATATTTTTATTTTATTTTCTTTTTAGTTTTCCTTTTTATTTGATTTTCACTTTGTTGAGTCGGTTAAACAATGAAAGAGGGGTAATTAATGTTTACTTGTTCCTTGAGGATCGACACTCGTTTGAACCCTATGCTCAGTAATGATGAGTACGCTTGCTCATATGTGTGATTTGGGTCCAACGTTTTAATTTAAACTTGATTGGGAATGTGCTTAGTTTTTGTATGATTTTTATGCCCAAATCTAAACACATCACAAGCAAAATTACCATTTTACCCTTCCTACTCAACTAGCACAACTAAACCTTCTAGACTATCAATCACAATTCCAAAGCACATATAAATCATTCAAATTTATATTTATGCGTGCAAGAAAATATGATATGCATCCTGACCCCTTTACTTTAGGGTTGGTTTTAGTTGAGGTTTCACAGCCCATTAAAATTATAAAGATGGGGTAATTACATTTACTATACTATATACAATTTAACATAAGATTCATCCAAAGAACATCAAGGAACAACATAAATATAACATCTCGCCCAATTCCATAAAGTTAAAAAGGTAAAATTATATTCATGAGCATATGTGTGCATATTATTATTGGGTAAAAAATGCATTTTTATGCTTTGATTCATAAGATAGTTGATTGCTTTGACTAGCAAATGTAAGTATATTCAATTATTTGTAAGTAATTTAACTTAGGTGATCTTTATCAAAGTAGGAAAACTTTATTATTTTTCTTGAGAAGCAAATGGATATTTAGTAAAATAAAACTTTAAATATTTTAGGCGTGAAATTATAATTTTATATTCTTTATAAAGTAAATAAATATATTCTTTACACATGGTGCCTTTTTGGTAAATAAGGCAACTCTCATAATCATGCACCCATATATGTGTTAAATGGCATTTCATGAGTATAATAACATATGAATTTTTGCATGTGAATTTATTTGAGTATTTTATGAGTGAATATTTGTATATTTTTCAAGGGAATTTATTTGAATAAATTTTTGATTTTTTTTTTGGTATTAGTTGTTTTTAGGTGAACTATTTGTGTAGGAAATTTGTATATACCTATATGAATAATTTGTGAAGCTTTATTATGTTTAATTTTATGTCTTGAAAGGGAAATTAAATATTTATAAGTGTTTTATACGTTTATTTAGTTAAAAACTTTGTTTTTGGGGAAAATGTGAGACATTAGTTTCATTAAGGACCCAATGTTGATTTTATTTAAATAAAAACCCTATTTCATTATTTCAATTATTTTTATTTTTAGTTTTGTTTAACCTTGACTATTAATTGACCAAGACTAATGTTATTTTATTTTTTCTTTTACATATACAAGACTAAATTTAATATTTCATTATTTTTATAACCAAATTAAAAATTTTAATTTATTTTATTCCAATAAATCCTAGAGTGCCCTAAATATGTTAAATGATTATCATATCCTTCATTATAGCAGTCAATCCTAACCACTCATGTATTTTAATCATAGTAATTGATTTTAATGAAGCTTTAGCATTAAAACAACCTCAAAACACAAGTTAATTAATTTGAATCCTTCTTTTAACAAATAAAATCTTCTTTCATCAATCAAAACCCAAAATTTCCAGATTTCCTCCTTTGTTCACTACACATGTACACATACTAGAGCTTCAAGCATGCTATCTCTCTCTCTCTCAACTGATTCTCTCCCCTTTCTTTTTTCTCTGTGATTTCTTCACTTAAAACTCTTGGAATTATTGCTAATTTGTTAAAGACTAAGGTGTTTTAGAGTTGATTTTTTGAAGTGTTCTTCAGTTAGGTAGGTAATTGAAAATCATTTCTTTGATTAACCTATGTTTTATATGAGTAGACATTAATGGGCATGTTTAATGTTCTTGAGAAAAATAGAGTTCGTGATGATGTTGATGGGGTAATTTTGATGTTATTGTACTGAATTGATGCTATGAATATGGATTTGAGGTGTTTGGGATTGAGTTGATGGAGGGTTAATGGTAAATTTTTGATTTGAAGTTGAATTTGCTTACTGGAATTCTTAATCTATGAACTTTCATGAATAGTATAAAAAAATTTTGCTAAAAAAAAAATTCCATATTCTATTTTTGTTTTATTCTAATATGTCTCCATTGGAATCATGTTAATTGTTATTTTGAATGATTTTATATGATTTTTCAATATTACCCTATTCAATTTTTCACCGAGATTTTTTTCCTATGAATTTCAACTTTCAATTGAATCATTTCTCTTCTAAATTTGGATATAAGATTTTAATATAATAAACCTCTACACCTAAGGATTAATTATAACTTGGAATAATCTAATTTATACTTTCATTTTATTTTTAATTATTTTTTAAAAATATTGCCAAAATAGAGTTTGGAGGTTATTGTAAAGTTGTTGTGATATTAAACAAATAATTAGTGTAGTTAGACAACTCAAACTGCATTGAAATTTTTACTGTAACTTATATACATATTGAATTTGTATACTGCAAATTTTTGTGCCATTTTGAATAGTATTTCTTAGTGAATTAATTGCTCATATTGGACCCCTATTCTACCCTGTTTATGATCAAACATTGATTTGCTAATTTGAAGTTGAAACCATGTTTTAGCTATCTAATTAACATTATATTGATTTGAATTGATGTTTTATTAACTTAGGAAGGTTATGGGATGATTAATTTAGTACTTGAGTGCTTATGTAATTGAATTATTGTATTAAGCTAATATAAACTATCTATTCTATGTATTGGGCTTATATAATATGATCATGCTTTATATAATTAAATGACATGTATATACAAGTGAATTTGCTTAATATAGTTGAACATTAATTACCTACTATTTGATCTCAATTTATGAAGATTATATGTTGTATGATATTAATGATTCATGAAGTTCTTATATAATTAATTGGACTGTATTTTCTACATAGCTATTACGTTAGTACATTGACTAATTGAATAAATCATGTAATCTTGAGAATTTGCTTAATGCATATATACCTTAATTTCATATGATGTCAATTTGAATTTTGGGGATAACATGTTGTTTGATGTTAGGGATTCGTGAGAGTTAGATTGTGAGTTAGGTTGCCTAAGATGGTGGATGTTATGGAGGAATTCTATTAGGTATACAATTTATGATAGGAGATTGATATAAATTATTATTTATGTGCTAGAATTTGTTGGAGATCAAGGGATTAACCACCAAGTTTAAGTTTAATTTTGCTATTTGTGCTTGGACTCAAGTGTAAGTCCCTGCATTTCATGTTTTCATAAATTTGTAAGTCCCCACATTTCATGATTTACTAAATATAGAAATGCATATAAAATATATCTATCTTGATAAATGCCTTAATTTCATAAACATTTATTTATAAATTTATTATTTGTGAAATAAAATATTTATTTATTCAAGGAATATTGTTTTATGAATTGATCTATTTATGCAATTAATATTTTGGTAAATGTGGAGATATGATCCTTATTTTGAGAAATTATATATTCTGAGCATGTTGCTCTATTGTGAAGTAAATGGTGAATTTATATTTATGCAATATTTAGATATGCATTAATTTGGAAAATTGTATACGTGGTATGTTAGATATAAAGCTTGTATTAAAATTTATTAAGCATATATAATTGAGAATGATCATGCATAAATGAATTGCTAAATACATAGCATGTTTTGGTACAACTAGTTTCATATAACATGAACTATATGTATGGTATTTGGGAGCTATTTATTTATGGAATTTTTGAAACAATTATGAAATCTTGGGGTTGTTTATAGAGTGTTTTGTTGGGTAAACTCTTTTGAAGAGATTTTTGAAATCATGGAATAGATGAAGTTCTTTTGAATGAATTTTGAATCTATTGAGTATATTATTAAATTTGGGAGTATTTTTGTGCATCGAATATTTTTAGAAAAGTTTGTAAAATCTTTTATGAAGGCATTGAGCATTTTTCAAAAGTATTGTGCTGATCATTTCATGAAACTGTAAGCCATGTGGCTTTGTGCTATGTTTTTCTTTAGTACTTAAAGGGACTTTGTATTTATACTAACTTGCATAGGGTTGAAAATTCTATTTAATAGGTCACCACATTTGGATTGTGGTCTCTTTCTTCGCAGAGTGTCAGTATTTGATATTTAGTCATCTTTATCTAGTAACACATCTTCCAACGTGTGAAAATAAGGGTCGAACATGGGACATCCATGCCAGGTTGGCAATATGTACCTTTCATGGTACGGTATCTGTGTGCTGCAGTTAGGCTTGCGATATGTTTTGCCCACCATTTATGTACTTATAATAGTATGGTATTTTAGTGATACAAATTATGTACCTATAATGTTGGAAAGTATGCCCTCAAAGACTATGTATTCTGTGTAAACATATTATAATAAAATATTTATTCATTCGATTTTGTTTGTTACTTATAGCATTGCACATTTAAAAATTCAAGTATGATAAGTAATGGTCTATGTGTTGGATCATTCTTCATAGTAAGGTATAGACCATGCGTACTTGCCATATGAGTAAAATTGAATTCTTAGTTGTTTGATGGAACTGGGCATTTTATCAAGGTAAGACTATTATGCCATGATTTCCAATGAGGAATAGTTTACCTTGAATTAGTGAATAGTTCACTTACATCAAAGGCACAAGCGTATTTCAAATATGTAGATCTGAATCTGTAGGTAGGGGTCTCTCTTAAAGTGCTATAATTATAGAGACTAGACTACTACTACTACAGCGTGGACAGATACCTTCATACTTGAGAGTGAGTTGATAGTTTGGTGAAGCTAGGGTTTTATACTTTGATGTATGTTGGGTGAGATTTCTTTTGTAAGATTAATATCCTTGTATGTTCGGTGTATTACTCTAGTTAGTTATGATAAACTCATGCAACAAAGTTTCTATATTTCACTTAGTGAGGTTAAATCTTCCTCTTGTGATTGTCCAGAATAATCTACTAATCCAGGGCCCTGGGAACATGACTCTAGAATGTGTGCTTTTGGGTAGCTTCTAATGATAAGAAAGTACATTCAAGTGAGTCATGGATTATCGGATTAGAGATCTAAGGATGGTAGATGTCTTTGAGATGGGTGTTAGTACATTTATCCTGTCTTATTGATGGGTATTACATAGAGGGGTATTTTCATCATTTCACCTGTAGGTCGGAGACATTGCTTTAGCAATATTTTTCTTGGGGTCAATATTTTCATATGGTGATAAATGAAAATATTTAAAATCATAAAATGCGACTATTTAATAGTAAGGGTATTTTGGTTAGTTTAGTAGACATAAATAATATATCTCTTGGTCCTCGAGTAACTCAAGTTACCTTGGTGTTGTTTAGACAAAATCTGGGTTTAATAGATAATTATTTGGAAGAGAAATATAATTTATTGTAAGAGTCCAATTATAATTAATTAATTAGTCTTGGATTTTAATGAGGCCTAGAAAAGATAATTAATTAATTAAGAGAATTAGGTTGGAATAAATTAATTAATTGAGCCGATATGTTAACATATATTAAGAGTCCAATTAGAATTAATTAATTAATCTTGGGATTTAATGTAGCCCAGAAAAGATAATTAATTAATTAAGAAAATTGTGCCAGTCTTGCACTATTTTTTTTAGCACAACACCTAGCCCAATTGGGCTTGGTGATTTCGGCTATTAGGGCTTTGGAAGACCTAAGGCTGGCCGAAACATCTATGAAAAAAAACAAGCGTTCTGCAATTAATTTGATCAGAGTGTGCCGCCTCCTCTTTTTTCTCTTTCATGTTCTTTCTTTTCTTTCTCTCTGGGAGAGTGTTTTTTTTTTATCCAAGAAAGGAGCTCTCACCAAGCAAATGCCAAGAGTAAGGCAGAGTCATACTCCGGAAGGTAAAGCGAAGAAGCTTGGAGACGTTTGATGCGTAGGAGTAGATGATTTGTAGGAATTCCTATTGAGCAGCAGGCACCTCTTTTTCCCTTTCCAACATAAGAAGTTCCAGTGCAACCCATCCCTACATTGGTTAATCTGCAACTAATAAGAAAAAGTAAGTACTTTCTCCTAGATGTGGCTCGAAAAAAACTAAAAATTTTTTCGTTGCATTTTTCTTTGATGTTCTTTCCATGATCCCTTCAAGTGGTATCAGAGCCACGGTTTTTATCTAGAAGTATGTAATAGGGTTAAAACTGGAAAAGGTGGTTTCTTTACTATTTAAAAATGAATCTTTTGTGATTTGATATGATCCCTCATACATTGGTCTCTAGAGTTCATGCACGCTTTGGAGTTGAGGCGTAGGATCATGTATTTTAATGATTTTCTCATTGTTTTTCTGGTTTTAAGTAGATTCGATGTACGTCTCGTGGTTAGAGGCATAGGCATTTGTAAAGGCTTATTTTTTATGCTTGGTTTTTGCGTTTCTTTGTATTCTTTTAACCTGTAAATTTTGGAGATGAATGAACATGATTGTTGGAATTTTTGAGAGGCAAAAAGTGGCTAAAAAGTTGGATTTTTTTTTATAAAAATCGGCGAACTCCTTAGCTAACCCTGCACTTGGTGGGCTGAATAGACTTGTCGCCAAGTCCACTTTGCCCAGCTGGAAATTTTGAAAAAAAATAGATTGGACCGGTGCCAAGTGGGCTGAATAGATCTGACGCCAGGTCCACTCTACCCAGCGGCAGTTGTCTGCAATTTTGTCCAAGAAATAAGAGTGCCCCACTGAAGTTTTGTTCCTTAGTTTTCTTTGATATAATCATGTTTTTGAAACCATTGTACGAGGTTAATTTTCTGCAATAGTTTTATTTATCTGTGGATGAATAATTTGCATGAAAATGAATAATAAAGGATGGAACCACCTTAGGATTAAACAACATCATTAATTTTTAATTCATGATGTTTAATCCATTATTTAGTCACTTAGAAATAAATGAATAGTTTGAGCATGAAAAAGTTTAGTTTTGGTATCATGACTATTTCATTTTTGTGATCAAATGCACGAATTCTTATGAGACTAAAGTCTTGCTAGATAGGATGGGTTTTGATAAAACATTTTAATCTAAGAAACTTTAAAATAAAAGAGGTCATGGTTTATTCTCTTAAATGATATAATCTTTCACATAGAGAATAATGTTGAATTTAAGGTTATTTAATAAAGTTTTACTTGGTTAATAACTTAGAATAGTAAAATAAATTCATAATTTATTCTCTCAAAGGATTTAATCCTTGACATAGATAATAATATTGAATTTTAGATTTTTACTAAAGTTAATGAAACCATAAGATTATAGAAAACGTTTTTGAGCCGAAAACTCTATTTTCAATAAAAGATTATGTGGAAGAAGGGTTCCAACGACCCATGGCTTCCATCACAACTCTCATTAGAGATAGTGGATTTTCTCATGTCATTTTGAGCATGACCCCCAATAGGATGGATTTCCACAAGTATCTAAAAATAATGGAAGAGTAAAATTAAAAGCCTATGGTATTTGGTAGGATCGACCAATCTGCGTTAGAGGTTTTTAGCACTAGATTACCCGTAAGTGGTATGAATTAGTAGTCATCCTATTGGTGAAACTTTTTCTAGATCAGTACCTATTTTAGGAAGCTTTGATTCGTGATGGTTATACACTTAACTTAGGATGCTATTAATCTTCCTACGAAGCTCTGTTAGCTTTTCTAAGAGCCGAACTATTTATATTATTGATAATAGTTTTAAGAGTTATCTATTGTCAAAGAAATATTATAAAGAATGTGCATTTTTATTTTTTGCAAACTAAATGAATATTTTTCACAATATTACAAAAATATATGGTTTAAGTCCATTGTTAATCATTTTCAAGGAGAATAAGTTGACAGGCCCAAATTATGTGGACTGGAAGAAGAACCTGAACATACTACTCATTGTCAAGGAGTACAAGTATGTTCTTACAGATCTTTATCCTGAGATTGGGGAAGAATCCACTGGTTAGGATCGAGAGGTCGAGAAGGTATGGAAGAAAGGCGATGAGATGGCTAAATGCTACATGTTGGCTTCCATGTCTAATGTGCTCCAATCAAAGTATGAGCACATAGTCATTGTGTACGACATGGATTTGTCATTGCGTACCATGTTTGCTAACAAGAGCCGGCCCGCAAGGCAGGAAGCTCTTAGGGCAATCATGAATACTAGGATGGCTGAGGAGGCATCAGTTTGAGAGCATCTACTCAAGATGATTGCTTACTTCAAGGAGGCCAAGGTCTTAGGTGCAAGGATAGATCCCGAGAGCCAAATTAACATGGTTCTTGAAATTCTGTCGGACTCATATTTGTAGTTCAAGCTGAACTACAACATGAACAAGTTAGATATGAATCTCACAAAGCTTATGAAAAAGCTCCAGCAGTAGAGAAGATCATGAAATCTGTGTTAAAGATTTTTGTTTCTCATCCTGCTTCTTCTTCTAAAATTAAGGTGAAGCCTAAGAAATTCAAGAAGAGAAAGGTCCAGAACAATACAGGAGCCCAGCCCAAAGCATCTGGTCAGGCCAAGCCTAACAGGAAGCCCATAGGTAAATGCTTCAAATGTGGTAAGAAGAGGCATTGGAAGAAAGATTGTCCAGACTTCTTAGTCAAGTCTACTTCAGGTATTACTCTATACCTAGAGTCTATTTTGATGGTTAGATCAACATCCTCGTGGATAGTTAATTCTGGAGCCACTGACCATGTCTGTCACTTTTTGCAGGGATTCAGAAGGGCAAGGAGATTCAGTAAGAGTGAGCATGGACTTCAAGTAGGTAATGAAGCAAGAATATGGGTTGAAGCAGTGGGAGATTTTGAGCTTATTTTTTATTGTAATAGAAAGTTGGTTTTAAAAGATATTATATGTTTTTTGCTTTAAACAGAATTTGATTTCAGTTACTAAATTGATGAATCAAGGATATTCTGTTTCTTTCTATTCTAGTGTTTCTATTAGTAGAGATAGTAATTTAATTTGTACCGGAAACATGTATGGGAATCTTTTTTATATACATCCTATTCAAAATCAAGTAAATAATATTCAAATTGAGCTTGAGAATAAAAAAAAAAAAAGCCATATCAAATGACTTGTATTTGTGGCATCTAAGACTGGGACACATAAATCCTAATCGGATTTAGAGGCTAATTTATGATGGGCCATTAGGTTCATTAAGACTGAAAAAATGGTCTCAATGTGAATTTTTTCTTAAAGATAAAATGACCAAAAGGTCCTTTACTAAAAAAGTGGATAGAGCCCTGAAAATACTAGCACTAGCTCATACGGATGTTTGTGGTCCGATGACTACACCAGCTAGAGGAGGCTACGGATACTTCATCACTTTCATAGATGATCATGCTTGTTTTGGTTACATTTATCTGATGAGGCACAAGTCTGACTGTTTTGATAAATTCAAGGAGTTTAATGCTGAAGCAGAGCGTCGAACAGGTAAATTAATTAAAATTTTGAGATCAGATCGTGGTGGAGAGTACCTCCTCGGTGAGTTTAAGGATTGCTTGGTACATCATGGCATAATATCTCAGTTAACTGCGCCTGGGACTCCACAGTAGAATGAAGTAGCTGAGAGAAGAAATAAAACTTTGATGGAAATAGTCAGAAGCAAGATGAGTTATGCATCTCTTCCTTCCTTTTTTTTTTTTTTTGGGTATGTCTTAGAAACAACGGCATATGTTTTGAACTTGGTACCTTCCAAATTAGTACCTAGGACACTCTATGAGATGTGGACTGAATGAAAGCCTAGTTTAAACCATCTCAAGCTATGGAGTTGTCCAACTTATGTGCTGACAAAAGAAAATAGGCTAGAAACAAGATCAGAATTATACTACTTTGTTGGGTATCTAAAAGAAACAAGAGGTGGATATTTCTATCATCCTTAAGAGCATAATGTACTTGTTAGTAATAATGCTAGATACTTAGAGGATGAACAAGTTACTTCCACCATAGGTTCAAGAAGAATACAGTTAGAAGAGAAGTTGGTCACTAATTCAACTTCAGGTACTTCTAACACCCCGATCGAGGAATCAAGAGAAACACAACCTGATGTTCCTATAAAAACTAAGCCTTATCATAGTGGGAGGATCACAAGAGTTCCAGAAAGGTAGACCGGAGAGATTTATGATTGAGTCTCTGATAAATAGGAACAAGATCCTACTAAATATGAGGAGGCCATTGTTGATGCTGATGCAAACAAATGGCAGCTAGCCATGAATGTTGAGTTTGGTCTATATACCTCAATCAGATCTGGGATCTTGTCACTGCACCTGATGTGATAAAACCTATTGGGTGAGGGTGGGTATACAAGAGGAAGAGAGGTGCGGATGGAAAGGTTGAAACCTGTAAAGCAAAGTTGGTTACTAGAGGTTATACTTACAAAGAAGAGATCGATTATGAAGAAACTTTTTCACCAGTAGCCATGTTTAAATCTATTGGGATTTTCTTAGCCATTGCATGTCATTAAGACTATGAGATATGACAAATAGATACCAAGACGACCTTCTTAAATGGCTATCTTAGCGCAAACATCTATATATCCTAGCTAGAAGGTTTTGTTGCTAGAGGACAAGAACAAATGGGCTGTAAGCTTAAGAAGTCCATTTATAGACTTAAGCAAGCATCATGAGCATGGAATATACGTTTTGATAAAATCGTGAAAGCTTATGGTTTCATCCAAAATGTGGATGAACCATGTGTGTAAAAGAAATTAGATAGTGGTAAAGTAATTTTTTTAGTACTTTATGTCGATGACATTCTACTCATTGAAAATGATGTAGGGACATTGTCATCCGTTAAGATTTGGCTATCTAGTTAACTTAGCATGAAAGACATGGGAGAAGCTAGCTATATTTTAGGCATAAAGTTTCTTAGAGATAGGAAGTAAAGAATGTTAGGCTTATCCCAATCTATTTATATTGATAAGATATTGGTCAAGTACAACATGGATCAATATAAAGGGGCTATTGTACCTTTTAGACATGAGTTATCCTTATCTTCAAAGTAGTGTCCCCAGATACAGGAGGACAAGCAGAAAATGAGCAGGATTCCTTATGTTTCAGCTGTGGGAAGTCTTATATATCTATGCTTTGTACTAGGCCAAATATCTGCTTTGCAATATGTATAGTTAGTAGATGTTAGTCAAACCAAAGGGAAGCTTACTGGCAAGCCGTAAAGTATATACTCAAATACCTCAAGAAAATGAGAGATTATATGCTTGTATATCGTGCTGATGATTTAGTTCCTACCAGTTACACAGACTTAGATAATCCATTAGTAGATATGTCTTACTTTGTTTGGAAGAGCTATTTCATAGAGAAGTATCTAGCAACCTTGCATTAGTGATTCTACCATGGAAATTGAGTACGTTACTACTTCAGAATCTTCTAAAGAAGCTGTGTGGCTTCGGAAGTTCCTCATAGAACTTGAAGTAGTACCACACATGGATATTCCTGTTACCATTTATTGTGACAACTCTAGAGTGGTGTCACAATGCAAGGAACCTCAAAACCATAGGAAGGGTAAGCACATATAGAGGAAGTATCACCTCATCCGGGAGTTCATTCAGAAATGAGAGATTGTGGTCGATTAGATTTCCATTGTTAATAATCTAGCAGATTCCTTTACCAAGCCATTGACAGAAAAGGTATTTCGCGGACACTTAAGGGTAGGCACTTATGGACTTTCTTAGTTTATGAAGTGCAAGTGGGAGATTGTTGGAAAGTATACCCTCAAAGATTATGTATTCTGTGTAAACACATTGCAATAAAATGTTTATTCATTCGATTTGGTTTGTTACTTATATTATTGCACATTTAAAGGTCCAAGTATGATAAGTAATAGTCTATGTGTTTGGTCATTCTTCATAGTAAGGTATAGACCATGCATACTTATCATACGAGTAAAATTGAGTTCTTAGTCATTTGATGGAATTGGGCATTTCATCAAGGTAAGACTATTATGCTATGATTTCCAATGAGGAATGGTTTATTTTAAATCAGTAAGTAGTTCACTCATATCATAGGCATAAGCATATTTCAAATGCATAAAATTGGACATGTAGTAGTGGTCTCTCTTAAAATACTATAATTATGAGACCAGACTATTATTGCTACAGTGTGGATGAATACCTTCACACTTGAGCGTGGTTGGTGGTTTGGCGAAGCTAGGGTTTTATCCTTTGATGTATGTTGAGTGAGATTATTTTGTGAGATTAATATTCTTGCATGTTGGGTGTATTACTCTAGTTAGTTAAGACGGACTCATGCAGCAGAGTTTCTATACTTCACTTAGTGAGGTTAAATCACCCCCTTGTGATTATCCAGGATAATCTAATTATCCAAAGCCCTGGGAACGTGACTCTAGAATTTATGCTTTTTGGTAGCTTCCAATGATAAGCAAGTACATTCAAGTAAGTCATGGATTATTAGACTAGAGATCTAAGGATGGTAGATGTCTTTGAGATGGGTGTTTGATGAGACTCCATTTCATCATGGAGGACAAGAACTGATGACAAGAGCTAGGACTAAGAAGCTTTAAGATGATTTTCAATTGGTCATCAAACTATGTTTGAGGATGAAAGAGGATTGGAAGGTTGAGGAAGCTAGCCAAGAGTTCGTGTTGATGACCATTCACGAAGGACCCTAACAAGAACTCAAACCGGTAGCAAAAGGGGACGAAACTTGACCAAGGGAGGCTTCCCAGAGGACAGCCGGCGCCGGCTCCATGCAGCCAAACTGGCTCCGGCTCTATTATGTCCAACAACACCTCAAGCACAACATGAACCGGCCCAAAGACAGATCCAAACCGGTACCAGCTATGATGTCCAAACCGGCGCCGGCTTCCCCCTGGGCAACCGTCGACTGATCCGCGTTTTAATGCTTTTCTCTGATTTTCTTCACTTTTAATTGCTTGTAAAAACTTATTATAACCCTAAACTGTAATAGAACTTCAAGGATTACTTAGTTAGGGTTAGGATAGTATAAATAGCAAATTAAGTGATTTGACAAGACAATACACTTCACTTTAATTCAAATTTGAGAAGAGAATCTTGAGAGGTCCTAGCCTCTTTGCTCATCTTGTTCAAGACAAAGCTAAATGGTTAGTCCTTCTTTTGCAAGAGTCTATAAATCTTTTGGATAATCCAATATTGTTTCTTTGAATAGGTTTTAGTTGCTTTGTTCTTCTAAGGTTTGTTTGAAATCTAATATTTGGGTGCCTATTTTCTATATTCTATTTGTTCTCGTTTGCCTTTGTTGCTTCAAGAATATTGGGGTGAGATTATAGTAGAACTATCTACTCATCTTGAGGGTCTTTGAGGCTTTGTTCTTCCAGGGTTTGAAAGAGTGTAGGTTGTTAGGTTACTTTCTCCTTTTGTCACAAGAAAAATCTCTGTTTTAGGTCCCATTGTTTGAACTGAATAGTTAGCCAACTAAAACACCCATAACACCAAGAAAAGCCGCCAAGAATTTGTATCAGTGTTAATACATTTATCCTGTCTCATTGATGGGTGTTGCATAGAGGGGTATTTTCGCCATTTCACCTATAGGTTGGAGACATTACTTTAGCAATATTATTCTTGGAGTCAATATTTTCATATGGTGATAAATGAAAATATTTAAAATGATAACATGTGACTATTTAATAGTAAGAGAATTTTGGTCAGTTTAGTAGCCATGAATAATATATCTTTTGGTCCCTGGAGTAGCTCAAGTTACTTTGATGTTGTTTAGACAAAATCTGAGCTTAATGAATAATTATTTGGAAAATAAATAGAATTTATTGTAAAAGTTCAATTAGAATTAATTAATTAGTCTTGGATTTTAATGAGGCCCAGAAAAGATAATTAATTAATTAAGAGAATTAGACTGAAATAAATTAATTAATTGGGTTGATATATGTTTACATGTATTAAGAGTCTACTTAGAATTAATTAATTAGTCCTGGGTATTTAATAAGACCCAGAAAATATAATTAATTAATTAAAAGGATTGGGCCAGTCTTGCACTATTTTTTTTTAGCACAGCACCTAGCCCAATTGGGCTTGGTGATTTCGTCCATTAGTGCTTTGGAAGCCCTAAGGCTGGCCGAAACATATATGAAAAAAAAAAAAAAAAAACAAGTGTTGTGCAATTGATTTGATCAGAGTGTGCCTCCTCCTCTTTCTTCTCTTTCACGTTCTTTCTCCACCTTCTCTCTGGGAGTGTGTTTTTTTTTTATCCAAGAAAAGAGCTCTTTCCAAGTTAACACCAAGAGCAAGGTAGAGTTATACTTCGGAAGACGAAGAGAAGAAGCTTGGAGACGTTTGATGCGTAGGAGTAGAAGATTGGCGGGAATTCCTACTGAACAGCAAGCGTCTCCTTTTCCCCTTCCAACGCAAGAAGTTCCAGTGCAACCCGTCCCTACATTGGTTAATTTGTGACTAATAGGGAAAAGTAAATACTCTCTCCTAGATGTGACTCAGAAAAACTAAAAAAAATTTCTGTTGCGTTTTTCTTTGATGTTTTTCCGTTATCCCTTCATGTAATGGTACATTATTATGGTGATATGATAATATAATTGATTGTACTAGCATGAATGCACTAGTTAATCATATGTTTATACTATTGATAGGCTAAGATCCAATCGACAGATGAATTAAGATCGTAAATATGCAAATTTAAATTTTGATGTGTGATATTTGAAACATGATTTTCGAAAATGTGTATTGTTATATGTGATCATAAGAGATGGTCATGATGGTAAGCTTAATACGGATGATGTGTTTGATATAATCAAATATTGTTGATGAGAAATAATTTCTTTTTTGAAGATATTGAAATGATACAGACCTCCCACGTATTATGTGGTGTGTTGAGAATACAACATGTTGTAAAATCATATATGTTTTTAGAACAACAACTCATTTATCATGAAAATATTTTTATTAAGAAATTCTTACGAAGCACACATGGGACTTTTTGAGATTATATCTCATACCTATTAATTCATGTTTCTTATGGAATTATGTTCAGAGATAAGATGGAGAAGTCCGTAGTTGTCATATTTGATTTTGATGTATTGGATATTATTTTTTTTATGATTATTATCTTGAAGAATGATGCAGTTGAAGTACTTTAAGATGTTATTTTTCCATTTAGGACTGATGTATTATTCGAAACCTTGTTAGGTTTCATTTCGTTTTCCTTTAAATCCCGATTATTTATTTACTTAGTTCATTATAAAGACCCCTTATGTCTATTTGACAGGACGACATCCGCAATTATTCGGGTCCTATGATTGTGAGGTGTTACAATAAGGATAAAGAACATGTATTTGGATGGAATTCCTCAGGAATATAACCAATATTAAATCAGTATTCATCACAATTAATCACAAATCTAGCATAATAAAGGATTACAAATATGAAGTCCATTCTTTTGAGTTATGGATTTTCTATCTTCTAGCAAAATTTAAAGATATCTCTAGCTCATCAAATCAAGCGAAAAATGCATTAAATTTATTAATCCCAATTCAAAATATGGAAGAAAAGATACCCCTATCTCTAAGTGATATTCTTAACTCTTCGATTACTAATTCTTCCCCATTTAACCTCTCTTTTGAATTAATTAAGAGATAAAAATTTTTGAACCAATTGATTTGGAACTTAACTTCTAAGTGCATATCTTGAATTCATTAGAATAATGCAACCAATTAATCCAAGATAATAAATCTAAGCAATCAAACACTAGAAATAGGCAAATAATTAATCAAAAAGCTAAACCTAATATAAATTCATAATCCATAGTTTAACCTCTCAAAATATAATTAAAGTAATTAAAACAACATTGCCAATTTAAAAAATACAAAAAAGAATAGGTGAACTTATAGACAAGTTGGATCTTCCCCTTCTCCATAAATATCCTCTCAAATAATGCTCCTCTCTCTTCCAATGATCTCCAAAGGAACCTACCTCTCCATGTCTTATGCTCTCAAAGGCCATATATTGTATTCTATTATGATCTTTTTAATCTATTATGTTTAGGGTTTCTTTCTCCAAGTATTTATAGGTTTTAACCTACCAAAAAGTGCTCAAAAGAACCCTTTTCTAAGTAGAATTTTAGGACCCTTGCTAATAACTATCAACTATGTAACACCCCACTACCTAGCCCATTAGGGCTGGGGATGTCGTCCCGTCCACAGGACAAGGAGTCTTTATAACTAGGTCACATAAAATAAAATATAATAAAAACTTCAAAATTAAACTTATTACAACCCAACAATACATGAACAAATTCAAAATAATTGTCTGCTACAATCTCTCGAAAGCAATACATAATAAAAATAATAGAGAGTCTTCAAAATCATAAGCAACAATCTAGCTAATGACCTTCACAGACCTTCACAGCAGGATCAACCTAAAAAGATGGTATAAAAGGTAATGAGATAAAAATCTTAATAAGCCCATGTGTGTGCTTTGAGTGTTTCAGGTAAAATGGTTCATGTATGCAAGTTGTAATAGTTTCATAAGAGAAAGTGCTGGCAAGTATTAAATAAATGTTAAAAATGAAGAGTGGTGTTTTACTTATAAATATAATCACCCAAAGAGGTAGCCATGGCACCACACGTTGGGCCTCATGACAATATAATGATCAGAATGCCACACGTTGAGCATACTGACACAAGGTAGGTGTACGACCTTCCGGGTGAGATACTCCTCCATCTCTACACCCAAACTTACAGGTTGTCCATTCTGAAAATACACAGTCCACTTGACTGAACTTGATAGCTCGGACCAGTATGACCTACCGGACTGGCATCCTATCCGGGAAGGACTCCCACTTCAGAGGTGGCTACCTACTGAGAGACTTATCCTAACCCTTCAAAGACTAGTACCCTTATTGAGTACTCAACCTTGCTTGTCCCACTTGGGAGAAAATTGATCATACAATGATTTACTTGGTAATAGCAATTAAGGTTTCTAAAATTCTTGCTAAAGTTGGGTTTTAGAAAGTGTTTAGCATTTTGTGTAAAATTTCTTGTTTAATTTCAAATGGTTTGCTTGACTGAAATAAAAAAAAAAAAGGAAAAACTGTCCTTAATTGCATTTACAAATCGAATGTTCATACATATTGAATTTGGCTTGCCATAATAATTTCGGTCTTCAAAAGACTCCATGCAAGAGCTTACCTGATTCTTTGCTCTGCTGGGATTCAAAGATCATCCAAGGTCAACCTAACCCCGCCTGGGGTAAACACAAGGCATAAGGTTATATTTGGACTATATCTGCCTTACATAAATATTTCATAGTTCAACTAGTTACAACCATACCTAACTATGACCATAATGTCCTAAACCTTAATTCTAGTTTGATAAAGTATTTTATAAAATAATTCTAACTTGATAAGATAAAATAACTGGGGGTTCTAAAATAATTACTAATAAGTTATAGATTCAAATAATAATTTTTGAGTATTATTGCTAATAAATAAATTAGTGTTAAATATTGAATAATACTAAGTCCTGAATAATGTTGGTAAATGGTAATATTAAATAATATTATTATAAATAAATAAATAAATAATAAATTACACCTAATTTTTAATAAATAATTAATAGATTGTAAATAATCAGTAATAAATAATAAAATTAATATGAATTATATTAAAATTTTAATTAATAAATAAAAATAAATTTTAATATAAATAATATTTATGGATATAGGTAAAAGTTTTAACTATGGTCTACAAGGTCATTAATTAATTCTAATATTTTATTTATTATTATTAATATTTATATAAAATATTTTATTTATCATTATATATATTATTTTTAATAAAATATATTATTTATTTGACTAATAAAATATTAATATTTTAGTTAATATTTTATTCCAAACCTTTCTAGTAATTTCGAATTTCATAGAGAAAGATATAGTAGTAATTCTAATTAAAGTAATAAAATTTGTGTAATAAAAATAACCTAGGATTAACAAGAAAATAATCTTTCACCATGATTTTCCTATTGCTAGAAAAGATTCATGAACATATTCCCAAACATCAACTAATAGGCTAATCCATTCATGAACATATACTTAAATTAACACATACTATCACATGGCTAATTTCCTACTAGGTATAATCATCATTCATGGCTTCTATGGAAAATAAGAACATAAAAGCCTAATCACCTTTGGTGTCATAACATCTAACATGCTTTATACATCTATAACTCTCATTAAACATGATGAACATATGTTGATTCAAAAGAAAAATCCACATAGATTAGTCATATATATCAATCCTTATGTCCTAACCCCATCCCCTTCATCCACATGCATATACTCAATCCCCCATTCATATTCAATCTTCCTATGAACATTTAAGAGACATGAACTCAAAAATTAAAAGGAGGATTTAAGAATAAATACTTGATAGATGATCACTTGATGAAGACTAAAGAAGGTCCACGCGTTTGAGAGTCTTGATGTCCGAAAAATAGCCATGATTGGCCAATATCATTTTGGCTAGAGAGAGAGAGAGAGAGAGAGAGAGAGAGAGAGAGAGAGAGAGAGTATTAGAATGGAATATCAAAAATTGAATAGAAGAGGAAGAACAAGAAGGTTGTTCTTATTTTACTTTCTTGATGTTCTTGAGACCTTCAAGAAAAAAAAGCTGATTTTGATCCGTTCAAAAATTCTAGTTTGTGTGGTTTTGTGTTATAAAGACCAGAAATGAAGTCTAGGGATTAAGTAGGAGTGATCTGGAGTATTTGAGAGTGATTGGGGTGTTTAGGGTAGGTTTAGGCTTGAAGAGGTGTAGTGTGTGTTCTTGGTATTCTTGAGAGAAAAGGCTTGCGAAATTCTGGAATACTGTTGGCCGAATGGTCTAGAGTAGATAGGAGTTTCAGTTTTCAGCTAGAAGGAGAGAGGGTGTTCAGATTTTTTTGAAATTCAAATGGAGAAAAATGAGGAGTTGTTTGAGGTAGAAGATTAGCTAATGGTGATTGATCATGGAAGGTTTCTTTGCTCTTCAATGGTGTCGGCTAAACATGCCAATCTTGCTGAAATAAATGGAAGCTGTTCAGGTTATATGGTTGGCCAAAATTCAGCCTATGATGGTAGAGAAAATTCTGGTCTGTTCACTTGATACAAGAGTGTTTTAATGAAGCAAAAATTCTAGAATTATTTTGAAGTTCAAAAGAGTTTGGATAGAGTAATCTTAGGAGCTTTTTGAGGTGTGATAATAGAGTCCAAGCACTCAAGGTAAGTGTGGAGGTCAATGGTGTTTAGTCCATGGCTGAACAAGGTCCAATTTTTAGAGGTTTGAAGGGTGTTCTTTGGCCTTGGCATTGAGAGACAAAACTAGAAATTTTCTGGTTTCAACTTGTTCAAATCTTCGAATGATGATGACTTTTGATGCAGAATTTTCTGCATTTACTTGGCCTGATTTGCAGCTGATTTCCTGGGGTGTTTGAGGGTCTTTTAAGGGTGGTTTTCCAGCCTTCTTTCTGGAGAAAAACAGAGGATGTTCCAGCTGAATTGATGACAAAAAGACAGCTTCAATTCTAGCTTCCTAAGTTGCAAATTGTGCAGGGAATTTTTCTGGTTTTTGTGTAGTTTGAACAGTCCGAAAATTGTACAGAATTTTCAGCCTTCAAGCCACACGAAATGACCATTTTTCTGGCAGCAAATAGGTAGGATTTTTGGCTGAATTTTTTGAAAGCTGTTCTGCAAAAATTCTGGAAAATTTCCAAATTTTCCTTTATTAAAAACACGAACAACATGAAGGTAGGATTGAAGGTATAATCATGGTGATTTATTTCTCTTAGGAACCCATCCTAATTCTTCTCCTATTTTTGGCCATTCCCCTATCCCTCAAGACTAATTTTCAAATTTCAAGGCTAAAGAATTATCACAGAATTTTTTGGAATTAAAAGAAGAGATTAATGGATTTTGAATAATTTAAATTATGAAGATGTTAGAATAAGGCTAGAGATAATAAAAGGGACAAGAATTCCTTTAGAACTTTTTTTAGGATCTGATTATATGATCAAGACATTATCTTCATGTTTCCCTTAAGACAACATTCCTATCTTTAAGGAATGTAAGAAAAACAAAAATTCAAACACAGCTAAGATAATCATGAATAAAACTTAAGTGATGGGATTTGAACTCATGACATTAGAGATTAATTCACAAAGCTCTAACCACTTAACCACACTAACTCTTGTTCTTATTTTCTCACCCAAATATTCTTCTTATCTAAACCTCAAGCCATCTTCCTCTTTTGACCTCAAGCAAAATTATCTTTTTACCCTTCCTACTCAATAAGCATAAATAAGCCATTTAACCTATAAGCCACCATCCTAAAGCACATAAAATTATTGAAAAAGTATATTTTTATGCAGAATGACATGATATGCATCCCAACTCCCTTACTCTAAGGTTGGCTTTAGGTGGGTTTCACAAACTAGCCATGCTTGATTGTCAAAACTACCTCTTTCTAGCCTTCACTTGATGCTGACTGCTCTCCATCCTAGCTCCAAAATTTCTCTATTTTGGTTTTGATTTTCCAACATTTAGGCAGTAACAGCAGGTTTGCACCAAAGGGAGTTGGCTAGTCTCTGGTTTTGCCCTATCTCATGCACTTTTATTAAGTTTTCACCCATTTTTTTTATACTTTTCCATTCCATTAGATCTTACACAAAAGATAATAAAGTGGTGGGAATGAATAGTCATTTATACTCAAAATTGACATAAATGCAACACAGATAACCTCTAAAATGTAGACAAAATTAACTCCTATAAACTCTCTTACACTTAGGCCTTTGCTTCTCCTAAAAAAAAACAAGATATTAACAATCAAGACTATGCAAAAAGATTGCCAACATAGTAAATATATTATTGCTTCTTGTACCTAAGTGTTGTGTGGAGTTTATGATGTGAATAATATGGTTCTTTAAAAATATAGTCGTCAAACACTAACAAATTTTAAACCTTATTCTTAAATATATAGTATAGCATAGTGGCAAGTAAGGTATCAATCTCTCAAAAAATAAGAGAAGTATACTCAATAAGAAAAACAATCATCTTTATTCTTGTGAAATTTTCTTGTAAATACTTAATTAGTTCTAATGATATATTATGCACAAGTATATACAAATAAATAAGGGAAAATAAAATTTGGAAACTACTAAATTCTACTCCTAAAGAAATTAAGAAAAAAAAATAAAAAAGGAAACAAACAAAAATAGAAATTTCAAGACCAATTAAGAAATTACCAAGTTTTAGACACATACTATACCATTAAAATAAAAAACTTATCATTAACAAGATTACTTTGAACAATTGGTTTTGGGGATTTTTCTTAGAGAATTAAATCTCTCATCCTTGCAAAAGTGGACTAACCCTTAGTTATTCTATAAGTTAAAATCCCTAACTTCATTCTTAATTTACTCCCAATTGATTAGCCTTTTCTTCAAGACACTAATACTTAAATTAATCAATTATCATAAATCAAGAACAAAATTATTAAGCGTACAAGACATTACTAATATCAAATTACACACCCAATTAACCTTGAAAATATGCAATTTGAACACTACACAATTTCTTATAACCTAGTTTAGTCAATTAGCCTCGAAACCCAACTAAGTAATAGATGCTACTTAGACAAATCAATCAGAGATCAACTATCTTAACAATGCAATTATGTGAATTAAAAGGTTGTTAGTCATATAAAAATAACTCAATACAATTGATAAACATGAATTATACTCAACTTACTTCTCCTTAAGGCCAACTTTCTAATGAACTTACTCTATTACCTTCAAATGATTTAGGTATTAGCATGGTTCCCAGGGTTACCCTCAAAAGATTTAGGCATTAGTATGGTCCCTAGAGTAAAGAGGTTAGGAAGGAAGTTTGTTTTGTTGTGCCTTAATTTGACTTATATTCATTGCCAATTTTTGCATTTGGTTCTCTAAATTTTGGATGTTAAACTTGGTCTTTTTTTGAAATATTAGGGAGGTAGATGTAAGAGACATGACCATATCTTCCAAAGGTATGCCATTGGAGTGGTGTTGCTAAAGTGGTGTATTTCAAAGGTTGTTTGAAAATTTTTGTGGCCTCCCTTTTTGGTTTCCCCACCTAAAGTTTGGGTGATCTCACTATCCCTAATTGTAAGTGTTAGAATAGGGATTATATTTTATAGAGAGTTAATTTGGGAACTCTATAGCATTCACTTGTTCATTCACACCAGTATTAGGACATGCCTCACTCATATAATTAAAAGAATTGCACACATTACATACCCTAATTTGTAAGTTGGTTCCTAGCATCTTTCCAATTAAAATTAGTTAGTTTGTCAACCTTATCCAGTAAAGAACTTATGCCTATTTCCCTACTTTCCAAATGGAGTCATTCCTAGTACTAAAAGATTGTGTGTTAGCTGCCATATTAGAAATTAAGCTCCTAGTGGCTTGTGGAATTTTGTTCATAGGAGCACTATTGTTAGCTGTATTAATCATAGATCTATCATGAGGAAGCAAACATTCATAAAATATTAAATGAGCAATTGATCACTGATTTGGTGATGCAGGCAACTAGCATAAAGTCTTTTGAGTCTTTTCTAGTACTCATATAAAGATTCTCCATGCAATTGTCTAATGTCACATATTTCTTTCCTAATTGATGTAGATCTAGATGCCAGAAAATATTTATCAAGAAAATGCCTTTGCCGACTTAACCAATTGTTAATGGGATCCATAGGCAAGTTATATAAACAATATTTAGCCCCACCATGCAAAACTAAATGGGAATATACGTAGTTTAATGACCTCATCTTAAATTCCATTCGGTTTCATATTAGAGCATATAACATGAAATTCTTTCAAGTGCCTATGTGGATCCTCTCTTGCTAACCTATGAAAAGATGGCAAAAGTTAAATGAGCCAAGAATACAATTTGAAAAAAGTTGTAACTTTTGGAAAGAAAATATATAAAGGATGATCATTGAAGGTAAGGGTAGTAAGTTCTTTAAGAGAGCAATTAGCATCCATTATAGAATCAAGAGTAGAAAGATTTTACCAATTTGTTCCTCTATTTGTTCATCAATTGCAAAAAAAAAAAAAAAAAAAAAAAAAAGAAGATTTTGGAGAAGATATGCACTCCAGGTGAGCTACTTTTTTACAAATTTTAGTTTCTTAGAATTTGATTTAAGCACCTTGGTGTTCTCTCCTTTGTCCACTTTCTTAATATTCCTTAAATTCATAAATGAGATGAGCAACTTCCAAAACAAAAGAAAAAGTCAAAAAGTAAAAAGAAAAATTTTTGGCACCAAGAGAACTAATTAAAATCAAGTATCACAAGAATCAATCAAAAAAGAAGAAGATCAAGGTTTTATTTTGTTCCTCGATAACAATGCCAAAAATTTATTGTGTGAAGTTTATGACATTAAAAATATGGGTCTTTAAAAATGTAGTCGTCATACACAAATAAATTTTAGCATAGTAGAAATTAAGATGTCGATCCCTCAAGGAACAAGCGAAGTGGACTCTATAAGAAAAATAATCATATTTATTCTTGTGAAATCTTCTTGTAAATACTTCACCGAATTAGTTCTAATAATGTATTATATACAAATAAATGGTGGGAAATTAAATTTGGAAACTACTAAATTCTACTCTTAATCAAATTAAGAAATAAAGAATCAAAATAGAAAACAAACAAAAATAGAAACTTCAAGACCAATTAAGAAATTACCAAGTTCTTAGACACATGCTATGCAATCAAATTAAGAAACTTACCATTGATAAGATTACTTTGAGCAATTGATTTTAGAGGCCTTTCTTGGCGATAAATCCCTCATTTTTGTAAAAGTGGACTAACCCTTATTTATCCTCTAAGTTAAAATCCCTAATTTCATTCTTAATTTACTCCCAATTGATTAATCTTTTTTTAAGATATTAATTCTTCAATTAATTAATTACATAAATTAATAACAAAATTCCATGATGCATAAGCTATAGCTTTGCTTTTTGCATTAGCACTGCTCCTAATCATTCTTTTGATGCATTTGTATACAATGAGTAGGGTTTTCCTTTTTTTGGCAAGTTTAACACAAGTGTCATCATAAGTCTCCTTTGAAGTTCATGGAAGCTCTTCTCACAGTTTTCGTTCCACACAAATGGCATATCCTTTTGTAGCAATTGAGTTATCGGGGATGCAAGTGTTGAGAATCTTTTGATAAATCTCTGGTACTAGCCATTGTTAGCCCTAAGGGTATTTTCCTGTATTTTGACTTATGAAAAATATTGATGATGACTAACTTGTATGACTTGTATGTGATAGGACATGTTTGACCCCAATTCTTCCAAAGGCATGCAAATGAGACTGCTAAGCAACCCTTGAGAAATGGAATCCAAATCAAGTATATTTTCAATTCAAGAGCTTGCAAAATCATGAAGTCCTTGTGAAAGAACTTTAGACTAGGAATCGATTGTCAAAGGTATTATGTGTAAATTCCTATGTCTTCTTTACCTTATAATTCAGTTTATTTCTACCTAGAAGCACACAAATAAAATGATTTCAAAGAGTAAGCTTTAAAATGTTTGGATTGAGTAGTTTGGATGGACTTTATATCCAAAAGCTTCGTCCAAAACTCTGGAACAGTGTCAAAATATTTCTGCCTAAGAAAGTGCCATTTTGGACTCACCTTTTAGATGCACCCTCTTTCGATCCTTGAATCCAAAACTTTAGAAAATCTGACAGCGAAAAACTAGCCGTTACTGCCTTATTTTTGCTCCTATAAAAGCTTTCAAAACTCGATTTTAAAGTAGATTTTTGTACTATCTTTCTCAAAAACACTCTTACACTTTAGAATACAAAAATCTCTCTTTTTATTTATGCTTCAAAAGTGAAATTAAATTGTTCAAAAGGTAAAAGGTGTTGGTGCTCATCTATTCGCAATCTGGTCAAACTTGTGATCTATTTTTGTAAACATTCCTTCATTCTAACTTGTATCAAGGTTGAGAACGTAAAGCCTTGATTATTGTGATTAAAGAGGTTGGGTGTAAAACCAAGGTTGGTAATTCTCTTGTGTAAGATTGGTGTCACCTATCACCATTAAGTTGGGAAAAAGGTTTTAGTGAATTTTGTTGAAATCCTTAGGTAAGAACTTAAGGTAGTGGATATAGATCTTTTGAGGATCGGACCACTATAAATCACTGAGTTTTACTTTGTGCCTTACTTGCTTAAATTTCTTCACTGATTCTTTCATCTTAAATGCTCTATTCCTTTTTGCTAAAAATTAGTGAGTCATTTATGATCTTCTAATTCTAATTTAAACCTGTCATTTAAGATCTCAACTACCCATCTTCATTTCATAACATTTCGTGCTGATTTAAAAGACTTCTGGCTGCATTCTTGAAATCGTAAAACCTTCTTGAAGCCACGAAGTATTTCTGTCATTCAGTTTGGAAGATTTTTTTTGGAACAAAATTTTTTGAATCAACTCTTGTTTTCCAAAAACCTAATTTACCCCCTTTAGGGTTTTTTAATTGGTATCAGAACATTAGTGTGTACTACTGTTGATTTAACAATTGTGTAGAAAAGATCCATATGGCAAACACATCTACTGTGCCTTATATTGAAGGGTCTTCAACATAAGAGACCTTCTCTATTCAATGGAAGTAATTACACATTTTGGAAAAACGGAATAAAAATTTATGTCTGCTCACTCAATTTTGATTTATGGAATCTGATTGAAAATAGACCATTTATCCTATCAAAATTTGTTGATGGTAGAAAAGTGCCAAAACAGAGTGATGAATATGATAATGAGGACATTGCGAAAATGACTCTAAACTTTCAAGCAATGAACATATTGTGTTGTGCTCTTGATACAAATGAATACAACCGTGTTAGTGGTTGTGATTCAGCTCATAAAATGTGGAGACTACTTGAGGTCACTCATGAGGGGACAAATGAAGTAAAAGAATCAAAGTTGGGAATGTTGGTTGAGACTATGAACTGTTCAATATGAAACTGAGTGAGAACATCACTGATATGTTCATTCATTTCACAAACATCATGAATGGTCTAAAGGCCTATGGAAAAATCTACACTCTCAGAGAGAAATATTAAATTGCTTGAGGCTCTGCCAAAAAGTTGGCAACCAAAAACCTTGGCTATAAAAGAATAAAAAAATCTAAAAAGCTTACTTACTGAAGAGCTAATTACCTCTCTCTTGACACATGAAATGAAACTTAAAAGGTTTCAAGATTTTGATAATGATGACAAAGGCAAACGGGGAACTGCCTTAAAGTTAGTTGATGAAGAACTAAATAGTGATCAAGCAGATTATGATGATGGCACTGATCTAGACACAAAAGAACTGGCTATGGTCGCTAAAAAATTCAGAAAAATGTTCAAAAAGAGTAATTTTAAAAAGGGCAAGAAGCCTATAAAAAAGAAAGGACAAGCCTCGTCTTTCAAACCTCAATGCTTAGAGTGCAAAAGCATGAAGCATTTCATTGTTAATTGTCCAATGGCCAGAGAAAAGAAAATCAAGCAATTTAGAAAGAAAAAGAACGACACCAAGTAAAAGAAAGGAAAATGATTGATCGAAACATGGGATCAAGAAGAATCTTAGACTGAAGAAAGCTACGATTCAGAAAATGAAAAAGCAAACATCTGCTTTGTGGCTTTGGAGGATGCAGTAAATCTAGCCTCTCCAGATTTAATAACTGAATTGTTGTTTCTGATTGTGAAAAGCATGATAATCCTAGTGAACTACTTTTCACATGTTTCATGAATTGAAGAAACTATCTAGATGAAATAAAGAAATGAAGATAAAAGTTAATTCCTTATTGAATGAAAAATGCAAAGCTATTCAATAAGAATGAAGTCTTACTTGACTCATATATGTGTTCAGATATTGAACAAATGTTATCATTACTTATTTGCATCATATATCTATAGAAAATAAATGCTTGTGTGATAAAATTTACTCTCTTGAAATCATGGCTAGCAACATTGATAAGATGAAAATTAGAGTCAATGATCTTACCACTTGTATTGAAAAATTTACAAATAGGAAAAACAATCTAGAAAAATTGCTTAATGCACAACACACATCCAAAAACCAGAATGGTCTAAGCTATAGGGATGAGACCAAGGCTACAAATTACAAATCTTTCTTTGTAAAAGCTACATCATTTAATGTGACACATAGCTGTTGCACCTATTGTGGAAAATTTGGACACAAAGAATCTAAGTGTCATGTTAAGAAAAATGTGCAATCTGGTATGAAAACTATTTGAAGGGTAAAAGGAACCATCATCCCCATGGACCCAAGAAGGTATAGGTACCAAAAGTCACTCTTTCATCTCTTGTATAGGAATATTCGTTGGACAAAGTGAGCTCCATAAAATGGTTTTTTAGATAGTGGATACTCTAGGTGTATGATCGAAAATGCCAGACTACTGAAAATATTCAAGCTACAAACGATGGATTTGTCATTTTTGAAGACAAAAAGAAAGGAAAAATTCTTGGCATAGGTAATATTGGTAAGGGAACTTCAACTATTATCAAGCAAGTGCTATTAATTGATGAATTAAAGTATAATGTTCTTAGTATCAGCCAACTATGCGATAATAGATGCAAAGTTGTGTTTGAAAAAGATTCTTGCATTATCATAAATAGTTCCAGCAATGAAACTATTTTTGTTGCTAATTGTATTAGAAATGTTTATGTCCTCTATCTTGATGATCTTGTAGCTTATGACATTAGATGCTTCTCTGTAAATGATAATGATAGCTATCTTTGGCGTAGAAGGCTAGGACATGTATTTATAGATTTTCTAAACAAATTATCTTCAAAAGAACTTGTAACACCCTTCTACCTATGTACCTACAAAGGGCGGGGATGTCACCCTGTCTAAATGACCAGGGGTCTTTATAACGAGGTAAAAAAGAAAAATTTCTAAGCAAAAGAAACTAAATAAATTATTACAACCGAAGTAAAATTTATAAAAGTCTAAAAACTAAAAATGAATAATAACAACTGTCTCTCAAAATGAAATATACAAGTAGAATCAAATAAACTTCAGTCTCTAAGATGTCCAACCTGCTCAGAATAATACTCCCCTGAAAACATAATACAAACGGTGTGAGATTGACATTTCAGTAAGTCCCATGTGTGCACATGACACTTTAAACATTTTTGTGTGTGCAAGTTTAGAACAACTCCAAAATGTGTTTGTAGGTCAAATTCATCAATAATCAGTCATTGAGTAGAACAACATAGATTGCAACCAAAATAATTCCTAGAAAACCATCCACTCATTAATATAACAAAATCATAAGGGATTAGGTGATTCAATCACAAAATTTCTATATCATGAATTCCATCCTGACAACTTTCCAGTGTAATCGTTCAACACCGGGCAGTGGGAGATCTGCCCACTAGGGTGAGATACTCTTCCATCTTTACACCCAACACATTGGTTATTCAACCCAAAAAATAGTCTACCTGGACCAACTTGCTAGCTCGGATTGACCTGACTAACTAGTACTATCACATTTTCAAGCAGAGCTTATCTTCTGGAGGTGGCCTCTTGCCAAAAGACTCACTCTAACCTTCCAAGACTAGTACTAGTAGCCTACCTCTATTGAGTACTCAATATTCATTAACATGTTCAATAGCCAATCTCTTATTCACAAACTTTAAATATCTTGGCTTTACAAAACATGGTTTCTATATAAAGTGCTAGCAAAATGTTTAGTAGATAAAAAAGGAAATAGCGTTTGATTAAAGTCGTGACTTGATAAAACCATTGAGAGTGTAAATGACCACGTACGCAACCCAAATAATCACAACTCAATAGTAGCAATTCAATAGCATTACAACATGTGACTTACAAACAAGAGTTTCATATATCAAAACAGTTATGCAGGGACTTACTTGAAGTATTTCAGTCAGAAAAGTAATATCAACCGCTCTGATCTTCTTTTTCAAACATAACCTATTATTTCTTAGTGATAAGCAATTGTGGAGATCTAAAAGGTAACTCCTTTGATAATCAAGTTGAGCTCATTGAGGGAATGAGAAGAAAAAGACTTTCTTAGGACTTCTAGAACTTCGGTGTGGTTGCAAGGAAAATGGAGAAAATCAGCTTTATGATTCGGTTGATAGAAAAGCTAGGGAAAGGAAAAGAGAATTTAGAATAGAGGACATAGTTTACCTTGTAGGAGACTTGCAAATGCCAAGAATATTATGTGTAAGTTCGGTTTCTCTAATTGGGTATGATAAAAAACAATGTTTGAAAGGGGTCAAGAATTCTACTTGATGTTTCTAGTATTTTGGGAAGACATAAGCTGAGAAGGATAGAGAATGTGAGTGCATTAGGCATTCAACACTTGTCTCGATTTTGTTGTCTTTCATGCGTGAGTTTTGGCTGAAGTGGCTGCTAGAATTTGGTGCAACTGGGAAAACCTTTTAAGCTGTGTATGTGTAAGTATGCCTTCCGAAACTTGAATGCTAGCGGGATTAATCTTGGTGTGATGTCAAATAGCTTCCAAATAGATATTATTGTCAAAAGACACAGTAGTTAATTCTTGAGAGAACTCATTTGAGTTTACTCCTTTACTCTTGGCTGCTAACAAAAGAAAATGGCAGTGGTTGTTCTAAAGGCTTGCTGACCGAAAGTCTGTGATCAAAATTTTGGTGCTAGCATCGGCTAAGTTTATTTGATGACGTAATATGGCTGAAGTCACTGAAATTCAAGGCTTTACAGGAAGTGATAAGTTAACCAATATTTTATTCAATATAGAAAGATATGGACTAGAGTTTTATGAGGATGGGAGATCTATCTTATACTGGCTATGTTTTTTGGTCAATATGATGGAGAAAAGAAAAATATTCTTTAGCTTGTGCCGGACTTGCTGTCGGCTGATTATGAGAAGGGAAAAAGCTTGGGTGGCCGCCATTCACAAGGAAGCCCAGAGTGCTACTTGGTAAAAATTTTCTGATTTGCATGGAAGAAAAATTACAGAATAGATGATAAAATTTTCAGCTATTTCCAAGCATTTGTACAGCTCTAAACAACCTCTCAAATGGTAGATAATGCTTCAACAATTGCTAGAATTTTTTGGTTGCACTAAAGAAAAATCCCTAAAGGGAAATAAATAAAGTTCTAAAGGATAACAGCTGTATGCTTTCTTCAGCAAAATCTAAAATTTGAAATGGTTAATTTGAAGAAGTCTTAAACTTCTTGTAATGGTGGTTGAAATCACTGAAGTTTCCTATTGTTGTCGGTTGGTTTTGGTGGAGGATAGGGTAGGAAAACTGAACCGTTGAAAAAGAAAAAGGAAAAGAAAGTTTTATTGAATAAAATGAAAATCATGGTTTTCATAAGAGATAAACATGTTGAATATTTGGTTATGATTTTTCAGCTATCTATAAGTGTTTAAGTGTAATTTAAACACTCCCTAAGTCGTGGCCTAAATAGAGAAGAGGAATATTGGTGGAAATTTCAAAACAAAGATAGGGAAAAAGATGAAGAAGAAAGTTCTGGTTTTATTAAAAATAATAGATGATAAATAAGAGGATGAAAAGTTGTATTATCATTCCAATGAATCTAAAATTTTGAAATTACTACATTGAAGAAGTCCTACACTTCCAATATTGCTGGCTAAAATCCTAGGATAGCTAGGGTTTTCTTCAAATAAGTAGTAAAGAGATTTTTATAAAAGATAATTTGAAATTGGTAAAAGAAAATTAAAAAGAAATTTGAATTTTCGTAGCTAAATAACTATAGTATTTAAAATACAAGATATTAGGAGAATTTATCTCCAAATAGCAACTGGATTTCCCCTTCTTTAGGCTGCCATAATTCCTAGAATAACTAGGATGCTCTTGATGTATTTTAGCACAGAAATCTAATTATATAGATAATTGTTAGCTAATAAATATTGGAAATTACTTTGATGCTGGAGGATATTATCATGAAAGAAAATTCCGATTTTTATCTTCAAAATATTGTAGGGATTGAATCCTCAAAATGGAGGTAGATAGGCTGGGGGTTTCCAGAAAATTAAAAACAAAATAGGTGAAATAAATTTTGGAGTAGATAATTTAATAATTTACAAAAGATAAAAGAGCTATTATCTTCAAAGGTTTTCAAATAACACTAGTCTATCCATCCAATTAATATAACATCACTATATTATTCTTCAAAACATAATTTTAGCCAAATAATCCCTAAGTGTCAGCTAGGGTAGAGAAATATATTAAATGGGTAGTTGAAATATAGCTTAAATAATTGTCTTAAAAATTTTAAATCACAAGATAAAATCATTTAAAAATTCAAAATAAGTAAAATACAATTATTCTACACTAAATTTTGGTCTCATATATATATATATTAGATTCCAGGAAGAATTATCTAAGCAAATCTTTTGGAAAAGATAAAAGATAATTTTGGTAAAATTTTAAAAGATAAATAAATAAATAAATTTTACTACAATCCATTCTAATAACAAAAGAAATAATTTGAAGGAATTTATCCCTTAAAAAGGGTAGCACTACGACTGTTTTTTTGCCACGGAAGAAAAGAGGAAGAAGGGCACAATTTTGTTGGAGTTAGGCTTCGAACTCGAGTCAACAAGACATAATCCCCAAGCCTTAACCACTGGACCATAATGGTCCTTGTGTCTATAATACTAATAAAATTTCCTTCACCTTTATCCTAAGCATCTCTTATGCTAATATAAATTCTGAACTTAAATAAACCCATCTCACTCAACAAAAGGGGCGTCAGAAGTTCACTAAGAGAACTCACACACCAATAAACATAAGAATTAATAAGCACATATATGTATATACACATGGCTCTCAAACACATCAATAAATGTTTTAAAAATCTATGTGCACATGCAAGACGCCATGTAATGCCCTTAATTCCTATGTACTTAGGGCTGGGTTAAAACGGGGTATCACATTCTCCCCTTAAAAGAATTTCGTCCCGAAATTCAAGACCTTACTTGGGAAACGAAGGACTGGATGAGACAAAAATATCCAAAGTTGCTTAAATGGATATCCCAAGTTGACAATGGGTACTTAGACCTATCTTTATATACCATTCACACTTCTTAACCCAATCCCATGTGGGATTGGGGTATCACATTCATTCCTTCTTTAAGCCCAAGCGTCCTTGCTGGGCCCATACTTTGAGGGCCAAACCCAGGACCAACCAAACAACATGAGATTATAGAGGTGGCTCCCACCGCACATGGTGTAGCACATAGTTCCCATGTTGGGGGTTAGTTACCTTCTCTGTTACCAAATGTCACACCCCATGCCCGCAGACTTGGGAACGCGACTATAGGTCTAGTAGCACCCACGGTCAACTACTTGGCTGCCGTCCTTGTTGGACCAAAATGGATATCCCAAGTTAACAATGGACACTTAGACTCATTCTTATATACCATTCACACTTCTCATCCCAATCCCATATGGGATTAGGGTATCATATATCTAGTTAAAGACTGCCTAAAATAAAATTTGATAGAAATCGAGTGTATGATGCTTGCCAATTTCGAAAACTAACCAAAACCACTTTTAAGCCCAATAAAATGATTTCAACACCAAAACCTTTTGAGCTCATACACATGGATTTATATAGACCAATGATGACCATTAGCCTTGGTGGTAAAAGGTATACTTACGTAATTATGAATGACTTCTCAAGATTCTCTTGGACCCTATTTCTTGCTCAAACGGATGAAGCTTTTTCTGAATTCTCAAAACTTCTCAAACGTGTTCAAAACTTTCTTAGTTGTAAACTAATTTTTGTTCGAAGTGATAATGGTATAGAATTTTGCAACCATGACTTTACAAAATTCTGTGAGAAAAGTGGTGTCTCACATAATTTTTCAACAGCAAAAACCCCTCAACAAAATGGTATGGTTGAGAGGAAAAATAGAATCTTACAAGAAATGGCAAGATCAATACTTTGTGATAATTCTTTTCCAAAATATTTTTGGGCTGAAGCAGTAAATAGAGCTTGCTACATTATCAACCGTATCATGCTAAGACCCTTTTTGAGAAAAACTCTCTTTGAACTCATATTTGACAAAGTTCCATCCATTTCCTATTTTAAAGTTTTTGGATGCAAATGCTTTGTGCTTAATACTCGTGATAATCTTGGAAATTTTGATAGTAAATGAAATGAGGCTATATTTCTTAGATATTCTTCCATCAAAAGGCATATAAAGTATACAAAAGAAGAACTGTATGTGTGGAAGAATCCGTACATGATGTGTTTGGTGAATCAATTATATATTTTTCTAGAAATGATGATAATGATATAGGTGTCTCAAAAGAAAAGGACTGTGAACAGCATATGGCTTCTCCACTTAATATTTATGCCAAAGAATAGGAACTAGAAGAACAACAAACTAAAGAAAACAATCAAAGAACTAAAGAACTCACAAATCAAGATATGCCAAAAGATTGTGATAGGAATTGTCCCAGGCATTAAGGCCAATCTAAAGAAGAGGGATGGAGGACAAAGACACAACACATAGCTCCATGGGTAAAACTCCTTTTCAAGAAGCTTTAAGGTGCATTTCAAGATTCTAAGCCAAGGATGAAGAAGGTTGTCAAATAATGGAGGATTAAAAAAGGGTACAAAAAAAATCAAAGCTTAGACAATAATTAGTATGGAGGGCCAAAGGAGCACAAGAGGGAGCTTAAAAAACAAGATAAGCTTGGCGTACAGAGAACAGAGAGCACCCGGCGCTAGACCCAACAAGACCACCTGGTGCTGCCAAGTCTACTCGACCTGTTGGCCAAATTTCACAAACCACACCTGGTGCCAAGCCCAACAAGCATACCTGGCGCTAGGCCCAACAAGCCTACCTGGCGCTAGGTCACTTCGGGCACTACCCAGTTTTGCTGATTTTTCTTATTTTATTTTATTTTGTTCCTCATTTAATTCCCTCAACTTTGACTTGTAATAGTATATTTTAGACTTACTTAGGAGATGAATGGCTGAGATTACATCTCCAATTTGCTAGGTTTAGTTTGTTTTCTTTATATATACTTCCTTACTCCTGTAATAGTTAAACTTTTGAGATTTAGAATATTTTTGGTAGAAAAACTAAATTCTTTCTAGAGGAGAGTGTGTAAGGGGTGATTCTCATTTCAAGACCAAATTAAAGGGTTTAGTCCCACCTTGGATTCAATGTCTCTAACTTCAAATGGATAATCTAAATCTCTTTATCTATTCTTAGGTGCTAGTATTTCTCTAGTATTCTTGATAGGTTGAGTTTTTAGGTGCCTTCAAATCCCATCTTTTTGTTCTAATCTCTTGATGGATTAGGGTATTTAGGTATTTTGAAGTAGGCTAGATTCACCAATTCTCATTGTGTTAAGTGCATTTGCATTTAGTTCATTTGTGTGTATGACTTTGGTAAGGAGTTGGGTGGCCAACTCTAGGGTTCTTGTTTTCAAAATCAAAAGGCTTCTGCATTTATCTATATCAAAGTGGTATCAGAGTAAGATTCTATTGATTTTAATCAATACAACTTTCTTTGCGCAAAGGTACAATTTTCTTCAAGAACTTGTTAAAATTTTCAAATTTTCGTCACTTATTGGGGCTATTTTTGAATACTTAGAACTTCAAATTGTGCCATGAGTTTGTTGTGAAGTTGAACTTACATGTTGGGTAGCTATTTGAGGATTAAAATTGTTGACAATTTGAAGTTATTCGAGTCGTTTTGCTGCACAAAATTCTGCATATAATAAATCTCGTAACTAAATTTCTTGCAATTTTTGTGGGTTAAAAACTTGAATTTGTGCCATGGGAATGTTGTGAATTTGATCCTATATGATATATTGGTGTTTGAAAAGTCATTTAGTGTTAAAATTTGTTGATTTGGGGCCAAAACCAAGCTAAAATTTGTCAATCAAAGTTGAGTTATGAGGTGCACACAAGGTATTTGATATATTGCATCAATGACTTGTGATTGCTTATACATGACTATCTCAAGCTTCCATTCATGAACTACATTGTCTCCTAGTGTAGTAGATGGTTCTTAGTGAGGTAAATTTTACCTGTAGCCACTAGAAAGTTTGTTTCTCTTTGAATTAGTCTTGAACTTAGGCAGCACTTAAGTGGATTGGAAAAGGTAAGAGAGTGAGCTCATTGTTGTAAAAGTTAAAGAAGAGTATAAACATGAGAGTTGAGTGATAAACACGTGAGGGAGTGAAGTGAGGAACTTTTCTTATGTCTTTCTCTATTCAAAATTCCTCTTTAAAAAGAAAAATGGCTTGTGAGAGTTCATATGATTCATCTTATATGAGTGCTCAAGGTGAAGTAAATGATTTCTAGGAAATGTCATGTTCAAGTAGAGGAGAATGTGATGCCTATAATGAGAAAGAATGGAACTATGAAGAATGTGAAGATAATTGTAAATTATTGTATGATTGTGATGAAGAGCAAAGCACTAGTGGAGATAGAAATGGTGGATGTGAAAAGGGAAGAATTGAGTGTATAAATTGTGAAAGTGATGTAATACTTGTGGGAGGACCTCTAAAGAGAGCAAAGGATAGATTGCAAAACTATTCAAATAATGGAGTGTAAAAAAAGGGAGGGGGGGGGGAGGTGTATGTGCAAAAGAAGAAGGAGTATGATTGGTCTAATTGTTGGAAAAAAGGTCATTACTTTTATAATTGTCCTAATGAACCACAATGGAGGAAGGATAAATTGCAAGGTAGTAGAAATTTCACCCATAAACACACCAAAACTACTTATCCCAACAAATTAGTACATAGTGGGTTTTATGGGGCACAAGGCAGAAAAAGAAGACATGTAAATGTTGAGAAACAACCGCAAAGGGGTGTAGACCCAAAGCAAACCACTTATGCCAATCCTCTACCTAATCAATCAAGAGATGTGGGAAATGAAAAACTTGGAGGGGTTGGAATGTGTAGTAAATGAGGAATGGTGATTAAGTCAATTTGTCCATTGATTGGAGTAGCAAGAAGAGATAGGGATGCTTGTGAGAGTAAAAAAGGAGATGAGATGCAAAGGGAAAATATATTTTTTTTCAATGTGTCTTATCAAGAAAAAGCCATGTAGGGTGCTTATTGATGGGGGAAGTTGTAAAAATTTGATTAGTACTACATTGGTTAAGGAATTAGAGTTAGAAACCTTGAAACACTCTAATCCCTACAAGCTTCATTGGTTGAATAATTGTGGAGAAATGAAGGTGAACAAGCAAGCCAAGGTTTAAATTTGATATGGGGGAGATACCATGATGAAGAGTTATGTGATGTAGATCCTATGCATGTTGGGGAGGCCTTAGATGTTTGATAGGGATGTAGTCCACAAGGGGGGGGGGGGGGCACTTATACTTTGAAGAAAGATGGAAAAAAAGTTCACTTTGGTTCCCTTATCCCCTAGTGAGGTCTTGAAAAATCAAAATACTTTGAGGAAGAATGAAAACAAAAGGAGAGAAAAGAAAGAGGGGAAGAAGATTGAGAAAAAAAAAGTTCAGGGAAAAATAAAAGAAGAGATTGGGAATTAAATTGAGAAGAGGAAAGGTGAGCAAGATAAAAATAGAGTGACCTCTTCAACTTTAAAAGAAAAAGAAATAAGGGACAAACAAGGGGTTGAGAAGAAAAAAGAGAGTGGAGATATAATGAGAAGAAAAATGTAAGTAGTGAAAGGAGAAAACAACGAGTATGACAAAGTTCAAAATATGACATTTTTGCCATCATCTAAAATTCTTTGTTTGAATTTTTATGTAGGTGACAATTCGAGGACAAATCATCACAAAGAAGGGGGAAATGATATAAATCGTCCCATGCATGAATGCCAATTTAAAGAAGGAAGAAGGAGAACAAAGACACAACACATGGTTTTATTGTTAGAATTCGTGGACTCCTAAACACGGAAAACATCCACGAATCCCTCCCGAGGACCCAAGTAAACGATTAAGAAGATCTAAGGTTTAAGAATTACCTCTGGTTGCTGTAATTGAAATCCTTCGATTCTGATTGCGCTGTTGTACGTTCAACCCGAACAATCACCAGATGCTGCAGTATGCGAACGTCCTCTATCGGATACACACCGTGAAATCGCTCGATACCCGGGAAGTGCTAGCGCCTAGGGTTTGAGAGGTTTTTTTTTTCTTTTCTGGTAGAGAATGGCATGATTGTTCTCAACCGAAAAATTGGACTATTGAAAAGACGGCTAGGGTTTTCTTAAAAACCCCCGAACCTCTTAGAGTCCAACCCTAACAATATCTTATCATATTCTAATTTAAATTCAAATTAAATTAAAACTGATATGATAAGATTCTGCCATTATCTCGGTAATTTAACTAATTAATTTACCGAGTCAGATTCTTATAATCTGGACATCATCCAGATACATCGAACGTGGACATATTTCCAGATTCATTGTATCTGGTAAATTTTCTAAGTACAATTAACTTAGACATATTTCCAGATTCATCGAACCTGGTCACCAGAAAAATAACCTAACAAGTTCTCTTATTGTGTGACCCTATAGGTTCATTTAACACTGGCAGTGTGCCTAAATTATATTTAAATGGCCCACAAGTTATAAGCAGTTTCTAGCAAAACATTATAACTATCCAAGTTAAATGAAGATCGGTGATCTCTTTGAACCAAACCATAATTTTATATTTAGTCATTTTGTCACACGATATCCAAATTAAGCATAAGGCACGGAGCATGTCATCCTTATTAAGCTTAATCAATTATTTCTTGATTTCATAGTAGACTGTTCAAACAAATGATATCAATATCTTAGATTGATATATTTGAGTACGACCATGCATTTTTAATAGTCTAACTTATCAAGGGGCTCATGGATATCTCTCCCATAACTGAGAGGGACAAATTCCTTCACAATCAATCATATTCCTCTCCTTGATTTATTCTATATCCAACAGTAGTCTAATTTATTATCTGGTTAAAGACAACTTTAGACAATGTCAAAATATAGAATTTGTCAAGTAGGAAACTATGATGAATTTAGGTCGAAGGACTTTCAATATTATTATGGCTAGAAAGTACTTATGAAATATTTCATGAAGTACTCTCACAGTGGGTCATGTCCAATACAATGTTCTCTAACATTTATTTATGTCTTGACTCGATATCACAAATATCCATGGCCAGTAAAACATAGCCATAAAGTCACAAACATACTAATCTTAATTTATTATTATTCCAATAATAATAATCGATCAGGGACAGTTTTAGAATAGTCATTGTATTCATTGTAGGGTTTTACTATCAAGTCACGTACTTGATGACCAACAAAACAAAACTCACTATTCATGGAAAGGAAAGCCTCATATTATTATATAAAATATAATGACAATAGTATAAGTACAAATTGACTTTAGGACAATAGTATAAAATATGACATTTTTGCCATCATCTAAAATTCTTTGTTTGAATTTTTATGTAGGTGACAATTCGAGGACAAATCATCACAAAGAAGGGGGAAATGATATGAATCGTCCCATGCATGAATGCCAATTTAAAGAAGGAAGAAGGAGAACAAAGACACAACACATGGTTTTATAAGTAAAGCTCCTTTTCAAGAAGCTTCAGTGTATATTTCAAGATTCCAAGCCAAGGATGAAGAAGGTTGTGAAGCAATGGAGGATTAAAGAAGGGCGAAAAAGATCAAAGCTTTGACAACAATTGGTATGGAAGGCCAAAGGAGTACAAAAGGGGGGTGAAAAGACAAGAAAAGTATGGTGTATGGAGAATAGAGAGCACCCGTTGTCAAGCCTAACAAGACCACCTGGCGCCAGGTCCACTCGGCCTGTTGGCCAAATTTCACAGAGCACACCCGATGCCAGGCCCAATAAGCCTACCTGGCGCCAGGTCACTTCGGGCACGGCCCAGTTTTGCTGATTTTTCTTGTTTTGTTTTATTTTATTCCTCATTTAATTTTCATGACTTTTGACTTGTAATAGATATATTTTGGACTTACTTAGGAGTTGAATGACTGAGATTACATCTCCTATTTTCTAGGTTTTGTTTTTTATCATTATATATATTTCCTTACTCTTATAATAGTTAACCTTTTTAGACTTAGAATATTTTTGGTAAAGAAATCAAACTCTCTCTAGAGGAGACTGTGTAAGGGGTGATTCCCATTTTAAGACCAAATCAAAGGCCTTAGTCCCACATTTGATTCAATATCTCTAAACTTCAAAGGGATAATATAAATCTCTTTCTCTATTATTGGGTGCTAGTATTTCTCTAGTGTTGTAGATAGGTTGAGCTTTTGGGTGCCTTTAAATCCCATCTTTTTGTTCTAACCTCTTAATAGATTAGGGTATTTAGGTGTTTTGAAGTAGGCTAGACTCACCAATTCCCATTAGGTTAAGTGCATTTGCATTTAGTTCATTTGTGTGTGTGTGTGTGATTTTAGTAGGGAGTTGGGTGACCAACTCTAGGGTTCTTGTTTTCAAAATCAAGAGGCTTCTACGTTTATCCACATCAGATTGGAAGTACAAAATTGTTCATCTGAAAAAGTAGATCATTGGTGATCCTAGCTGTGGAGTCAAAACTAGTATTTTGTTGATAATTTTGCTCTACTCTCTAGTATTGAACCTAATTATATTGATGTAGCTTTACATAATGAATTTTGGATTATGGCTATGCAAGAAGAATGAATCAATTCGAAAGGAATCAAATTTGGAAGCTTGCCCCTAGACCATTTGACCATCCCGTAATTGGCACCAAGTGGGTATTTAGAAACAAACTTGATGAGTATGGTGGTGTTATCAGAAATAAAGCTAGATTAGTTACCCCAGAACTCAATCAAAAAGAGGGCATTGATTATAATGAAACCTTTGCCCCTGTTGCTCGATTAGAATTAGTAAGAATGTTGCTTGCATTTGCTTCTTTCAAAGATTTTATGCTCTACCAAATGATGTCAAAAGTGCTTTCTTAAATAGTTTTATTGAAAAAGAAGTATATATGGAACAACCTCCTGATTTCACTCATGAACGTTTTCCAAATCATGTTTTTAAACTCTCAAAAGCCCTTTATGGTTTAAAACAAGCTCCAAGAGAATGGTATGAAAGATTAAGTGGTTTTATCTCTCAAAATGATTTTCAAGTGGCTTAGTTGATACCATGTTATTTATCAAGTTTGAAAAATCTGATAATATCTTAATTGTGCAAATATATATTGATGATATTATTTTTGGAGCTGTTAATAATTCCTTGTTCAAGAAATTTGCCAAGATAATGCAAGAAGAATTTGAAATAAGCATTATTAGAGAACTTAATTTCTTTCTCGGTCTTCAAATCAAGCAAACCAAAAATGGAATCTTCTTAAATCAAGCCAAATATGCTAAGGAACTGCTCAAAAAATTTGGTATGTACAAAGCAAAAGAAATAAGTACACCTATAAGCATTTCGATAAAGCTTGATAAAGATGAAAAATATAAGAAAGTGGATGAATCAAAATACAGATGTATGATAAGAAGTCTTCTCTATCTTACCGCTAGCAAGCCTGATATTATGTTCTCAATATGTCTTTGTGCTAGATTTCGATCATATCCAAAGAAATCTCACCTATGTGCTATAAAATGAATCCATAGATACCACCTAATTAGAACATATGATTATGGCATGTGGTATCCTCAAACTAATTCTTTTGATCTTATAGGATATACGGATGCTGACTATGCCGGTTGCAAGGTTGAAAGAAAAAGTACCAGTGGTCACTGTCAATTTCTTAGATATTTCCTTATCTTGTGGTATAGCAAAAGGCAAGCTTGTGTCTCGCTTTCAACAATTGAAGCGAGTACATAGTAGCTGGTAGTTGTTGCGTGCAAATTTTATGGATGAAAAACACCTTGCTTGATTTTAGTTTAAATTTTAAGTGTGTGCCTATCTTGTGTGATAATACTAGTGCAATTAATTTAAGCAAAAATCCTATTCAGCATTCTAGAATTAAGCATATTAAAATTAAGCATCATTTTATTAAAGATCATGTATTTAAAGGGTGATGTATGTGTTGAATACATTTCAACCAATGAATAGCTTGTAGACATCTTTACAAAACTCCTGGCCGAAGATAGATTTAATCATCTGAGAAGAGGTTTAGGAACTACTAGAATTATGTAACTGACTATTTTGCAAAGGATTGGTTTGTTTATTCTTGTAGAACTACTAAAGATACACCTTTCGGACAAAGATTTTGGATGCAATATTTAAGAAACATGAATCCAAAATCCCATCAATTGAACATCCTTTATTATGCTTTTTGGACAGAATAATTTGGACTCAGTCTAAATCCAAAATAGCAGCAGCCCAAAATTCATGAAAAGCCCATTCTTTTTATTCGGAAAAAGAGAACCTAAGTCTAGAATTCACTCTTCAAAATTTTCAAATGTCCGCATGTTTAAAAAAAAAATGACCCTATCTTTAGTGAAAAGTCTCTAATGAGAAACTGTATACTACTCTGCTTTGGGAATATTATGCATATTTGAAAAAGGAAAGGTTAGAGGAGACTAGGGGAGGTTTTATGGTGTAATAGTACAGCACCCGAGTAGGATCTGTGAATATGGAATTTGACCATCAGTTGTTAAACCGAATTTTTAGAGTGAGAGATGGAAGGATTCAGTTTTTCAAAATGAACAAATTCCCTGAAGTGTCAGACCTTTTGATATGGGAAAATTTGAGGAGAAATTTACTGGTGGAAAGAGTTTTAAGAACTCAGATGACAGAAATTTGAAATGGTTAAATAGTGCTGGAAGGATTTTGCACCATATGTTGTCGACAATGGTTGCCCCAAATTTTGGGCACAATACTTCAATAAGTATCATGTAAATGATACTAATGTTGGCCCTGTCTGAAGGGCGACAGATCATTTTTAGATTTTTGGTATTTAAGTTAATGATACAATCAAGAAATACATCTCACAAAGCACTCCCATATGGCAATCTATTAACCAAAGTCTTCAGGCATTTCAATGTGGATCTAAATACGTGTGTGCCTAGTCAGGATAAGACAAATGTGAATAACATGGAATCTTTTGAAAAAATGGGTTTTGTTCAAGTGAATAGGGAAGGGTCCTACTTAAAGATGTATTGGTTGAAGAAAAGGAAAAACTGTTAAAAATTAAAGGGCAAGAAAAAAGAACTGCTCATGTTGCCTAAACGGGGATGAAAAGAAAGTCTGAAATGGGGGAAGAATCCTCAAACAAGGGTAAGCAAAGGATTGAGGAAAGCAGTTTAACTCAAAGTATCTTGGAAGCCATTAGCAGCTTAACAGAGAAATTTGATGGATTTCGGGCAGAAATCACAACTGAATTGAAAACTTGGGAACCATATTAAGAAATATGGAAGATGAGAAGGAAGAAAAGACTAATGAGGGAGTTTATGTTGAATAAGCTCCTCCTGAAGAACAAATGACTGGAAAAGAAACTGCCTCTCCTCAAGTTGAAGACATAGTTGGTAGACAGACTGAGCAAGAAGCACAACTGGACCAGGAAAATGAGTTAGAGAAAGAAGAAGAAAGCGAGAAGGATAAAGAGAATGAGAGTGAAGTCCCCACCTCTACTTCTTGAAGTTGACTCCTAGTAGAGGAATCTTGAAACATCCGAAGGGAGGGAAGTTGAGTCCTAGGTATTTGGGACCATTCCCGATATTGGAGAAAATTGGACCGATTGCCTACCGATTGGATCTACCTGATGGCCTAACCGGGATGCATGACGTATTCCATGTCTCTCAGTTGAAAAGGTACAATCCCGATCCGAGTCATGTACTCAATGAGGAACCATTGGAGTTGCAACCTAATCTGAGTTATGTGGAGAGACCCGTCAAGATCTTGGAGCGGAGTACTAAGACGCTCCAAACTAAGCAGATACCCATCGTGAAGATACTTTGGGATCATCATGGAGCACAGGATACAACGTGGGAAACGAAGGAATGGTTAAGACGAAAGTATCCGGGTATGCTCGAAGGGTATGAAATCTAAATTTCGGGACGAAATTCTCTTAAGGGGGAGGGGATGTAATACCCCGCCCAAAACCACCTTTAACTATGGAAAAAAGTCATGCATTGCATAGCATCTTGCATTTTATGTGGTAGCTAGAATAATTTTATTTGCACGGATGCATGTGAATTTTTCCGTTACTCTTGCATTTGAATTAATTGATGTGAAATAATTGTGTTGTTAAAGACTTGTTTAAGGGAGGTTTGGTCGAAGATTTTGAAGGATGAGTATTGGGGTGGTAAGAATTTCTTGTAGAAAAATTAGCATTGGAGTTGTTTTGGAATAGCGGGGAGGTTGGTGATTTCCTTTGGGGACCCGAGTTCGAATCCTACCTTTTGTGAAGTAAGTATCTCTTCTTGAAATTCTTTTCTTTAGACCGTTTTTTATCTTGGCCGAAAAAGAATCCAGCTTTCCTAGAGAAATTTTAGTATTTTTACTCCAAGGAAATAAGTCTCTATATTTATTTCCTAAATTCAAGGACTTGGATGTGAATAAAGTTCACCTTTAATTTTCAACTTGTATTCCTTAGGATTTTCAAAAAAACCCTAGCTAGTAATTAAAATATTAGCTTGATTTTAGTTAGATAGATATTACCATGGATAGGTGGAATTAATGAATCCTTTTCCTAGTAGGAAATCTTGTTGATTTTAATCCTAGAATGTTAGCTAAAAATCTGGAAAAAAATTCCAGCAAGTGCCGCCACTTCTTGGAGGACTTGTAGCTTAATCCAAACTCTTCTAGGACTAGAGGAAATCCTATCCAAATCCTTGATAAAACCAGATTTTATTTCAATCCAAATTCAACTAGGATTTCTTCCTTTTCCTAGCTGAATTTCGGCAGCATTGTATCTACATAAGCTGTCCGAAATTCCAGCAATCTTTAGCTACAATCCAACTCTGAAAATCCTAGCTCAAACCACCTAGAACACTCCTTAACAATTCAACTACCTTAGCTGCAAAAAACCAGAATCTTATTCACACAAAAACACTGAAATTTGTCCATCATATACACAGAAAATTCGGACAGCTTTGTGCAGGATTTTCGGCCAGCTTTATGTTCCTACTTCAACCGAAATTCTGCACACATCATTCACTGAAAAACCCCAGCTGAACAAGCTATTTTCAGCACCTAAAACCCTCAATTTTCCTCTGGAAATTTTGGTAGAATTATAGCAGCCAAACCAGTCCAAAACTTGCTACACTTGCACAGAATTTTCACAGCACTTGCACGGGATTTTTCAGTCATCAAAACTCACTCAAACTCTTCCTTGTTTGGCCCAAAATTCTGAACAGATTCAGCCCTTCCTTTGAGCAGTGTTTCGGCCAGCTTAGAGGAGCAAATTGCAGAATTTTTTCCTCCATAAAACTCCCCTAAAATCAGCAGCAAGGAGGCGCGCACAAGCTGGAAATTCCGCCTTTACTGTCCAAGAAACCTAAAGCCATTAGGAGTCTATCTAAACATCACCATCTAACCCTAAACCAATCTTCTCCAATTTTAAACCATAACAACCGTCTACCCTCTCCATTCTACACGAAAATTTCAGCAACATCTCTCTGCAAATTTTCGAAACCACAAGAGTTCTTCCAAGCAAAAATCGAACACACCTTAAGGTAAGCACAAATCCTTTCAACCTCTTGATGCCGTTTTCTCTAATGATTCTTTTCTCTTTCTTCTACCCATAAATCACGCCCTATAGAGGCTGATTTCCTCTTCTTCCTAAATTTTCGGTCAAGTGAAGCAAAGGAGGTAGCTTCTCTCTTCTTCTCAAGCGAACTCGGGACGATCACCATAGGAGCATCGAAACCTCATTACCTAGTAGTTGCAAGGTAAGGGAATACCCTCCCTTGATGTCGAAAGTAAAGTGTAATGGTGTTTATTAGCGAGATAAACATGTGGTCGTCGTATTTGATCTTTGGGGATTGAATAGTTTACTTGGAATTAAATAGGAGATTGCGAATTGTTATGAAAATAAATGGGTTTAGAGCACGTTTGAATTAATTGAGACCCTGATCATGATATTATATGGTTTAGATCAAGTGGATAATTGAGGAAAGCTAGCTATGATTTTTATCTCGTTATCTGAGGAATATCAAGTAAGTCCTTGCATAAACTCTTTTATTAAATGTTGTGATGGTAAGTCCTTCTATAAACTGTTTTGTTAAAGGTTGTGATGGCAAGTCTATGTTGTGAAGCTTTGTAAAGCTATTGTTAAACTGTGTTTGCTTGGGTTGTAAACGTGGATATTTATTCTTTAAACGGTTTTGTCAAACTAACGATTTTTAGCAAGAAAACTATTCTTTTCCTTAAATTTTTAGAAATCTCTTTTAAAGAAAACCACGTTTTGCAAAGCCAAGGTTTGAAAATATTTTGAATCAGGAATTGACGGATATGTTCGTTGAGTACTCAATAAGCGTAGGCTAACAATACTAGTCTTGGAGGGCTAGCGTAAGTCTTCTGGCAGGAGGCCACCTCCAGAAGATGAACTGTGCTTGAAAAGGCGACAGTGTTGGTTGGTCAGGCCAGTTCGAGCTAGCATTTATACATGAAAGGTATTATTTATATTCCCGGCATGGACACCCGGATGGTTTTGTTGGGTGTAGAGATGGAGGAGTATCTCACCCGGTGAGCTGTACACTCACCTTGATCAGAACGCCCAACGTGTGGTAATCTGGTCTGGACAAGGTGCACAAAGTGTGGTGCCTTGGCTAACTTGTTCTCATGGAGCCCAACGTGTGGTGACATGATTTTATCTGAGTGGAGGATTTATTTTGTACAAAGTGTGACAATGAGAAAAAACCCACTCCTTGCGAAAAGAGACTGTTTATGACTTGCCAAATTATTTTTACAAATGTTTTACACTTTGCATACACGAACTATTTAAAAACACCATGTGCACACACAGGACTTACTGGGATTTATTCTCACACTGTTTTACATCATGTTTTCAGAGGATAGACTGTGCTGAGTCAGCGGGGCATGTAATAGTTGAGGCTTTTGCTATTTTCTCTATCCGTTCTAGGAGACATTTATTGCTTATGCTTCTAAATAATATTTTGTTTTATTCCGTTTTGCTCCAAGTTGAGCCTGATGTAATAAGAATATTTCTTTATTTATCTAAGTTGATCCTTTTGGAGATTTCCTTTATATTTTATACCTTGTTCTAAAGACCCTTGTCCTATGGGAAGGGGCGACATCCCCGCCCTTTTAAGGTACGTAGTCGTGGGGTGTTACAAAAGGGATCAATTATGAGGAGACCTTTTCACTTGTTACCATGCTTAAGTCTATTTATATTCTTTTGTCCATTGCATATTATTATGATTACGAGATATGTCAAGATAACTTTTCTAAATGGCTATCCTTAGCGAAAACATTTATATGTGATAGGAATTGTCCCGAACATGTAGGCTATTTCCAAAAAGGGGGAAGAATGGCAAAATCACACTTCATGGCTCTTTAGGTAATGTCAATATTCAAAAGGATTCAAGGGAGTTCACAAAGTAACAAATTCAACAAACCAAGGACCAAAGGATGTTTAAAAAAATGGACGCCAAAGAAAATGATAAATGGAGTACAAAGAAGACAACAATTCTTGTGGAGGGTCAAGCAACCATATAGTAGGATTGAACATCAAGAGACATAAAGGTAGAATGCAATATAAGAGAGCTTCAAGGAACAAGCTTGGCTTCAAAGCTATTTGGAAGGTCAAGGGAACATATGGGAGCACTTTGGATAGCATTAGAGAAATGTTTTTTGAAGGAAAGAATAGGGGAGAAAACCTAGTACCGGCTGGGCATGGAGCAGTAAAGAGCACAACAAGCATAACCGAACCAGCAATGGCTTAGGACAGGAAACTGGCATTGGCTAACTATTGTTTAGCTATGGTTTCAAGATAGAATTGAACCGACACTAGCACAGGCTGTTGAACTGGCATCGGTTCATGTCGAGCATCTCTAGCTATTTTGGTTTACTTAGTTCCAGCTTTATTTTGATGTAAATTTATTTTCTAGGGCTTGTATTATATTTTAGGGCCTAAAAACTTATATTAAGGCCGTTTAATTCCTTGTTTTAGTTTACTAATTAGCTACGGTAACTTGGGGGCTATATATACCCCATTATAGCTCTTGTTAGGCAGATTTTAGACATTACATTTTGAGAGTTCAGATATTCTCCCTTGAAGAGAGTTGTGAAGGTGATTCCCTTGGGTGATTTCCATATCAATCAAGACCTATCAAAAGGATTAGTCCCACTTTTGATTCTAGTCTTTAAATTCTAAGGATAATCCATTTTTTTTTCTCTAAATTGGGTCTTAGAATTTCTTCCATTCTAGGGTTCTATTTGGGTTCAAGTTTGGGTGCCTTCAATTTCTTATTCTTAATGTTCTAATCTCTTGTTAAATTAGGGTATTTAGATGTCTTTGAAGTTGACTAGATTCACTAAAATCTCAAGGGTGTTATTTGCATTGCATTTAGTGTTCTTGTGTAGTGTGAGTTTGGTAGAGAGTTAGGTGATCAACTCTTGAATATTCGATTAAAAAATCAAGATGCTTCCGTGCTCACACTAAAGTGGTATCAAACAAGCTTGTATTGATTTTAATTAACACAACTTTCTTGGGGTAAAGGTATAATCTTCTTGAAGAATTTGCTGAAATTTTTACAATTTTCGTCACTTTATTTGGTACTATTTTTGAATACTTGAAACTCAAATTTTTGCCATGAACTTAATGTTAAATTGATCTTCTATGTTGGTGTGATATTTGAGGAGACATTTAACATGGAAATTTGATGATTTGGAGCTAAAAGTAGTGGGAAAATAGTGCTGCAAATTCCTAATCGCGTAACTATTTTTCTTACTATTTTTTAATATTAAGAACTTCAATTTATATACCATGCGTTTGTTGTGAAATTGAGCCTACATGTTGGGTTGATGTTTAGGCAGCTAAATGAAGTTTAGAATTGCAGAAATTTTGAAGTTATTTGAGTTAAATTGTTGCACAAATTTTTGTACCCAACAAATCCCGTAACTCATATTTGTGCTAATTTTATGATCTATAGAACTCAAGTTTTGGGCATCTCCTTACTGTGAAATTGTTCTTTGATGTTATATCTATCATTAAGAATGATATTTCCTTATAGATTTTGAGTATTGGAGTGGTTATATGGTTGAAAATTTTGAATTGCCTTAAATTACGAGGTTGCACACCAAGTGCCTGATGTGTGGTCTAATGACTTAGGATTGTACTTATATGACAACCAAAGCTTTGTTTATTGAATCTCTAAAGTTTTTCTTGCTTGTTAACTTATTTTTAGTGAAATTTAACTTTTAATTACTACTAGAAAATTTTCATGAGAGTTGTTAAATACTCCCTCTGTCCTAACAAAATTGACCTACTTACTATTTTGGGTTGTCGCAAAAAAATTGACACTTTTCTTAAAAAGAAAGTTTTTACTATATAATTTATTATAACATAAGTAATATATCCCACATATATTATTTTTATATACTTAGATTTGACATAAAGTATTGTAGGATCCACATATTTCTTACTTTTATTACATTATATTATACTCTATTATGATTATATTCTAACTTTAACTTTTACATAAAATCTCGTACCAAGTCAACCACTATCAATTTTAATGGGACGGATGGAGTAGCTTGGAAAGTAAATTGGTGCACCTTTGTTTATATCAATTTAACTCCTTGAGCTTTGAATTCACTGTGATATTCTTATATTAAGTGAGTTGGTTGATCATCAAATTGATTTCTTGAGGTTAAGATAGCTACAATTGCTAAGACTAAATGAATACCATGAACTTTTCCTTGAACTAAACTAGAGCTTGGAAAGCAATTGTACATATTTAGATTCATACTATTTTTCTCTTGAATTTTGAAGAATTCTTGTACTATCCTTAGCTTGAGTGAATTGCGATTGTTAAATTTGGATCTTGAGGTTGTGGTGGTTTCATATTACCTAGAACTCCTTGATTTAATGAAGTTTCTCAAATGCCTACCAAGTGTTTGATGAAATGCTTGATAGTCTTTGCATAGTCTTGTAAAGGTTCTTAGCTTACATTTTTCACTTCTATTGGACTTCATTGGTATATTTTGTGAAACCCCACCTAAAGCCAACCCTAGAGTAAGGGGGTCGGGATGCATATCATATTACTTTGCATGAATATACATGTTTTTGAATGATTTTACGTACTTTAGAATTATGATTTATAGTCTAGAAGGCTTAGTTATGCTTATTGAGTAGAAAGGGTAAAATGGTAATTTTGCTTGAGGTCAAAATAGGAAGATAGCTTGAGAATTAAATAGGAAGAATATTTGGGAGAGAAAATAAGAACAAGAGTTGTTGTGGTTTAGTGGTTAGAGATTTGGAATTAATCTCTAAGGTCTTGAGTTCAAATCCCATCATTTAAGTTTTTGTCATGATTATTTTAATTTAAGGTTGGATTTTTCGTCCCTTGCATTTCATAAGTAAAAATAGAAGTGTTGTCCTAGGGGTGACATGAAGGAAATGTCATAATCCCATTCTTATGTCCTAAAAGGAATTCTTAAGGGATTCATTTTCTTTTATTTCCTAGCTTACGCTAAATTCTTTACTAATTAAATTTGTTCAATTTATCCAAATCTATGTTTTAATTCCAGAAAATTCAGCAAGGATTATTGGCCTTTAAATTTTGAAAATAATTCTTAGAGGTTGGAGATTAGACTGCAAATAGGGAAGGAGTTAAGGAAGGTTCCCAAGAGAAATTAATCTCCATGGTTGGACCTTCAAACTCCACTCCATAGTATTCATCTTCTCCATGGAAGAAATCTGAAATTTTTTCTAGATTCTTGGGCAGCCTAGCTTTCAAAAATCTTAGCCATCTTCCTTACTCAATTGCTGCTGGAAAATGGCCAACTTATTTAGCTTGAAGACTGAAATTCTTTTGCCAAAAACCGGATTGTACAAAGCTATGCAAGCCAGAAAAAAAATTCTGGACAACTTCGATGAATTGCAGGCCAAAATCAAAGCTATTTCTTCTACCTTTCAAACTAGTAAATTAACTCTTCTTTTCCTCCATAAAGAAGGCTGGAAACCAGCCTTAAAGGACCCTCAAATACCTCTCCAAACCCTCTGCAAATCGGCTGAAACATTGCAGAAAAACTGCACAGCAAATTCCAGCAACCAATTCGAAACAACCAGAAAAAATTCAGCCTTGCTCTCCTCAAGCCTAGTCCGAAAATCACCTCAAACTTCTGTGAGTTAACCTTTGTTCAACCATGGACTGAACTCCATTACCCCTCCACTGACCTTACACGACTAGACTCCATAGCTACTCCTCAAATTTCTCCTACAATCACTCCAATCAAACTTCCATTTGAAGTTCAAAAATTCCAGCAATTGCCCCATGAAAACACCCTTGGATTAAGCTTCAAAACCAAAAATTCTCCCATCATTGAACTCAAAAATTTGGCCAGCCTTATAGCTCCTTCAACCCTCATTCATTTCAGCAAAACACAGCAAACCAGACGGTTCCATTGTAGCTCCAAGGAACCTCCATCAATCAAACACCATTACCAAATCTTTTACCTTAAAACACTCCTTAAATTTCTCCATTTGAATTTCAAACAATCAGATTTTTCTCTCCTCTCTAATCTGAAAATCAAAATCCCAGAACTCCCTCAATCATTTAGCCAGCCCCTTCAAAAATTCGTCCAGCTCTTTCTCTCCAATTCTCTCCATTTTCACCAAGAACACACACTACCTTTCTTCAAGTCTAAGACAACTCTAAACACCTCCAATCCCTCCAAAAAACTCTAGAACATGCCTACATACTTCCTAGAGTCCATTTCTGGATTTTATAACATTAAATCTCAAAAAAAACATTTACAATCGGATTAAAACTAAAAAATTTTCTTGAAGTCTCAAGAACATCAACAAGGTAACCCAGAACAACTTTTGTTCATCTTCTTCCCTTCAGTCTTTAACTTGACATACTAATACTCTATCTCTCTCTCTCTCTCTCTCTCTCTCTCTCTCTCTCTCTCTCTCTCTCTGGCCGAAATGGTTGCTACAACCATAGCTGTTTTCTTTCCCCTCACTTGGACAATTCAAGCCTCCCAAACGTGTGGATCTCCTTAAATCTTCATCGAGATAGTCATCAACCAAGTATTTTTCTTTAACATTTCTTTTAAATTCTGGATTAATGTCTCTTAGATGTTGATAGAAAGGGATAAAATATGATTGAGGATTGAGTATATGCATATTTATGAGGGGTTGAGATTGAAGCATGAGAATGATTGATTATGATTAAGCTTTATGAAATTCCTTGTGGATCAATGCATGTTCTTCATGTCTTAAGAAATTATGAGTGTTTAAGCATGCTAGATGTTATGTCACCTTTGGTAAATAGGATATTATGTTCTTATCTTTATTGAATCCATGAATATGATTATGCTTAGTAGAGATTTGGCCATGTGATAATAGGTATATATTTAAGCCTTTGTTCATGAATAGAATAGTTTATTGATTGGTGTTGGAGTATATGCTCGTGAATCTTATTGTCAATAGGAAAATTATGATCATGACCTTGTTGATCCTAGGCTATTTTGATTAGTAAATTTTAATACCCTAATTAAAATTATTACTATGTTTTCGAAATTCTTAGGAAGTTTTGGAAGTGGAATATTAGATGAAATAATGATATTTTACTAGTCAAATAAATGATATCTTTTATTAAAAATAATATATACATATATATGTATAAAACCTTTCATATAAATAAGTAAAATATTAATGGCCTTGTAGACCATATGTTCATAAATACTATTTCTATTTATTTATTATCTATTAATCAAAATTGAATAAAATTTATTTATTATTGACTTTATTTATTATTTTCTATCTATTAATTATTAAATAAGAGATTAGTAATAATTTATTATTCATTTTACTATCTAAGAATTACCATTTAATAATATCATCTAGGACTTAGGATTATTCATCAATTAAACCCTAGTTTACTTATTAATAACAACACTCAAGATTTATTATTTGAACCTATAACTTCTTAGTAATTATTTTACAACCCCTAGTTATTTTAATTTATCAGGCTAATCTTATTTTATAAAATCCTTTATCATCTAGCCTTAAAGTTTAGGACATTAGGGTCAGGTAAGCCTCTGCATAAACTTATTTGAAGACAAAAGATTTCTTTAGCAAGTCAAACGCGATGTGTATGGGCACTCATTTTGTAAAGGCAATTAAAGACTAATTCCTTTCTTGTTTCAGTCAAACAAATCATTTGAAAATAAAAAAAGCAGTTTTGCTCAAACACTAAACTCTTTCTAAAAAACCAACTTTGGTAAGAATTTTAGAAACCCTAAATTGCTATTTTCAAATAAAGCAATGTATTATCAGTTTTTCCCAAGTGGGACAATCATCATTGAGTACTCAATAAGGGTAGACTACTAGGACTAGTCTTTGAAGGGTTAGGGAAAGTCTCTCAATAGGTGGCCACCTTTGAAGGGTGAGTCCTTCCATAGGATGCTAGTGCAGTAGGTCATGCTGGTCCGAGCTAGCAAGTTTCAGTCATATAGACTGTGTGTTTCCAGAGTGGACAACCGGTAAGTTTGGGTGTAGAGAATGAGGAGTATCTCACCCAATAGGCCGATCACCTACCTTTTGTCAGTCTGCACAAAGTATGGCATTCTGACAGTTATATGGTTATGGGACCCAACGTGTGGTAACCCATGGCTACCCATTTGAGTGGTTTTATTTATTGTGCACATGTACGGTCTGAAAAACAAAATGCCACTCTTTATTTTTAACCTTATTTATTACTTGCCAGCAGTTTTTCTTGTACAATTTTTACAACTTGCATACATGAACTGTTTTACCTGAAACACTCAAAGCACACACGGGCTTACTGAGATTTTTATCTCATCGCCTTTTATGCCATGTTTTCAGGTCGATCCTGCTGTGGAGATAAGTAGCTAGATTTGTTACCTGCTTTGAAGACTTTATGTATTTATTTTATGTGTTGTTTTGAGAGATGATAGTAATCAATTTATTTTGGATTTGTTCCTGAATTTTTGGGTTGTAATAAGTTCAATTTTAAAGTATTATTTTTATTTCCGTTTGTGTAACCTAGTCAAAAAGACCCCTTGTCCCTTGGACGGAGCGACATCCCTGGCCCTGTTGGGCCTAGGTAGTGGGGTGTTACATATTTCTTGTATTTAATGGGTTGAACACTCATATATAAATCTCCTTGTGATAATTGGGATTGAATTAAACATTACCCATCTTTGAATCCTTTCTCTCATTATCCTACTTTTTGGATCCTTGTAGTACTTCCATAGTTATTGTCACTACATAACTTTCTTGAAACATCTCGAGTTTTTATGGTGTCTCTTTACTTGGAAGCCTTATGAGTTGTGACTCTTCCTTATCATTCATCAAATACTCATTTCTTCTTAGGAACTTCTTGAACTTTTGGAACATAATTAACTTTAACTAGCAGAACTAAATCCTTTGAATTGGGGAGAATTTCGAAAGAATTTGAGTATAGAATTGAGAGTGTGACAAAGGCAAGATGGTGAGCTCATTTTGATAAAAAACGAAAGAGAGTATACATGAGATAAGAGTGTCATTCAAAGAGTGCTAAACATGTGAATGAGTGAAGTGGGAAATTTTCTATTTCTTCTATCCAAAAATTTGCAAGTTAAAACTCTTTTGAAATATATACTATGGCTAGTTAGAATGAAAATGGAGAATATGATTATTATAAAGAGCCTTGTTCAGCTCGAAGTGGTTACAGTAGAAGTAATGAATATGATTGGAGATATGAGAAGGATGATTGTATGAGAATAAGTTATTAGAATATTAGAGTTTGTATTGAAGGACCACAAAAATATTCAAAGAGTGGGTTGTAAATTTCAAATAGTGGAATGCAAAAAGAAAGGGAGTATGAGTGCTTATATGAAAGTCCAAAATGATCTAGGCTAAGGGAAAGTACTGCATTGCAAAATTCTTCCAAGAGTGATTTGAGAAAAAGGCAAAATTTTGTTTGGTCTACCTGTTTGAAAGATGGCTGTAGCACATGTGTTTGTCCAATAGTGATTAAATAAAGAAGAGGAGATGATTTGCAAATGAATTGTGCAATTCCTTGTAAACATTTGATGGGGATTAAAATCACCATTATTTTCCTAGTTATTTGAGGTTGTTTTGTAATTGATTTGTTGTAATAGCTAGGCATATTTCTTCCTATTTGACATTTTACTAGTAAAAAGTATTTTTGGCAAATTTGTACAGATTTAAGTTAAATTCGAGCAAAAAGTGCAATTCTATAATACACCTGGCGCCAGGCCCAGCCAAGGGACTAGGTGCCGGGTCTATTTTGGTCAGGCAATGAAAATTGAGCCAACTTTTAGGGAAAAAAATAGAACAGGCTTGGCGCTGAGTCCGGCAAGTGGATTAGGCGCCAGGTCCATTCTGTTTGGCCTGTAAAAATAGAGCAAATATTCAGCAGAAGAATATATTGTACCTAGTGCCAGGTGGGTCGAAGGTGTAACACCCCGCTACCTAGGCCCGCCAGGGCCAGGGATGTCGCCCCGTCCAAAGGACAAGGGGTCTTTATAACTAGGTCACACAATTAAAATAGCGAAATGAAAATAATAATTTAACTTAAAATTTATTACAACCCAAGAATAAATCCACGAATAAAACCATGAATTCCCAAAAGAAATATAAATCCATAAATAAAATCATCCACTCTCAACTCCCCAAAGCAATACATAAAAATAAAAGACAACATTCTCTTCCAAGGCAGATAACACAAGCTACTCATCCCCACAGCAGGATCGGCCTGAAATCATGGTGAAAATGTGATGAGACAAAAATCTCAGTAAGTCCGTGTGTGCTTTGGATGTTCAGTGGAAATAGTTCGTGAATGCAGAGTATAAAAACTTTATAAGAGAAATATTGGCAAGCAATAAACATTAGTCAAAAGTAAGAGTGGCGTTTTGGCTTTTCCAGCCATACATAATTTATAAGATCAACCACTCGAATGAAAGGATTATGGGTTACCACACGTTGGGCCCCATAACCGAATGGTCAGTATGCCGACACTTTGTGCATACTGCCGGTCAGAATGCCGACACTTTGTGCAGACTGACTAAAGGTAGGTGATCGGCCTACCAGGCAAGATACTCCTCTTTCTCTATACCCAAACAACATCCGGATATTCATTCCGGCAAAACACAGTCACTTGACTGAAATAAAAACTGCTACCTTGGACCGGCATGACTAAGTAGTACTGACGTTTCTCTAAGTTGAGTTCATCTTCTGGAGGAGGCCTCTTGTCAGAAGACTCACCTTTGCTTTTGAAAACTAGCACTACCAGTCTACCCCCATTGAGTACTCAACGTAACATATCCCACTTGGGGAGAAAATGAACAAAACACAGTTCCACTTGAAAATGTCAATTAAGGTTTTCCAAAGTTTGGGGCAAAACTGGTTTTAGAAAGAGTTTTAGGTTTTGAGTAAAACCGCCCCTTGATTTGCAAACAATTTATTTGTCCGAAATGAGAATGGAAATAATCCTCAATTGCCTTTACAGAAATGAGTGACCATGCACTCTACATTTGGCTTGGCATAAAAAAAATCATTTTTCATCAAACAGGTTTTATGCAGGAGTTTACCTGATCCTTGCCCACAACAAAGGTCTCCAACAACTGACCTAACCCCTCATAGGGTAAATACAAACCACAATCAAACTCAAGCCAAAGACTCACTTTCTCAAATAAAACTAACTCAACTTACTACAATTATATCCCTAGTGTCCCAAGCTTTAAGGCTCAATAATAAATAAAAATGGTTTAAAAAATAAATCTAGTTTGATATTAAAATAGCTAGAGTTTGGGAAATAGGTACAAAAAGTTGAAGGTTTAAATCTTGCTAAAAATAAATTATGATTTATTTGAAAAAGGGTCCAAGGTGGTATTAGGTAAAATAATGACTTATTAATAATTTAGTTGTTAGAAAATAATTGATAGCTAAAATTTGTTGAAAATAAATTTAACGAGTCTTGCTTGAGAAATAATAAATAAATTTTAATCGGTTTGATTAAAAGATAATATTTAAATTTTAATAATAAATATTTTACCTATTATGATTATTTTCACAAAAGGCTTTATTTGATATTATAATATCTATATATTTTATCTTTCTAGCAAAAACTATTATTTATTTGACTAAAATATCACTATTTTATATAAAAGACCAATTCCACATTTTCCCATGGTTTTCAAAATTTTACTAGAAAAATCATATTATTAAATATTTTATTAATGAAATAAAATTTATCTTAGGGACAACTAGATCATGATCATATTCCTATAGCTAACCACAATCATGAACATATACAACCTTTCAATTCATCAAATCATCCAAATCATGCATACAAGCATAGATCTCAATTTATCAAAACATGATCTAACCCCTACTAGCATAAATATGATCATGGCTTCAATAATCCAACATGAATATAAATCCTATTCACCAAAGGTGACATAATCTCTAGCATATTTCATCACAAATACTACCTATGACATGCATCAAACCTCAAATCAACATGCAATCCACCAAGATAATCCTTCCATGCATAAGTCCCATCTCCTTCACAAACATACATATATTCATACTTCAATCTCAACAATTTATATATACTCCAATCCTATCACCATCCACCTACTATCATCATCATCCTAGAGACATGAATCTAAAGTTTAAAAAGGAAGATTGAAGGTACTTACTTGGTTGATGAATGCCTTGAAGGAGTTTAGAGTATATCTCAACTCCTAAATGTCTAACTTTGTCCATGGGAGATGGCGAAAGCATGTTCATGGGAGAAAAAGTCATCCGGCCAAGAGAGGGGAATTTTCGGCCATGAGAGAGAGAGAGAGAGAGAGAGAGAGAGACCATTAGTATATTTATTCACATAGGCTCTCACTAGAGATCAAGATTGGAGAAGATGGAGTTGTTAGAATAAATTTACCTTGAAGGTGTTCTTGACCTTAACAGAAATTTCTGGTTTTGATCCGAAATAGCAAGATGATTTGTGGAGTTTGATGTTAAGAATGGTGTTGATGGACTCACAGAAGTAAGTAGGTCAAATCTGGAAGTTTTAGAGAGGATTTGAAGTGATTTGGAGAGGTATTAGGTGAAAGAAAGTAGTAGGTGTTCTTGGTGTAGTGTGTGTTCTTGAAGGTTGAAGAAAATCGAGAGATAGTAATATGCAGCTGCCGAATTTTTGTGAGAGGTAGGGCTGGACGAAATTCTATAGGGTTTAGGAGGTTGATTCTCTGATTTGGAAGGGAAAAGGAAAGGTTATTTGTTACAATCCTTGAAGAATATTTTTTGGAAGCAAATTTGGAAACTAGATATCACAAGAATATCTTTGATTATTGGAGAGCTTTTGGAGATCTGCCATGGACAAATTTTTGGGCAGTGTTTTGGTTGAATGAAAGCTGGTTGAAGGAGGCTTAGGGTGGCTGAAATTATGGAGTATAATGGTGGAGAGAAGGTCTGGTTGTTTGAGGTATATTTTATGGAAAGTTGTTAAATCATGGTGGCTGGAATTTTGGTATCCAAATCAATGTATGATTGCAGAAATTTTTGGAAATCTTTTAGGCATCCATGGCTGGATTTTCGTGCAGAAATTTGGGAGGACAATGGAGTTCTATTAATGGAGGTTTAAGGGTGGTTTTTTGCAGAAAAATGATGGAGTTTTGGCTAGAAGAGAGATAGGAACCAAAGCTGGAAAATTTTCCTGCACAGTTTTCGCTGAACAGCAATTTTCTGGGCAGATTTTCGGCTGCCATTTCCAGCCAACTTGCAGAGAGTTTGAAGGGGAATTTCTGGGGTATTCAAGGCTGGTTTCCAGCCTACTTCATGGAGGAAAAACATGGCTAGGGTGCTGTACAAAAACTGGAATAAAACAGCTTGGTTTTGGACCTCCAAAGCTGCGATTTGTACAGGATTTTTTTATGGTTTTGCACCATCTTTGTTCAGTCCGAAAATAGCCATAAAAATCCAGATTCTAAGCTGATCAAAAGGGCCATTTTCTGGCAGAATTTGGGAGGGAATAATGGTCAAGAATTTCGACACCTTGAAGGCACACAAAGCTGGAAAAATTTCAGTTCTATGTACAAAGGGAAATGAACCTAGCTAGAGTGAATTTTTAGAAAGTTCACTAAGGAATTTAATTCACTTGAAATCTTTCCCCCTCATCCATTGTTTCGGTCCATATGATGTCTTTTACTAAGACATTTTGAACCTTCAAAGCCACAACACATTGCTGGAATTTTTCTAGAATAAAATTAGCTTGAACACAATGAACAAACTAATGAATTGAGAATTAGGAAAAACTAAGGATCAAGAGGAAATGAATTCCCCTTAGAAATTTTGTGTAGAGCAAAAGAGTAGAATTTGAAGACTCCTATCATGTCTCTCATAGGACAACATCTCTACCCTACTCCAAACACCACTCAGGCCGACAATGATACTTTCCAAGCAAAAATAAAATTTAATCATGCTATAGCTCTAATAATGGAATTTGAACCCAAGACCTCAAGAATCAATTCTAAGGCTCTAACCACTACATCACAACAACTCTTGTTCTTATTTCCCCTCTAAAAATATTTTCCTATTTATTTCCCAAGCTATCCCCATATTTTCACCTTAGGAAAAAAATTACCATTTTGCCCTTCTCACTCAATAATCATAATCAAGCCCTCTAGACTATAAAACACAAATTCAATGCACATAAAATCATATAAAAATATATTTAAACATGTAATAAAATATGATATGCATCCCAACCCCATTACTCTAAGGTTGGTTTTGGCTGGGGTTTCACAGAAGGTACCCGCCGCTAGCCTTGCTCTGGAAGGCGAAAATCTTATGCATGAATTTAGAAATTTTCTAAAGATTTCGGTATTTTTTAATTTTGACTCAGCCAAGATCTCTCAAGTAATGAAATTAACATCCAAAAGGGCTATAAAAGCAATAGAAAACACAAGAGAATACATACATGGGGAGGTGGATCTAATAGCTTAAATTCAAATCACTCATTGAAAGAGAAATTCACCCAATCAAGGAAGATTGTTTAAGAAATTCTTCAAGGGTGAAAAAGAGGGTTGTCTATGAGTGTATTCTTTTATCTTTTTTTTTCTTTTCCTATAACAATGATGTATTTAATGTTTTTATTGTAATTTAACATTATTTTGGGATTCATAATTTTGTATTAATTTAGTTATTTGATCGATTCTTTATCATCTTTGGTATTTGGTTACTTGATATCATTGGTTATTGATACAAGTTCTTCTAATTGACTTGGGACAATGATATTAGTAGTTTCATTACATTAATTTCGTATTTGTCTAATCTTAATGGACTTAAGCGACGAAGTTAAGATTATAGGTGTGAAACCCCAGTCAAGACCAACCTTAGAGTAAGGGGGTTGGGATGCATATCATACCTTATTTCATGATTTAATATATTTTTATATGATTTTTATGTGCTTTGGATTGAGTTTTATTGCCTTGAAGCCTTGTTGGTGAGTATTGAGTAAGAAGGGCAAAATGGTAATATTTGCATGAGGTGAAAATAGGAAGATAGCTTGAGGATTAAATAGGAATTAATTTTCTAGTGGAAATAACAACACGAGTTGTTGTGGTTTAGTGGTTAGAGCTTTGGAATCAATTCTTGAGGTCCTGGGTTCAAATTCCATCATAGAAGCTTTAGCTTGATTAAATTTTATTTTTGCTTGGGGAAGAATAATTTCGGCCTTATGAGCTTGGAGTAAGGTAGGGATGATGTCCTAAGAGAGACATGTTAGGAGTAACTTCATTCTACCCCCTTACCCTACTTGAATTTCCTAAAGGGAATTCATATTCCCTTGATCTTTGATTTTCCTTATTTCTCAACTCATTAGTTTGATCAAGTTGTTCTAGCCATTTTCTTTCCAGAAATTTCAGTAAAGTGTTGTGGTCTCGTAGGCTCAAAATGTCTTAGTAAAAGACTTCTTATAGTCTGAAAAATGTGGAAGAGTTGTGGGAAATTCCAAGAGGAAAAATCCCTCTAGTGAACTTGCTGAAAATTCACTCTAGCTAGTTCATCTTCTTCCTTGGAACGAGCTGAAATTTTCCAGCTTGTTGTGCCTTCAAAATGTCCAGTTTCTTAGCTAACATTCCCTCCCAAATGCTTCTAGAAAAATGGTATTTAGAATCAGTTTGCAATCTGGATTTCTTGGCCATTTTCGGACTGCTCAAAGCTGGAGCAACAACAGGAAAAATTCCTGTGCAAATCGCCACTTTGAGAGTCTAAAACCAAGCTGTTTTCTTCCAGATTTTGTGCAGAACCTTAGCCATGTTTTTCCTCCATGAAGAAGGCTGGAAACCTACCTTGAAAGCCCCTGAAATTTCCCTTCAAACTCTCTACAAGATGGCTAGAAAATGGCAGCCGAAAAAGCTGTCCAGGAATTTCAGCTTGGCGAAATTCTGGGCAGTCCAAATTCCAGCTTTGTTTCCTATTTCTCTTCCAGCCGAAACACCAACCTTGTTCTGCAGGAACCTTCCTTAAACCTCCAGTAACAGAGCTCCATTATTTCCCTTAAGCTTCTGCACGAAATTCAGCAATGGCTGTCCGAAAATCTCTCCAACAAATCCCTGCAATTATGCTTGATTGATTTCCAAAATTCCAGCCACCTTTGTTTAGCAACTTTCTATAATGCATTCCCCAAATAACCAGACTTCTTCTTTACCATTAAGCACCCTACTTTCGGCCACCATAAGCTTCCATAAACTAGCATTAATCCCACCGAAATTCTGCCCAAACAGCCGGCCATGGCAGACTTCCAAAACTCTCCAACAATCAAGATATTCTTGGAATATTTAGTTTCCAAATTCACTTCCTAAAAATATTCTTCCAGGATTGTAACAACTAACCTTTCCTTTTCCCTTCCAAATCAGAGAAACAACTTCCTAAACCCTACAGAAATTCGGCCAGCCCTAGCTCTCATAGAATTTCGGCAGCTACACAAATCCAATCTCTTGAATTCTTTCAACCTCCAAGAACACACACACACACACTACACCAAGAACACCTACCTCTTTCCTTCACCTAATACCCCTCCAAACCATCTCAAATCCTCTCTAAAACTTTCAGATTTGACCTACTCACTACCGTGAGTCCATCAACCCCATTCTTAACATCAAACTCCACAAATCGTCTTGGTACTTCGGATCAAAACCAGAAATTCTGTGAAGGTCAAGAACACCTTCAAGGTAAATTTATTCTAACAACTTCATCTCCTCCAATCTTGATCTTTAATGAGAACCTATGTGTATAAGCATGCTAATGGTTTCTCTCTCTCTCTCTCTCTCTCTCTCTCTCTCTCTCTCTCTCATGGCCGAAACCTCCCTCTCTTGGCCGGATGGCTCCTTTTCCCCATGTCCATGTTTTCGCCATCTCCTTTGGACAAAATTAGGCATCAAAGAGTTGAGATCTATTCTAAACTCCTTCAAAGCATTCATCGATCAAGTAAGTCCCTTCAATCCTTCTTTTAAACTCTAGAATCATGTCTCTAGGATGATGTTGATAGTGGGTGGATGGTGATAGGATTTGAGTATGTATTATTGAGATTGAAGCATGAATATGTGTATGATTGTGAAGGAGATGGGATTTATGCATGGAAGGATTATCTTGGTTGATTGTGTGATGATTTGAGGTTTGATGCATGAAGTATTTGAGATAAAGCATGCTAGAGATTATGTCACCTTTGGTGAATAGGATTTATATGCATGTTAGATTATTGAAGCCATGATCATATTTATGCTAGTAGAGGTTAGATCATGTCTTAATAAATTTAGATCTATGCTTATGTGCATGATTTGGATGATTTGATGAATGGAAGGATTGCATATGTTCTTGATTGTGGTTAGCCATAGAAATTTGACCATGATCTAGTTGTCCTTAAACTAATTTTATTTCATAAATAAAATATTTAAGGATATAAAATTTTCCTAGTAAATGTCGAAAAAACCCTAGGACAGGTAGATTTGGATTATTATATACATAAAGGATATTTTGGTCAAATAAATAATAATTTTACTAGAAAATAAAGTAAATAAATATTGTTTAAAATAAAGAAATCAATTGAAGCTTTTTATGGAAATAATTATAATTAGTAAAATATTTATTAAATCAAATCCCTTTTTAAAAGTTTACTTATTAGTTTCCAAACAAGACTCATTAAATTTAATCTCAACTAGTTTTAGCAACCAATTATTTTCTAACAACTAAGCTATTATTAAATCATTATTTTACTTATTACTACCTAGGACTCTTGAGCAAATAAACTCTAAATTTTCCCTAGCAAGATTTAAACTTTCAACTTATTAGAAATTATTTCCCAAACCATTAATTATTTTAAATATCAAATTAGGCTCAACCTACAAACCTATTTATGTATTGTTTGTCCTTAAAGCTTGGGACACTAGGATCATGGTAGTAGTAAGAGGAGTTGATTTAAAATTGAGGAAGTGGATTGTAGCTTGGAATTGATTGTGATTTGTATTTGCCTATGTGTGGTTAGGTCAGCTGTTGGAGACCTTGTTATTGTGAGCAAGAATCAGGTAAGTTCCTGCATAAAACCTGATTGTTGAAAAATGTTTAATTATGGCAAGCCAAATGTAGAGTGCATGGACACTCATTTTTGTAAAGACAATTGAGGGTTGTCTCCTGTTTTATTTCTGTCAAATGAGTTATTTGAAATTTATCAAGCAGATTTACTTAAACTCAGAACTCTTCCTGAAACTATTTTTGACAAAGATTTTGGAAACCCTTTATTTGCCATGTTCAAGTGGAACTATGTTTGTTCATTTTTTCCAAGTGGGATACGTTACGTTGAGTACTCAATAAGGATGGACTATTAGGACTAGTCTTTGAGGGGTTAGGGTAAGTCTCTCAGTAGGTGGCCACCTCTGAGGGGTGAGTCTTTCCCGGATAGGACGTCAGTCCAGTAGGTCGTGCCTGTCCGAGCTAGCAGTGTTCTCTTCAGTCAAGTGACTGTGTTATGCTGGAATGGACACCCGGTTGTTGTTTTGGTATAGAGAATGAGGAGTATCTTGCCTAGTAGGCCGATCACTTACTTTTGTCAGTCTACACAAAGTGTGGCATTCTGACTGGCGGTATGCACAAAGTGTGGCATGCTGACCATTCGGTTATGGGGCCCAACGTGTGATAACCCGTAATCCTTTCTTTTGAGTGGTTGATTTTATAAATTATGTATGGTTGGAAATGCCAAAACACCACTCTTGTTTTTTACGGATGTTTATTGCTTGCCAGTGATCTCTTATAAAGAATTTTATACTTTGCATTCGCGAAATGTTTCCACCTGACACATAAACACACACGAACTTACTGATATTTCTATCTCACCACCTTTTTACCATGTTTTCAGGTCGGTCCTGCTGTGGGGACGAGTAGCTAGATTATGCCCGTTTTGGAAGATTTATGATGATTTATGTTTGTGTAAAGTTATGGAGAGATGAGAGTGGATGAATTTTTATTATGGATTCGTTTTTGGTATTCTTGGATTTATTTTGGATAGATGTTTATTTTGGGATGTAATAAATATTTAAGTTCAAGTATCATTTATTTCCGCTATTTTATTTGTATGACCTAGTTATAAAGACCCCTTGTCCTTTGGACGGGGCGACATCCCCGGCCCTGGTGGGCCTAGGTAGCGGGGTGTTACAATAGGACTAAGTAATCAAAGATTAATTGATTTCATATCGCACAAAGGGTTTAGCTAATTTCATGCTTATAAGGAATTGAGCCTAATGCATGTTTTGGTTATGTTAGCTTGATTGGTAAATTTGTTAATATTAATTAAAAAAAAAGTAATTTCATTTATTGGAAAACGAAGTACAGTTTATCTAAGTAGATTCATGACATGGGAAACGGTTGAATTTTACTTTATATTCCGTTATAATGCCACAATGATAATTAATTGAGAGAATTGCTAGTTGGTTCATTATCGTATTTTCTAGGATACTTATCTAAATTGCATAATCCTACATCCTTGAGTTGTATATATTTCTATTTTTATTATTTTCTCACTTTATTTAGATCGGTTAAATGATGAATAAAAAGTGATTAGTGTGTACTTGTTTCTTTAAGGATCGATACTTGTTAATTTCCTATGCTATACTTGCAATAAGTATACTTACTCGTACATATATTTTGGGATTAATGTTTTAATTAAAACTTGACTAAGGGATGGATTTAAATTTGATGATTTTTATACATTCAAAATTTACGCATCAAGTTTTTTGCGCCATTGCCGGGGATAGGCACTATCGAAAACACTAGAATTTTATTGATTTAGCATTTGTTGTATTTATAATATCACTAACTTTTATTTTTAGGTACTTTGGGAATATTTTCGTCCTTTTTATGATTTTGATTTTTTATTTGTTTATTTTTATTTTATTTTATTATTTAATTTTTGTTTGTCTTTGAGGACGGGATTGACACTATCATGGATAATTATTCATGGGCACAATACCAGAGGAGCTATAATGATGATACGTTGGCAAGTTTGCAAGCTCAGATTACTACTATTAGTAAGCTGTCACTTGAAGTTTCTATCAAATCCTTTGTTGCCAACACAAACATATCCATTATGTGGCCTGAAAAGTATCCTAACGAATGAACCATCAAAGAACACAACTAGCCAAGTTGGTTGAAGATGCCATAAAGGTCCATACAATTGAACAAGAGAATCTCCAAGAAAATGAGAGATGATATGAGGAACAATTGCCTAACATGGAAATGGAGGTATTCGATTCTCCTCTATGTGCTAATAATTCTAATCTCTTTTTGTCACACGATTTTTTAGGTTCCTCTCAATTCTTGGAGGACAATGGCCCAAATGATTATGTATGGAATTTAACATGTCTCAAGGATTTAGATCTTTCACTGATACATCATACGAAACCCTTGGAGGATGTTGAGAAAATCTACCTTTCACCCCAATTTCAGGGAAGTAACTTGGTATTTGTAGAAGCATTGAAATGCAAGAATTTCTTGATCCCATCTTTAAAAACTCAAATACTATATTTTAAGACTAATTTCAATTGTGACAAATCTGTTGAAGGGTTAAGTGGTGATTCTTATGGTTACACATTTTTTAGATATAATTTATATCTTTGTGTTGGAAACTTGATTTGCATGTCTAAAAAAGTGTTATGGAAGGGGAGCCCTGCATGTATATTCATTGCAATTAATATTCTCCATGAACCCTCTATTTTTTGAAACCCTCTCTTATTTCTACTTTCATCATGACTATATTTTCCAATGAGCATTAATTTCTTTTTCAAATGTTTGATGAATGGAAAGAGTTTGTATCGTTGTTTTGTGTTTAGAGTTGTTAGGTGTTATTTCCCTTAGTAATAAGGAAAATATTTTCCATCTTAAGTGTGGGGAAGTGAGTCGTGTCTTTATTTGCTTTCTTAGGATTTTTAGTTTGTTTTCTTTTATTTAGGTATGTATTTCTTTTATTATTATTTTCTTTACGTTTTTATTTGTGTTTTGTTTTGAAGGTTGGATAAATTCCTCTTGGACAAGCTTTTCTTTCTTTTCCAAGTTCATATTGCTTGGAGCGTTATTGCACTTGGGGAGTGTTGCTTAAACTTTCTACCCCTTTATTATTCTTGGTCCCTTTTGAGATGCTTTCTTATGTTAATTTTTGTCCAATGAGGACATTGTCCTATTTAAGTGTAGGGGAGTGGTTTAGTGATATTCTTTGACCAAGTTTTTATCAATGATCTTGCTGTTTTCTTGGTATCATTTTGGTGTTTTCTTGGTATCAAACAATTTTGTTAAAAAATTGAAAAAAATGAAAATTTTGAAAATTTGAAAGTTTGGAGATTTTGGAGCGAAATTGAGCTTATTTGTCTATAATAGAGTGATGATTTTCCTTTTAACTTTGGATATAGATTTGTCATTTAGTATAGTTGGTTTTTATAAAAAGATAAACTTGTGTATTAAGTTGAATTTTTCTAAGTCTTGAGAATTTAAGTTAACATTGGTTGTATTTGGTATTTGAGTTATATTTTATTTTTTAACTTTGAATATGGATGATATGATGAAATATGTGAAGAGTTGATTAATTCTTGTATTATAGATTTAAAGTTTTCTTGACTTTGAGTTAGGAATAAGGAATGTGAGGAAATTAAAAAAAAAATTTTGAGTGAAAAGGAAAGAATGAAAGTTGAAAAAAATTTGCTTTCATTTGTTGAAAAAAGAGAGAGAGATAGAGAGATAGAGAAACACCTTTTGCTAAAAAGAGGGCCAATACGGTAAGTGAAAGAGAAAAAATAAAGAAGCATCACACTCTCTTAAGGCTATCCCGAAGGCAAGAAGGTAAGGAAAGAAAGAGAAAAGAGAGAAAAAATGATGACCAAAAGAGGGCCAATACGGTGTGTGAAGAGAAATCCATACACTTGAGGCTATCAATTCCCTAAGTCATTGAAAAAAAATTTGAGAGGAATAAAGAGAATTGAGTGTTTTTCTTAGCTCATTACTTGAGTTGAGTAAATTTGAGTTTATAATGTTTGAATTAGTTAAATGGCTTGACTTGTATGATTTATGTTATCTGTGTTTTTGCTTAAGGAGTAAGATGATTTTCTTGTACTTGATGTAAGCTTGTGTAACTTAACTTTGATAGCCTTAGGATTGTCTGATTTATACATGAGTTTACAAGGTTTTAAAATGGTTGAGTGAATGACAAGTTTATATTTAAGGTTGGCAGAAGGTTATGTTTTCATTATGGATGAATTTTCTAAGGGAAAGTTTGCTAAATTATTTTGTCTTATTCTAAATGCTTAGTGTTTTAAATCTTGTCTACTTAAGAACAAGCAAAAGTTCAAGTGTGGTATATGATAGGGTTAAAATTATTATTATTATTTTAGTTATTTGAGGTTATTTTATGATACATTTGTTGTAATAACTAGGCATATTCCTTCCTATTTGACATTTTACTTGCAAAAAGTGTTTTTGGAAAATTGATGCAGATTTAAGTTAAATTCGAGCAAAAAGTGAACAATTCCACAACGCACCTGGCGCCAGGCCCAACTAAAGGACTAGGTGTAGGGTCCATTCTGGTCAAGCAGCGAAAATTCAGCCAATTTTCAGCAAAAAATAACAAAATAAACCTGGTACCGGGTCAGGCAAGTGGACCAGGTGCCAGTCCGTTTTGTTCGGCCCGCAAAAACAGAGCAAAAATTTAGAACAAGAACAAATTATACCTGGTGCTAGGTGGGTCGAAGGTACCTGGCGCCAGGCCCGCTCTGGAAGGCAAAAATTCTGTGCACGAATTTAGAAATTTTCTAAATATTTTGGTATTTTTTAATTCCTACTCGCCCAAGATCTCTCAAGTAATGAATTTAGCATCCAAATGGGCTATAAAAGCAAGATAAAACACAAGAGAATACATATATGTGGAGGTGGATCCAAGAGCTTAAATTCAAATCACTCATTGAAAGAGGAATTCACCCAATCAAGAAGGACTATTCAAGAAAGTCTTTAAGGGTGAAGAAAGAGGTTTGTCTACGAGTGCTTTCTTTTATCTTTATTTTCTTTTCCTTTAACAATGGTGTATTCAGCGTTTTTATTGTAATTTAACATTATTTTGGGATTCCCGATTTTGTGTTAATTTAGTTATTTGAACGATTCTTTATCATCTTTGGTATTTGGTTACTTGTTATCATTAGTTATGGATGCGAGTTCTTCTAATTGACTTAAGACAACGATGTTAGTAATTTCATTGCATTGATTTTGTATTTGTTTAATTTTAATGGACTTGAGTGACAAAGTTAAGATTATAGGACTAAGTAATCAAAGATTAGTTGATTTCACCTCGAGCAAAGGATTATTAGCTAATTTCATGCTTATAAAGAATTGAACCTAATACATGTTTTGGTTATGTTAGCTTGATTGGCAAACCTGTTAATATTAATCAAAAGATAGTAATTCTATGGATTAAAAAACGAAATGGAATTTATCTAAGTAGATTCATGGCTTGGAAAACAATTAAATTTTACTTTATATTCCTTCATGATGCCACGATGATAATTAATTGAGAGAATTGCTAGTTGGTTCATTATCATGTTTTCTAGGATACTTGTCTAAATTGCATAATCCTACATCCTTGAGTTGTACATATTTCTTTATTTTTCTTTTTATTATTTTCTCACTTTATTTTGGTCGGTTAAATAATGAATGAAAAATGATTATTGTGTACTTATTCCTTTAAGGATTAATACTCGTTAATTCCCTATACTGTGTTTGCAATTAGTATATTTGCTCGTATGTATATTTTGGGATTAATGTTTTAATTAAAACTTGACTAAGGGATTGATCAAAATTTGATGATATTTTTATACCTAAAATTTACGCATCAACATTATTGTAGTTATAAACACACTTCATCTAATTGTTATTGGGAATCCTTGGAGTTATCTAGCAATGAAATAAGAGAAGCACTTGAATGATGTTGAAGCAAAATGAAGAGAGATAAGAAGCTAAGTTTGAAGTCAAGGAAAATATTGTGGATGATGAGAAATAATGAAATACAAAAGAAGAAAAGGTTGAAATGATTGAGCAAAATGAGTTGCATGAATTTGGAAAAGAGAAGAAGATAGAAAAAGAAGCTAAAAGTCAAGATTTATCACGCCAAAAGATTGAGAAGGGGCATAAGGAAAAATAGGTAAATCATTTGGTGCAAGAGATAGAGAGCCAGCATGGGGATGACAAAGAAGGTGTTGAGCATAATAATGTTGAGTTTGATGAGGAACAAATACGTAGTAAAGATGAAGGTCCCAAAAATACTACAAGTAACTATAAATTAGGAGAGAGCTCACATCAACAAAAGAAAGAGAGAATATATAAGGTTGTAAAGAGTAAAACACTAACACCATTGTCTATAGAGACCACAAAGCCTAGAGAGGGAGAAGATGGTGAAAAGGGAAAAGTTGTTGGGCAAAGGAGTTCACTAGTTGGTATTGCTCGTAGACTTTTAGGTACTTAATTATGGAGGATATGAATGATTCATAAAGGGAAAATATTTTCTACTTAAGATGTAAAATTAATCAAATTCCATGTAGTATAATGACAGATGGTGCAAGTTATACAAATATTATAAGTACTACATCAATGGAGTAGTTGGGTATTGAGACCAAAAAGCATCCTAAGCCTCACAAGCTTCAATGGGTGAATGATTGTAGTGAGGTGAAGGTAAACAAATAAGCCAAAATGACCTTTAACATGGGGAAGTATGAAGATGAAGTAGTTTGTATTGTGATGCCTATGCATGTTAGAGAATTGTTTTTGGGAAGGCCTTGGATGTTTGACAGAGTGGTGATGTACAACGGGGGAAGAAACACTTATGCATTAAGCAAAGAAAGAAAAAAGTTTACTTTTCTCTCAATGTCCCTTAACGAGGTTACAAAAGATCAAAATCTTTTGAGAAAGAATGAAAGGAAAAGAAGAGAGAAAAAGAAGGGGAAAAACTGTGAGAAGAAAAAATGAAAGAAAAGAGAGGGAGCTAAAAAAGAAGGGGTTGAGATAAAAGAGTTAGAGATAAAAAGAGAAAAAAGGAGAGTAAAAAAGTATAGAGTGAGGCAAACACAAAGTAGTATGGTGCAAGAGAGAACTAAATAAGAGGTTGAGAAGAAGAAAATGAGTAGGGGTAAAATAAGGTTAAGTGTTTAGGTTGTGAAGAGAGAAAATAAGGGAGCTAGTGAGGACCAAAAGCCAAAAGTTTACCTTCACACAAAAATTCTTGTTTGAATTGTAATGTAGGGAAATCAACTCAAACAACATGGTATGTCGATTCAAGATTGAATCGACCTAAATAAGAGGGATAAAATAGGAATCATCTCAAGCATGAAGGCCAAATCCAAGAAGGAGAAAGAAGAGCAAAATCACACTTTATAGCTCTTTGGGTAAGATCAATATTCAAAAGGATTCAAGGGAGTTCACTAAGTAACAAATTTAACAAACTAAAGACCAAAGGATGTGTAAAGAAATAGATGTAAAAGGAAATGCCAAATGGATACAAAAAAGATAATAATTCTTGTGGAGGGTCAAGTAACCACATGGCCAATGATTGGACATCAAGAGAGATGAAGGCGAAATGCAATCCAAGAGAGCTTCAACGAGCAACAAGTTTGGCTTCAAAGTTATTTGGAAGGTCAAGAGAAACATATGGGAGCACTTTAGAGAGCAATGGAGACATATTTTGTGAAGGAAGGAACGGGGAAGAATACCCGGTGTCGGCTGGGCATAGAGCAACGAAGACCACAACGAGTAGAATTGACCTGGTGCTGGCTTGGGGCAGGAAACTGATACTGACTAGCTGTTGTTTACCAGCGATTTCAAGATAGAGTTGAATCGGTGCTGACCCAAGCTATTGAACTGACACTGGCTCATGTCAAGCAATCTCTAGCTATTTTGTTCAACTTAGTTCTGGTTTTATTTTGATGTAAATTTATTTTTTATGGCTTGCATTATATTTCATAGCCTAAAAACTTATATTAAGGCCACTTAATTTTAGGTTTTAGTTTACTAATTAGCTAGGGTAACTTGGGGCCTATATATACCCCATTAAAGCTCTTGTTAAACAGATTTTAGACATTACATTTTGAAAGTTTAGATATTCTCTCTTGAAGAGAGATGTGAGGGTGATCCAATTTGATGATTTTTATATCAATCAAGACCTATCAAAGGGATTTGTTTCACCTATAATTTTAGCCTCTAAATTCCAAGGGATAATCTTTTTCTTTTTCTCTAAATTGGGTCTTATAATTTCTTCTACTCTAAGGTTCTATTTGGGTTTAAATTTGGGTACCCTCAAATTTCTATCCTTGGTGTTCTAATCTCCTATTAGATTATGGAGTTTAGGTGTCTTTAATGTTGGCTAGACTCACTCAAATCTCAAGGGTGTTATTTGCATTGCAGTTAGTGTTTTTGTGTGGTGTGAGTTTGGTAGAGAGTTGGGTGACTAACTTTTAAATATTTGATTTCAAAATCAATATGCTTCCATGCTCATACTAATATGACCTACCTAAATACTTTATTGCAAAAATCCAAGAACATATAGTCTATAAACTTAAGAAATCCATTTATAGACCTAAACAAGCATCATGTGCATAGAATATACATTTTAATGAGACTGTAAAGTGTTATGGTTTCATACAAAACATGGATGAACCATGCGTAGATAGGAAGTTAGAAGGGAACAACGTGTCCTTTATGTAGATGATATTGTCATCTATATAGGTTTAGCTATCAAGTCAATTTAGCATGAAAGATACAGAAGAAGCTAGCTATATTTGTAGTATAAAACTTCTTAGTAATAGGAAGCAAAGAATGTTAGGATTATCCCAATCTATTTATATTAACAAGATATTAGTTAAGTTTAGTATGGATCAGTGTAAAGGGGCAATCATATCCTTTAAGCATGGATTGACCTTGTCTTTTAAATAGTGTCATAAGACATGAGAAGAAAAAAATAATGAGTGTGATTCATTATACTTCGGTAGTGGAAAGTCTCATGTATGCTATACTTTATACAATGCTAGATATCTACTTTGTAGTAGGCATGGTTAGTAGATATCAATCAAACCCAAAGGAAGAACATTAGCAAGCTATGAAGTATATACTCAAGTACCTAAAGGGAACGGGGGATTATATGCTTGTCTACAAAGTTGATGATTTAATTCTTACCGGATACACTGACTTAGACTTCCAAGTAGATAAAGGTGATAGAAAATTTACTAGTGGATATGTTTTCACTTTGTCTAGAGGGGCTATTTCATAGAAAAGTGTTAAGCAATCTTACATTGCTAATTCTATCATTGAAACTGAGTATGTAGCAGCTTCAAAAGCTTTAAAAGAAGAAATTTAGCTTCAGAAAATTCTTATAGAACTTGGAGTTGTACCATAAATGGATAGGTTTATTACTATATATTGTGACAATTCTGGAGCTATATCACAATGCAAAAAAATTATAGGAAGGGCAAGTATATTGAAAGGAAGTATCATCTAATCTGGGAGTTCATCTAGAAATGGGAGATATTGGTTTATTAGATTTCCTCCACAACTAATCTGGAGGACCTATTTACTAAGCCCTTAACAGAGAAACTATTCTAAAGATACTTGGACATCATAGGGGTAAGCACATTTGGACTCTCACAGTCTTTTTAGTGCAAGGAGGAGATTATTAGAATATATGGCCAAAATAGACTATGTATTTTGAAAATTAATAAAATGTTTTATTCATTAGTGGTTATTTATTTACATATATGTGCAAATTAAGGTCTAAGTGCCTTAATAAGTAATCTATGGGATTGGGTCATACTTTTACAGTAACGTGTAGGGTATAGGCTACTGACACATAAGCAAAAAATGTTCTTGATCAATTGATGAACCTGGGTATTTTATCAAAGTTTAGATCATTACACTGTGATTTCTAAATAGGGAATAGCTTATCTTTAACCAGTGAGTAGTCTATTCATGCTAATAACGTAAGTGTATTAGGAATACGTAGAACTAGACCACGCGCTAATAATCTTTAATTGGTATGTTGCTACTATTGCATGGACGAGTACCCTAAAACTTAAATATAAGTTGGTGGTATGATCAAGCTAGACTTATACACTTTGATATACGATGGTGACGTCTTAATACAAGGCCAATAACCTTGTACATTAGGTGTATGACTTTAGTTAATTAAGACGGACTTATACAATAAATTTTTTTTACTTCGTTTAGGGAAGACGTCACCCCCTTGTGATTGTCCGGGATAATCTAAATAATCCAGAAAAATGAGAAACGTGACTAAGTTTGTATGTTTTTGGATAATTCCCTGACATAAGTGGATACATACTGGAAGTCATAGATTATCCAACTAGTTATCAAAGGATGGTAGATGTCATTGAGAAATCTATTAGTACGATTTTTCTATCTTAATGATAGGTGTTACGTAGAGGGATATTTTTTTCATTACACCTATAAGTCGAGGACACTACACTTGCAATATTATTCTTGTGGTCAATACTTCTATATGGTGATAAATGAAATACTTAAAATGATAAAAATATAACTATTTGTTAGTAAGGATATTTTGGTCATTTTAGTAGCCATGAATAATGTCTTTTAATCCCCAGAGTAGCTCAAGAAACCTTAATAAATTTATTTATTATATCAGCTTAATGAGTAAATTTAATAATGGAAGAATTATTCCAATGGTACAATTAACTATTTGTTTGAGATAGAATGATTTATTGGCCAATTTCATTTAATTAAATTATTAATTAATTATTTTGGGTAGTTTTATATTGGGGCCATATGGATCGATTAATTAATAAAAGAGCTAGTTAAATCAGTTTTAGGCTGATTAGGTAAACCCTGGCCTACCTAGGCTTTCATGAGATGGCTAAGTGTTTTTGTAACCTTAAGATAGCCACCTCATCATATATGACACACAAGTTGTGCACGTATTGTGAAAAATCTGGACGCAAAGCACCTAAGTGTCATATTAAGAAGAAAGTTGAAACCGGTGCAAAAACAACTTGGAAAATTAGAGGAACCATTACTAACCCCTGTGGACCCAAGAAAATATGGGTACTAAAAATCACTCTCCCTTCTCTTGTATAAGTATATTCATTGGAGAAAATGAGCGTAACAAAGTGGTTTTTAGATAGTGGATATTCAAGACGCATGACTGAAAATGCAGCTCTATTAGAAGATGTGTAAACTATAAATGATAGATTCATTACCTTTGGAGACAAAAAGAAATGAAAAATTCTTGGCATAGGTGATATTGGTAAAGGATCATCAACCATTATAAAATAAGTATTATTAATTGATGAGCTGAAATATCACTTACTTAAGCATTAGCTAATTATGTAACAATGGTTGCAAAGTCATTTTTGAGAAAGATTGCTGCTCTATTATGGATAGCTGATGTGTATGGATTTAGGTATAAAAAATATATAAAAATAAGTACATTTCCAACCAAGTTTAAATTAAAATGTTAACCCTAAATTACACATATAAGCAAGCGTACTCATCATTAAGCATAGCATAGGGTTCAAACGAGTGTCGATCCTCCAAGAACAAGTATGCATTAATCACTTTTCTTTTATTATTTAACCGACTCAATAAAGTGAAAACGAAATAAAAAGGAAAATAAAAGAAAATAAAAGAATATATACATCTCAAGGATGGAGAGTTATGTAACTCAAACCATTATTTTGACAAACATGATCTTAAGTACCTAATCATTATCATAATTAATCATACTCTTGGCATTATAAAGGATTAAGGTAGATTCACTTCTTTGGTCAATCTATGAAATCACTATCTTCTAGATAAATTAGCATTACTTGGTCTCATATCAACAAATTCACTCAAAAGATGCATTAAACACAATCTTTGATTAAATTTCCTTGGTCTCGGCAAACTTAAAACATGAAGCTAACCAACGAGTCCTTGGTCTCGGCAGACATCAATTAACCTTTAATTATCAGTTCTCATCAATTAACCCCCTTGGTCCAGTAAGTTAATGGAAAGAAACAACTAACTAATCTCGTAACAAGCAAAAGTAATTAAATACTAATAAGAACAACAAATTAATCAAAAGCTCAAATAACTCTAAAAATCATGAATACTGAAAACAATGTTGAATTACAACAAAACAATTAACACATCATTGTCCAAGAAAAAGAAAACAAAGTAAAAGAAAGCACTCATAGACAAGCCTCCTCCTTCTTCATTTGAAGACCTTCTTGCACAATCCTCCTTGATTTGGTAGAATTCCTCATTTGATTTGAGTGATTTTCTGTTATGATCTATAAATTCCCCATTTTCTCTTGTGTTTTCCCTCTATTTGTAGGCTTCAGAAGTGCTTAAATTCGTTGGTATAGGGTTTTTAGCCTATTAGAAGTAGGAAAATACTAAAACTCTGCAGATTATCAAAAAATGTGTATGAAAATCAAGGCACCGCCTTAACATCATGGCACAGCTGGCACCAGTTATGTTCTGTTTCTCCAATCATTCGTCGATTTTTTTCTTGATTTTCACGTAACCTTTCCAGAATGCAGCTGGCACCATTTCCAGCTCCCTAGCCGGCGCCGGTTTAGTTCTGTTCAGCTCTGTATCACTTACTTTTTCGTCATCTCAAAGTACGTGCCAGCAGCACGTGGCCGACGCTAGATCCTCTGTCATAGCCGGCGCCGCCTTTGTTCTGTTTTGCGACGTTTTTATCTTATTTTACCCCTAAAATCTGAAATAATGCACAAAATATCTTTCCAGGAGCAAAATCTCAAATATGAAGGAATATGACTAGTTATTGAACAAAATATATCAGAAAATAGTCTCAAATAACTAAGAAAAATATGACTAATTTAAACCCTATCAATTCCCCCACACTTAGCTCTTTGCTTGTCTTCAAGCAAAGTATCAAAGATAAGTAGGAAAAGTTTTCACAAAATCGCTCAATCAATTTCAAAATAGTATTTCAATGCGTTCTTTAATCAAGACAACAAAACACAAGCTACTAGACAAATACAAGACTTGTGTAAGTGAAGATTGACTAGTAGAACCATCTCAATACTTAACAATATTCTCAAAGCATTGGAAAGAATTTAGTTTAAAAAAAAAATGCATTCCATAAGCTTACTTTTCATACACTCTCTCCACTAATCCGAGACATAGCATGATTCTACTTAGGTCAAGTAGGACTTTCAAGCTTGTAATGTAAGGCTAAAAGGCTTGTAACGTAGCTTGTCAAATAAAGGATATAGGAAAATCAAATATCCAAGAGGATGAGAGTTCACAAGAAAAGGATAAACAAAATGTATCAAGAAATTCCAAACTTCTCTTGCTATCCAATTCCAAAACCAATCAAAACCCATAACCTTGTATAGTAATTACAGTAAAGTTCAAGCAAATCCTACATTTTCATCGATCATGCTCAACTCATCAATAATTTTTTTTTTTTTTCACAAGATCATTCAAAATTTCTGCAATGGTGCTAAGCACTTGATGTGAACTCAAGTTTTTCAGAAATGCCTATAGCTCAGCCACCATTCTTCTTGTGATCTTTCTTTTCTTTCTCTTTCAATTTTTCTTTCTTTTTCCTCTTCTTTTTTCAAATGCTCCTATTGTTTCTTTCTCAGTTTTTCTCTTTCCATTTTTTCTAGCAGCTTTTTATTTTCTTTTTGCTTTCAATCTTTCTTTTTCATTTTCTTCTCTTTCGTTTCTCATTTCCCAACTCAACACAACTATTGATGTATAATTGAAAGTAACAAGTCATGATCTTTCCACAAGTATTCTCCCTCAACATTCTCCTACATGTACTTTTATCCATCAAGAGCAATCAAAGATTTGGAAGATAAATCAAACTCCCAGGACGAAGTAATGGACAAAGTATGCTAATGGGTTTTAAGAAAGAAATTTACCATTTAGGCTCAAAATAGGCACTAGGGATAATATAAAATAGGTAGGCTTGAAAAGCTCAAACTATCTAAAGAAGGCCTATTATCATCATCCCTAAGTTAAATCATGAATGTCTTTCTTATTTCACCTCGAAAGGTATTCAAGTAAATTCTAGAATGCTCAATGAATTTTAGTGGAAAAAATAGGTTTAAGAACAATGTAAAGCATTTGATCAAGAACTACTTAGTCCAAGTGCGTGCAAAAAGTCATGCATAAGTCATAAATGATATATAACATATCCTCTACGATCTATCACAAAGACATGCATTAAAAATATATCTTGACAGCTCAAAGAAAATTAGAAAAAGTTCGAAAAAAATTTTTTGCTCTCAAAAGGTCAAAGAAGAATGAAGCATAAAATTGTTGAAGTATAGAAGAATTATCATTCTAACCACTCCTCCACACTTAAACTGGACATTGTCCTCAATGGCCAAACAAATAGAACAAGAAAATAGTGCCATAGGACAATCATAAATGGGGAAAAGATAAGAAATAAATTACTTCCATTGATGGTGCATTCCTCTATACAAGAGTTGAATTCTTGGAGAAAGAGACAGTGTCGAAGTACTTAAAAAAATAAAAGAAACATACCAAAGCATAAAAACTAGAAAAAGAAAAATAAATCAAAATAAAAGAAAGAAAATAGTATACAAAAGAAAAGTGCAGGACTAACTAGAAAAGACATGAAAATAGAAAAAAAAAATAAGAGTGAAAAATTAATAGGAAAAAGTGTAGAACAATCAGCTCAATCTGCCTCATCATCATCATTAGCATGTGCGGACGTGCCAGCACCCCCATAGGGGCCCGAAAACCGCTGTAGCCACTCAGCCCATTACTGCTCCATAGTCGTCTGCCTCCGGGCAATGTCATCGATGGAATCTTGCATATGTAGCAACATCTCTATCTACTAAGCGAGCTACCCCATCACTGCGGCTTCTAAGTCTGCCCTTGATTAGGACTGGGAACTACTAGCTCGTGCTTGTGATGGTGGCGGGTGGTGCTCCTCCTCCATTGGTGGTGGCCTAACCTAACCGAGATACCTGACCTCATGGGGTGTTAGCCACTTCTTTAGCTCCTGGTTATACTTGTACCCACAACTCATGAGTGTTTGTTCCATTACCATTCTCAATGGTAGTCTCTATCAATTCTCCCTCAGTACTAATACCAAAGTCTTTCAGAATTTTCATGATGACTAGATGGAAAACGAAGGCTTTGGTAGAGAGATGGTGATGCACCACATCCCAATAGATTGTATAATCAAGGGTGCAAGAGGGATCGGAAAGGTGTTCATTATCCTATGCAGAATGTATTCATCAATAAGGCGTGTCTCATTAAATCTACTGGTACGAGGTACAACATTGAACCCAAACATGTATACTAGAGCCCTATAGTTTGCAGCAAGATCATTGTTCGAATAAAATCTGTTGGCTTGGAAAGCATTGTGCTTGTGCAACCCTAGAGTGGCTCTAGTTCCACTGGAATCCCAATTGGGGTAAGAAAGAATGTTTTGGTTGTTAATATCTATCCCTTGCTAAGAGTTATTATCGTACACCTGAAGAAGATTAGCTAAATGGTCTTGTGTGATGATGATGGGGGTTCTTTTCACTCTTATCTCAATGTAGGGGAGGTGTTTATTGCCCTTTTCAACCATGTTAGCATAGAATTCTTTTATTAGCACTGGACAATAATTCCATTTTAGCTGTACTATCGATCCCCACCCGAGCCTCCTAAACATTATTCCTAACTTAAGGGCATGTCTAGGGTAGGTGCGAATGTACACTCCACAATGATCTTATTTGAAGCCCTCCTATTATATCCCTCCTCACATGATGGATTAATAAACTTAGATGGCCTAAGGAACAAGGGGTCTATAGATGAATGGGCTGAGAAAGAAGAAGCTCAAGCCCTCTTTGAAGCTTGACCCCTTGCTCTAGACATATTGGCAAGTAAGTAGTAGTGAAGATAGGAGGAAGGACTAAGAAGCGCAAAAATTGTAGACCGGCTGTGGCTCCCTATTTCAAACACAATACACAATACCCTCTCAACTCTCAACCAACTCTCAACCACAATGCCCAAACTCCTTTACCATATATCACCCATCCAACAACAACCAATTCAATCTCATTTGATCAATTAATTCAACACAACCTGCAAGAATACATATAAAGCTCACTGTAGAGCATAAATGTGTTGAACAACCCCAATGTATTCGAATGTACATGCATGATCATGTGAATGAAGGCATCATCATGGCATTAGAGTGATCAAGTATAAAACAATTCAAGGCCAATGTGCATCAACTACTCAATCATAATAATAACCACAATCCTTCCCTGAAGCATGTGCAGAAACTCCCTAATGATCATGTGAATGCATCAAGTACTCAAGAATCATTAACTTATACTATATCCAAAGGCATGAAGCTCAAGAGTTAATTCACAATGCAAGAGAACATTATATATCCCAATTTCCGACCAACAATATACCAAAAATTAGAGAACTTCATCTACAACATTTTAACCGTGGAAATTGAATAAAAATCATACCTTTGTGCTCTCTTATGCATGGGCAAGTAAAAGATGTAATCTTTTTTCAGAAATCTAAGCTTTTTGCATGTGGATTGAAGTTTGGTTTATTGTGAAAAATGGAAGATCTAAAGACTTTTGATCCGTAGGATCAACAAAAGAATGATAGATTAATGTTGTAAAAGGGTTGGGGAGGTGAAAAATCAAATCTTAAGGAGTTTGGAAGGTAAAGCCGGCGTGGGTTAGAGAGAATTTGAGAGGGAGTTGGAGAGTTTGAAAGAAAAAGTAGCCAAAATGGCCTATTTCATGTGATTTGCCCAACAGGAATTGGCACCGGTCCTAGTCCTAGCTGGCGTCGGTTGCATTCTGTCCGGCCTTCATCATCATTTTTTATTTTTTTTTAGTAAGAAAAATGATGAACATGCAATATGATGAATAATGCAATTTAATTCACAAAAAATGATAAAAAGAACAAAACGATGAAAATAAAAATTGTTCCAAATCATAAAAACTGAAAGAAAAAAAAAAAGGACTTCAATGTTTTCCACAGCTTTGATCCCGTGGATTTTCTTCAGTGTTTCCTGGCAATGTCCTTAATTAATGATCCCAAAATAGTTTAGCTAATTGGTTAATTTGGCTCTCCAAGTTGTATATGGAAGCCTCTAAGTTCCTTATTGTAGCATCGACCACTTGGAACTTAGTCTCCGTTGTACATACCAATTGGCCAATCAATTCCTCCAATGGTGGCTTGGAAGGTGCTGCATTGTTCTTCAAAGAAGGTGGATTCCTTTGATTTCCCCCAAAGTTAAAAGAACCCTGCCAAGGTTGATTTTCGTTGCTCCAAGAAAAGTTAGGGTAATTTCTCCAACCAGGATCATAAGTAGAGTTATAAGGATTGTCACCTAGACGGACATTACCTACAAAGGCAACTTATTCCATGGTTTATTGGAGTGAACCTATATTTTGGCACTCATGGTTTAGGTGCCCTTCTCCATAGAAATCACAATTCCCATTTACCACTTGGCCTTAAGGCATCACCACTTGTTCCATCTTTTAAGTCAATACTTCCACCTTAGCCTCCAAAGTTGCCACTGCAATACCCCACTTTATATAAAGAATATGCATATGGTAGTCTTGTTTAAAATAAGAATATACATATAAAAGGAATTCATGATATATTTTTATAGATAGTATTATTAAGGCTACGAATTAATAATATTATTCTTAGTGCTATAGTATAGTCATCGCTAGTATTATTGTTATATATTATTACTATTGTTACTATTATTATATCTTAACATCAACATCATTATTATTATTATTATTATTATTATTATTATTATTATTATTATTATTATTATTATTATTATTATTATTATTATTATTATTATTATCATTATTATTATTATTATTATTATTATTATCATCATCGTCAGTTAAGTCAGTCAGTTGCTGTCAGTTAGTCGTCAGTTAGTCAGTCGTTGTTGTTGTTTAATAATATTATTACAATTATTATTATTTTATATCCATTACTATTATTATTTTATATTCATTATTTAAACCATTAATTCTTAGAGATATTAAATTATAGTATTATTATATTCAATACTTTATATTGCTTTTATTGTATTACTATTATTATTATACATATAAATAATATAATTAATATCCTAAATATCTTAGTTATAATCATATTATATAAAAAGATAATTTAGATGGCCCATAAGAAATAAATACAAATGGCCCACAAGCATGAAAAGCTTGACCAAGTCGGACCATCTTTTTTACTTCATTTGACCAAGCTTAATTAAGCTAATCTTGATTTAAGTAAGTTAACTGATAGAGGCTAAATTAGTCATATTTTTTCTAGTTATTTGAGGCTCTTTTGCGATATATTTTGTTCAATAACTAGTTATATTCCTTCAGATTTGAGATTTTACTCTTGAAAAAGTGTTTTGTTCATTATTTCAGGTTTTTAGAGTAAAACGAAACAAAAACGTCGCAAAACAGAGGAGGGGCGGCGCCAGCTAGGGCACTAGAACAGGCACCGGCCATGCACTGTTGGCACGAACTTCGAAGCGACAGAAAAATTGGTGAAACAGAGTGGAACTAGTGCCAGCTCCAAGAGTCAAGGTGGTGCTGGCTGCATTCTGGTCTTCATCATGTGAAATTCGGAGAAAAATCAGCAAACAAGAAGAGAAGCAGAATACAACTGGCACCGGCTGTGCCCTGAAGTTAAGGCGGTGTTGTGATCTTTCTACGCGATTTTTGGTAATCTGTGGAGTTTTAGTATCTTCCAACTTCTACTCGACCAAGAACATTATACCTACGAGTTTAGGCACTTCCTAAGCCTATAAATAGATGAAAAACACAAGGGAAAAGGGGAGAATTCATTGATCATCATAGAAAATCACTCAATCAAATGAGGAATTCTTCAATTCAATGAGGATTGTATAAGAAAGTCTTCAAAGGAAGAAGAATGAGGCTTATCTATGAGTGCTTTCTTTTACTATGTTTTCTTTTTCTTGACACTGATATGTTAATTGTTTTATTGTAATTCAATGTTGTTTAGATATTCATGATTTTTGGAGTTGTCTGATATTTTGATTGACAGGTTATTATTCTTGGTATTGAATTACTTGTGCTTATTACGAGATTAGTTGTTTGGTTCTTTCCATTAACTTTCTGGACTAACTTGCTGGACCAAAGGGGGTTGATGGTAGTTTCAATTTATTAATTTCATATTCTGTTGGCTATTAACTTGCTGGACCAAAAAGGGTTGATTGCTTAGAACTGGTAATTGAAGGTTAATTAATGTCTTCCCGGACCAAGGGTTCATTGATTAATTTCATACTTTAAATTTTCCGAGACCAAGGGAATTTAACTAAGGATTGTGTTTAATGCATCTTTTGGATGAATGAGTTGAGACGGACCAAGTGATTCTAATTCATCTAGAAGATAGTGATTTCATGGATTGACCATCAAAGTGAGTCTACCTTCATCCTTCATGATGCCAAGAGAATAATTAGTTATGATAAAGGTTGGGTACTTTAAGATCATGTTTATCCAAACAATGGTTTGAATTGCATAATTCTCTATCCTTAACATGTGTATCTTTTTATTATTCTTTTGTTTTGTTTTGTTTTATTTGTTTTAACTTTATTGAGTCAGTTAAACAATGAAATAAATATGATTAATGTCTACTTGTTCCTAGAGGATTGACACTCATTTGAACCCTATGCTCGGTTAATGATGAGTACGCTTACACATATGTGTGAGTTGGGTTGAACGTTTTAATTTAAATTTGATTGGAAATGTGCTTAGTTTTTGTATAATTTTTTACACCCAAGTCCGAACACATCATTAACCATGGTTGATTATGCATGGCCATGCAAGATTAGAAAATATCTATTAGTTCTTGAGCATTCTAGGAATTTCTACAAGATTCACCAATGCTCTTTTAGGTTCTAAATAATTCTAAGACTTTCTAGGATATTCTATAATTTTCTCTTAGATTCTACAAAGATCTAAAGGCTTCTAGAGTTGCCAAATCACCATAACCTTTTTGCTAAGACAAAAAAAAACTATATAAATAGAGATAAGGAGAGGTAGGATTTGGCCGAGAGGAAAGCTGGAAAAGAGAAAAGAAAAGTGAGGAAATGAAAGAAAACAACGAAGAAAGGAGGAAAAGCAAGGAGAAAGGAAGAAGAAGGCATTCAAGTCTAGTTTGCAATCTTAAATAAGGAAAGGTTATTTTAGTTTAATATAAAGAAAGCTATGAGTAATAAAGATTTATTTTAAGCTATGCTATATTTATTTCTTGGATATTTAAAAGAAAATGACATAGGATTGTATATGTAGTTGGTATTGGGGAAAATGAAACAGAAATTATATATCTATGGTTGATAGTTGGAAGGAAATAAAATGGAAATGGTATATCAATTTGAAGGGGAGCTGACCGGGTAAATGAAGAAGGAAAAGTGTAGTGTTTGATGACTTACGGAGGCTATTTTGAAGAACTTTGATGACTGGAGTTGTTCAATCAAAGAAAGAAAGAAAGACCATGGAAGAAATGACAAGAAAACATTAAAAAGGAAGAAAATTCTGATTGTAGCAGGTTTTGTTTCATGGCTATTTTGGACTACTAAAAATTACTTGATGGGAAAGAAAGATAAGACAGCCTTATTAAGGTATGAAACAAGGGTTTTAAAGCATTAGATATGGTAGGATATGTTGAAGAAACCATAGAATAAGCTAAAATAAGTTAAGCCTCTAACATGTCGTTTTTGACCCCGAATACTGTGCAGTGAGTTCAACTAAAAAACTGAACGAAATGGGATGGAGTTTTAATATCCCATGACCTGGAGTTGACAGAGAAATGTCCTATGAGTTTTGGAAGTAGTCTCACCTCATTTGGACTTATATTGAGTAAATTACACATAAAACATTGGAAGGCGGTAAAGCTGTAAAATAAGAAAACTATAAAAAATCATTAACCAATTTATTTCTTTAAGAAATTATGGAAACCTTATTTGAACCCATTAAGTAATAATGAAGAAATATACTATTGGTGTAGGTGAGTTGAGTCAAAGGAACCCCTTTTAAGGCTACAAAAAGGGTACTGCTTTGGCCATGCGTACAAGGTGAGTCCCATGATTTTTAAAACCACCGTTGGCTATGCGTTTTTCTGATAAAGTTTAATGTTTCTCTGATATAGTCCATGTCTCCTTGATATATTTGAAGTACTAAGTACAAACCTAAATTGAGAGCATAGTTACTAAGCTCAAATTACATTCTTTACCAAAATTTTATTTAAATAAAGCTTTTACTGCCATGAATATATTATACGCTTGTTTTATGAAAACCTTTGGAACTCAGGTATTCAGTAAATGACCAAAATATCCTTATTGGAATTCTTGTGAATATTTTTCAAATCGGATAAGGGTAAAATGACCCGAATACCTTCAGAAATTATTTTGAAATCAAGTATCGATAAAATGACATGAATACCCTTGGAAATGACTTTTGTAACCAAGTACGGGAAAAATGACCCGGATACTCTTGGAAACACGTCTTGATGTGTGAACAGAACCCTTTATCTGGTTTCAACATGATTTTGGAAAATGTTGTTTGGCCGCAAAAAAATTTTTAGTTGAAAATGTTGTGGGAACAGATGACCTTTTGGCCTGATCAGTCAGATGGGGTTAGTATTGTTGACGTTGAGTACTCAGCAACGACTTTGATCTTTGTACTAGCTCATGTTAGAGATAGACAGCCCCAAGTAACCTGATCAGTTCTAGGGATTGTCTTACTCCAAACAGGGCGATAGGACATTGAGATGAGTCATCCTGGCTAGCCGTTTTGAGCTTGGCAATTGCCACACCTACGGGCGCTTCTTGATTTTGAGTCATTTGCAGGATGCCAGGCGGGGACACTTGGTGCGTTTGACTTCTTGCCACCTCAATGGTGACTGATGTCAGGATGGGACCCCTAACTTATGGTGACAAGTAAAAGATCTCTAAGTGCTAAGTGAGCTGTACATTTTTACACTCACCACTCTGGCATGACATGGGTGACGTACTATAAGGCTTAGTTCCTAGCATAAGAGACCGTGTAGTCAAAGGTGAAGTTCCTTGAACTTTGCACATGGGGTGCCCTTCTAGATGAAGAAGAACCCGCTTTTATTAAAATTAGGGGCCATATAGTTGAAAACTATGTTTTTCATATGTATAAGATAAATTGAACCCAAATCCATCAATTACTTCTATTTCCCAGTTATAAAGTTATTTTTGGTGAAGAAATTGATAATTGATTTCATAAGAAAAACACTAGCACATACGGGACTCCCTGAGTACACCACTCACACGTGTGTCTATCTTTTCTATTTTTTTTAGGAATCGAGGTTGAGGATTAAACGACAGTACTTCCAGGATTACTCCTCCAGCACCGGCTAGGGAAACTTTTGGTGTGATTATTGTACATAGTCTATGTAATATTTTAGCATATGTATTTTGGGAACTATGATAATTTACCTATCTTGAATTATATGATATGTAATAAAAGAGCATGTTTTGTATATCTACTTAAGTTTAAACTTTTACTCGCTTACCTTATGTTTTAAATCGTTATAAAGACCCCTTGTCCGAGAAATCTGGCGGGTTAACATCCCTCCAGAACCTGGCCCATTACAACGTAGACATAGGGTGTTATAGCTATTATCAGAGCCCCAGCAATATAGTTTAATTTGAATTTTGTGTGCATTATTTGTGGGTATAGATAGAAGTTTGATTTGACTATTCTTTGTAGGTATGGCCTATAGCAGTGATAAAGGGAATAAGCCAATAGAAGAAAAGGACCCTAGAGATGGACTATGGGAAGAGGGTGAGAGTTCTCATCCAAAGAAGAAGAAAATAAGGACTTTTCTTGGATCATCTGTCTTTGGACCTTGTGACTACCACATCTCCCTTAGAGGTCCAGGATCACGAGGAATGAGTCAAGGACTGACATAGGGCAATAATGTAGGAGATATGACTAAGGAGCCTGAAAAGATAAGATGTTCCACCCAGCTAGCCCTACTCGATGAGGATATAAGTGCTTGTAACAAATCTGATGATGAAGTGGTCGAGGTAGTCACTATATCCTCTGATGAGTCTGCAGTAGAAGAAAATGAGAATAAGGTAGTCGAAGTGGTCGCTGTATCTTCTGATGAGTCAGCCATAGAAGAGGTTGTTGCTAGCGATTCTAATTCCGATAGTGGCATGGAGAATGCAGACATATTAGGCCCAGGGTCTGATACTCTTGAGTATTATTACGTATCAACCGACTTGGGACCACCTGTTTCTAGTGATGATAGCGAGTAGGAGGACTACTTAGAAAGTTTTTGTGTGAGTAACACCTGTTGTACATATTGAGTACGATATTAGTAGGAGGAAATAAATAAGCATATATACTATCTTATGTACTAAAACCTTGCAATTTTGTTGTAACATACCAGGGTGTTATGTTTCTATATTATGATAATTTTTCTCCTCTGACATACTAATCTAACTCAATTGTTAATACTAATTTAACTAGGAAAGCTTATTATCTTTACTATGCCACCAAAGCAAACTACCCGTCGTCATCTAGGGGAATCATTTGCCAACAATTTAGCCAAGGGAGCATTAGTCAAACCTCTAGAAAATACTATGATGCAAACTTTTTTAGAAAATGACAGAAGTATTACAACATATGACCGAGATAACCTCTAGGGAAGGACCACAAACTAAAGCCGAAGCAGATCAAGCTTTAGAATGATTCCTAAAGTTTCAACCCCCTTCATTCTATGGTCGACCTAAGCAAGAACAGGAGGTAGAATCCTGGATAGAACAAATAGAAAACATATTCGCAACTCTAAGTTACTCAAAGCAGTGAAATGTGCAATTTGCTACGTTCAAACTCCAAGGACCAGCATGAGATTGGTGGACACGTAAAAAGGAGCAGAAGGAATGGACCTGGGAAGAATTTTGGGAAGAATTCAAGAAAGAATTTATACCCTGTTGGGTTGTAGAAAGGCGAGAAGATGAATTTTAGAATTTAAGACAGGTGGGGAGGACAGTACGGAGGTACGCTACTGAATTTACACGACTTTCTAAATATTACCCCCTCCTAGTGCAAAATGAACCAGATAGAACTCGCCACTTTGTGAAAGGTTTGCGCCCTAAACTTAAGAGGGTATTGCTTAGTATGGCCCCAAATAATTATAGTGCCGTAATGGAAATTGCTTCAAGAGTCGAGGAGGCAGATTTGGAGCAAGCTAAGCAGGGAAACAGAGGGAGGTTTCAAACCCTAAGCCAAAATAGGAGGCCTAGAGGGAATCAATGGCCGAGTAAAGGAAAATTTCCAAGGAGAGAAGGAGGTAACATGGGGAAACAGTTAATTCGTTGTTATAATTATGGAGAAGAAGGACATAAAAACTTTGACTGCCCACGCCCAAGGAGGATGACTGGATGGATAAATCCAAGAGGGAATTATATGGGAGTAAGACCAGGAATAGTTAAAGAAAACTCAGGCTAGCCCTCTGCACCCAAATCTGGAAACAGCAAACCTGCAGTGAAAGCTCGAGTAGTAGCCTTGGATAAAGTAGACACTAACGCATCGGCGGTGGTGTAAGGTAAGATTTTTATTTTTGGTAAAATAGCTCAAAATTTAATAGATCCAGGCTCTACCCATTCTTTTATTACATGTTCTTTTGCTCAAAAGGTGAACATTAGAAGTAAGGAGGCCCCCTATGAAATGATAGTTAGCACTCCTTTGGGAAAACAATTAAGTAGTGATAGAATTTATCTGGGAAGTGAAATAAAAATTGGAGATGTGACACTAGAAGGAGACCTTATAAGTCTACCCATACAAGAATATGATGCCATCCTAGGAATGGATTGGCTATTACAACATCGTGCAAAGGTTGATTGTAGAAATAAACTGGTGCGTTTTAAGGGACTATGAGGAGATACTCTAGAATTTTGGGGTGATAAAGCAAAACAAAGAGTGAGTTTGATATCTAGAGTGAAAGTAAGGAAGCTAATACGAAAAGGGTGCATTGGGTATTTAGCTTACCTTTTGAATAAATCCATTAAACCTGAAAAGCTTGAAGAGGTACCAGTAGTTCAAGAGTACCCGGATGTTTTTCCAGTGGAATTGAAAGAATTACCTCTAGAAAGAGAAGTTGAATTTAGTATTGATTTAGGGCCAACAGCTGAGCCAATCTCTAGAACCCCACACCGAATGCCACTGGCAGAGCTAAAAGAATTGAAGAAGCAATTACAGGAATTATTGGAGCAAGGGTTTATTCGACCCAGTACCTCACCATGGGGAGCACCAGTACTATTCGTGAAAAAGAAAGATGGCATTTTAAGGATGTACATAGACTATAGGGGACTAAATGCTCAAATAATAAAGAATAAATACCCGTTACCTATAGTGGACAAGTTGTTTGACCAGTTACAAGGTGCAGGATGTTACTTTAAATTAGATTTGAGATAGGGGTATTGTTAGGTGAAGATTAGAGAAGGGGATATTCCTAAAACTGCCTTTAATACACGCTATGGGCATTATGAGTTTGTAGTGATGCCCTTTGGTGTTACTAATTGTAACACCCCACTACAAAGGCCCGCCAGGGTCGGGGATGTCGCTCTGTCCAAAGGACAAGGGGTGTTTATAACTAGGTCACACAAATAAAATAGCGGAATAAAAATAATACTTTAACTTAAAATTTATTACAACCCAAGGATAAATCCAAGATTAAATCCAAGAATTCCAAAAACAAATCCAAAATAAAAATTATCCATTTTCAACTCCCCAAAGCATTACACAAATCATATATAAAAAAATCTTCCAAGGCAGGCAATATCTAGCTACTCATCCCCACAGTAGGATCGACCTAAAATCATGGTAAAAAGGGTGATAAGATAAAAATTTCAGTAAGTCCATGTGTGCTTTGAGTGTCCAGTGAAAACAGTTCGTCAATGCAAAGTATAAAATCTTTATAAGAGAAATATTGGTAAGCAATAAATATTAGTCAAAACCAAGAGTGGTGTTTGGACTTTTCCAACCATACATAAACAATAAAATCAACCACTCAAAAGAAATGATCATGGGTTACCACACAATGGGCCCTATAACCGGTTAGAATGCCGACACTTTGTGCAGACTGACAAAAAGGTAGGTGATTGGCCTACCGGGCAAGATACTTCTCCTTCTCTATACCCAAACAATAACCAAGTGTCCATTCCAGCAAAACACTGTCACTTGACTAAAAAATAAACTGCTAGCTTAAACCAGCATGACCTACTGGACGACATCTTATCTGAGCTGGACTAACCCCTCAGAGGTGGCCACCTACTGAGAGACTTACCCTAACCCATCAAAGACTAGCCCTAGTAGGCCACCCTTATTGAGTACTCAACGTAATGTATCCCACTTGGGAAAAATGAACAAAACATAGTTCCACTTGAAAATGGCAATTAAGGGTTTCCAAAGTCTTTGTCAAAATCAATTTTAGAAAGAGTTTTGAGTTTGAGTAAATCTGCTTATTGATTTTCAAATAATTTGTTTGATTGAAATAAGTAAGGAGTCAATCCTCAATTGCCTTTGCAGAAATGAGTGTCCATGCACTCTACATTTGGCTTGCCATAATAAGCAATTTATATCAATCAGGTTTTATGCAAGAGCTTACCTGATCCTTAGCTCGAGATAAAATAAAGATCTTCAACTGCTGACCCAACCCCACTTGGGGTAAATATAAACCACAATTAAACTCAAGCCAAAATCCACTTCTACAAATAAGACTAGCTCAACTCACAACTACCATGATCCTAGTGTCCCAAGCTTTAAGGCCAAATAATAAATAAAAAGGTTTATAAGCTAAGTCAATTTTGATATTTAAAATAAATAGTGTTTTGGGAAATAGGTACTAATAAGTTGAAGGTTTAATTCTTGCAAAGAATAATTTAGAGTTTATTTGATGAAGAGTCCTAGGTGGTATTAGGTAAAATAATGATTTACTAATAATTAATTGTTTGAAAATAATTGCTAAGTAAAATTAGTTGAAAATAAATTTTAATGGGTCTTGATTGAAAGCTAATAAATAAATTTTAACAGGTTTTGTTTAAAAGATAATAATTGAAAGGTGATAAATTTTAAGGATATTTATGAATATAAGACTTACAAAATTAATATTTTTACTTATTATGATTATTTTCATAAAAGGCTTTATTTGATATTATCATTTTATATAATATATATATATATATAAATAAATATATTATTTTCTAGTAAAGATATTATTTATTTGACTAAAATATCCTTATTATATATATAATAATCCAAATCTACCCTTCCTTGGGTTTTTTTCGAAACTACTAGCAAAATTCATAATATTAAACATTTTATTGAAGAAATAAAATTTAGCTTAGGGACAAGTAGGTCATGATCATAATTTCACTTGCTAACTATAATCTTGAACATATACTCCACTTCAATTCATTAAATCATCCAAATCATGAATAAAAGCATAGATCTAAATTTATCAAGGCATGATCCAACCTCTACTAGCATAAACATAATCATGGCTTCAATAATCATACATGAATATAAACCATATTTACCATAGGTGACATAATCTCTAGCATACTTGACCACAAATACTACTTATGACATGGAGACATGCATTAAACCCTAAAAACACCATACAATCAACCAAGATAATCAACTCATGCATAAATCTCATCTCCATCATAATCACACATTTATTTATGCTTCAATCTCTACTCATCACAACAATACATGCTCAAATCCTATTCATAATCCATCTCCTACCAATATCATCCTAGAGACATGAATATAGAATTTAAAAAGGAGGGTTGAAAAGGCTTACTTGATTGATGAGTACTTTGAAGGAGTTTTGAATGGATCTCAATTCCTAGATGTCTAAATCCGTCCAAGGAAGATGAAGAAAACATAGCCATTGGTGAAGAACCATTTGGCCAAGAAGAAGAGAGTGTTCGGCCAAGAGAGAGAGAGAGAGAGGGAGAGAAAGAGAAAAGAGAAGAAGAGAGTCAATTAGCATGCTTATTCATATATATATATATATATATATATATATATATTCATTAGAGATCAAAGATTAGTGAAGATGAAGTTGTTTGAACAAACCTACCTTAAAGGTGTTCTTGAGCCTTCACAAAATTTCTGATTTTTTATCCAAAAGAGCAAGTTGGATTTTGGAGTTTAATGTTAAAAATGGAAAGGATGGACTCACAGTAGTGAGTAGATGAAATCTGAAATTTTTGGAAGAAGTTTGAAGTGGTTTGGAGAGGTATTAGGTGAAAAAAAGGAGTAGGTGTTCTTGGTGTTCTATGTGTACTTGAAGGTTGAAGAGAATGGAGGGATTTCGGGTTTGTGGCTGCCGAAATTCTGTGTGTGTGCAGTGACCAAATTGTTTGTGTAGTTTAGGAAGATGATTTTTTTGGTTTGAAAGAAAAATGAAAGGCTGGTTGTTGAAATCCTAAAAGAATATTTTTAGGGATCAAATTTGGAACCAAAATATAGCAAGAATATCTTTGTTCAATGGAAGCTTTTTTTGGAAGCTGCAATGGCCGAATTGTTGCTCTGTGATTTGGCTGGATAAAAGCTGGTTGAAGAAGGCTAATGGTGGCCGAAAAGAAGAAGTGTAATGGTGAAGGAAAGGTCTAGTTGTTTGAGGGACATTTTATGGAAGGTTGCTAAATTAAGGTTGCTGGAATTTTGGTATCCAATCAAGGCATGATTGCAGTAATTTGTTGGAGATATTTTCGGGCCGCCATGTCTGATTTTTGTGCAGAAGGTTGGGGAAGACAATGGAGTTCAGTTCATGGCTGTTTAAGAGTGGTTTGTGCAGAAGAAAGATGAAGTTTCAGCCAGGGCTGGAATAGGAAACAAAGCTAGAAAATTACTGCACAGAATTTCGCCATTGCTAGAATTTTTCTGGGCAGTTTCGGCTGCCATTTTCTAGCTAGGTTGCAGAGAGTTTGAAGGAGAGGCCTTTCATGGCCGGTTTCCATCCTGCTTCATGGAGGAAAAATGTGGCTAAGGAGCTGGGAGAAAACTGGAAGAAAACAACTTGGTTGAAGACCACCAAAGCTGCGATTTCAACCAGAAATTTTTTTGGTTTTGCACAGCATTAGTGTAGCCTAAAATTAACCAAAAAAATTCTAGATTTCAAGCTGATCAAAAGGGCCATTTTTTTGGCAGCATTTGGGGGGGGGGGATAATAGCTGAGAATTTCGACACCTTGAAAGCACAAGAAGCTAGAAAAATTTCAGTTCATTACATGAAGGAAAATGAACCTAGCTAGAGTGAAATTCAGAAGGTTCACTAGGGGAATTAATTCTCTTAGAACCTTCCCCATCTCTTCTACATTTTCGGTCCATAAGATGTCTTTCCCTTAGACATTTTGAACCTTCAATGCCACAATACTTTACTGAAATTTTTGGAATGAAATTGGCTAGAACAAATCTGTCCAATCTAATGAATTGAGAATTAGGAAAAATTAAAGACCAAGGAGGAATGAATTCCCTTAGGAATTTTTCAGCAGGGCACAAGAATAGGATTAGAGTACTCCTATCATGTCTCCCTTAGGACAACACCTCTACCCTATGCTAAAGCACTTAAGGCCAAAAATATCACTTCCCAAACAAAAATAAAATTTAATCATGCTAAAGCTCCAATGATGGAATTTTAACCCAAGACCTCAAGAATTAATTCCAAAGCTCTAACCACTAAACCACAACAACTCTTGTTGTTATTTTCTCTCTAAAATATTTTTTCTATTTAATCCTCAAGCTATCTCCCTATTTTCACCTCAAGCAAAAATGACCATTTTGCCCTTCTTACTCAATAATCATATCCAAGCCCTCTAGACTAGAAAACACAAATCCAAAGTACATAAAATCATATAAAAATATATTTAAACATGCAATAAAATATGATATGCATCCCAACTCCCTTACTCTAAGGTTGGTTTTGACTGGGGTTTCACAATAATGGCCCTGCCATTTTCATGGATCTCATGCATCGGATTTTTGAACCCTATCTGGATAAATTTGTTGTTATTTTCGTTGATGATATTTTGGTATATTCTAAGAATCCTCAAGAGCATCAGGAGCATTTGCGAAGAGTCCTTGAGAAATTAAGAGAAGACAAGTTGTATGCCAAGTTTAGCACGTGTGAATTTTGGTTGGCATATGATCTCTAAAGAAGGGATTTCTGTGGATCCTGCAAAGGTAGAAGTTGTAGTAAATTGGAAACGACCAGAAAATCCTACGAAGGTAAGAAGTTTCTTAGGCTTGGCTGGATATTATAGAAGGTTTATTGAAGGGTTCTCAAAACTGGCTTCGCTATTAACCCGACTAACCTAGAAGAAGGTGCCATACAAATGGTCAAAAGGCTGTGAGAAAAGTTTTCAAGAATTGAAACGAAGGTTGAGCACCTCACCTGTCTTGGCCTTGTTAGCTATGGATAAGCCCTACGAAGTATATACTGATGCTTCTAAGGGAGGATTGGGCAAAGTGTTGATGCAAGATAGGAGGGTAATAGCATACATATCAAGGAAATTAAAACCTCATGCGATAAATTACCCCACTCATGATTTAGAATTAGCAGCCATTGTGTTTGCCTTGAAAAAGTGGAAACATTATCTTTATGGGGCGAAATTTGAGATTTTCACCGACCATAAAAGCTTGAAATATATCTTCACTTAGAAAGACTTAAATATGAGGCAGCGAAAGTGGATGGAGTTCTTGGAGGAATTTCGCTGCCCAATCAGGTATCATCCGGGAAAAACCAATGTAGTGGTAGATGCATTAAGTAGGAAAGGACGCATATATGCACTACGAATGGTGCAAACCCTGGAGTTGGAAGCAGTAGCACTTGAGGGACAAATCATGATGAGTAACATATCAATACAACTCGTATGGTTACAACAATTGAAAGAAGTTCAAGAACAACATAGGGAGCTGCAACAAATTAAGACAAAAAGTAAGGAACAAAAGAAATGTGATTTTTATGAAGATAATGCAGGGATCCTTCGATTTAGGGGGCGATACTGTATACTGAGATAAGCTGCTATAAAGCAGGAGATATTGACAGAAGCACATCAAAGTAAGTATACCATTCACCCGGGGGTAGTAAAGATGTATCACAACTTAAGGCAACATTTCTGGTGGATAAGTATGAAGAACAATATTTCTCGGGTTGTTGCACAATGTCTCACTTGTCAAAAGGTGAAGATAGATCATCAGAAACCAGGGGGATTACTACAACCACTACCAACACCTAAATAGAAATGGGATGAAGTTACCATGGACTTCATAACTGGGTTACCCTTAACCATTGGACAACGAGATACGATTTGGGTGATTGTGGATCAGTTAAACGAAGATAGCTTATTTTATACCCATAAATGAACAAGATTCCTTAGAGAAATTAAGTAAGATTTATATGGAAGAAGTAATTAGACTACATGGAGAACCTTCTAGTATTGTATCTGATCGAGACCCGAGGTTTACTTCTCGATTTTGGAGGAAAATGCAACAATTGTATGGGACTACCCTGAAATTTAGCACCGCAGCACATCCCCAGACTGATGGACAAACAGAGCGAGTAATCTAAATTTTGGAAGACATGTTGAGAGCATGTGCATTGGACTTTGGAAATAGATTGGTTGATAATTAGGTCTATGTGGAGTTTGCCTATAATAATAGTTATCAATCCACAATCAGAATGGCACAATTTGAAGCTCTGTATGGATGACAGTGCCGATCTCCTTTATATTGGGACACCTTAGGACGGCGTCAGGTGTAGTATAATGTTTTGGATATGGAAAGGTCATGACAAAAGATGTCGCAAATTAAAGAGAAATTGGAGATTGCCCAAAGCAAGCAGAAGAGTTATGCTGATCGCCATCGAAAAGATGTGGAGTTTAGTATTGGTGATTTAGTATTTTTAAGGCTAACACCCCGATAGGGTAAGGGAACACGAAGAAAGAAACTAGCTCCACGGTATATTGGACCCTTTCCCATCACCGAGAAGACTGGAAAAGTGGCTTATAGACTAGAATTGCCACCGGAACTTCAAGGCATCCATGATGCATTTTATGTATCACAATTTAGACGATATATAGCGGATCCTAGTCATGTTTTGAATGATGATATCATAGAGTTATCGCCGGATTTGAACTATGAAGAAAGGCTAGTTAAAATTTTAGAACGCGCCAAAAAGAAGTTGCGGCAAAAGCAAACTCCACTTGTTAAGGTACTATGGAGCCATCAACCTGTGGAAAATGCTACGCGGGAAATAGAAGCAGAAATGTATAAGGCTTACCCAGAACTCTTTGAAGGTGAGTCCTAATTTCGAGGACAAAATTCTTTTAGGTAGGGAGATTGTAATACCTAACGTTATATAAAGAATATGCGTATAGTAGACTTGTTTAAAATAAGAATATACATATAAAAGGAATTAATGATATATTTTTATTGGTAGTATTATTAAGGTTACGAATTAATAATATTACTCTTAGTGCTATAGTATAGTCATCACTAGTATTATTATTATATATTATTACTATTGTTACTATTATTATATCTTAACATCAACAATATTATTGTTGTTGTTGTTTAATAATATTATTACTATTATTATTATTATTATTTTATATCCATTACTATTATTATTTTATATTCATTATTTAATACCATTAATTCTTAGCGATATTAAATTATAGTATTATTATATTCAATACATTATATTGCATTTATTGAATTACTATTATTATTATACATATAAATAATATAATTAATATCCTAAATATCTTAGTTATAATCATATTGTATAAAAAGATAATTTAGAGGGCCCACAAGCATGAAAAGCTTGACCAAGTTGGACCACCTTTTTTACTTCATTTGACCAAGCTTCATTAAGCTAATCTTGATTTGAGCAAGTTAACCATAGTTGATTATGCATGACCATGCAAGATTAGATAATATCTATTAGTTCTTGAGAATTCTAGGAATTTCTACAAGATTCACCAATTCTCTTTTAGGTTCTAAATAATTCTAAGACATTCTAGGATATTCTATAATTTTCTCTTAGATTCTATAAAGATCTAAAGGCTTCTAGAGTTGCCAAATCACAATAACCTTTTTGCTAAGACCAAAAACAAACTATATAAATAGGGATAAGGGGAGGTAGGATTTGGCCAAGAGGAAAGCTAGAAAAGAGAATAGAAAAGTGAGGAAAAGAAAGAAAACAAGGAAGAAAGGAAGAAAAGCAAGGAAAAAGGAAGAAGAAGGTATTCAAGTCTAGTTTGCAATCTTAAATAAGGTAAGGTTATTTTAGTTTGATATAAAGAATGCTATGAGTAATAAAGATTTATTTTAAGCTATGCTATATTTATTTCTTGGATATTTAAAAGAAAATGACATAGGATTGTATATGTAGTTGGTATTGGGGAAAATGAAATAGAAATTATATATCTAAGGTTGATAGTTGGAAGGAAATAAAATGGAAATGGTATTTAAATTTGAATGGGAGCTGACCAGGTAAATGAAGAAGGAAAAGTGGAGTGTTTGATGACTTACGGAGGCTGTTTTGAAGCACTTTGATGACTGGAGCTGGTCAATGAAAGAAAGAAAGAAAGACCATGGAAGAAATGACAAAACATTAAAAAGGAAGAAAATTCTGATTGTAGCAGGTTTTGTTTCATGGCCATTTTGGACTGCTGAAAATTACTGGACGGGAAAGCAGGATAAGACAGCCTTATTAATGTATGAAACAAGGGTTTGAAAGCATTAGATGTGGTAGGATATGTTGAAGAAACCGTAGAATAAGCTAAAATAAGTTAAGCCTCTAAACTGTCATTTTGGACCCTGAATACTGTGCAGTCAGTTCAACTGAAAACTGAACGAAATGGGAAGGATTTTCAACGTCCCATGACCTAGAGTTGATATAGAAATGTCCTAGGAGTGTTTTGGAAGTAGTCTCACCTCATTTGGACTTATATTGAGTAAATTATGCACAAAACATTGGAAGGCAGTAAAGCTGTAAACTAAGAAAACTATAAAAAATCATTTACCAATTTATTTCTTTAAGAAATTATAGAAACCTTATTTGAACCCATTAAGTACAAATGAAGAAATATACTATTGGTGTAGGTGAGCCGAGTCAAAGGAACCCCTTTGAGGGCTACAAAAAGGGTACTACTTCGGCCTAACGTACAAGGTGAGTCCCATGATTTTTAAAACCACCGTTGGCTATGTGTTTTTCTGATAAAGTTTAATGTTTCTCTGATATAGTCCATGTCTCCTTGATATATTTGAAGTACCAAGTACAAACCTAAATTGAAAGCATAGTTACTAGAGCTCAAATTACATTCTTTACCAAAATTTTATTTAAATAAAGCTTTTACTGCCATGAATATATTATACGCTTGTTTTATGAAAACCTTTGGAACTCGGGTATTTGGTAAATGACCGAAATATCCTTATTGGAACTCCTATAAATACTTTTCAAATCGGGTAAGGTAAAATGACCTAAATACCATCGAAAAGTCTTTTGGAATCGGGGTATCGGTAAAATGACCTAAATACCCTTGGAAATGACTTTTGTAATCGAGTACGGGGAAAATGACCTGGATACTCTTGGAAACACGTCTTGATGTGTGAATAGAACCCTTTATCTAGTTTTAACATGATTTTGGAAAATGTTTTTTGGAAAAATATTTTGATTTGAAAATGTTGTGGGAATAGATGACCCTCTGGCCTGATCAGTCAAACGTGGTTAGTATTGTTGACATTGAGTACTCATCAAGGACTTTGATCTTTGAACTAGCTAATGCTAGAGATAGACGACCCCAAGTAACCTGATCAGTTTTGGGGATTGTCTTATTCCAAATAGGGCGACAGGACATTGAGATGAGTCGTCTTGGCTAGCCGTTTTGAGCCTGGTAATTACCGCATTTGCGGACGCTTCTTGATTTTGAGTCATTTGCTAGATGCCAGGCGGAGATACTCGGTGCATTTGACTTCTTGCCATCTGGATGGTGACTGATGTCAGGATTGAGACCCCTGGCTTATGGTGGCAAGTAAAATATCCCTAAGTGCTAGGTGAGTTGTACATTTTTACATTCACCGCTCCAGCATGACACGGGTGACGTGCTGTAAGGCTTAGTTCCTAGCATAAGAAACCGTGTAGCCGAAGGTGAAGTTCCTTGAACTTTGCATGCGGGGTGCCCTTCTAGATGGAGAAGGACCCGCTTTTATTAAAATTAGGGGCTATATATTTGGAAACTATGCTTTTCGTATGTATAAGACAAATTGAACCCAAATCCATCAATTACTTCTATTTCCCAGTTATAAAGTTATTTTCGGTAAAGAAATTGATAATTGATTTCATAAGAAAAATACTAGCATACATGGGACTCACTGAGTACACCACTCACACGTGTGTCTATCTTTTCTATTTTTTTTAGGAATTAAAGTTGAGGAATAAATGACGGTACTTCCAGGACTACTCCTCTAGCACTAGCTAGTGAAACTTTTGGAGTGATCATTGTACATAGTCTATGTAATATTTTAGCTTATGTATTTTGGGAACTATGATGATGTACCTATCTTAACTTATATGATGTGTAATAAAAGAGCATATTTCATATATCTACTTAAGTTTCAACATTTACTCGCTTACCTTATGTTTTAAATCGTTATAAAGACCCCTTGTCTGAGAAATCAGGTAGGGCAACATCCCACCAGAGCCCGGTCCATCACAACACAGACATAGGGTGTTACAGCCACAACATCCACTTTGTGCACTCCTTGCACACGAGCTTTAGACCTTGTGCTTCCCCAAGAAGAGTTATTAGAAGTCAAACTTTCAATGAGATCGAATACCTGTTTCGGGGTCTAATAATTGATGGAACCCCCTACAGAAGAGTCTACCACTTGGCGTGTTGCGAATGTCAGGCCAATAAGAAAAATGAGCATTGCATTCCTAACTCAAATCCGTGGTGTGGGCATTTTCTCAGCATCTCCTTGAATCTCTCCCAACTTTCATACAAGCGTTTAGAATCTAATTGTTGGAAGGCAAAAATCTCGTTTCTAAGTTTGGTTGTCCTAGCTGGAGGGAAATATTTGGCAAGAAACTTTCCAGCTAGGGCATTCCAAGTTGTGATGGAACCTATAGGTAAAGACTTTAACCAAGATTTGGCTCTATCTCTCAAGGAAAAAAGAAAAAGTCTTAGCTTTATACTTAAAACAAAATTAAAAGAAGAAAGAGTTAGTTAAGTAAACATAGTCACAGTTAGTAAGTTAGATTATAAAAGTATACATAAGGTACACAAGATACAAAAGATGGCACTTTTTTGCGAAAAGAACAATTGTACATATTTACATATTCATATATTTATCTATTTACATATTTATATGGTTAAATCAACAAAATCCGAGATTTCATGATATTGTTCCCTGGCAACGGCACAAAAAACTTGATGTGTATGGATTTGGGTATAAAAATTATATAAAAATAAGCACATTCCCAACCAAGTTTAAATTAAAACGTTCACCCTAAATTACACATATGAGCAAGCGTACTTATCATTAAGCATAGCATAAGGCTCAAACGAGTGTCGATTCTCTAGGAACAAGTATGCACTAATTACTTTTCTTTCATTGTTTAACCGACTCAATAAAGTGAAAAAGAAATAAAAAAGAAAAGAAAAGAATATATACATGTCAAGGATGGAGAATTATGTAACTCAAACCATTATTTTGACAAACATGATCGTAAAGTACCTAATCATTATCATAATTAATCATTCTCTTAGCATCATAAAGGATTAAGATAAATTCACTTCTTTGGCTAATCCATGAAATCACTATCTTCTAGATAAATTAGTATTACTTGGTCTCGTCTTAACTAATTCACCCAAAAGATACATTAAACATAATCCTTGATTAAATTTTCTTGGTCTTGGCAAACTTAAACATGAAGTTAACCAATGAATCCTTGGTCTCGACAAACTTAAACATGAAGCTAACCAATGAATCCTTGGTCTCGGCAGACCTCAATTAATCTTTAATTACCAGTTCTCATCAATTAACCCCCTTGGTCCAGTAAGTTAATCAACAATGACTATGAAATTAATGAATTGAAACCACATCAATGTAACACCCACTACATAGGCCCGACAGGGCTGGGGATGTCGCCCCATCCAAAGGACAAGGGGACTTTATAACTAGGTCACACAATCAAAATAATAGAATAAAAATAATACTTTAAACTTAAAATTTATTACAAACTAAGAATTCGAAATAAATCCATAAATAAAATTATCTACTCTCAACTCCCAAAGCATTACACAAAATAAATATCAGAAAAATCTTCCAAGGCAGGCTACAAGTAGCTACTCATCCCTATAGCAGGATCGACCTGAAATCATGGTAAAAAGGGTGATGAGATAAAAATCTCAGTAAGTCTGTGTGTGCTTTGAGTGTTCAGTGAAAACTGTTCGTGAATGCAAAGTGTAAAACCTTCGTAAGAGAAATACTGGCAAGCAATAAACAATAGTCAAAATCAAGAGTGGTGTTTTGGCTTTTCCAACCATACATGTTCAATAAATTCAACCACTAAAAAAGGTGATCATGGGTTACCACACGTTGGGCCCCATAACCAGTCAGAATGCCAGACTGACAAAAAGTAGGTGATCGGCCTATCGGGTAGGATACTCCTTCTCTATACTCAAACAAAACCGGTTGTCCATTTTGGCAGCATATAATCCACTTGACTAAAACTGCTAGCTCGGACCGGCACGACCTATTGGACTGACATCTTATCCGAGAAGGACCCACCCCTCAGAGGTGGCCACCTACTGAGAGACTTACTCTAACCCTTCAAAGACTAGTCCTAGCAGTCCACCCTTATTGAGTACTCAACATAACTTATCCTACTTGGGAAAAATGAAATAAACATAGCTCCACTTTAGAATGGCAATTAAGGATTTCCGAAGTTTGAGACAAAGTTTGTTTTAGAAAAAGTTTTGAGTTTAGGTAAAACTGTTTATTGATTTTTAAATAATTTGTTTGCTTGAAATAAGAAAGGAAATAATCCTCAATTGCCTTTACAGAAATGAGTGACCATGCACTCCACAATTAGCTTGCCATAGAACCATTTTGCAACAATCAGATTTTATGCAGGAGCTTACCTGATCCTTAGCTTGAGATACAATAAAGGTCTTCAACAGCTGACCCAATCCCGCTTGGGGTAAATATAAACCATAATCAAACTAAAGCCAAAATCCACTTTCACAAATAAAACTAGCTCAACTTACTACAACCATGATCCTAGTGTCCCAAGCTTTAAGGCCCGATAATAAATAAAAAGGGCTTATGAGCTAAGTCTAGTTTGATATTAAAGTGATTAGGGTTTTGGGAAATAGGTACTATTAAGTTGAAGGTTTAAATCTTACTAAAAATAAATTAGAGTTTATTTGATGAAGAGTTCTAGGTGGTATTAAGTAAAATAATGATTTATTAATAATTAATTGTTAGAAAATAATTGATAACTAAAATTAATTGCAAGTAAATTTTAATAGGTTTTGATTAAAAGATAATAATTGAAAGATAATAAATTTTAATGGTATTTATGAATATAAGACTCACAAAATTAATATTTTACTTATTATGATTATTTATATAAAAGGCTTTATTTGATATTATTATTATATATAATATCTATATATTTTATTTCTGTAATAAAAGTTATCATTCATTTGACTAAAATATTACTATTTTATGTAAAATACCAAATCCACATTTTCTAGGGTTTTTGAGATCTACTAGCAAAAATTATAATATTAATCATTTTATTGATGAAATAAAATTAGCTTAGGGAAAACTAGATCACGATCATATTTCCACTTGCTAATCACAATTATGAACATACACTCCACTTCAATTCATCAAATCATCCCAATCATAAATAAAGGCATAGATCTAAATTTACCAAGACATGATCCAACCTCTACTACAATAAACATATTCATGGCTTTAACAATCATACTTGAATATAAATCCTATTCACCAAATGTGACATAATCTCTAACATGCTTGAACACAAATACCACACACAACATAAAGACTTACACTAAACCCTAAAAACAGCATACAATCAACCAAGACAATCAACTCATGCATCAATCCCATCTCCATCATATACATACATTTATTCATGCTTCAATCTCAACTTATCACAACAATACATGCTCAAACCTCAAACATAATCCATCTCCTTTCAATATCACCCTAGAGACATGAATCTAGAATTTAAAAAGAGAGTTGAAGGGGCTTACTTGATTGATGAGTACCTTAGAGGAGTTTTGAATGGGTCTCAACTCATAGGAGACTAGATCCGTCCAAGAGAGATGAAGAAAACATGGCCAGGGTTGAAGTCACCATTCGGCCAAGAGAGAGAGAGAGAGAAAAGAGAAGAAGAGAGTCCATCAGTATGATTATACACATATATGTTCATTAGAGGTTGAAGATTAGTGAAGATGAAGTTGATTGAATAAGCTTACCTTGAAGGTGTTCTTGAGCCTTTACCAAAAATACTGGTTTCGATCCAAAGGAGAGAGTTGGATTTTGGAGTTTGATGTTAAAAGTGGTATGAATGGATTCACGAAAGTGAGTAGGTGAAATCTGGAATTTTTTTGAAGAAGATTGAAGTGGTTTGGAGGGGTATTAGGTGTATGGATGCTAGTAGGTGTTCTTGGTGTTCTATGTGTTTTTGAAGGTTGAAGGGAATAGAGAGGATTTGATTGAAGCTGTCAAAATTCTGTGGGAAGGAAGTGGCCGAATTGTTTGAGGGGTTTTGGCAATTGAATTTTCTGGTTTGATAGGAAAAGGAAAGGCTGGTTGTTTGAAATCCTAAAAGAATAATTTAGTGAATCAAATTTGGAAACAAAATATGGCAAGAAGATCTTTGATCAATGGAGAGCTTTTTGGAAGCTGCAATGGCCGACTGTTGGCTAGGGATTCTGCTGGAATGAAAGCTATTTGAAACAGCTTAATGGTGGCCGAAAAGAGGGAGTTCAATGGTGAAGGAAGGTCTGGTTGTTTAAGAGTTGTTTTATGGAAGTTTACTAAATTAGGATTGCTGGAATTTTGGTCTTCAATTAAGGCTTGATTGGAGTAATTGCTGGAGATATTTTAGGGGCAGCTATGACTGGTTTTTTGAGCAAAAGGTTGGAGAAGACAAAGCTGGAAAATTTCTGTACAGGATTTTGCAAGTTGCTGGAATTTTCTGGGCAGCTTTTGCAGCCATTTTCCAGTCAGTTTGCAGAGGGTTTGAAGGGGATTTCAGAGGTCTTTCAAGGCTGGTTTCCAGCCTTCTTTATGGGGGAAAAATGTCGCTAAGGTGCTGGGGGAAAACTGGAAGAAAATAGCTTGGTTTAAGCTCACCTAAGTTGCGAATTTGCCCAGAAAATTTTCTGGTTTGGACAGCAGTTGTGCAGTCCAAATTTGGCCATAAAATTTCAGATTCCAAGCTGGTCAAGAGGGCTATTTTTTGGCAGCATTTGGGAGGGAATGATGGCTGAAAATTTGGACACCTTGAATGCACAAGAAGCTGAAAAAAAAATTCCAGATTACTTCATGAACAAAATGAACATGGTTAGAGTGGGGTTTTAAAGGTTCAACCATGGAGTTTAATCTTTTGGGAACCTTCCCCAACTCCTACCCACTTTCAGTCCATAAGATCTTACACTTAGACATTTTTGAACCTTCAAAGCCACAACACTTTACTGAAATTTTCTGGAATGAAATTGGCTAGATCAAATTGACCAACCTAATGAATTGAGAAGTAGGAAAAACTAAGGATCAAGAAGGGTATGAATTCCCTTGGGAATTTTTGTAGGGCACAAGAGTAGGATTAGGATACTCCTATCATGCCTCCCCTAGGACATCACCTCTACTCTTCTCTAAAGCACACAAGGCTGAAAATTCAACATTCCCAAACAAAAATAAAATTTAATCATGCTAAATCTCTAATGATGGAATTTGAACTCAAGACCTCAAGAATTAATTATAAAGCTTTAACCACTAAACCACAACAACTCTTGTTCTTATTTTCTCTCTAAAATATTTTTCCTATTTAATCCTCAAGCAATCTCCCTATTTTCACCTCAAACAAAAATTACCATGTTGCCCTTCTTACTCAATAAACATAATTAAGCCCTTGAGACTATAATACACAAATCTAAAGCACATAAAACCATATAAAAATAATTCAAATATGCAAATAAATATAATATACATTCCAACCCCCTTACTCTGAGGTTGGTTTCGACTAGGGTTTCACAATCAACCCCCTTGGTCCAGTAAGTTAACGGAAAGAAACAACCAACTAATCTTATAATAAGCACAAGTAATTAAATACCAAGAAGAACAACCAATTAATCAAAAGTTTAAATAACTCTAAAAATTATGAATAACGAAAATAATGTTGAATTACAATAAAACAATTAACACATCATTGTTCAAGAAAAATAAAACAAAGTAAAAGAAAGCACTCATAGACAAGCCTCCTTCTTCTTTCTTTGAAGACATTCTTGCACAATCCTCCTTGATTTGGTAGAATTCCTCTTTGATTTGAGTGATTTTCTGTTATGATCTATGAATTTTTCCCATTTTCTCTTGTGTTTTCTCTTTATTTATAGGCTTAGGAAGTGACTAAATTCGTTGGTGTAGGGTTTTTGTCTGATTAGAAGTAGGAAAATACTAAAATTCTGCAAATTACCAAAAAATGAGTACAAAAATCAAGGCACAGCCAGGGCCACCTACAGCCTCACAGCCAGCGCCGGTTGTGTTCTGTTTCTCCAATCGTTCGCCGATTTTTTTCTTGATTTTCATGCAACCTTCCAGAATGCAGCCGGCGCCGTTTCCAGCTCCCTAAACGACATCAGTTTGGTTTTGTTCAGCTTTGTCTCACTTGCTTTTTCATCATCTCAAAGTGTGTGCCAGCAGGACGTGGCCGGCGCCGATTCCTCTATCATAGCTGGCGCCGCCTCTGTTCTGTTTTGAGACGTTTTTGTCTTATTTTACCCCTAAAATCTAAAATAATGCACAAAATACCTTTCTAAGGGTAAAATCTCAAATATAAAGGAATATGGCTAGTTATTGAACAAAATGTATCACAAAATAGTCTCAAATAACTAGGAAAATATGACTAATTTAAGCCCTATCAATAGTGTAAATAATGAAATAATATTTATTGCTTACCGTATTGGAAATGTCTATGTATTCTTTCTAAAAGATCTTATTGCTCAGGGTATTAGATGTCTTTCTGTGCATGATGACAATGATGGGTATCTTTGGCATTGAATATTAGGCCATGTACCATTTGATTTGCTAAACAAATTATCCTCAAAAGAGCTTGTTAGGGGATTGCCGAAAATAAAGTTTGATAAAAGTAAAATTTGTGATGCATGCCAATTTAGAAAACAAATCAAAACTTCTTTCAAACCCAAGAAAATGATTTCCACCTCAAAACCTCTTGAATTAATTCATATAGATTTGTTTGGACCAATAATGACCACTAGCCTTGGTGGTAAGAGGTATGCTTATGTGTTAGTAGATGACGTCTCAAGATTTACTTATACCTTGTTCCTTGGACAAAAGGATGAAATGTTTTTTGAATTTTCAAAATTATTCAAGCGCGTCCAAAAATATATTGGATGCAAACTGATTTCTATTAGAAATGATAATGGAAGAGAATTTTGCAATAGTAAGTTTACACACTTTTGTGATGAAAATAGAGTTTTTCACAATTTTTTAACTGCTAAAACTCCTTAACAAAATGGTGTTGTGGAGAGGAAAATTTGAATTTTTCAAGAAATGGCTAGATCTATGATTTGTTAAAACTATCTTCCAAAATACGTCTGGGCTAAAGCTGTAAATACAGCATGCTATAGTAAACTGAGTGATGTTGAGACCTTTTCTAACAAAAACACCCTTTGAGTTTATGTTTGACAAAACTTCATCAATTTCTTATTTCAAAGTATTTGGCTGCAAATACTTTGTTCTTAATACCTAAGACTGTTAGGATTCGTGGACTCCTAAACGCGGAAAACATCCACGAATCCCTCCCGAGGACCCAAGTAAACGATTAAGAAGATCTAATCTTTAAGAATTACCTCTGGTTGATGTAATCAAAATCCTTCGATTCTGGTTGCGCTGTTGTACGTTCAACCCGAACAATCACCAGACGCTGCAGTATGCGAAAGTCCTCTATCGGATACACACTGCGAACTCACTCGATACCCGGGGAGTGCTAGCGCCTAGGGTTTGAGAGGTTTTTTTTTTTTTTTTTGTTCTGGTAGAGAATGGCACAAATGTTCTCAATTGAAAAATTGGACTATTGAAAAGACGATTAGGGTTTTCTTAAAAACCCCTGAACCTCTTAGAGTCCAACCCTAATAATATCTTATCATATTCTAATTTAAATTCAAATTAAATTAAAACTGATATGATAAGATTCTGCCATTATCTCGGTAATTTAACTAATTAATTTACCGAGTCAGATTCTTATAATCTGGATATCATCCAGATTCATCGAACCTGGTCACCAGAAAAATAACCTAACAAGTTCGCTTATTGTGTGACCCTATAGGGTCATTTAACACTGGCAGTGTGCCTAAATCATATTTAAATGGCCCACAAGTTATAAGCGGTTTCTAGCAAAACATTATAACTATCCAGGTTAAATGAAGATCGGTGATCTCTTTGAACCAAACCATAATTTTATATTTAGTCCTTTTGTCACACGATATCCATATTAAGCATAAGGCACGTAGCATGTCATCCTTATTAAGCTTAATCAATTATTTCTTGATTTCATAGTAGACTGTTCAAACAAATGATATCAATATCTTAGATTGATATATTTGAGCACGGCCATGCATTTTTAACAGTCTAACTTATCAAGGGGCCCATGGATATCTCTCCCATAACTGAGAGGGACAAATTCCTTCACAATCAATCATACTCCTCTCCTTGATTTATTCTATATCTAATAGTAGTCTAATTTATTATTTGGTTAAAGACAACTTTAGACAATGTCAAAATATTGAATTTATCAAGTAGGAAACTATGATGAATTTAGGTCGAAGGACTTTCAATATTATTATGGCTAGAAAGTACTTATGACATATTCCATGAAGTACTTTTATAGTGGGTCATGTCCAATACAATGTTCTCTAACATTTATTTATGTCTTGACTCGATATCACAAATATCCATGGCCAGTAAAACTTAGCCATCAAGTCACAAACATACTAATCTTAATTTATTATTATTCCAATAATAATAATCGATCAGGGACAGTTTTAGAATAGTCATTGTATTCATTGTAGGGTTTTACTATCAAGTCACGTACTTGATGACCAACAAAACAAAACTCACTATTCATGGAAAGGAAAGCCTCATATTATTATTATATAAAACATAATGACAATTGTATAAGTACAAATTGACTCTAGGGTATATCCCCAACAACAACCATGAAAATTTTGATAGCAAGTCCGATGAGGCTATATTCCTTGGATACTCTTCCAATAAAAAGGCATATAAAGTTATAATAAGAGAACTCTATGTGTGGAAGAATCCATACATATTGTCTTTGATGAATCTAACATTTATACTTCAAGAGAAGATGATAATGATGTAGGAAGTTCAAAAGAAAGAGGGAAAAAATAGCACAAAACACCACCACTGGACACTCATGCCAAAGAAGAGGAATTTGAATAGCAACAAGTTGAACAAAGCAAGCACAAAACTAAAGAACTCACGGATCAAGGATTACCAAGAGATTGGAAGTTCAAAATCGATCATCCAAAAGAGTAAATTATTGGTGATCCTAGCCGTGGAGTTAAAACTAGACAGTATTTCATAGATGATATTGCTCTACTCTCTAGCATAGAACCTAACTGCATTGATGTAGCCTTACATGATGAATTTTAGATAATTGCTATGCAAAAAGAGCTGAACTGATTTGAGAGAAATCAAGTTTGAAAACTCGTCCATAGACCACTTGATTATTCGGTTATTGGTACCAAGTGAGTCTTTAGAAACAAATTTGATGAAAATGGAGTGGTCATTAGAAATAAAGCTAGACTCATTGCCCAAGGATTCAATTAAGAAGAGGGCTTTGATTATGATGAAACATTTGCTCCTGTTGCTAGACTAGAATCCATAAGAATGTTTCTTACCTTTGCATATTTCAAAAATTTTATGTTTTATCAAATAGATGTTAAAAGTGCATTTCTAAATGGTTTTATTAAGGATGAAGTATATGTAGAACAACCTTCGGGCTTTATTCATGAGCATTTTTCAAACTACGTTTTCAAAATTTCAAAGGCCTTTTATTGTTTAAAATAAGCCCCACAAGCTTGGTATGAAAGACTTAGTGGATTCTTGCTCTCAAAAGGTTCTTCAAGAGGCTGGATTGATACTACACTGTTTATTAAATCATAAAAATCTGGAGATCTTCTTATTGTTCAAATTTGTGTTGATGATATCATTTTTTGTGCTACTAATGATTCCTTGTGTAAGATGTTTGCTAAGATAATGCAGCAAGAATTCAAAATGAGCATGATAGGAAAACTCAACTTCTTTCTCGGGCTACAAATTAAACAAAGCAATGATGGAATCTTCCTAAATCAATCTAAGTATACAAAGAAGTTGCTCAAAAGTTTTGGTATGAACGAAGCCAAAAAAATCTACACACCTATGAGTACTTCCCTAAAACTTAACAAAGATGATAAAGGTAAGAAGGTAGACGAATCTAAATATAGAGGTATGATTGAAAGTTTACTCTATCTTACTGCCAGCTAGCCAGATATCATATTTTAGTCTGTCTTTGTGCTCGATTTCAATCATGTCTAAAGGAATCACACTTATGTGCCATGAAACGCATCCTTAGATATTTGGTTGGAACATATGATTATGGCTTATAGTATCCTTGCACTAATACTTTTGATCTTATAGGATGTATCGATGTGGATTATGCAGACTGTAAAGTTGAAAGAAAAAGCACCAGTGGCCACTACCAATTTCTTGGACATTCTCTAGTGTCATGGCATAGCAAAAAGTAGGCCTATGTATCCTTATCCACAACCGAGGCTGAATACATTGCAGTTGGGAGTTGCTGTGCACAAATTCTATGGATGAAAAATATACTACTTGATTTTGGTCTCAATTTTAATTGCATACCTATATTATTTGGCAATCAAGTGCTATCGATCTAACCAAGAATCCTGTTCAACATTCTAGGACCAATCATATAGAAGTTAAACATCATTTTATTAAGGATCATGTGCTTATTGAAGATGTGTGTGTTGAATATATTTCAACTGATGAACAATTTGTATATATTTTTATAACATCTCTGGCTCGAAGTAAGGTTCAATAATCTGAGAAGAGGCTTAGGAATTACAAAGATCATGTGACTGACACAATTGCCAAAGAATTGATGTTTTCATTTGCAGAACCCCTGAATATACATCTTTTGGATGATGGTTCTGGATGCAGCATTTCAAAGAATAAGTCCAAAATTCACTTCCAAAACTCTCTCCAGAAGGAGTTCCTTTTTGGATGGACATTTCGGATCAAGTCTGAATCCAAAATAGAATTACCTTTGATGCTCCGTGTATTCCTCAAGAATAAATGCTTCTATATTTTTCTTTTTGAATTTCAAAATATTAGCACTTTTATCAAGCTACTTTTTGAAATCTTTGATAAAAAAGCTTTTTCCAATGTACTTGAGTGTACTTACTATCATAAATTCCTAGGAACACACAAAAGGTTTTCTCTCTCTCTTCTCTCCCGAAATTTGAAACCACCCATACTTCATCTTCTCTTCCTCAAAATCTTTTGAGCTTCTCTCTGAACAACAAAAAGGTCAAGCCTTCATCCTCTTACTACAATGGCAAAAATACCAATATCAACCAAACTAAAATTAAAGAAAGTCCAAAAAATATCTTTGATGATGAATAAGAAATCAACAGCAACAGAAAAAGGAAAAGAGATCGCTCCAGAAATCTCAGCTTCTTAGAGTGACTCCTCTAAATTATCTCCAGAACAGGAAAGTTCTGAGACTCAAGTACCTCACTTTTAGATTCACAAAGTAAATCTAATTTTAATGAATGGGTTTTGAGAAATCGAACAATAATTTTTTGCTATCGTGCAAATATAGTATCGTTTCTAAATTTTTCAAGTGTGTTAAACATGTTTGAGTCTCTTGGTTGTGGAGCTTTGTTATCTGTATATGAGAAACTGTTTACCTCACTCATTTGGGAATTTTATGCTAACCTAAGAAAAGGCTGACTAAAGAAAATCGGAGGGGGTTTATGGTCCGGTGGTACACCTCTAGAGTTAGGATAAAAATCTTGAGTTTGATCACCGTCTATTGAACAGAATGTATGAGGTTAGAAATGGCGGGATTCAGTATTTGAACTAAAAAAGTTTCTAGAAGGATCTAATATGTTTAATTTAAGGAAGTTTGAAAGTATGTTTACTGGCGAGAAGAGCTTTAAGAACTTTAGTGATAGAAACATAAAGTGGATGAATGGAGAGGATAGGATCCTGCACTTACATGGTTTCAACCATAGTGGTTCCAAGCTTCGGTCACAAACTTCCATCAACATAATACAAATGGTGATTATGTTGGCACTCGTTGAAGGTAGACAAATAAGTTTTGGGTATCTGGCTACCAAGTAGATGATGCAGACTAAAATCACCTCTAGCAAAGCTTTACCCTATAGAAATCTATTGATGAAGGTGTTTAGGCACTTTGGTGTTGATTGAATTCTATTCCCCCCGTGCCCTAAAAAATGAATGTGTACAATTTTGAATCATTTAAATGAATGGGATATGTGAGATTGGAAGATGAGTGGAAGTGGCTTCGAGATGCAGCTAGTGATGAAAAAGAAAAACTGTTAAAATTAAAGTTGAAGGTAAGAATGCCCCTTCTATCGGAGTAAAAAGAAAAATTGTGGTAGAACCTCAAGAAGAATCCTCTACCAAAGGGAAACAGCGAACTCAAGACAAAGGGATCAGTGAAAGCATTCTGAATGCAATAAATTTGTTGACAGTTAAAGTGGATAGCCTTAGTTTAGAGATTTAAACTCTTGGAAATAGGCTGACTGTAGTGGAAGAAAAGGCTAAAAAGGATGAACCAATGTCTGTTCCAACAGCACCGTCCCCAGCAAAGGCAACTATAGAACAACATATCCCTAAAGTTGAAGAAGTAGCTGCAAAAGAGCAACAGGCTGAGGAAATGATAGTCCCTGAGCAAAACCGAGAAAAATCCCCACATTAGGAAGATGTAGCACCTCCTACCCCTACTGAACTTCGTGTCTTATCTAGAAAGAGACAAAAACATGTGGTAGTCAAGCAAAAATCTAGTAGGCTTGCTGGACAGCATTCCAGAGAGGGTGCCAGGTCAAAGACTGAGACTGTTCACATTTCCTGAGTGATTGGATCAGTGGATTGATTTCCAACCTCCATCTACCATAAACTCCTTACTGCTTTTCATTAAACAATTTTTAATTCTGCCCAGTATTTTGAACAATTCACTTTCTGTCCTTGAACTATTGTCTCTGCTTAGTTTAAGAATGCTTTGTATATACAATCTTCTCTGCTTCATAAATTTACTGATTACTCTCCTTACTCTATATGTTGATTGATAACAAAAAAAGGAGAAAAATGATAGTTGGGATTGTGATTGTGAATGATGGATGGGATTGTTGTGATTGTGCACTTGGAAAAATGGAAATTTGTGCACTATGTTGTGCTATTGTGATCTCTGTGGTAGTGATATACAGTGCTATGCTGTTAATTCTCTACTGCACTGCTGATTGATTACTGCTATTATTGCGATATTATTCTGATTCTTTGTGCACTAATACAAATGATTGAGCGGTGTTGCGCTTGAAGGCACGGAAAGCGGGAAAACACGGAGCACGCAGCGGAAGCAAACATAAAAAAATTGGAAAAACAAGAACAGGGGAACTCCAGGACAGACCCGACGCCGGCTCTAGCAACCCTAGCCCGCGCCGATTGCGCTCTGTCCAGATTCTGAGCTTAAAATTTTTTTTACCTCTTTTCCTCGTTCTAAGAGTTAGCTGGGCCGGAACACGCGCAACCGAGGTAGGTGTGCTGGTAGAAGTCTCTGGTGCGATTCCTGCAAGCCTCCTACTCCGCCTTTGCATGTATGTGAATGCCAAACTCTCAGTCTTCCAGTATATGGCCTGCCTAACTACCATTTGGTGAACAACTAACAGGCTAGGGATTTTTTCTTAAGAGAGAGAGAGAGAGAGAGAGAGAAACGCCTGGCTATTCCACAGAGAAGAAGCCGTCTCTTAGATTGTGTGTTTTGTAACAATAACATTATTTCCAATCCTCCTATTTAACCTAAATAAAACCTTAGGTTAAACTGGACTGGGCCATTGGACTCTTAGTTTAACCTTTTGGGCTTAATTAATTATTCTAGTTAGAACCAACTTAATGGTCCAACAAATAATTAATTTTTCAGCCCAATTAAACCAGTCTAATTGAATAAGTCTAAATCAGTTTAGTCCCAGATTAATCTCTAATTATTCAAACTGGGCCAAAGCCCTGAATAATTAATTAACCCACCAAACTAATTTAAAAAATTCTCTCTCCATGGACCTTTATTTTATTTTAGCCCAATAATTAAATCAGGCTACTTAAATAAAATAATTCCATTTAATTTATGATCAATTCCTTAGCCCGTATTTAATTAGGACTCATGGTCTATACTGGACCAAAAGACATACCGCCTTGGCTACTAAATGACCAAAATACCCTTACTATATAAATAGCTGTATTTTACATTTTAAATATTTCCTAATATCACCATAAGGAAATATTGACCCCAAGAACAATACTGCGTTAGCAAAGTCTCCAACCTATAGTTGTAATGACTAAAATACCCCTCTATATATCATCGTACATTTAAGAGGAAAAAGTGTACTAACACCCCTATAAATGACATCTACCATCCTTAGGCCTCTAGTCTAATGATCCACGACTTCCTGGATTGTTTTCGCTTTCTAAGTGAGCTACCCTAAAGCAAACATCCAAGTCATATTTTCAAGGGCCCTGAATATTAGATCATTCAGACAATCACAAGGGGTGATATAGTATAGAAACTATCTTGTACAAGTTTGTCTTAACTAACTAGTCATACATACCCAACATGCAAGTATATTAGCCCTACGATAGAACCTCAACTATAGTATATCAAAGCATATGCTTCCAGCTTCGTCAGACCACCAACTCATACTCAAGTCGTAGAGTACTATCCACGCTGTAGTGATAGTAGTCTAGGTTTCTACTATATAGTACTTTCAGAAACCACTACTACAGGTTCTGTTCTACGTATTTAAAATACGCTTATGTCTTGAAGTGAGTGGACTACTCACTAGCTAAAGGTAAGCCATTCCCTATTTAGAATTCACAATATAATAACTTAGACATGATGAGATTCTCATTCTCATCAATCGGTTAAGAACGAATGTTTATGTATTAAGTAACCCATGATCCAGACCTTATTGTGAAAGACTTCCATTCACATAGACCACTTACTTAAACACAATGGGTATTTTCCAAATGTAATTGTGTACAAATAAAATTGTAAATTCACAAATAATTTCTGAAAATAAATTCTTTTATTAAAACATTCAATATTTACATCAGAAACCTAGTTTAAGAAGGTATACATCCCAACAACACTATGAATTGGAATTAGCTATTATGTTTTGCACTGCAACATATTTATATGCTGATTCTGAAATTTTTTTAAGATCCTGTGAAACTGTCTATGGAATTCATGTCAAGTTTTGGGTGTGATCAAATTAGTATACTATGAAATTTTCTTGTATTGGTTTATGATGAACATGATTTGTGATCTCAAAATGACTGTGATCATAGTTTGTTGCTGCTAAAAAAAAGTGACTCATTGAAAAACTAGCTTGATATCTTGTTTTCAGTCAAAGGCGTTTTTATGTATAAAGGTATCATTGAGATTAGAGTTGTTGATCAATCTATTTTTTTAAGGCTATTATGATATGGTTATTTATCAAAGCTATTATGATATGCTTTATGTTAAAAATCTCAGCTGATAAGGATTAGTTACTCATATATTCTTCATTACTCAAAACTTTCCTTGAAGTCTGAAATGTCTTGAGAAAACTTGGCTAGATCAAAATTTCTAAAAACTCGTTATTTCTTATACATACACAGGGGGAGTTTTAGACACACATTTTCTTGATCCAAACATTCTAAGTCTAAAAATAAGTTTTAAAAAAGGACAATTTCTGTCAAACTTTAGCCTATTTTGGACACATGTCTTGGACATCCAAAACCTAAAGTCCAAAAGTTCCGTACTCTCCTCCATCTAGTTTTGGATGCATATTTTGGGTGTCCAAAAGTTGAATCTAGTTTTCTCTCAAATTAGTCTTCTTAATCTCATATCTTACATATGTTTATATGTGCACATATTAAGGGGAGTATCTGATCTTATGATTTATCTTCTATACCTCTTTGTGTACGTATCTATACATTTTTTTTGTAACTACTATTTGCGGCTATTCTCTTGTGGAAGCAAGAAGGATATGGAGGTAGATTGGGCCATAGGCTCATCGACCCATGTTTGTGAGTATATGCTTTAATTTTTTTATCTTAAACTCATAAGCACTCTTTAAGTCCTATAATAAGAGATTATATTCCATGAAAATATTCTTATTTCCCTCGCTCTAACATGCCCATACTATATATATATCATTATTCTTTATATCACAATCTCATTGAGTTTGTCATCACTCAAAAAGGGGGAGATTATAAGCCCTAAGAGCGTTCTCTAGTATTTTGACTTATGACAAATATTGATGAGGACTAACTTGTGTGATTTACATGTTATAGGACATGTTTGACCTTAGTTTTTCCAAGGCATGCAAACAGGATTGCTAAGCAACTCTTGAAGTAATAGAATCCGAGAATAGGAGATCAAGAAGAAGATCAAGCTTAAGAGATTACATACTAAGGATTCAATATGGAAGAACCTTAGGCTAGTAATCTTTGTTAAGGTATTTTCTGTGTAAATTTCTATGTTTTCTTTATCTTATGATTCAGTTTAATTCTACCTTGAAGCACTAAAACAAAAAACTTTCAAAGTTTTAAATTCTCATAAATTTGGATTGAGTAATTTAGGTGACCCTACATAAAAAATCTTCATCCGAAATCCTGTGAACAGTATCAAATCGATTTTGCTGGAAAATTTGTCATTTTGGACATACCTTTTTGATACACCATCGTCCAAAACTTTGGCAAATCTGACAATGAAAACTAGCCATTGGAACTGTACTTTGTGCCTCTATAAAAGGTTTTAAAACCTTATATGAAAGTAGATTTTTGTCCTATCCTTCTAAGAAACACACTTCCTACATAGAAAACAAAAGTCTCCCTTTTTATGGTGCTTCAAAGTGAAATTAAATTGTATAAAAAAGGTAAAGATTATTTGAGCTCATTTGTCGTGTATAGCTACTCAAAAGAGTGACCCATTTTGAATTTCATTTCTTCAATCATCTTGGTGTGTCAATGTTGTGGTGTAAAACCCATTTGGGTGAACCTTGATTTTTTGATCGATTAAGAGGTTTTGGTAAAGCTAAGTGTTGTGATCCTTTCTTGTATTTGGTACAAATTCATACCATTGAGTAGGGTTTATGAAATCAGGTTGAAAATCCTTAAGTGTGAGCTTAAGGTAGTGTATGTAGATCTTGGTAGATCAAACTGCTATAAATCTTGTGTTATCTCTCTCTGCATTTATTTTCAATCAGCTGCAATCGTCTTTGAACATTTTTTTGCTCCTCAAAAGAAATCTTTATTTCTCTCACCAACTCATTTTTACTCCAGTATTAATTGCACTGGGCATCTTGCTTTATTTAGGGCGTAGGATATTCTTAAGTCATTTCGAGAAGCTCTCATTGTTGTAAGTTACTTTGGTCTGAAATTTGAAAGAGCTCTTTCCTCAAAAAAATTTTTTTTTGAGCATCTTAAATTTGCCAAAAACCTTATTCACCCCCCTCTAAGGTTTTTCATTTGGTATCAGAGCAAGGTCTACTCTATTTTCGGTCTAACAAATATATAGGAAAGATCCTTATAACAAACTCATCTGCTCTTCCGTATATTGAAGGATCCTCAACAAATCAACCTCCATGGACCAGGCACTAGGTCCATTCTGGTCTAGCAGCGGAAACAGAGCCAAATTCAGAACAAAGATAGAACAAACATGGCACCAGGTGGGTCGAAGGGACCCGGTGCCAAGTCCACTCTGGAGAACCAAAATCTTGTGCACGAATTGAAGAATTTTCTAATAATTTTGGTATTTTCCAAATCCTACTCGGCAAGGACTTCTCAAGCATTGAATTTGGCATCAAAGAGGCCTATAAAAGTAAGAGAAAACATAAGAGATGGAGGGTGAATCCAAGAGCATAAAATCTAATCACTCAAAGAAGGGGGAATTCACCAAATCAATGAGGGTTGTTCAAGAAAGTCTTCAAGGGAGAAGAAAGAGGCTTGTCTATGAGTATTTTCTTTTATCTTTATTTTGTTCTTAAAAAATTGTGCATTTAATGTTTCCATTGTAATTTGACATTACTTTTTTGGTATTAATGATTTATTGAGTAATTTAGTCTTTTGATCAATTCATTATTTATCTTGGTATTTGATTACTTATTTTTATGACGGAGTTGGTTGATTGATTTTTGTTATTAACTTGTTTGAAAAAGGGGTTGGTAATGACTTTAATTGATTAATTTCATATTTGTTATATCTTAAGTTGCTTGAAAAATGGGTTAATTGTCTAGAACATTAATAATCAAAGGTTGGTTGATGATTGCTAGAATATGGATTTATTAACTAATTTCATGTTTTAAATCACCTTGCATATAGGGGTTTATATGAGGATTGATTTTAATGCATCTTTTGGATAAGTTAGTCGAGACAGAATATGTTCACTAATTTAACTAAAAGGTAGTGATTCCATGGATTGCAAATGATGTGGGTCTATTTTAAATCTTTCATGAGACGAAGATAATAGTTGATTGTGATATTGGCTAAGTGATTTATTATCAGGTTTTCAAAATCTTTTGTCTAAATTGCAGGTTTGCACACCTTTAAATTGTATATATTTCTTTATTTTTATTTTTATTATTTTCTCACTTTATTTAGGCCAATTAAAAAATGAATGAAAAGTGAGCAGTGTGTACTTGTTCCATTGAAGATCGATACTCGTTAATTCCCTAGCTATACTTGCAATGAGTATACTTGCTCGTATATGTATTTTGGGATTAATGTTTTAGTTAAAACTTGACTAAGGGATGGATTAAAATTTGATGATTTTTATGCACCAAAATTTACGCATAATATACATATGAGCAAGTATACTCATCTCAAGTATAGTATAGGGAATTAACGAGTATCAATCCTCAAAGAAACAAGTACACACTAATCACTTTTCATTCATTGTTTAACTGACCCAATAAAGTGAGAAAATAATAAAAATAAAAATAAAGCAATATATACAACTCAAGGATATAAGAATATACAATTTAGACAATTATCCTAAAAAACATGATAATAAATCATCTAGTAATTATCTCAAGTAGTTATCATCTTAGCATCATGAAGGAATATAAAATAAAATTCAATCGTTTTTGAAGTCATGAATCTACTTCTTTCCCAATCCATGAAATCACTATCTTTTGATTAAATTATCAGATTTCCCAATCAAACCAACATAACCAAAAAATGTGTTAAACTCAATTTCTCATAAACATAAAATTAGCTAATGACCCTTTGCTCGAGGTGAAATTAACTAATCTTTGATCACTCTAGTCCTTTAATCTTAACTTCGTTCCCAAGTCCATCAAGATTTGACAAATATGAAATCAATGCATTGAACTCCTAACATCGTTTCCCAAGTTAAATAGAAGACCTCGCATCAATAACTAATGATAACAAGTAATCAAATACCAAATATCTTAGAAAATTGATCAAATAACTAAATTAACACAAAATCATGAATCCTGAAATAATGTCAAACTATAATAAAAATACTGAATACATCATTCTTTAAGAACAAAAAAACAAAGGTAAAAGAAAGCACTCATAAATAAGCCTCCTTCTTCTCCTTTGAAGACTCTCTTGAATAACCCTCCTTGAATGGTGAATCTCTCCTTCTTTGAGTGATTGGGAATTTTTTATCTTGGATTCACTCCTAATCTCTTGTGTTATCTCTTAGTTTTATAGGCTTCTTTGATGCCAAATTCGTTTCTAAAGGACTCTTGGTCGAGTGGGAATTGAAAAATACCGAAATCTTTAGAAAATTACTAAATTCATACACATGATTTTCACCACTCCAGAGCAGACTTGGCGCCAGGTCCCTTCAACTTACCTGGTGCCAGGTGTATTCTCTTTTCCCCTGAGTTTTTGCTCTTTTTTCCCTGGCCAGACCAAAATGGACTTGGCGTTGGTCCACTTGCCAGACCTGGCCCAGGTGTGTGCTGAAAAATTCTTTTTTTTTGCCCAAAATCAACTTAAATCTGCACAAATTTGTCAAAAACACTTCCTACATTCAAAATATAAAATAGAAAGGAATATGCCTAGTTATTACAATAAAAGTATCTCAATTTACCCTTAAATAGCTAGAAAAATAGTGATGATTTTAGCCCCTATCTAGTTGGTGGTCTAGTAAAGCTAGACTTGTGCACTTTAATGTATGATGGGTAAGATCTTATTGCAATGATGGGTTAATCTAAATAATCCAAGGCCCTAGGAAATGTGACTAAGCATGTATACTTTTAGGTAGCTCCCTAAGATAAGTGACTACATTCTGGAAGTCATGGATTATCGGATTAGTTATCAAAGGAAAGTAGATATCATTGAGAAATGTGTTAGTACAATTTTCCTATCTCAATGATGACTGCTACATAGAGAGATATTTTTATCATTACACTAGTAGGTCGAAGACATTGCACTTGCAATATAATTCTTAGGGTCAATATTTCCGTATGGTAATAATTTGAATATTTAAAATGATAAAATACGGCTATTTGTTAGCAAATTATTTTGGTCATTTTATTAAAATGGGCTTATTTGGTGAATTTATTATTGGAAAAATTATTCTAAGAGTTCAATTAATTATTTATTTTAGCTAGAATAATTAATTAGGCTAATTTAATTAAATTGGTTTATTGATTAATTGTCTTGAGTAATTTTAAATTAGGCACAAGTGGATCAATTAATTAATATGAGAGTTATTTAATTAGTCATGGACCAATTAGGTGAAACCCTGGACCGCTAAGGTTGAAGGAAGACGGCTACAGGCTTTAAGGAAACTAAGTAGTTATATATATATATATATATAGGGAAAAATAGATGGTGGACTTACTTAAACAAGGGATAGGAAGCTTGATCGGTTTTGTTGGGCTTGCTACGTGAACCACAAATTCACTAAGACAAGAAAAAAGCTTCGTATATTTTCCTTAACCGAACCACCGTTTTTCCTTTGGATTTTGTTCTTTATTCTTTTTCCAAAAGCTTTCCCAATCTCTTCCAATCAAATTCATCCTATTCTACTTTCATCAGTATTGGTCCATAGGAGATTTGAGAATACTTTAGAAGGCCAAGAGCTATCAAACGTGATACATGTTAGATGTGAAGTAGCCGATGGTAAGCTAGAATTCCCATAGAACAAGTGAACGTTCTAATACAAAAAGCTCCATCGAACTCAAATCCGATATCGGTTATTCAACCTAAGCATCCAAGAAGTAAGTCTTGGTTGTGCATGATAACCTCCAAAATTGCCTCAACATTGGTACGGCCACAGTGCACGACCATACATTGTTAGAACCTTTACATGCATCAGATATGCATTACGCATAAAAGGATTCTAAAAAAGAGGATTGCATGTATGTGTAATAGACAGATAAATATACTTTTTTGATGTCTCTATCATTCAAAAATTCTTCAATTGTTAAAGGCGCAATCCAGCACAACCAGAGCTCCACGTTTTCGCCATTAGAGTCTAAGTGTAAGACTCTTTCTAGCAATATCCATACAGAGGATGCTTACTTAAGAATGTCAGAATACAGTCTCTGTGCTAGCAGAGAAAGAATGGCGGCTAGGGTTATTGTTTAATGAAAACAGAAGAATGAGAGAGAGAAGAAAATCTTGCGTGTGTTCTATGTTTTTCCTATTTAAGTCGAGAGAACAATTCTCATGATATATCAAAAAATATATCCAGCTTTTAACTCCAGTGTTATCCCTAAAATTGAGCAGAAACATGTTTCTTTAAATTCTAATCAAATTATAATTCATAAATTGCAATTGGAAACCATAATGTTTAGCAATCACAATTTGGCCCAAAATTATGTTTCTTTAAATTTGGCCCATAATTGAGCAGAAACATGTTTCTTTAAATTCTAATCAAATTATAATTCATAAATTGCAGTTGGAAACCATAATTTTTAGCAGTGTCAATTTGGCCCAAAATTATAACTAATTATAATTTGGCCACAATTACTTATATTTCTCACAATTAACCCCACAATATTATCAAATAATATCTTGATTACTTAATCCTCTATTGTGTGTGACCTATTAGGTTTCCCAGTCTATTAGTAGCAAATATGAATTAATCCAAATATCTTTGAGATTAATAATCCTTAATAATTTAGAATTAACCTATTAATTCTAATCAGGATTGGTTTAACAATTCATCAATTAACAAACCCATATTTAGTAGATCATGAGAGGTATCTAGCAATACATCATGACCACCCAAGAGTCCAAGAAGTCAAGTGGCTTGACATGAACCCTTCAATAACAAACTACAGTGCAATAAGCTTCTTTCGCTATACAATATCTCTTTCGGTTTGGAGTATAAAATTAGTGACAACTCTCTCGAGAATATATATTAATTCTAGCCCGAATATGTCAGTACTTATACCGGGAATTCACTACTTTACATGTGTATCAATCTGAACTGTTTTTAATACACAATCACATTGGCCAAGGATTTCACGAATAGTAATCCCAACAAACGGCTATGAGATATTCGCCCCTAATATTAGGAGTGCTGAATCCTTTATCGACCCTCTCAACTACTTTTATTTATCTCACATTAAACCCAAAGTCCATCCCATAGGTGGCCCTTGATCTAGCTCCAGAGATTTGAATCAAAGTACAGTGCTCAACAAATAAAATACCTTGGAGATCTCAAGTCTAGGGATACTTACATGTTTTCTATAATGAGATTCTATCACTAGCACTACATAGTTATCCATGTGATTATTTCACAGCCAAGTCATCCAATGTACTTGCTATCCACGTGCTAGCTTTGAGTATCATAATACTCATGGATATGAAAACCACCGCTTGATCAGATCAGGAAGTCTAACACGTGCTAGTCTTAACGCATTAATAATGTCCTATCTCATTAATACTATGACTAGGGATTATTTAAGTGCTAACACATTACAGTGTAGTAGGAATCTCACATCATGATATCTGTCATGATTTCCTTAACACAATGGTGTATTAAGGACTTTGTCTAATAGTTATTTTACATGACAGTAAAGAAGACAAATTGAAAGATAAATAATGTCTTGTATTATAAAACAAATGTGTCATATACAAAGTAAAAGTAATTACCTCTTGGGCACAATACTAATATGCATGCTGGCCGTGCATTTACATAGGCAAGCACATGGTTGTGCCAGTGGCCGTGCGTCTGGCAACGCTGATTTTTCCTCTAGATGTGCAAACTTCTAGGAGCTTGAAACTTTCCCCTTTTTTGTATGAGCATATGCATGGCCAAGTAATTGGTTGTGCATGGCTCCCAAAGCTATTTTTCTCCCTTGCTCAAATACTTAAAAGCCCTATTAGGCATGTATGCTAAAGCAACGTTATGCAATCTTCTTTTATGTGAAAACTCATCATTTAAAGCATATTTTACTCATTTTTCACTTGAAACTCATTATAACACAATAAAAGTAAATACAATACATATTCGCACAAAAGAGTGCATAAAAGTTAAGGAAAAATGCCATGAAAGTATGACATGTCCACTCTTAACAAATACCCCCACACTTAACTTTTTGCATATCCTCAGGCAAAACCATTTTTCAAAAAGAATGAAGACATAAAATTCCAGATTTTGAAGAGTATGGTGGAGAAGTTAATTTTTCTTTTCACAATGACATTCCAACTTTTATTCAACCAAAAAGTTCTTATGCAAACTAACATATTAAGTAAAATACATCCAAGGCCTTTGAAGTCAATTTAAACAAGTTTATCTCCTTTTCAATGTATTCTATTTCTTCCTTTAATCAAAACATATAACTAAAGCAAATCATACAAGTTTAGCCTATGTAACCAATTCAAGTCCTTCATTGCCTAAACTACTACAAATTAGGTAACAATCTAGGATGTTTCAACACATGTTTTGTTTTTAAATTCAAAAAGTTTTCCTTGGGATTTCTAGCCTTAAGCGAGTGTTTTTCGCTCTCTCTCACTGTATTAGCCCCTTTTCATATTCTTTTTCAATTCTTCTCATATTTTGTGCTTTTTTCACACTCTTTTTTTTTTCTTTTACACATTATTTTTCGCCAAAGGACATGCAGTTTGCATTCTCAAACCTTTTTTCTTCTCACTTATAGGTGCCATTTGGGAACTTCCTATGCTATCCTATTCGCTTACCCAAGTTTAGGACTAGTCTAGACAATTTTAGAACAAAAATAAGCACATAACTTAACTTATACTCATCACAACACGTATATAAATTTCACAAAGTAAAAAGCTTCCTAATTCAAATAAGAAATAAACAAGTCAAAATTAAATTCGCAAGAGTTAATTATTTTTCACTTAATATGAAAGTTTAACCAAAATCTAATTCATTAAATAAACATCAAAATAATTTTCAAAGTTAAAAGAAAAGGAATTAACTCCACCTATTTGTTTATAAAAAAAAAAAAAAAAAGCTCAATAATGTGCCCAAAATAACTTTAAAAGAAGTAGAAGAAATGCTTTGAAAATTTTAAAATTCCACCCGTACACTGAACTGTTCATTGTCCTCAATGGATGAAAAACAAAACACGAAATATATCCAAAAAGGATGTAAAAAGATTAGGGGAAATAAAATGTAAATACTTCCCAAAATAAAGTTGCTCCAAGATTGCCATGGGGACTAAAACTCCAAAAGTTGCACTAAGATATCCATTGAAAAGCATCAAGGCTAGACAAATAAACATTATTAGATCATTAAGTACATAGCTAAAAAAAAAAAAAGAGAAAAAGTTCTAAATAAAACAATGTAAAGGAAAAATGCGTAAAGTAAACCTAGTAATAAAAGAAAAATAAAAACAAACCCAAAAAAGAAGTGCCTTCCAAGAAGTGCTTTTATTTTACGTCATTAGCTCGACATAACCATATATCATTATACAATATAGGAAGGATCTTCAAGGGGCAACTTATATGTTGAATGAACTTGAGCTCCTTCATAGAATGGTTTCAACCTATAACCATTTATCTTAAAGACCTTAATGGTATCAAGAGCTTAAATTTCCATAGCACTATGTGAAAGGATATTGGTCATCAAGAAGGGACCAAGCCATCTAGATGTAAGCTTACCTAGAAAAATGTGCAAGCAAGAGTTATAAAGCAAAACCTTATCTCTGACATTAAATATTTTCCTAGAGATTAACTTGTCATGATAAAGCTTAGTTTTCTCCTTGTAAATTAAAGATTTCTTATATGCATTCTTCTTGTAAATTAAAGAGTTCTTATACTTATCATTCCTAATTTCTTCCAATTGTTGAATTTTTAACTTACAGTGAACTAGAGCATCATGAAGATTCAAATTGCATTACTTAATAGCCTAAAATACCTTAGTTCTAATTCTACTAGAAAGTGACAAGCTTTTCCGAAACAAGCCTAAATGGTGACATTCCAATTGGGGTTTTGAATGTAGTTCTATATAACTATAATGCATTACCCAAATAAAGACTCCAATCTTTTCTATTAGGGTTCACAACTTTTTTTAAGAACGGTCTTAGTTTCCTTATTACAAGTTTCTGCTTGACCATTTGTTTGGGGATGATAAGCAGTGAAAATCTTATGATGGACTCTATATTTCTTGAATAAGGCTTCAAAAACACGATTGAAAAAGTAAGATCCTCTATCACTAATAATTTCCTAAGAACTCTAAACCTATTGAAAATTTAGAGCCTAACAAAACTAACAACCACTTTGGCATCATTGGTCTTTGTAACTCTAGCCTTAACCCATTTAGATGTATAATCTATAGCTAATAGAAGTAAATATTAACAAAAGATTTAGGAAAATGTCCTATGAAATCAATGCATCAAAGATAAAAAAAACTAAGTAGGTAGAATGTAATGGAGAGATAACTCATCTTTCTTAGACACTTTCCCAATTCTTTGGCATTTATTACACATTTTCACAAACAAATAAGCATCTTTATGCAAACTTAACCAAAAGAACCCATATTAAAAAATCGTATGTCCTGTGTGTTATGGTCCAAAATGATCCCCACACTAAAATGTATGATAAAATACAAGTGCAGATTGAATTTCTTTTTTAGGCACACATTTTTTGACAATATTGTTTGCACAAATTTTGAACAAATTAGGGTCATCCTAAATATAGAGCTTGGCATTAGACTTATTTTTCCTTTTGATCCCTATTTAAGCCCATAAGTAATTCCTTAGTTACCAAAAAATTCACAATGTCAGTATACAAAAGAGAACTACCCTGCAACAAGAATAAATGCTCTTTAGGAAATAAATCAGAGATAGGTAATAATTCCCCTTCATAGGTAAGCCTACTAAGATGGTCAACTACATAATTCTCCACTCCCCTTTTATCACGAATTTCAACATCAAATTCTTGAAGCAAGAGAATCCACCTTCAGAGTTTAGATTTAGACCTTTTCTTCTTGAGATAATGCTCTAAAGCAACATGGTCAGAAAAGATAATCACCTTAGTTCCCAACAAGTATGAACGTAATTTTTTCATTGAAAAAACAATAGCATAAAGTACCTTCTCGGTGGTAGTGTAATTGCATTGTGCAAGATCAAGCATGTGAGAAGCATAACAAATGACATAAGGAGCCTTATCTATTCTTTGCCCCAAACTACACCTACCACCTTATCACTAGCATCACACATGATTTCAAAAGGCAAATTCTAATTTGGTGGTTCAATCATGGGGACTGAAATCAATCTTTCCTTAAGCAAATCAAAAGCTTTCTTACAATTTTCATCAAAGTTAAAAGGAGTTTCTTTGTGTAATAAATGATACAATGGTTGAACAATTTTTGAAAAATCATTAATGAACCTTCTATAAAACCCAGTATAACCTAGAAAGGCCCTTATTCTATATACATTAGACAGATAAAGAAGAGATTTGATTATATCAATTTTTTTCTTTATCAACTTCAATTCCCTTAGCAGAAACTAAATGCCCTAAAACTATTCCTTGATTTACTATAAAGTGACTTTTCATAGTTCAAAATAATGTTAGTTTCAATGCACCTTTTAAGAATAGTTCTAAATTTTCTAAGCATGCATCAAATGAATTCCTATACATAGTAAAATCATCCATGAAATCCTCAATGATATGCGTAACATACTCAGAAAAGAATAGTAAGTATGCATCTTTGAAAAGTTTTGGGACTATTACAAAGACCAAAAGGCATTCTTCTCTATGCAAAAGTTCGAAAATAACATGTGAATGTGATCTTTTCTTTATCCTCAGATGCAATGGCAATTTGAAAATATCTGGAGAACCACTCTGGGAAGCAAAAAGTGAAGAACCAGCTAGATGTTCTAACATTTGGTCCATGAAATGTAAGGAAAAATGGTCCTTCCTAGTGTTGGTATTTAGTGTCCAATAATCGGTGCAAACCCTCCAACCATTTGGAAGCCTAGTAGGAACAATTTCTCTATCCTTATATTCAACAATAGTAATACCGGATTTTTAGGGGACTACATGAATTGTGCTTACGCACCTAGAATCGGTGATGGAAAAATGATACCAACTTTTAGCAATTTTAAAACCTCATTCTTCACTACTTTCATCACTAGGGGGTTCAATATCATTTAAGGTTCTCTAGATGTCTTAGTCCCATTCTCTAGAATGATGCGATGTATGTATGTTGATGGATAATCCCCTTAATATCGGCTAAGGTCCAACCAATTGCGATTTTATAGTCCTTAAGTTATGGAAACTAATCTCTCCTCTTAAAAAGAAGAAAGATATTTTGCAATGATGATAGGCAATGTTTGTCCTTTACCTAAGTATGTATATTTGAGATGAGATGGTAATGGTTTTAACTCAAGTGAAGGGGGACTCATAACAGATGGCAATATACATTTATGGGGAAAAGGCAAATCAATTTTATACTCAAAATGGGATATGCAACCAATTGTTCAATCATGTTAATCATATTAACATCAAAATCCAAAGGTAAAGAATTTAGCAAGTGTTCATTGAAACTTAAATCTACATTAGATTGCATCATCTTCATGTATGTAAGTGCAAGTATTTCATTAACAAGGCGATCAATCATATCAATCAATAAGACATTAGACAACTCATTACAAGGAAATTTCATGGCCTTAAAAATAGTAAAGTTAATTTTCTTCCCATCAAATTCCATTGATAGTGAGCTATAATGAATATCAATTTGTGTCCTAATCGTCTTTAAGAATGGTCTTCCCAAGAAGATGAGAGAAGGGTTTGAAGAAGAACTTCCTTCCAATTTGAGAATACAAAAATTCACCGGAAACACCAATTCATTGACTTTTAATAGAATATCCTCAACCACTCCCTTGGGGTATGCTTCGAACCTATCCTCTAGTTGGATAACACATCTTGTTAAGCTTAAAGGTCTAAGATCTAAGGTAGCATAAAAAGAGTATAGCATGACATTAATGGATATTCCTTAATCTAACATACAACTTGAAACTAACTTATTTCCAATGATGCAAGCAATGGTAAACATAGAGGGATCTTTTTGTTTTGGATGAAGTTTTCTTTAAAAAATAGTAGAAACATTTTCCCTTACGGTTACCTTTTCATCCCCCTTTAGCCTCTTTTTATTAGTGCACAATTCTTTTAGAAACTTGGCATAATAGGAGACTTACCTAGTTACTTCCAGTAAGTTAAGATTAATCTCTACTTTCTTAAAAATTTTCAAAATGTTCTTTTCTAAATCCTCTTTCTTATTTTTAGCCAATCTACTAGGGAAAGATGGGTGCACCTTGTTAGGTGTTGACTTTCCTAACTTAGGCTCTCTTACACTAAGCTCATTTGTTGGCTTGGGTACTTGTGCTACCCCCGATTCATCTTTCTTCTCTAAAGACTTTGTCCTAGGTCCACTAAATTCGTTCCCACTCCTAAGGGTGATAGCTTTAGTATTCTTTTGGGGGGAAAATGATTGAGCAAGTTCATTTAACACATGTATCTTTATGTGACTCATTTCTAGGTTAGTTTCCCTAGTCGGTCTTCTAAATGATGAATGTAAGACTTGCCCTCATTTTAAAAGTTTAGAGAGCTAGATGCAAGAGACTTGACTATATCTTCTAGAGACATGACTTGAGATGGATGTGAGAGGGAATGTAGATTATTAGCCATATGTTTCCCAACCTCTTGGTTTTTCCCCCTAAAATTTTGGTGATCTCTCAATCTCTCATTAAAATTGTTGAAAAATGAGTTGAATCTCCTAAGGGGATGGTTGAGAAAGCCTAAGGCAATGGCATGTTCATGAAAATCAAAATTTGGACACCTATCACTAGAATGGTTAAAAGAATGACAAAAATGACATGTCTGAATTTATGAGTTTGTTTCCAAATCTTTCCTACTAAATTTGTGAGTTTATCAACTTTTTCTTCTAAAGAATTGTGCCTATCTTACCTTCTTTCCTCATAGGATCATTCAGGGAGCCAAAAGATTATGTGTTAGCTAACATGTTAGAAATTAGATCCCTAGCAACTTGTGGGATTTTGTCCATAAGGGCACCACCATTAGCTGCATCAGTAATTAACCTATCATAAGGATGCAACGTTTCATAAAAATATTGCACAAGTAATTAGTCGCTAATTTGATAATAAGGGCAACTAGCACAAAGCCTTTTGAACGTTTCTCAATAATCATGCAATAGATCCTCATAAAATTGCCTTATTCCATACATTTTCTTCCTAATTGATGTAACTCTAGATGTGGGACAATATTTTTCCAGAAAACATTTTTGTATGCTTAACTAATTTGTGATAGATCCTATAAGTAAATTAAACACCCAATCTTTAGCTCTACCATGCAAGGTAAATGGAAATGAACGTAAATTAATAACCTCATCTTGAGTTCTATCCAGTTTCATATTAAAGCATACAACATGAAATTCTTTAAGATACCTATTTGGATCTTCTCCTAGTAATTCATGAAAAGATGGCAAAAGTTGAATCAAACCCGATTACAATTTAAAAGCATGATTAACTTCTGGAAAAATATTTCACAAGGGTTGATTATTTAGGGTAGGGGTATCAAGTTCTTTAAAAGATAGGTTTACATTCATTGTAAAAGAAAGAATAGGAAGGAAATCAACAAAAAGTAAATTTGCATCAATTTTTAAACAACTGCCCCCTAATGGAGCAATTTCTTTTCAACTTTTAATCTTCTATTTAGCATCTTGGTGTTGTCTCCTTAGTTACCTACAAGAAGATGAGCAACCTACAAATTAAAATAAAAACAAAATCAAAAGAAAAACGAAAAATTTTGGCACCAAGAGAACTATAATCAAAATCAAGCATCACAAGAATCAATCCATGAATGAATATAGTTTCGATGCTACTGATTAACCAAAAAACCTAATAGGTCACACACAATAGAGGAATTGGTACTCAAGATATTATATGATAATATTATAGGGTTGTTGTGAGAGGAGATTACAGCATAAAAATGGCTTCTTTGAAAAAATGCATTTGTTATGCACTAAGAAATTTTAAACCCTAATCCTAAAGATATAGCATACTATAGTAGCAAGTAAGGTATTGATCCCTCAAGGAAAAACAGAAGTATACTCTATAAGAAAAACCATTAACTTTATTCATATGAAATCATTTTATAACATTTAACCTAATTAGGTCCAATGATGAATAATGTACAAGTATTTACAAATAGATGGAGGAAATTGAATAAGGAAACTACTTAAAACTAATCCAAAACAAATTAAAAAAAAAAAAAGCAAAAAGAGGAAACTTCAAGACCAATTAAGAAGTTACCAAATTCTTAGGCATATGTTGTGAAATCAATTAAGAACTTATCATGGATGATGATTACTTTGAGTTGTTGATTTTGGAATTCATGCAAAAGAGTTCGGAATTCCTATCCTTGCAAAAGTGGATTCAATCCCTAACCTTATTCTTAATCTAATCTAAATTAATTAACCTTTTCATAAAGATATTAATACTTCAATTAATTACTTATCTTAGACTAATCACAAGATTGATACTTAGCTCAAGGCATCATGAACATCAAGTAGCATATATCCCAAAAAGATGCAAACATACACAACTTAAACCATGCAATTCCCTATCAAACTTAACTAAGTAAAAAAAGATGCAACTTAGCTAAGATTAATAGATACTACATAGTTGAATTAACCAAAAGATTAACTAACTTAGATTTCCAATCATGCAAGTTAAATATGTTATGCATACATAAACAACTCAACAAAATTAATAGAGAAGATAACCAAAATTGTATAAATAGTCAAGAGGTAATCTTAGTATGATCAAAGATAGAATCTTTAATTCATTAATCTCAAAGTATCAAAATTCCTAACAAAACATAGCCTTTGAATAGAGAAAAAAATCCTCAATTGTTTGAATACAAAGGAAAGCAAAAATGGATAACTTAGAAAAAAGAAAAAACAAGAGAAAGATTGAAAGATGAACACTTGGGAAGCCTACAATCTCAAGTCTTCTTATCTCCTTACCTTCTTCTCCTCCTCCTAGCCTTCTTAGAAGCTTTCCTCTAAGAGAATTATATTCTTGGTGAAGTATACTGATGATCTTTTGTGAATTAGACATCTTTAACTTATATAGAACCCTCCTAAACTATTCTTGATTGACTTTGGAAAGTTTAAATCAACATTGGATCAATTTAGGACGTTTTAAACCTCTTCAAGAATGTTGCACGACTTGTATACATGGCCATGTAGCTTGGTCATGCATGATAACCTCCAAAACTGCCTTGACATTGGTATAGCCACCGTGCACAACCATGCATTGTGCATTTGCATGAGCAAGCACATGGCCATGCCAATGGCCGTATGTTTGGTAAAGCTGATTCTTCCTCCAAATCTGCAAACTTCTTGGAGCTTGAAACTTTTCCATGTTTTGTACGAACGCATGCACGACCATGATGTTAGAATCTATATGTACATCATATATATGCATTACGTAGTGGAATATAAGGATTCAATACAAGAGGATCACGTGTATGTATAATAAATGGATTAAAAGCAAGAAGATATATCTTCAGTGATGTCTATGTCATTCAAATTTTTTCCTTCTGTTGAGGTGCAATCTAGCAATACCATAGCTACTCGTCGTTGCCACTGGAGTCCAAGCATAGAACTCCCTCTAACAATATCCACACAGAGGATACTTAAGAAGCCAAACACAATGTCTTTGCTAGCAGAGAAGAATGGTAGCTAGGGTAAAATAAAGAAGAGAAGAAAAAGATGATCGTATGTTCTGTGTTTCTGTGGTTCAAAGAATCGTGTGCACCGATCTCAACATATCTCAAAGATATATACCAATATTGTGCAAAAAAACACGTTTGTAAATTCTAATCCAATTAAAATTTACTAATTGTAATTGGAAACTATAATTTTTTAACAATCACAATTTGGCCCAAAATTATAACCAATTATAATTTGACCATAATAACTTTTTCTTCTCACAATTAACCCCATAATGTTATCAAATAACATCTTGAGTACTTAATCCTCTATTGTGTGTGACCTATTATATTTCCCAATCTATTGGTAGTGAATATGAATTAATCCAAACGTCTTTAAGATTAATAACCCTTATTAATTTAGAATTAACATATTAATTCTTATCAGGATTGGTTTATTAATTCATCAATTAATAAACTCATATTCAGCAGATCATGGGCCGTATCTAGCAACACATCATGACCACCCAAGAATATAGGAAGTCAAGTGGCTTGACATGAAACCTTCAATAACAAACTACTGTGCACTAAACTTCTTTCACCATACAATATCTCATTCGGTTTAGAGTAGGGAATTAGTGCTAACTCCCTCTAGAATAAATATGAATTCTATCCCGAATATATTAGTACTTGTACCAGAAATTCATTGCTCTACATGTGTATCACTTGGAACTGTTTCCAATACACAATAACCTTGGCCAAAGATTTCACAAGTAGTAATTTCAACAAGTGGCCGTGAGATATTCACCCCTACTATTAAAAGTGGTGAATCCTTTATTAACCATTTCAACTACTTTTGTTTACCTCACATTGTACCTAATATCTATCTCATAGGCAACCCTCTATCTAGCTTCAAGGATTAGAATTAAAGTACAATGCTCAGCAAACAAAGTACCTTGGAGATCTCAAGTCTAAGGATACTTGCACGTTTACTATAGCAAGATTCTATCACTAGCACTACATAGATATCCATGTGATTATCTCATAGTCAAGTCATCAATGTACTTGTTCTATTAACAAGCATCCATATGTTAACTTTAAGTATCTCAATACTCACAGATATGAGAACCACCACATGATCAGATTATGAAGCCTAACACGTGCTAGTCTTAATACATTGATAATGTCCTATCTCATTAATACTATGACTAGGGAATATTTACGTACTAACACTATACAATGTAGTAGGAATCTCACATTATCTCTATCATGATTTCCTTACCACAATGTTATACTAGGGACTTCATCTGACAGTAATTTTACATGAAAGTAAAGAAAACAAACTGAAATATAAATATTATCTTATATTATAAAATAAATATGCTATATACAAAGTATAAGTGATTGCCTCTAGGGCACAACACTAACACATACATGGCTCCTAAAGCTATTCTATGGTCGTGCCCCTATTCAAACACTTAAAAACTATATTAGGCATGTATTCCAAAGTAGCACAGTATTAGGCAATCATCTTTTATGTGAAAAATCATCATTTAAAGTATATTTTACTCATTTTTTGCTTAAAACTGATTATAACACAACATGAGTAAATATAATAAATATTCTCACAAAAGAGTGTATAAAAACTAAGGATAAGTTCTATTAAAATATGATATTTTCACTCTTAACAAGGGTTATTTGTAAGAAGAAATAGTGTTATGGGCAAATTATAAATAGTTATCATTGTTAGGGTCAAATTATAATTATTAAAACCTTATTGGCTTAATTACAATTTAAAAATTCCAAGGCCCATTACAATCAAGGAAAAAGGCTTTATGTGTTTTGTTCTCCAGTGGTGGTAAACATATATTTATATATACATATATATATATATATATATATATATATGTATATATGTATATATACATGTATATATACACACATAGATACATACATACATATTTATATACATATGTATGTATGTCTCTATGTATGCATATATATGTAGATACATATATATATATATATATATACATATATATATATATATATGTATACACACACACACACACACACACATATATATATAAACGACAATAGTCTTCTTTTGTAGATACAACTTTTCTTTTACGAAAACAAGAAGCCTATATATTTCTTCTTCTTCTTTAGAAATAATTTAATCCCTACAGGCACCATATATTACCTACTACCATAGGTTTTTGGTACTTAGCTCGAATACAATTCCTTGTGTGGATTACTATTATAGAATTCCTATACTTAGAATTTGGTGGCTCGATTTGATCAACTTTCGAAAAGATTCACGCGAAGAAAAATTTTAAAAGCTGCTTCAATAAGGTAATCAAAATTTTGTTCTCTCTCTTGATCTATTTAATTATATAGGAGTGATCTTGTTACGTAGCTTTCATTTTAATTTTTGCTACACATTATTTGATATTGCATGATCAAAATTCAATAGAGGAGGCCTAAGTTGGTAATAGAAATACAAATGGAAACGGAAGAAGAACTATGGGAAACTATATTAGGGCTTCACTTCATGGGACTAAGTCAAGCATTTTAAGGCTAAGAGTGGAGGTAAAAAAAATTAAGTTGAAACCATCATTCATCTAAATGGTGCAGTAAACTATATAATTTAATGATCTCTTGAATGAAGAGCCAAACACGTACCTAGCAAGCTTCTTGGAAATTTGTGATACTTTGAAACTGAATGGTGTATCTAAGAATGTAATTAAGATTAGAATCTTTCCATTTTCTCTGAGCGATAGAGCAAAATAAAGTTACTCCCTGAGGGATAGAGCAAAATAAGGCTAAAATTACTCCTTTCGGGATCCTTCACCACTTGGGATAAACTGGCAAATAAATTTCTTGTAAAATACTTTCCTTTTACTCGGACTGCAAAACTCTAGAATGATACCTTCTTTTCTGCTCAAATAAAAACAAATATTCTCTGTGGTTGCTGGGAAAGATAGAAGGAATTATTGAGGAAGTGCCCTCACCATGGATTGGACTGGAGATTTCAAATGCTTACTTTCCACATTGGATTATATGAAACCCCAGTTGAAACCAACCTTAGAGTAAGGGGTTGGGATGCATATCATATTTTATTGCATGCTTAAATATATTTTTATATGATTTTATGTGCTTTGGATTTGTGGTTTGTGGCCTAGATGGTTTATTTGTGCTTGTTGAGTAAGAATGGCAAAATGGTAATTTTTGCTTGAGGTGAAAATAGGGAGATAGCTTGAGGATTAAATAGAAAAAATATTTTGGAGAGAAAATAAGAACAAGAGTTGTTGTGGTGTAGTGGTTAGAGCTTTGGAATTAATTCTTGAGGTTTTGGGTTCAAATTCCATCATTTGAGTTTTTGCATGATTGAATTTTATTTTTGTTTAGGGAGGATATTTTCAGCCTTGTATGCTTTAGGGAAGAGTAGAGGGTTGTCCTAGGGGAGACATGATAGGAGTATCCTAATCCTACTCTTGTGCCCTATAAACATTTCTAAGGGAATTCACACCCTTCTTGATCCTTAGTTTTTCTTACTTCTTAGTTCATTAAGTTGTTCAATTTATTCAAACCAATTTTATTCCAGAAAAATTCTAGCAAAGTGATGTGGCTTTAAAGGTTCAAAATGTCTAAGTGTAAGACATCTTATAGACCGAAAATGGGTAGGAGTTGGGAAAGGTTCCCAAGAGAATTAATCTCCATGGTTGAACCTTTAAAACTCCACCCTAGCTATGTTCATTTTCTTCATGAAGTAATCTGAAATTTTTCCAGCTTCTTGTGCATTCAAAGTGTCAAAATTTTCAGCCATCATTCCCTCCCAAATACTACCAGAAAAATATCCCTCTTCTCCAGCTTAAAGTCTGAAATTTTATGGCCAAAATCGGACTGCACAAATGCTGTGCAAACCAGAAAATTTTCTGGGCAAATTCTCAGCTTTGGTGAGCCTAAACCAAGCTGTTTTCATCCAATTTTCACCCTGCACCTTACCCACGTTTTTCTTCCATAAAGAAGGCTGGAAACCAGCCTTGAAAGACCTCTGAATAACCCTTCAAATCTTCTGCAAGTTGGCTGGAAAATGGTAGCAAAAGCAGCCCAGAAATATCCAGCAACTAGCAAAAAACCTGTACAGGAATTTTTCCAACTTTCTTCCTTCTCCAGCCCTGACCGAAACTTCACAATTTTTTTGTTCAAACTTCTCTTGAACAGCCATGAACTGAGCTCCAGTATCTTTCCTAACCTTCTGCTCAAAAAACCTGTCCATGGCTACCCTAAAATATCTCCAACAATTACTCCAATCAAGCCATTGATTGAAGACCAAAATTTCAGCAAATATGTTTAGTAAACTTCCATAAAACATCCCTTAAACAACCGGACATTCCTTCACCATTGTACTCCCTCTTTTTTTCCACCATTAAGCCCCTTCAAACGGCTTTCATCCAGCAAAAACTCTGATCAAACCAGTCGGCCATTAGAGCTTCCAAAAGCTCTCCTCCATTGAAGATCTTCTTACCATATTTTATTTCCAAAATTGATTCTCTAAAATATTCTTTTAGGATTTGAAACAACCAGGCTTTCCTTTTACTCCCAAACCAAAAATTCAATTGCCAAAACCTCTCAAACAATTCGGCACTCCCTCCTACACAGAATTTCATCCAGCCTCTCCCTATTCTCTCCATTCTCTTCAACCTTCAAGAACACCTACTCACATTCTCTCGCCTAAGGCCACCAAAACCACTTCAATCTTCTCAAAAAAAATTCCAGATTGCACCTACTCACTTCTGGGAATCCATTCATACTACTTTTAACATCAAACTCCAAAATCCAACTCTCTCTTTTGGATTGAAAACCAGTATTTCTGTGAATGCTTAAGAACACCTTCAAGGTAAGCATGTTCAATCAACTTCATCTTCACTCATCTTCAACCTCTAATGAATATATGTGTGTATAATCATACTAATGGACTCTATCTCTCTCTCTCTCTCTCTCTCTCTCTCTCTCTCTCTCTCTCTCTCTCTTGGCCGAATGGTGACTTCAACCATGACCATGTTTTCTTCATCTCTCTTGGGCAGGTCTAGTCTCCTAGGAGCTAGGATCCATTCGAAACTACTCCAAGGTACTCATCAACCAAGTAAGCCTCTTCAACCCTCTCTTTAAATTCTAGATTCATGTCTCTAGGTTGATATTAAAAGGAGATGGATTATGATTGGGGCTTAAGAACGTGTTGTTGTGATGAGTTGAGATTGAAGCATGAATAAATGTGTGTATATGATGGAGATGGGATTTATACATGAGTTGATTGTCTTGGTTGATTGTACGGAATTTTTAGGGTTTAATGCATATCTCCATGTCGTGAGTGGTATATGTGATCAAGCATGTTAGAGATTATGTCGCTTTTGGTGAATAGGATTTATGTTCATTGTTAAAGCCATGATTATGTTTATGCTAGTAGAGGTTAGATCATGTCTTGGTAAATTTAGATCTATGCCTTTATTTATGATTTGGATGATTTGATGAATTGAAGTGGAGTGTATGTTCATGATTGTGGTTAGCAATGGAAATATGATCATGATCTAGTTGTCCCTAAGCTAATTTTATTTCATCAATAAAATGATTAATATTATAATTTTTGCTAGTAAATTTCAAAAATCCCTAGGAAGGGTAGATTTGGATTATTATATATAAAATAAGGATATTTTAGTCAAATAAATGATAGCTTTTATTACAAAAATAAAATATATAGATATTATATATAATAACATTATTAAATAAAGCCTTTTATATAAATAATCATAATAAGTAAAATATTAATTTTGTAAGTCTTGTATTCATAAACACTATTAAAATTTATTTATTATTTTTCAATCAAGACCCATTAAAATTTATTTTCAACTAATTTTAGTTTTCAATTATTTTCTAACAATTAATTATTAATGAATCATTATTTTACCTAATACCACCTGTGACTCTTCATCAAATAAACTCTAATTTATTATTAGCAAGATTTAAACCTTCAACTTATTAGTACCTATTTCCTAAAACCCTAATTATTTTAATATCAAACTAGACTTAGCTTATAAACCCTTTTATTTATTATCTGGCCTTAAAGCTTGGGACGCTAGGATTATGGTTGAAGTAAGTTGAGCTAGTTTTATTTGTGAAAGTAGATTTTGGCTTGAGTTTAATTATGGCTTGTATTTACCCCAGGCGGGGTTAGGTCAACTATTGAAGACCTTTATTTTATCTCAAGCTAAGGATCAGGTAAGCTCGTGCATAAAACCCGATTGATGCAAAAGGTTCTATAGCAAGCTAATTGTGGAGTGCATGGTCACTCATTTCTGTAAAGGCAATTGAGGATTGTCTCCTTTCTCATTTCAATCAACCAAATTATTTGAAAAATCAATAAGCCGATTTGCTCAAACTTTAAACTTTTTCGAAAACCAGTTTTGTCTCAAACTTTGGAAATCTTTAATTGCCATTTTTAAGTGGAGCTATGTTTAGTTCATTTTTCCCCGAGTGGGATGACTTACGTTGAGTACTCAATAAGGGTGGACTGCTAGGACTAGTCTTTCAAGGGTTAGGGTAAGTCTCTCAGTAGGTGGCCACCTCTGAGGGGTGAGTCCTCCCCAGATAGGATGTCAGTCTAGTAGGTCGTGCCGATCTGAGCTAGCAGCTTTCGGTCAAGTGGACTGTGTGTTACCGGAATGGACAATCGATTTTGTTTGGGTATAGAGAAGGAGGAGTATCTTGCCCAGTTGGCCAATCACCTACTTTTTTGTCAGCCTGCATAAAGTGTGTCATTCTGACTGTTGTATGGTTATGGGGCCTAATGTGTGGTAACCCATGACCACCTTTTTTTTTTTTTTTTTTTTGAGTGGTTGATTTATTTGATCATGTATGGATGGAAAAACTAAAACACCACTCTGGATTTTGACTATTGATTATTGCTTGCTAGTATTTCTTTTACGAAGATTTTATACTTTGCATCCACGAACTGTTCTCACTGGACACTCAAAGCACACACAGACTTGCTTAGATTTTTATCTCATCACCCTTTTTACCATGATTTCAAGTCGATCTTGCTGTGAGGATGAGTAGCTAGTTGTTTCCTGCCTTGGAAGATTTTTCTGATATTTATTTTGTGTAATGCTTTGGGAGTTGAGAGTGAACAATTTGTATTTTGGATTTGATTTGAATTCTTAGATTGTAATAAGTTTTAAGTTTGAATTATTATTTTTATTCTATTATTTTAATTGTGTGACCTAGTTATAAAGACCCCTTGTCCTTTGGACGGGGCAACATCCCCGGCCCTATCGGGCCTAGGTAGTGGGGTGTTACAGGTTAAACTTTGCTACTAAGAAATTTTATGATGCATTTTTTGGTGGTTCTACAGCAACAAAAGCTTCAAAAGAGTTGAGAGATTTGATTAAAAACATAGTCATGGACAGCTATTGTTGGGGGAATCCAAAGCCTAGGATGTGTGCCCAAAAGATTCACAATATTAATGTTATGGTAGCCATAGAAGCAAAGCTAGATGCCCTTACCAAGAAGATTGAAAAGATGAATGCTCCCCCTCAAGCCCAAGCTCAAGTCATGTATTGTGACTTTTGTGGAGGAAAACACCCAAATCATGAATGCTAAAGCATGGGTTCAACTAATAAGTAAGCTACGGAACAAGTGGATTTCATTGAAAATGCAAGAAATGGGAATAACCCTATAGTAACAGATACAATCTCGAATGGAAGAATCACTCTGGAAAAATCCAAATCAGGTGTGACATCTCCCTCCTCAAGGCTTCCAAATAGCATGAACTCAAGCACCATTGCCATACTGTGCTCATTATCTACTTTTTACAAAGCCCTCTCTTAAAGATCTAGTTTCCAAATTGGTCTCTTCCATGGACACAATGTTTCAAGGAGTTGAAGCATCCATGAGGAACAAAAAATCCTCTATTTGCAATCGGAAAACCCAAATTGGACAACTCTCTAAGCTTATCTCTGAGAGGTAAAGTGGATCGTCACCTGGTAACACCGAAAGCATCACGTAGGAAACATTAATTTATTCTTTAATTATTATCGCACTTAGATAATTTTTAATTTTGATTTATTTTTATTTCTATTTCTACATACTTTTTTTTCCTTACAGATTATGTTTACCTTTTGGAATGCTTTTGGTGATGTGCAAGGATAATTTAATACACCTTATTCATGTTTTATTTTTGTTAACATTCTAGTTTCTTTTTGGATTTTTGTGGTTTATTTTCCTTTTATCTGTGGCTATATATTTATAGTAATTAATTGAAAATTGAAAAAATCAACATTGGATCAGATTGGGCTACCTAGATGAACCAACCTAGGCATTCAGTATGTAACACCTCACCCTAAATGCATCTAGAAATGGGGCAATATATTGACCAGATAACATGAGTATTCTTGCACATAGACATATTTACCATTGTGTGGATGAATTATTTGAGTTTGGTATGTGAAGAAAATTGTTGTGCTTGAGTGATGGTTGAGAAATCACTACTTGAGATAATGATGGATAGTATATTTTGCATAAAACTATTAATTGGGAAAAATACATATGCACATATAGATATATAATTAATTCTAAATTCGTATATTGAATTGTTGAGTAGATAATAATTAAAATAATAAATAATTTAGGTAACTTGTTAATATTTGTTCATATATATATAGTTACATATTCATTATATATTTATATAGTTGCAATATATTTTTCAATGGTCATTATATGCCTATTTTATTTGTTTGTTTAGGTATTAGTTTAGGAAGTATTTAAATTTTAGTTTAGCAAGACTTCCCTCTTATTTTATTTTATTTGGAGAAAAATTGAATTCCCTTAATTTAAATATTTCATCTCACTAGAATAATATTTTGAGGAAATTTATAGGCTTCTACAAGCCTTAATGCTGCCACTTAGGAGGTGGAAGAGGAAGAAAACCTAATTCTTGTTTATTTAGGAGAGTATCTTGAAGGGATTTTTAGTTTTCAAATCTTTAATACTTAGGAAAACTTTCAAGAATATTATTCCCTTTTTTTCTCCATTATGCTACCACTTTTGCTCCCTCTTGGCCAGCCACCTAGTTTCCTAAACCCCCTAAGATTGTGATAAACTAATTAAAGGAAGCCTTTTATTAGTTAAAACATAGAGCAAATAGGACTTTCTCTTAAATTCTTCTTTTCTCCTTTAAATTCCTAAACCTAATATAACTCTTCTATAAAACCTTAGCTACATCAAATTTTGGAGCCCTAAAAACCCCTAGTAGCTGTCCCACACACTCTCTCTCCCCTAGCACATGAAAATCCTCCCTCTTGTGCCAAAACTAATTGTTTCATTGCCTAAGGAAAATTTTCTGCACAAAGTCACACACTTGGAGCATCATTCTTAGATCGATTGCTTGAAGTTCTTGGGAGAAGCAGAAGCTTGAAGACACGATCTTGCGTCACTAAGGTTTCTTGAACAAGGTGTAAAAATAGGTAATGATCTAGAGCTTTTCTTTTATTTGATTCCTCTCGTGCCGCCACATTTAAGGAAGATTAGGGTTTAAGGTTTCAAGAATTCTTAGCATGTACTTCTTGATTTAAAATTCATGTTTATCACCTATACTTGTTGTGATATTGGAAAAGAAATCTTCATTCAAAGGATTTTTACATAAGAAAATACCTTTCCCCTTAATTGTATTTATAAAAAGCTAGAATTTGTTCTGAAGAAAAGATGATTTCTTGATATGTTCATGAATGATCTTTAATTTGTTTTATGCTAGGATTGTTGTTACCAAGTTAAATCCATTCCATGTTTGTGTTTTCTTGAGTTCATAAGTCTAAGGAGTTGATTTCTTGAAGTATGGAATAAATTTTATGCTTACTGAAATTCCTGAAAATATGTGTTAGTTGCTTGTTTTGGTTCAAAATAAATTAGCAATGTAATTTACTACTACAAAGCCTTTTGATATTGGTTACTAGATATGTTTGGGATGTTATTCATGTTAATGATCAAGCATGAAAACCCTGGGATTGATCCCAGTGAATTTTGAAAAAATAGAGGAAGTAAAAATAGAGTTTATCGGTTTTATTGTATGTTTAGTTTTAGGCTACTAATTCTCTGTGAAACATTCAGAATGTGAACAAGGTCAAAACAGAGGGAATGTAGTTGTTAACTGGAAAATTTTGGAATTTTCTGATGTGTGAATTAAAAGTTACAAATTTTTCTTTAACACTACTGTGTTTTGGGCAGAATACTACAGTAACAAAAAGAATTTTTCTGAGCATGGTTAAAGTCTGATTTTTGGTGAATGGCCACTTGTACTCTATTCTATATGTATTATGGTATATTTTTGCAAAATTTAAGGTCAATCTAGCATACTTTTATATGTATTATACTCTTAGGAAAGATAGGTAAGTTGCTAGAAATTATAAACAACCTAGGAACCTTATAGAAACTTCCTAATATTACTTTATATACTTCTATTATGTGCAATATTAATGTGTATCAACATTTAAGGATGTACTAAAGGTTTATATACTAATTTATTTGAAGTTATTGCTTGTCATATATTAGTGGGTTTTGGCAAGAACTTGAGATGCTAAGTACATTATAAATATGGGATATGTTTTCCTAAGATATTTGGGATTAGATTGTGACGTTCTATTTTATGACCTTTTCTTAGACTTGGAAGGTTGCCAAGGGTAAGGACCTACTCTTTGTAGTTAAGAAACTTATTTGCTAGACCAAGGTAAATCTCATTGCTTACGCATTCATAAAGATTATTTATAAGAGGGCAAATTCCTATATATTCATGAAACCTTATGTAAATTATTTCTTTTAGACACTTTCTATAAAATAAAGCTTTCTATTTTTGTAAACTTTCTATACTCAGAGTTCTCTAAATCCATTATTCCATTCTTGGAGACGAATTATCTCTTGCATTAAGCAAGCAACCCTCTATTTACATACTCATGCATACAAAATTGCAAAAATCATACCATGACTCCTATTTTGCAAACAACTCTTTTTATTAGTATGTTATGCAAAATGTGATAAAATAAAATGCGTTAACTTTGAAAATTGCTAGCTTTTCTTGAGGACACAACCCCTACTTCTTATAGACATTTTGTTGATGACTATTGTGCTTTTTGATTTGCAAAAAGAGCTTCAAATAAAGTTGTAGTTAAGAAATCTGTGGAAGTTGAATTGGATCGATCTTTGAAAATCTCACAAATGTTTCATACCATAGGTTGGAAATCTATTCTCCATTTAGATGGCCCATATTACCCCGATCTTTTAAAGGAGTTCTATGCTAATATGCTTGATAAGAAGCAAGGCACTTTCACCCATATTGATACCCTCACTAGGCAGTCTTTGGCTCAAACCATAGGAATTTCATATATTGGTAATTGGGTTGCTATTGACCTCATTAAGAAAAAGGTCACTTCAGATTTGGATTAAGATTTTGAAAATGCAAGAAGGCAAATGTGTTTAAGGCATAAGTGAACTACACAATCATTTGTTCTTTATACCAATGTTTTGCTTCCTCAACTATGCTTGGTTGTCTACTTGATTATATTTAATGCTTGTCCAAGAGTAAGTGCTATCAAGCTGGGATTATTGGTATTTACTGTGTTTTCAAAATGATACATTTTGATCCCATACCATTAGCACCTATTCTCTTTTCTTCCATGCCTGAGGTGACAACTTATAGCCACTCTTCCAAAGTTTTTATGTTTCCCTTGTTCATTACAAGAATGCTTCTCTATTTTGGTGTGGATTTCTTTGGAGAATTAGCTATTGCTACAAGACCAAATGATGTGGTTTCTAACAAAAAAATATACCATATGGGCTATCAGTACAATGAAAATACCCAAAAATAGCTATCACCAATAGAAGTGAGGAATATGGAAGTGGAAGATGACCTTCTAGTTGTAAAACCTCCTCATGCTTCGAGATTTCAAGCGGCAAGACATGCGGGCATGGAAAATTTTTAAGCTGAGATAAGAATAGTCATTGCATGTCTTCAAATGGATGTGATAGAGTTAAGAACTAGATAGAATAACTTTCGTGGAACCAAAATCCAACACAGTGAATGGCTTGAGCAGCAAATGAATTACATGAAGAATGAGCAACATTGGAAAATAGATCATAAAGAGCGCTTACAAAGGCATTCAAAATTATTGGCATAACTTGAGGACAGGATGATTAATTATAGATGGGGTAGAATGCGATGAGGGACCTCCAAGAATATACAATGTAAATACAACAGGGCTAATAGCAATATTTGTTGGAATCTATACCCAAAATAGACAATGTATTTTTGTATTTTAGAAAATCAATAAAATATTTATTTCATTAATATTTTTTTATTTACATATATGTGCATATTAAGTTTTAAATGTGTTAGTAAGCAATCTACAAGATTGGGTCGTGCTTTCACAGTAAGGTAAAGATTATGAGCAACTAATACATAAGCAAAAAAATATTCTTGATTAATTGATGAAGTTGGGTACTTCATCAATATTTAGATAACTACACTATTGTTTCTAAATGGGGAATGATTATGTTTAACCAATGAGTAGTCCATTCACACTAATAGCATAAACGTATTTGGAATACATAGAACTAGACCACATGATAATAATCTTTATAAAAGTACTAATATAAATAAAGATTATTTTATTGCTACAACTGCATGAACAAGTACCTTAAGACTTAAATATAAGTTGGTGGATGTACATTGATATATGATGGGTGAGGATTTTAACGCAAGGCCAATAACCTTGTACGTTGCCTATATAACTCTAGTTAATTAAGACGGACTTATACAATAGATTTTCCATGCTTTATTACATGAAAAAATCACACCATTGTAATTGTTTGGAATAATCAAAATAATCAAGGCCCTGAAAAATGTGATGAATAGGGGCTAAAATTATCATTATTTTTCTAATTATTTAAGGTTAAATTGAGATACTTTTGTTGTAATAACTAGGCATATTCCTTCATATTTGATATTTTACTTGTAGATAGTATTTTTGATGAATTTGAGCAGATTAAAGTTGATTCCAAGCAAAAAAGAGAATTTCTAGCAAATACATGGTGCCAGGTTTGGCAAGTGGACCAGGCAGTAGGTCCATTCTACTCAAACAACGGAAAATAGAGCAAAACTCAAGGGAAAAATAGAATACACCCGGCACCAAGTGGGTCAAACGGACCCGGCGCCGGGTCTGCTCTAGAGCACAGAAATCCTGTGCACGAATTTAGTAATTTTTCAAAGATTTTGGTATTTTCCAATTCCTACTCGGCCAAGACTCCTCAAGCAACGAATTTGGCATAAAAAAAACCTATAAAACCAAGATAAAACATAAGAGATAGAGAGTGAATGCAAGATAAAAAATTCCACTCATTCAAAAGAGGAGAGATTCACCATAAAAATTCCACTCATTCAAAAGAGGAGAGATTCACCATTCAAGGAGGGTTGTTCAAGAGAGTCTTCAAAGCAGAATAAGGAGGCTTGTTTATGAGTGCTTTCTTTTACCTTTGTTTTCTTTTTCTTAAACAATTACATACTTAATGCTTCCATTGTAATTTGACTTTTGGGGGGGGGGGGGGGAGGTTCATGATTTATTAAGTAATTTAGTCTCTTGATCAATTAATTATTGTTCATAGTATTTGATTACTTATTTTGCTTACAGAGTTGGTTGATTGGTTTTGTTATTAACTTGCTTGAAAAGAGGGTTGGTAATGACTTCAATTAATTAATTTCATATTTGTTATCTCTTAACTTGCTTGAAAAATGGGTTAATTGTCTAGAACATTGGTAATCAAAGGCTAGTTGATAATAGCTAAAATATGGATTCATTGACTAATTTTATATTTTAAATCACCCACCTAGAATATAGGGGCTTATATGAGGATTGATTTTAATGCATCTTTTGGATAAGTTAGTTGAGACAGAATATGTTCACTAATTTAACTAAAAGATAGTGATTCCATGGATTGCAAACGAAGTGGGTCTGTATTAAGTCCTTCATGAGACCAAGATAATAATTGATTATGAGTTGATTAAGTGATTTATTATCATGTTTTCAAAAGCTTTTGTCTAAATTGCATATTTTCACATCCTTGAGTTGTATATATTTCTTTATTTTTTTTCTTTCTTATTTTCTCACTTTATTTAGTTAGTTAAACAATGAATGAAAAGTGACTAGTGTGTACTTTTTTCTTTGAGGAACAATACTCTTTAATTCCCTATACTATGCTTGCGATGGGTATACTTGCTAGTATGTGTATTTTGGGATTAATGTTTTAATTAAAACTTGACTAAGGTATGGATTTAAATTTGATGATTTATATACACCCAAAATTTACCCATTAAGTTTTTGGCACCATTGCCGGGGAATAATATCATGAAAGCTTGGATTTTGTTGATTTAACCATATTTATATGTTTATATGTCTATTTGTGAATATGTGTATGTGTGTGTGTGTGTGCGCGCGCGCGTGTGTTCCTTGTATGAATTGGTGTCATATTTAATTTCTTGTATACTTGTACTTTAATGTCCCTACATGTTATAGTCTTTCTAACTTAATTTGTGAACATGTACCTTAACTAACTAACTTGATTTAATATTGCATTGGAGTTTGGGATGGTATCCCAACATGTCTCAAGGGATGACATCTCAACCATCCGACTCTGCTACCTTAGAAGGGAAGGGGTATTATGAAAATTTGCCACCCATGTAACTAGACATTTTCATGAGATAGATGATATATTGACAAAATTTGTGGATATGATTAGAAATATGGAAAGGTAAATTTGGTTTTTAATGGATTTAGTGAAGCAGTTACCATTAGGGATAGAAATACAATACGATTCAGCTGCCATTACATTACGAAGTGGTAAGGAGCTAGCTGATCCTAGAACGGAACCGGTACCATCTAAAGAAGATGGGCCGAAACCAACACCTCTTAGTGAACCTTTTGAAAAATAACCTAAAAAATTAGATTTTCAGCCACCAGTACCTTACCCCACTCATGTACAAAAAGTAAGAAAAGATACACAATTTGATAAGTTTTTAGAAATATTCAAACAACTGCACATAAACATCCTACTCAGTAAGGCTTTGATACACATGCCCAAATATACAAAGATTCTCAAAAGCATGCTTGTTAACAAAAAAAGTTAGAGGAATTATCCACTGTGGTTTTAAATAAAAAAAATGCTCAGCTATCTTGCAAGACCAACGGACTTTACCATGAAAAGAAAGTGATCCAGGGAGTTTTTCTATTCCTTATGTTATTGGTACCCTTACATTTTGTATGCATTAGCAGACTTAGGTGCTAGCATTAACCTTTTAATATGTAAAAGTTTCAAAAAACTAGGTCTAGGTGAGCCCAAGTCCACTAGGATGAGTATTCAACTTGCGGATAGATATATTAAATATCCTAGGAGAATAGTGGAAGATGTATTAGTTAACGTGGATAGATTTATATTTCATGTGGATTTTGTTATTCTTGATATGGATGATGATTCTAAAGTCCCTTTAATCTTAGGTCGACCTTTTCTAGCGACTGATAAAGCATTCATTGATGTTTATGGGGAAAAGATAACACTTAGGGTTGGGGATGAAGAAGTCATGATCAAAATCCATAAAAGCATGCAACATCCTATTTCTTGTGATGATTCTTGGATTGATATTCTTGATGAACCTATCTTTGATTTTGTGTGGGAATTATTTGGCAAAAAAATAATATGGACTTAATGGAATAATCTATTTCATATTTGGAGGATTCAAATAAGGGCCATGAGTTAGAAGAATTTGAGGAAATTGAAAAAAGTAGTTTGGGAAAAATGAAGTCATCCATTGAGAAACCACTAGAATTAGATCTCAAAGACCTCCCCGAGCATTTAGAATAGGCATTTTCTACCAATGGAGAGAAACTGCCAGTGATCATAGCAAAAGACCTTACTTGTAATCAAAAGGCTAAATTGGTAAGTCTATTGGAAAAATATAAGGGAGTTATTGCATGGAAAATCATGGACACTAAGGGAATTAGCCCTTCCTTTTTGTACTCACAAAATTTTGTTGGAAGAAGAAGCAAAACCCGTAGTGCAACCCCAACGTAGGTTGAACCCAAATATGAGTGATGTGGTAAAAGGGGAGATGATTAAACTCTTAGATTCTGGCATCATTTACCCTATTTCTGATAGTATTTAGGTGAGTCTAACACAATTAGTACCAAAAAAGGGAAGAATGACTATGAGCTCAAATGAAAAAAATAAGTTGATTCCAATAAGATTGTTAACTGGTTGGAGGGTTTGCATTGATTATAGGAAATTAAATGGGGCAACTATGAAGGGCCATTTTCCTCTCCCTTTCATTGACCAAATATTAGAATTAGCCGGATATGAGTTTTATTATTTTTTAGATGGTTTTTCTGGTTACTTTCAAATTCTAATTGCACTAAAGGATGAAGAGAATACCACATTTTGCATGCCCTTTTGGTACTTTTGCATATCAATGTATGCCTTTTGGTTTTTGCAATGGTTCCAGAACTTTCCAAAGATGCTTAATGGCTATTTTTAATGGACTTGTGGGAGGCATCATGCAGGTTTTTATGGATGATTTTTCTATTTTTGGTGATTCTTTTTATTTATGTTTGGCCAATTTAGAGAAGGTACTTCAAAGATGTGAAGAGACCAACCTTATGCTTAATTGAGAAAAATGCCACTTTATGGTGCAAGAAGGTATAGTATTGGGACACAAGATTTCACGAAAATGTATTGAGGTAGATAGAGCAAAAATTGAGGCAATTGAGAAACTCCCTCCTCCCACTTCCATGAAGGCTATTCGAAGCTTTCTTGGTCATGTTGGTTTTTATAGGAGGTTCATCTTAGATTTCTCAAAAATTTCTAAACCTCTTACCTCTTTAGCTGAAAATGATGCTATTTTTTATTTTAATGAAAAATATCTCAATGCTTTCGCTATGCTTAAAAAGAAATTGATCAATTCTCCTATTTTAATTGCACCAGATTAGTCTCTTCCTTTTAAATTAATGTGTGATACAAGTGACTATGCAGTAGGCGCGGTGCTTGGACAAATGAGGAATAAGCATTTTCAACTAATTTACTATGCAAGCAAAACTCTTACAGCGGCACAAGAGAATTACACCACAACAGAGAAATAATTACTTGCAATAGTGTTTTCTTTAGAAAAATTCCATTCTTATCTTATTTTGTCCAAAGTCATTGTGTATATGGGCCATTCCGTCCTACTAACCAAGCATGATTCTAAACTAAAATTGATAAGATAGGTTTTATTCTTGCAAGAATTTGACTTGGAGATTAGAGGAAAAAAAGGGAGTGAAAAATTTAGCTACGGATCACTTATCTAGGTTAGAAAACCCCAACCTTGAGCTTTTGGCCGATAGTGACATCAATAACACCTTTCCGAATGAACAACTTTTACTCGTTGACGGTGAGATTTCTCAAACACCTTGATATGCGGATTTTGCTAACTACTTGGTTGCAGAAACTATTTCGAAAGATTTCAATGCACAACAAAAGAAGAAAATTCTCTCCAAAGTAAAGCATTACTTTTGGGAAGATCCCTACTTGTTTCGGTGTTGTGCGGATCAAATCATTCAAAGAAGTGTGGATTCCATGGAAAGAGCGAACATCTTGAAATAATGCCATGAAGGAATCGCGGGAGGCCACTACTAAGTTAACAACACCGAAAGAAAGGTGCTTGAGTTTGGATTTTATTGGTCAACACTGTAATACCCCGCCTAAAACCACCTTTGACTATGGGGAAAAGTCATGCATTGCATAGCATCTTGCATTTTATGTGGTAGCTAGAATAATTTTATTTGCATGGATGCATGTGAATTTTTCCGTTGCTCTTGCATTTGAATTAATTGATGTGAAATAGTTGTGTTGTTAAAGATTTGGATAAGGGAGGTTTGGTCGAAGATTTGGAAGGATGAGCATTAGGGTGGTGAGAACTGATTGTGGGAAAAATTAGTATTGGAGTTGTTTTGGAATAGCGGAGAGGTTGGTGATTTCCTTTGGTGACCCGAGTTCGAATCCTATCTCTTGAAAAATTTAATCTTTCTTTTGAATTCCATTTCTAGTATTCTTCATGCCTTGGCCAAAAAGCCCTAGTTAGGTGCCACTTTGAAGAATTTCAAGTGGTATAAAACTCTTCTTGATGAATATTAGAGTTAGAGAATATATTAGGGAAAAATCTTATTTTACCTCTTCAAGAATTTTAGCCATAATCCTTTTATTTATTTAATTATTTTAGAGAAATATTTTAACTAAAGTCTTAGATATCTTCTTTGGGTTTAAACGCCACTTTTATAGGAATAAGACTCCATATTTACCTCCTAAGTTCAAGGATTTTAGATAAGGATAAAGTTTGCTTTATTTTCAGCTTTTGTTTTCTTAGATTTTCGAAAACCCTAAGCTGGAAAAAATCTGGAAATTTTTCCAGATTTTGTCTGCCACCTTGGAGCACCTTTAGCTCAATCCAAACTCTTCTAGGACTAGAGGAAATCTTATCCAAATCCTTGATAAAACCAGATTTTATTTCAATCCAAATTCAACTAGGATTTTCTTCCTTATCCTAGCAGAATTTCGACAGCTTTGTATCAACACAAGTTGTCCGAAATTCCAGCCCACTTTAGCTACAATCCAACTATGTAAATCCTAGCTCAAAATACTTAGAACACTCATTAACAATTCAACTACCTTAGCTGCACAAAACTAGAATTTCTATCTCCAAAAAATTATTGATTTTCGGCGGCTTGGAAACCAGAAAATTCGGTTAGCTTGCACAGGAATTTCGGCCAGCCTTGTACTCCTAATCCAACCGAAATTCTACACACAAAACACACCAAAAAACCCCAGCTGATCAAGCCAATTCCAATGCCCAAAACCCTCATCCTTTCTCTGGAAATTTCGGCAGAATTACAGCCTGAACAGTCCAGAATTTCTTCTCCTTTTGTTCAGCAATTTCGCACAGCATTTGCACAGAATTTTCAGTCACCAAAACTCACTCAAACTCTTCCTTGTTTGGCCAAAAATTCTGAACATACTCAACCCTTCTCTTGAGCATTATTTTGGTCAGCCTAGAGGAGCAAATTGTAGATTATTCTCTCCCCTTAAACTCACCTAAAATCGGCAGCAAGGAGACACATCACAAGCTGAAATTTCGCCCTTGCTGTCCAAGAAACCTAAAGCCATTAGGAGTCTTTCTAAATATCACCGTCTAACCCTAAACCAATCTTCTCCAACTCTAAATCATAGCAACCGTCTACCCTCTCCATTCTATACAAAAATTCGATCAATTTCTCTCTGCAAATTTTCGAAAACTCAAGACTATTCTATGCCAAAAATCGAACACACCTTAAGGTAAGTATAAATCCTTTTAACCTCTTGATGCCGTTTTCTCTAATGATTCTTCTCTCTTTCTTTTACCCTTAAATCACGCCCCATAGAGGCTGATTTCATCTTCTTCCTTAATTTTTGGTCAAGAGAAGCAAAGGAGGTAGATTTTCTCTTCTTCTCAAGCGAACTCGGTACGATCACCATAGGAGCATCGAGACCTCATTACCCGGTTGTTGCAAAGTAAGGTAATACCCACCCTTGATGCTGAAAGTAAAGTTTAATAGTGTTTATTAGCGAGATGAACATGTGGTCGTAGTATATGATCTTTGGGGGTTGAATAGTTTACTTGGAATTAAATAGGGGATTGCGAATTGTTGTGAAAATAAATGGGATTAGAGCATGTTTGAATTAATTGAGACCCTGATCATGATATTATGTGGTTTAGATTAGGAGGATAATTGAGGAAAGCAAGATGTGAATTTATCTCGTTTATCTGAGGCATATCAAGTAAGTCCTTGCATAAACTCTTTTATTAAATGTTATGATGGTAAGTCCTTATATAAACTGTTTTGTTAAATGTTGTGATGGCAAGTCTATGTTGTGAAGCTTTATAAAGCTATTGTTAAACTATGTTTGCTTGGGTTGTAAACGTGGATATTTATTCTTTAAACGGTTTTGTCAAACTAACGATTTTATCAGGAAAACTATTCTTTCTTCTAAATTTTTAGAAAACTCTTTTAAAGAAAACCACGTTTTACAAAGCCAAGGTTTGAAAATATTGTGAATCAGGAATTGATGGATTTGTTCTTTAAGTACTCAATAAGGGTAGGCTAACAATACTAGTCTTAGAGGGTTAGAGTAAGTCTTCTGGTAGGAGGCTACCTCCAGAAGATGAACTCTGCTTGAAAAGGCGACAGTGTTGGTTGGTCAGGCCAATCCGAGCTAGCATTTGTACCTGGTATGGTATTATTTATATTCCCGGCATGGACACCTGGATGGTTTTGTTGGGAGTAGAGATGGAGGAGTATCTCACCCGGTGAGCTGTACACTCACCTTGATCAGAACGCCCAACGCGTGGTAATCTGGTCCGGATAAGGTGCACAAAGTATGGTGCCTTGGCCATTTTGTACTCATAGAACCCAACGTGTGGTGACATGACTGTTTATTCGAGTGGAAGATTTATTTTGTACAAAGTGTGACAAATAGAAAAACCCACTCCTTGCGAAAAGAGATTGTTTATGACTTGCCAAATTATTTCTACAAATGTTTTGCACTTTGCATACACGTACTATTCAAAAACCATGTGCACACACAGGACTTACTGAGATTTATTCTCACACTGTTTTACATCATGTTTTCAGGAGATAGATTGTGTTGAGGTAGCAGGGCTTGATAGTAGAGGCTTTGGCTATTTTTTTTCCTATGCCGTTCTAGAGGACTTTTGTCATTTATACTTCTGAACGATATTTGTTTTATTTCGTTTTGCTCCAAGTTGAGCCTGATGTAATAAGAGTATTTCTTTATTTATTTAAGTTGATTCCTTTGAAGATTGCCTTTATATTTTATACCTCGTTCTAAAGACCCCTTGTCATACGACGGGACGGGGCGACATCCCCGCCCTTTTAGGGTACGTAGTCGTGGGGTGTTACAAGTGGTATCAGAGACATGGTTTAGGCAATTACTTGACTTATGGGGTTCTATTTTCTTAAGTATTCTGATCTGGTGATAATTTTTATCTTTTGTTTATAGGATGGTCAAAAGAGTTGTATCGGCTGTCAGAGACTGGCTTGCTGGCTGCGGGAATCCACCTGCCCCACTACCCGTAGCTGATCCACCCGTGTCTGATTCAGAGAGAGAGCATGAGCCATCAATGTTAGATGACCCGATGGTTAAGATGGAGATAGAGGTCAAGGAGAGCTTAGAAGAAGATGAGGGAGATGAGGAGATGACGGAGTTGAGTGAGGGGGAGGTAGATGAGCTAGGGAATGAGGGAGACGATGAGAACGAGGGAGAGATGGCTTGGGTAGAAGGAAAGGATGAGGAGGTAATGGAGGTTCCCTGGACCCCGCAAATAAGGGAAGTTGGTAGGACCCCTGCTCGCCAGAACCCTAAAGGGTCCAGTGTTGAGGGATATATGCCGAGAGATGAGGTTGTCCCGGGAGAGAGAGACCTTAGGCAGTCAGCTCTAGGAGGGGTAGATTCGGGAAAGAGGAAGCGGGAAGAGAGTCCTAAGGGGTGTGGACTCTGATATGGACTGGACGTAGATGCCATGCTAAGGAGAAATGGTTTGGTTGACCCATCTAACTTGGGGAGTGAGAGGCCTGTGCCTAAGGGTATAGTTAGATTAGCATTGGATGAGCTCTATGAGACGGCCATGAGGGCCAAGCGAGGCCGAGAGGGTGAGTCAGGGCAGCCAAGTGGGAGTGTTGGTTTCGCGAGGAACTACATAGGGAGACCCGATAGCTCCGTGGGGTGGCTCGTGGAACCGGCCTCTGACGACTCCGATACTTCTGTTGAAACTAGGGAGAGTCGAACATAGAACAGCAGCAGCTTTTACTTTTCTTTCTTTGGGATTTGCATACCTTTGTTTGTTTATTTCTTTTAAGGGAGCATGTGGCTTGTAGGGCCTATTTATCATTTTAAATAAAAAAGGTATCGCATGAGATGACTCCTTCTTTTCTGCAAAGAATGGTTTATATGACAAGCATGAGTTTCGTTTATTACTTGATTTATCTCTGCACGTTATCATCGCATTGTCTTTTAGATGAGTACATTGCTATCAACTGATCATGTATCTAAGCATATTATTTTCCCCCTTGATAACTAACTGACCCTGAGTGAATGTGATTAAGATGGCACCAAGTCATCCACCTATGAGGCCTTCCGGCAATAAGCAACCTGCGGCCTTTATGCCGTGGGGAAATCGGGGTAAGCAGCCTCGAGTGCCAGTAGTAGGACCGATGCAAGGCAGCCTGAATTGCCGGCTGTGTGGGAAACGGGGCCACACCGAAAGAAACTGCTGGGGTAATGGGGGTATGAGGAGGTGCTTCAACTGCGGAGACCTGGGACACTTGAGAAACGTATGCCCCAAACCCTTAAGGATTGAGTAGACCGCGCCGGCCCAACCAATAGGAGGAAATAGAGGCGCCGCTGCTGGACCAGCCGGAGCGGGAGGCCTGAAGCCCCAGGTGAAGGCCAGAGTTTTTGCTTTGAGTCGAGAGGAAGTCGGAGCGGACGCCGCAGTGATCGAAGGTAACCTTTCTATCCAAGGTTGTCTTGTTAATGTTCTGATGGATTCAGGATCCACACACTCTTATGTAAGTAAAGTGTGTGCTTCACGTCTGGGCTGGGAAGGAAATGAGCTACCTTATACCCTAGTAGTTAGTTCCCCCTTGGGAAAGATGGTGGAAGCAGGCAAGAAAATGGGAAGTTGTGGAGTTGAGGTTGGGAAGGAGATTCTGGAGGCCGACCTTATAATCCTGGCCATGGACGGTTATGACTTGATCTTAGGCATGGACTGGTTGTCAAAACACGAAGCTCGTGTGGACTGCAAGGTCAAGACGGTGCAGTTTGTGAGACCTGGACGGGATGTAATTGAATTCAATGGCAAGTGAACAAAAGAACTGAAATTTCTTATTGCTGGAGCTAAAGCCCGGAAGTTGCTCAAGAAAGGATGTGCGAGATACTTGGCGTATATCCTAAACAAACCGAAGGACCAGTGTACCTTGGAAAGTACGGAGGTAGTGAAAGACTTTTTAGATGTGTTCTCTACGGAGCTCACTTCCCTACCCCCTAAATGGGAAGTTGAGTTCACCGTGGATCTGATTCCCGGAGCAGAACCAGTATCAAGAACCCTCTACCGGATGGCACCGACAGAGTTGGAGGAGTTGAAGAAGCAATTGGAAGAATTGCTAAGGCAAGGTTACATTCGGCCGAGTATGTCACCGTGGGGAGCCCCGGTGTTGTTTGTCAAGAAGAAAGATGGAACCTTGAGGCTATGTATCGATTATCCGGGACTAAACAATCTAACGATCAAGAATAAATACCCTCTACCCTTGATCGATGAGTTGTTTGATCAACTGCAAGGCGCTGCTTGCTTTTCGAGGTTGGACCTACGGCAAGGATACTATCAGGTGAGGATCAAAGAAGAAGACATTCCTAAGACTGCATTCAACATGCGGTATGGCCATTACGAATTTCTAGTAATGCCGTTCAGTGTAACCAACGCACCAGCGGTATTCATAGATTTGATGCATCGCATTTTTCAACCATACTTGGATAAGTTTGTGGTTATATTCATCGATGACATTTTGATCTACTCCAAAAATCCGGAGGACCACGCGGAGCACTAAAGATTGGTCCTAGAGAAGCTAAGGGAATTCAAACTTTACGCTAAGTTCAGTAAGTGTGAGTTTTGGCTGAGGTCATTGTCTTTCCTTGGTCACGTGATATCCAAGGAGGGGATCAAGGTGGACCCTGCTAAGGAAGAAGCCGTAGCTAATTGGAAATAACCGGAGAACATTACCGAGATATGAAGTTTCCTTGGGTTAGCCGGGTACTATCGGCGTTTCATTAAAAATTTCTCTACTTTAGCTTCACCAATGACACGACTGTTGAAGAAGGATGTCGTCTTTGCTTGGAGTGAGAAGTGCGAGAAGAGCTTCCAAGAACTCAAGAGGAGGTTGATTTTAGCACCCGTGCTGAGTCTGCCTAAGGCTGATAAGCCCTATGCACTCTATACAGATGCATCCAATGAAGGACAAGGAGCTATACTGATGCAGGAGGGGAAAGTCATAGCTTATGCATCTAGGAAGCTAAAGCCGCACAAAGCTAATTATCCCACGCATGACCTAGAGCTAGCAGCTATAGTGTTCGCCTTGAAGAAATGGCGACATTACTTATATGGTGCAAAATACGAGGTTTTCACGGACCATAAGAGTTTGAAGTACATCTTCACGCAGAAGGACTTGAATCTCCGGTAGCGTAGGTGGATGGAGTTCCTAGAAGAATATAAGTGCCCTATTAACTATCATCCGGGTAAAGCGAATGTGGTAGCAAACGCTCTAAGTCGGAAGGTGAAAATGGCACACTTGAGAATACAGGAGGTGTCGGCAGTCCAGGATATCCTGGAGAAGGAGGCGCAAGTGCAAGATGGGAAGATTTGCATGAGCAACTTGACCCTGAAACCCGATCTGGACCAGGAAATTATATCAGGTCAACAGGACAGTACAGAATTTCAAACTTTCAGGGAGAAAGAGATCGCGAGAGGAGGAAATGATTTCCGAACCGATGAGAATGGGGTACTATACATTCGAGACCGGATTTGTGTACCGGACATCCAAGACTTAAGGAAGAGGATACTGGATGAAGCACATAAGAGCAAATATACCATACACCCTAGGGAGGTAAAGATGTACCAAGACTTGAAGAGGAAATATTGGTGGGCTGGAATGAAGAGGGATATAGTTCAGCATGTATCAACCTGCCTGACGTGCTAGAAGGTTAAAATGGAACATAAGAAGTCTGCAGGGTTACTGCAACCATTACCGATTCCCGAATGGAAATGGGAAGAGGTGACCATGGACTTTGTGACTGGCCTTCCGATGACCAAGTCACACAAAGATGCGATCTGGGTGGTAGTGGACCGATTGACCAAGACAGCGCACTTCATACCGGTAAATGTAAGGGACTCGATGGAAAAGTTGGCTCAGACATATACCCGAGAAATTGTAAGGTTGCATGGTGTACCATCAAACATTGTGTCGGATAGGGACCCTAGATTCACTTCAAGGTTCTGGGGTAAGTTTCAGGAGTCCTTGGGCACGACCCTGAAATTCAGCACCTCTGCTCATCCGCAAACAGACGGTCAATCGGAAAGAGTCATTCAGATACTGGAAGACATGCTCCGAGCATGTATCTTGGACTTTGGAGATAAGTGGATTGAGTCTTTACTGCATGCAGAGTTAGCATATAACAACAGCTATCAGGCGTCGATCGGAATGGCGCCGTACGAAGCACTGTATGGGCGAAAATGCCAAGTACCGATATACTGGGGATGGACAGAAGAAGGGAACGTTAAGAAGACTGGTGAAGTATGCATTCAGGAGATGACGGACAAGATTAAGTTAATTCGGGAAAGGCTAAGGGCAGCGCAAAGCAGACAGAAGAGTTATACAGACACTAGGAGAAGGGAATTAGAGTTCCAAGTAGGTGACCGTGCATTCTTGAAGTTGACTCCTAGTAGAGGAATCCTGAAACATCTGAGAGGAGGGAAGTTGAGTCCTAGGTATTTGGGACCATTCCCGATATTGGAGAAAATTAGACCGGTTGCCTACTGATTAGATCTACCTGATGGTCTAACTAGGATGCATGACGTATTCCACGTCTCTCAGTTAAAGAGGTACAACCCCGATCCGAGTCATGTACTCAATGAGGAACCGTTAGAGTTGCAACCCAATCTGAGTTATGTGGAGAGACCCGTCAAGATCCTGGAGCGGAGTATTAAGACACTTCGAAACAAACAGATACCCATGGTGAAGATACTTTGGGATCATCAAGGAGCACAGCATGCAACGTGGGAAACAGAGGAATGGTTAAGACGGAAGTATCCGGGTATGCTCGAAGGGTATGAAATCTGAATTTCGGGACGAAATTCTCTTAAGGGGGAGGAGATGTAATACCCCGCCCAAAACCACCTTTGACTATGGGGAAAAGTCATGCATTGCATAGCATCTTACATTTTATGTGGTAGCTAGAATAATTTTATTTGCATGGATGCATGTGAATTTTTCTGTTGCTCTTGTATTTGAATTAATTGATGTGAAATAGTTGTGTTGTTAAAGATTTGGATAAGGGAGGTTTGGTCGAAGATTTGGAAGGATGAGTATTAGGGTGGTGAGAACTGAGGGTGGGAAAAATTAGTATTGGAGTTGTTTTGGAATAGTGGAGAGGTTGGTGATTACCTTTCGTGACCCGAGTTCGAATCCTATCTCTAGAAAATTTTAAGTTTTCTTTTGAATTCCTTTTCTAGTATTCTTCATGCCTTAGCCGAAAACCCCTAGTTAGGTGCCACTTTGAAGAATTTCAAGTGGTATAAAACTCTTCTTGATGAATATTAGAGTTAGGGAATATATTAGGGAAAAATCTTATTTTACCTCTTCAAGAATTTTAGCCATAATCCTTTTATTTATTTAATTGTTTTAGAGAAATATTTTAACTAAAGTCTTAGATATCTTCTTTGGGTTTAAACGCCACTTTTATAGGAATAAGACTCCATATTTAACTCCTAAGTTCAAGGATTTTAGATAAGGATAAAGTTTGTTTTATTTTCAGCTGTTGTTCTCTTGGATTTCCGAAAACCTTAAGCTGGAAAAATTCTGGAAATTTTTCATGATTTTGTCCGCCACCTTGGAGCACCTTTAGCTCAATCCAAAATCTTCTAGGACTAGAGGAAATCTTATCCAAATCCTTGATAAAACCAGATTTTATTTCAATCCAAATTCAACTAGGATTTTCTTCCATATCCTGGCAGAATTTCAGCAGCTTTGTATCAACACAAGCTGTCCAAAATTCCAGCCCTCTTTAGCTACAATCCAACTCTGTAAATCCTAGCCCAAAACACCTAAAACACTCTTTAACAATTCAACTACCTTAGCTGCACAAAACCAGAATTTCTATCGCAAAAAAACTACTGATTTTCGGCAGCTTGGAAACCAGAAAATTCTGTCAGCTTGCACAGGAATTTCGGCCAGTCTTGTACTCCTAATCCAACCAAAATTCTGCACACAAAACACACCAAAAAACCCCAGCTGATCAAGCCAATTTCAGTGCCCAAAAGCCTCAACCTTTCTCTGGAAATTTCGGCAGAATTACAGCCTGAACAATCCAGAATTTCTTCTCCTTTTGTTCAGCAATTTCACACAGCATTTGCACAGAATTTTCAGTCACCAAAACTCACTCAAACTCTTCCTTGTTTGGCCCAAAATTCTAAACACACTCAACCCTTCTCTATAGCATTATTTCGGTCTGCCTAGAGGAGCAAATTGCAGATTATTCTCTCCCCTTAAACTCACCTAAAATCAGCAGCAAGGAGACACATCACAAGCTGAAATTTCGCCCTTGCTGTCCAAGAAAACTAAAGCCATTAGGAGTCTTTCTAAACATCACCATCTAACCCTAAACCAATCTTCTCCAACTCTAAATAATAGCAACCGTCTACCCTCTCCATTCTACACGAAAATTCCAGCAAATTCTCTCTGCAAATTTTCGAAAACTCAAGACTATTCTAAGCCAAAAATCGAACACACCTTAAGGTAAGCACAAATCCTTTCAACCTCTTGATGCCATTTTCTCTAATGATTCTTTTCTCTTTATTTTACCCTTAAATCACGCCCCATAGAGGCTGATTTCATCTTCTTCCTTAATTTTCGATCAAGAGAAGCAAAGGAGGTTACTTTTCTCTTCTTCTCAAGCGAACTCGGGACGATCACCATAGGAGCATCGAGACCTCATTACCCGGTTGTTGCAAGGTAAGGGAATACCCACCCTTGATGCCGAAAGTAAAGTTTAATAGTGTTTATTAGCGAGATGAACATGTGGTCGTAGTATATGATCTTTGGGGATTGAATAGTTTACTTGGAATTAAATAGGGGATTGCAAATTGTTGTGAAAATAAATGGGATTAGAGCATGTTTGAATTAATTGAGACCTTGATCATGATATTATGTGGTTTAGATTAGGAGGATAATTGAGGAAAGCAAGCTGTGAATTTATCACGTTTATCTGAGGCATATCAAGTAAGTCCTTGCATAAACTCTTTTATTAAATGTTGTGTTGGTAAGTCCTTATATAAACTGTTTTGTTAAATGTTGTGATGGCAAGTCTATGTTGTGAAGCTTTGTAAAGCTATTGTTAAACTATGTTTGCTTGGGTTGTAAACGTGGATATTTATTCTTTAAACGGTTTTGTTAAACTAACGATTTTATCAGGAAAACTATTTTTTCTTCTAAATTTTTAGAAAACTCTTTTAAAGAAAACCACGTTTTACAAAGCCAAGGTTTGAAAATATTGTGAATCAGGAATTGACGGATATGTTCGTTGAGTACTCAATAAGGGTAGGCTAACAATACTAGTCTTAGAGGGCTAGAGTAAGTCTTCTGGCAGGAGGCCACCTCTAGAAGATGAACTCTGCTTGAAAAGGCGATAGTGTTGGTTGGTCAGGCCAGTCCGAGCTAGCATTTGTACCTGGTATGGTATTATTTATATTCCCAACATGGATACCCGGATGGTTTTGTTGGGTGTAGAGATGGAGGAGTATCTCACCCGGTGAGCTGTGCACTCACCTTGATCAGAACGCCCAACGTGTGGTAATCTGGTCCGGACAAGGTGCACAAAGTGTGGTGCCTTGGCCATTTTGTTCTCATGGAACCCAACGTGTGGTGACATGACTGTTTATTCGAGTGGAAGATTTATTTTGTACAAAGTGTGACAATGAGAAAAACCCACTCCTTGCGGAAAGAGATTGTTTATGACTTGCCAAATTATTTCTACAAATGTTTTGCACTTTTCATACACGTACTATTCAAAACACCATGTGCACACACAGGACTTACTGAGATTTATTCTCATACTATTTTACATCATGTTTTCAGGAGATAGATTATGTTGAGGCAGCGGGGCTTGATAGTAAAGGCTTTGGCTATTTTTTTTCCTATGCTGTTCTAGAGGACTTTTGTCGTTTATACTTCTGAACGATATTTGTTTTATTTCGTTTTGCTTCAAGTTGAGCCTGATGTAATAAGAGTATTTCTTTATTTATCGAAGTTGATTCCTTTGGAGATTGCCTTTCTATTTTATACCTCGTTCTAAAGACCCCTTGTCCTACGGGACGGGGCGACATCCCCGCCCTTTTAGGGTACGTAGTCGTGGGGTGTTACAAACACTCTTCAAGGATTCTCACAAGTTTGTCCAAAATTGTGATAGGTGTCAACGTAGCAATAACATTTCTAAATCTAAGGAGATGCCATTGCAAATTTTTCAAGCTTGTGAAATTTTTTATTGTTGGGGAATTGATTTCATAGGCCCTTTTACTAGTTCTTTGGGTAACAAATACATCTTGGTTGCAGTTGAGTATATATCTAAATGGGTTGAAGCGCAAGCCTTGCCTACTAATGATGCACGGGTTGTAGTAACATTTCTTTAAAAACTTTTCACCTGGTTTGGAGTGCCTAAGGTACTCATTAGTGATAGGAGAACCCATTTTTGTAATACCCAATTGGATAAAGTTCTCAAATATTTAGGGGTTACTCATAAGTTTACTACCCCTTATCACCCCCAAACAAGTGGCCAAGTTGAGGTGGTTAATAGATAATTAAAAAGAATTTTAGAAAAACTGGTTAATCATACGAGAAATGATTGGAGTTTGAAACTAGATGATACGCTTTGGGCTTATAATGCTACTTTCAAAACTTCTTTAGGTACTATCCAATCGAATATTGACAAGGCCAATAAGCTTTGTCATTTACTTGTAGAAATTGAACGCAAAGCTTATTGGCCTATCAAACTTGTTAACTTTGATCTTGAGCTTACTGGAAAATCTAGGTTACTTCAGTTGAATGCCTTGGACAAATTGCGCATGGCTACACATGATAATTCTCTAATCTACAAAGAAAAGGTAAAAAGGTGGCATGACAAACATATTGCTCAATCCCTGTAGTTTACAGAAGGTGATCAAGTGTTGTTGTTTAATTCTCGCTTGTGGCTCTTTCCGGGTAAGTTGAAATTAAGATGGTCGGGCTCGTATGTAGTGACTAAGGTTTTTCCTTTTGGTACTCTTGAAGTCTCTCACCCGATTAACGGTACTTTCAAAATCAATGGAAATAGGGTGAAGCATTATTTTGGTGAAACTTTTGACACCTTAGATCATGTGGATAATTTTCTTTTTGATCCATAATTCTTCTTCCATTTTTTTTAATGCTTGTCATTTTATTTATTTTGATTTTCTTTTTCTAGATTTATGTTTTCTTGTTTTTGTTTCTTTAGAAGTTAGGTACTCTTGTGACTTTTCTAATTACTACTCCTTGTGGTGGATTCACACATGTTGGACATAATGTGTAATGGAAGTATTTTCTTCTCTTCATTCTTCCTCTTTATTTATTTTGGTCTTCTTGGCTTTGCTTTTATTGTTATATATTTGGCCACCGAGGACAATGTCCAATTTAAGTGTGGAGGGAAGAATGTGGGTGTTGAAGAGATTTTCCATATCATTTTTTTTTTTTTTGTTTTTGTGTGGAATGTTTTAAAAAATTTTGGTTTTTTTCATTGTTTAGCAAGGATGTAATTCTTTTTCTTACTTGGATATGAATTTTTGTCATTCATTTGGTGAATTTTTATGAAATTGATTTATTGGATAGGATATTATCAAGACTTGAGAATTTGGATTAATCTTGGTTATGCATTGGCATTTGAATATTATTTGATTCATCTAGATTCAATATAGAGAATATGATGAATGTGGAGAAAGTTTGTTGGCTAACTCTTGTATTATGGGTTTAAACTATGCTTAGCTTTGAGGATGATGAGGAATGTGAGGAGATAAAAGATCTTTGAGAGGAAAGATTGTGGAAAATTGTGAAAATTTTTTGTGAGTTGAAAAATTGAGAAAATGAGTTGCTATTTCCTCTTTGAAGACAAGAAGGTATTATTGTTGCTTGATTATGGGGGCCAATACCAATAGTGAAGAGAAATTCACTTTCTTGGGGCTATAAATTCCCAAAAGTAAAAAAGAGAAAAAAAGGTTGAAAAAATGATGAGTGATGACTAAAAGGGGTCCAATGCGGTGTGCGAAGAAAAATCCATGCACTTGAGGCTATTAATTCCCTAAGTCATTGATAGAGAAAATTGAGAGGAAAAAAATAAAAGCGTTTTCCTTACATCATGACTTGAGTTGTACAATTTTTAAATTTATAATACTTGAGTTGGTAGATAGCTTGACTTGTGTGATTCATGTTATCTATATTTTTACTTGAAGGGTGAAATAATTTTCTTAGACTAAGGTATAGACTTGATTAATTTTACATCAAGAATTTTGTGATGTCTTTGTCGAATGTTTCAAAATTTTGAATTATTTTAAAAGGGTTTGATGAATGGCAATAGTTGTATCTAAAGTTTGAAGGAAAATTATAATCCTTGGTGTGTTTCAAAATTTGTGGAAGAATAAAGACTTGTGTTTTGTTAATGATTTTCTTAGCTGAAAGTGTTTTACTTGATGACAATCAAAAGTTCAATTGTGGGGAAATTGATATGGGCTAAAATCATCATTATTTTTCTAATTATTTGAGGTTAAATTGAGATACTTTTGTTGTAATAACTAGGCATATTCCTTCCTATTTAATATTTTGCTTGTAGAAAGTATTTTTGACGAATTTGAGCAGATTAAAGTTGATTCCGAGCAAAATAGAGAATTTCCAGCACATAAATGGTGCCAGGTTTGGCAAGTGGACCAAGCAGTAGGTCCATTCTGCTCAAACAGTGGAAAATAGAGCAAAACTTAAGGAAAAAATAGAATACTCCTAGCACCAAGTAGGTCGAACGGACCCGGCGCCAGGTCCGCTCTGGAGCACAAAAATCATGTGCACGAATTTAGTAATTTTTCAAAGATTTTAGTATTTTTCAATTCCTACTCGGCTAAGACTCCTCAAGCAACGAATTTGGCATTAAAAAAACCTATAAAACCAAGATAAAACACAAGAGATAGAGAGTGAATACAAGATAAAAAATTCCACTCATTCAAAAGAGGAGAGATTCACCATTCAAGAAGGGTTGTTCAAGAGAGTCTTCAAAGCAGAATAAGAAGGCTTATTTATGAGTGCTTTCTTTTACCTTTGTTTTCTTTTTCTTAAACAATTGCATACTTAATGCTTCCATTGTAATTTGACTTTGGGGGGGGGGGGGGGGGGGGGATTCATGATTTTTTAAGTAATTTAGTCTCTTGATCAATTAATTATTGTTCTTGGTATTTGATTACTTATTTTGCTTACAGAGTTGGTTGATTAGTTTTTGTTATTAACTTGCTTGAAAAGGGGGTTGGTAATGACTTCAATTAATAATTTCATATTTGTTATCTCTTAACTTGCTTGAAAAATGGGTTAATTGTCTAGAACATTGGTAATCAAAGGTTGGTTGATGATAGCTAGAATATGGATTCATTGACTAATTTCATATTTTAAATCACCCACCTAGAATATAGGGGTTTATATGAGGATTGATTTTAATGTATCTTTTGGATAAGTTGGTTGAGACAAAATATGTTCACTAATTTAACTAAAAGATAATGATTCCATAGATTGCAAACGAAGTGAGTCTATATTAAGTCCTTCATGAGACCAATTTAATAATTGATTGTGAATTGATTAAGTGATTTATTATCATGTTTTCAAAAATTTTCATCTAAATTGCATATTTTCACATCCTTGAGTTGTATATTTCTTTATTTTTCTTTTTCTTATTTTCTCACTTTATTTATTTGGTTAAAGAATGAATGAAAAGTGACTACTGTGTACTTGTTCCTTTGAGAATCGATACTCGTTAATTCCCTATACTATGCTTGCAATAAGTATACTTGCTCGTATGTGTATTTTGGGATTAATGTTTTAATTAAAACTTAACTAATGTATGGATTTAAATTGGATGATTTTTATGCACCCAAAATTTATGTGTCAGTGACTAAATGTGTATACATTTGGGTAGCTCCATAAGATAAATGGGTACATGCTAGATGTCAATGATTATCGGACGAGTAATTAAAGGATGGTATATGTCAATGATGTTGGAATGTATGCCCACTAAGACTATATTTTTTTTTATGGAATTTCAATTATATAAATAAAAATTTTATTCTCATAAATTGTTTGTGTTTTCAAAATTTAATTTTTGCACAACTTCGTTTGAAAAAGACCCATTGTATTTAAGTAAGTTATCCATGTGAATAGAGGTCTTTCATAGTAAGGTATAGATCACGGGTTACTTAACACATAAAAGTTTGTTCTTATCCGAATGATGAGAATGATAATCTTATCATGGTAAGGTTATTATGTTATGAATTCCAAATGGGGAATGGCTAACTTTATGCTAGTGAGTAATCCTCTCACTTCATAATATATGCGTATTTCAAATATATAGAACTGGACCTGTAGTAGTGGTTTTTAAAAGTACTATTTGGTAAAAACCTAGACTACTACTACTATAGTATGGACTTATACCCTACAGCTTGAGTATGGGTTGCTGGTCTGGCGAAGCTGGAAGTATAAACTTTGATATGCTATAGTTGAGGTTCTATTATAAGACCAATATACTTGTATGTTAGGTATATCTAACTAGTTCATTAGGACAGACTTGTACAAGATAGCTTTTACACTATATTGCCCCCTGTGATTGTTCGAATAATCTAAATATCCAAAGCCCTGGGGAACATGACTTGGATGTTTGCTTTAGGATAACTTCTTTAGAAAGTGAAAATATTCCAGAAAGTTATAGATCATTGGACTACAGGTTTAAAGATGGTAGATGTTTTTTAGGGAAGTGTTAGTACACTCTTCCTCTCTAAATGCACGGTGATGTATAGAGGGATATTTTAATCATAACACCTGTAGGTCGGAAACTTTGCTAATGCAGTATTATCTTTGAGGTCAATATTTTCTTATGATAATATTAGAAAATATTTAAAATGCAAAATACGGATATTTCTATTGTAGGGGTATTTTAGTCACTTTAGTAACCAATGCGATGTGTCTTTTGGTCCTTGGAATAGCCCATAAGTCCTGATAGTTTTGGGATGAGGAATTGATCTTAAATAAAATGAATTTTATTTTATTCAGATACCCTAGTTTATTTATTGGGTTAGAATAGAATAAAATGTCTAAAAAAAGAGAATTAATTAATTAGTTTAGTGGGTTAATTAGTTGTCTAGGCTTGAGCCTAGATTGAATAAATAAATTAACTTGGGCCTAACCTAAAAATAGATTGCAGTATTAGATCGGTTTATTTGGGTTGAATAATTAATTATTGGGCTATTTATTTAGTCTTGGTTAAAATAAGTAATTTGGCCCAAAAGCTTAAACCAGGTCCGTTAGGCTAGGCTTGTGCCAGTTTGGCATTGGGCTAACCAGTTTAGACACGAGTCTAGTTTATTTATTCTGAATTCTTAGATTATAGTTCAGATAGAATTTGTATCTATCTTGAATTCTTCAAAGCTATCGGGACTCTGATATGGTTGAACAAACGGGAAAAAAGTAGTTGAATTCACCGTGTGTCTAGATCTTGCACTACGTCTATCATTCTTTCTACATTCCTTCTCTATGTATCGTCTTCAGGAAAATATACCGAAATAGAGTATTAACACTCTTGATACTGATTTTTAGCAGTTTGTCATGAGATATTCAAATACTAATTCTTGTTCTCTATTAGCTTTCACTAAGCCTTCAGGCAACGATTGTATTCCAAAAACCAAGAGTCCAGCGTGAATGAGAAGGAGCCATAGGCTCACTAGACAACAGCTAGAGACATCAAGATCAGAACCAGAAGCTTCAAGCAGTCAGCCAGAAGTGGTTCGAACAACTCCTTTTGTTTAACTAGTCAAACACAAATGCAGAGGTATAACTCTTCCACTGTGCAATATTTTCTACAATTGTTTGATTGTTTTAAATGCTCCTTGAGGCCACGATCCACCTTCAATATGGTATCAGAGCCATCATTTTTCAACTTAGAAGCATGCTTGGGTAAATAAAACTAGCCAATGGTTGTTTGATATCATGCTTGTGGTCCTTCGTTCTTTATTGGTATGGGATAGAAAAGCTGTAAGCTTTGTGAATGAAAATATAAGAACACTGTAATTTATCTGCTTTCATAGTGATCGTGTAAGCCCAATATTTTAAAGGGCATAAGCAATTATTTAGATTTGTTTTGGTTTGACTCTATAAACAAATTCATTTTTGTAAATGCTGCTAAAGAAAATGAACAAGAAGATGAACAGGAGTCGGTTCGCAAGCCATGTGGAATGAGGCGAGTTGCCAATTTTCTGAGGGGAAAAGCTGCCACGAGAGCCAAGCCAAGCCGCGGCTTAGCTATTCAAGCCAGCTGAAGCAAGGCCCAGCCTCCTGCGGTACTGCTAAAGCCTCCTGAGGCATGGTGCAATTTTTACACCTAGCCTTGATAGGCAAGTGCTAAGCCTCCCAAGGCTTAGTCCTGAGCTGATTGGGTCGTGATTCGGTCCATGGTTTAGTGCATGCAAGTGCTATGATCCAGTGTAGCGGGTGTATGAAGACCAAGAGGAATTTTTAATTATTTTTCCCTGTAATTTCATGCAGTTTTCTTTTTCATTTTGGATCCCATACCAGGCGAAGTTATTATTTTTGCGTAAGGAATATTCTACATGAAAAATAATAATATGGAATTTCAGATTAAACAAGACCATTAATTAAATTAACTAATATATTTAATTCTTTATTTGGACACTTAGGTTAAAAGAATAGAAAAGCATGAAAACGTTTATAATTTTCTAGTATGCTATTTTCTTTTAGTAACCTATGTGCACGTTGAAGGCATAGAAAACGAAAAACATAGGGCATGCAGCGGAAGCGAAGATCAAAAATTGGAAAAACTGAAGAATAGGGGAATCCTGATCAGAGCTGGCGCCGGCTCCGACAGCCCTAGTCGGTGCCTGTTGTACTCTAGCGGGACTTTGAGGTTAAAATTTTTTTTTACCTCTTTTCCTCGTTCTAAGAGTTGGTTGGATCGGAATATGTACTACCAGGGTAGGTACGCTGGTGGAAGCCTCTGGTGTGATTCCTGCAAGTCTCCAACTCCGTCTTTGCATGTAAGTGAATGACAATCTCTCAATCTTCTAGTATATGGCCTGCCTAAATCTGTTTGGTGAACAAATACAGACTAAGGAACCTTTTTTCTAGAGAGAGAGAGAGAGAGAGATGTCTGGCTTTTCACAGAGAAGTAGTCGTCTCAAAGAGTGTATGTTCTGTAAACCACGTTGTTTCCAATCCTCCTGTTTAACCTAAATAAAACCCTAGGTTAAACTGGACTGGGCCATTGGACTCCTAGTTTAACCTTTTGGGCTTAATTAATTATTCTAATTAGAACCACATAAATGGACAAATTAATAATTAATTTCCCAGCCCAAATAAACTAGTCCAATAAATAAGTCTATATTAGTTTAGTCCCAGGTTAATCTTCAACTATTCAAACTAGGCGAAAGCCTAGAATAATTAATTAACCCACTAAACTAACTTAATTAATTCTCTCTCTCCATGGACCTTTATTTTATTCTAGCACAATAATTAAATCAGGCTATTTAAATCAAAAAAAATTCCATTTAATTTAATTTAATTCCTTAGCCCGTATTTAATTAGGGCTCACGGTCTATACTAGGGACCAAAAGACATACCGCCTTAGCTACTAAAATGACCAAAATACCATTGCCATATAAATAGCTGTATTGTGCATTTTAAATATTTTCTAATATTATCATAAGGAAATATTGACCTCAAGAACAGTGCTGTGTTAGCAAAGTCTCCGACCTACAGGTGTAATGACTAAAATACCCCTCTATACATCGCCGTACATTTAGAGAGGAAGAAGTGTACTAACACCTCTCTAAATGACATTTACCATCCTTAGGCCTCTAGTCCAATGATCCACAACCTCCTAGATTGTTTTCGCTTTCCAAGGGAGCTACCCTAAAGCAAATATCCAAGTCATGTTTCCCAGGGCCTTGGATATTTAGATTATTTAGACAACCACAAGGGGCGATATAGTATAGAAACTATCTTCTACAAGTCTGTCTTAACTGACTAGTCACACATACCCAACATACAAGTATATTGGCCCTACGATAGAACCTTAACTATAGCATATCAAAGTATATGCTTCCAGCTTCGTCAGACCACCAACTCATACTCAAGTCGTAGATTACTTGTCTATACTGTAGCGGTAGTAGTCTAGGTTTCTACCATATAGTACTTTTAGAAACCACTACTATAGGTCCTGTTCTAGGTATTCGAAATACACTTATGTCATGAAGTGAGTGGACTACTCATTGGCTAAAGGTAAGCCATTTCCAATTTAGAATTCACAACATAATAACCTAGACATGATGAGATTCTCATTCTTATCAATTGGTTAAGAACAAAAGTTTATGTGTTAAGTAACCCGTGATCCATACTGTGAAACCCCACCTAAAGCCAACCCTAGAGTAAGGGGGTCGGGAATGCATATCATACTATTTTGCATGAATATATATGTTTTTGAATGGTTTTATGTGCTTTAGAGTTGTGGATTATAGGTTAAAAAGCTTAGTTATGCTTATTGAGTATGAGGGGTAAAATGGTAATTTTGCTTGAGGTCAAAATAGGAAGATGGCTTGAGGATTAAATAAGAAAAAATATGTGGGTGGGAAAATAAGAACAAGAGTTAGTGTGGTTTAGTGGTTAGAGCTTGGTGAATTAATTTCTAAGGTCATGAGTTCAAATCCCATCATTTAAGCTTTTATCATGATTATCCTAACTAAGTTTGAATTTTTGTTTTCTTGCATTTCATGGAAATAGGAATGTTGTCTTAGGGGAGACATGAAGAGAATGTCCTAATCTTATCCTCATGTCCTAAAAAGAATTCTAGGGGAATTCTTGTCCTTTTTATTACCACTAGCTTGTCCTAACATCTTAATAATTCAAAACCATTAAATCCTTTCTTTTAAATTCCAAAAAAATTCTGTGATAACTCCTCCACCATGAAATTCGAAAATCAGCTATGGTGGTTGGGAAGTTGGCCGAAAGTAGGAGGAGAAATAGGAAGGGTTTCCAAGAGAAAATCAATCACCATGAAAGAACCTTCAACTCCACCTTCATGTTGTGCATATCTTAGTGAAGGAAAAATCTGGAAATTTTCCAGATATTTTGCAGACCTTCTCTTCGAAAATTTAGCCAGTAAAACCACTCATTTTCTGCCAGAAAAATGGTCATTTCATGTGGCTTGAAGGCTGGAAAATCTGTGCAATTTTAGGACTGCACAAACAGCACCAAACCAGAAAAAATTCTGGGCATTTCGCAGCTTTCAATCAAGGGAATGAAGCTATTTTTAGTTCATCTTCAAGCCAGCAAAACCCCTCTGTATTTGTCCAGAAATAAGGCTGAAAAACCATCCTTGGAAGAACTTCAAACCCCCTCAAGAACCAGCTGCAAATCGGGCTGAAAGAAGTACAGAAATTCTGCACCAAAAATTCTGCAACATTCGAAACCATGAACAACTTGAAACCAGAATTTTCCAGCTTTGCTTCCTTCTAGCCTAGGCCGAAAATCACCCTTCAACCTCTGCAAAATTGAACCTTGCTCAGCTGTAGACTGAACACCATTAACCCCACACTCACCTTGAGCGTAAGGACTCCATGGTCACACCACAAAACACTCCTAAGATCACTCCATTCAAATTCTTTTTGAACTTCAAATAATTTCAGCTTTTTACACCATTAAAGTCACTCTTGTATTAGGCAAATAAACCAGAATTTCCTCTGCCATTTAAGACTGAATTTCTGCCAGCCTTGAGCAACATTGACCTTTAATCATTCCAGCAAAAACCCCTTGTGCAGCCGGCACCATTGAAAGTCATAGAAACCTCTGTTGATCAAAACACCATAGCTAACCTCTTACCCTAAACATCTCCACTATTTCCTCCATTTAAATTTCAAAAAAATCTGATCATCCTCTCTCCTTCTTGCTGAAAATCGAAACCCTCATTCATTCCATACCATTCGGCCAGCCTTCTTCCAAAATTCGTGCAGCACTTCTCTCCATTTTCACCTAGAACACCAAGAACACCAAGAACACACACTAACCTTCTTCAAGCCTAACCCTACTCTAAACACCTCCAATCACTCTCAAATACTCCAAATCACTTCAATTTAAACCCTAAACCTCATTTCTGGTATTTATAACGCAAAACCTAGCAAAAAAGAATTTTTAACCGGATCAAAATCAACTTTTTCTTGAAGGTCTCAAGAACATCAACAAGGTAAAACAATAACAACTTTCTTATTCATCTTCTTCCATTCAATTCTTAATACACCTTTCTAATGCTCTCTCTCTCTCTCTCTCTCTCTCTCTCTCTCTCTCTCTCTCTCTCTCTCTAACCGAAATGGTTGATCAAACCATCAACCATGGATGTTGTTTCGTTGGACCATTCAAGACACTCCATCGCGCGTGGACCTTCTTTTGTCTTCATCAAAGTACTCGACAATCAAGTATTCATTCTTAAATCTCTCTTATTAAATTCTGAAATCATGTCTCTTAGGTGTTGATAGGGAGATAGAATATTATTGGGAGATTGAGTATATGCATGTGGACAAAGGGATTGGGGTTAGTACATGATGATTGTTGTATATGACTAGGATGTATGTGTTTTCCTTTTGAATCAATTTATGTTCTTCATGCTCAATGAATTTTAGGGATGTTTGAAGCATGATTAGATATTATGACACCAAAGGTGATTAGGCTTTTATGTTCTTATTCTCAATGGAAGCCATGATTGATGATTATGCTTAGTAGGATTTTGGCCATGTGATGGTATGCGATAGTTCAAGTGTATGTTCATGAATGAAATGGTTTATTGTTTGATGATGGAGAATGTGATCATGAATCTTTTCTAGCACTAGGAAAATCATGATAAAAGATTATTTTCTTATTAATTCTAGGTTATATTCATTAACAAAATTTATTGCAAAAAAATTAGAATTACTACTATATTTTCCTTCAAAAGTTTGAAACACTAGGGGATTTGAATTGGAATATTTAATTAGACAATTAATATTTTTATTAAACAAAAATTTAATAAAATTCATTTATTCTTAATTTTATTTATTACTAATTAATTATTATCTATTAAAAAATTGTTTATATTAAAAATTATTTAATTTATTATTTATTTATAATAAAGCTATTTTTAAATTATCATTTATTAAAATTATTTAGGACTTAATATTATTTAAAATTCAAACCTTAGTTTATTTATTATTAATAACACTCAAGAATTATTATTTGAGTCTATAATTTATTAGCAATTATTTTAGAACTCCAAGTTATTTTAACTTATCAAAGTAGCCCTATTTTATAAAATTCTTTAGCATCTAGCCTTAAAGATTAGGACATTAAGGTCATGGTTAGTCATGGTTGTAACTAGCCGAGCTAAGAAATTATTTATGTAAGGCAGGTATAGCTCAAATGTAACCTTATGTTTTGTGTTTACCCCAGGAGGGGTTAGGTCGACCTTGGAAAACGTTTGAGTTGAGCAAGCAAAGAATCAGGTAAGCTCCTGCATGGAGTTTTGTGAAGACCAAAAGTTATTGTGGCAAGCAAATGCGATGTATATGGACATTTATTTTGTAAAGGCAATTAAGGACTGTGCTTTCCTTTTTATTTCAGTCAAGCAAAACATTTGAAAGTTAAACAAGCAGTTTTACACAAAATGCTAAACTTTTTCTAAAACCCAACTCTGACAAGACTTTTAGAAATCCATAATTGCTATTTCCAAATAAAGTGGATTATGATCAATTTTCTCCCAAGTGGAACAATCAACGTTGAGTACTCAATAAGGGTAGACCACCAGGACTAGTCTTTGAAGGGTTAGGGTTAGTCTCTCGAGTAGGTGGCCACCTCCGAGAGGTGAGTCCTTCCTGGATAGGATGCCGATCCGGTAGGTCATACCGGTTCAAGCTAGCAAGTTTCGGTCATGTGGATTGTGTGTTCCGGAGTGGACAACCGGTAAGTTTGGGTGTAGAGATGGAGGAGTATCTCACCCGGTAGGCAGTACACCTACCTTTTGTGAGCTTGCACAAAGTGTGGCATTCTGACTGTTATTTAGTCTTGGGGCCCAACGTGTGGTAACCCATGGCTACCCATTTGAGTGGCTGTATTTATTATGCACATGTATAGTTTGGAAAGTGAAATGCCACTCTTTATTTTCAACACTTATTTATTGCTTGCCAGCACCTTTTTCTTATGAAACTTTTACAACTTGCATACATGAGTTGTTTTACCTGAAACACTCAAAGCACACACGGGCTTACTGAGATTTTTATCTCACCACCTTTTATACCATGTTTTCAGGAAGATCCTGCTGTGCAGGTCATTAGCTAGATGTTGCCTATGCTTTGAAGACTCATGTTATTTACTTTATGTGATGTTTTGAGAGATTGTTGCGAACAGTTTATTTGGATTTGTTCCAGTACTTATCTTTTGGGTTGTAATAAGGTTAATTTTAAAGTCTTTATTTTATTTTCATGTAACCTAGTTATAAAGACCCCTTGTCCTCTGGACGGGGCGACATCCCCGGCCCTGATGGGCCTAGGTAATGGGGTGTTACAAGTGGTATCAGAGACTAGGTTTAGGCAAGTATTGATATTATATGTTTTGATTTATTAAGTTCAAATCTTTTATCTGACCTGTCTTGTTTGTGTTGTAGGATGGTTAGGATGATTAGAACCGCAAGGAAAGGGCAGCAATGTCACCCTCCCATTCCTATCTACCTAAGGGACTTACCAGTGCCTCAGCCTGCACCCCAGCCTGCACCCCAGCCAATCATTGCCCTAGATGATAGTAGTGACGATGAGGTCCAGATCATCGAGCCACCTCCAATACCCGTGATCGACTTGGTTACCGACAGTGAAGACGAGGAGATAGACATGGAATATGTTCCCCATCCTCCTAGCCCCATAGTGGACTTGACTGCTGACAGTGATGACCCAGGGGAGATAAATTATGAATCTCCACCTAGACCTTCCTTTGTAACCCCAAGTTGAGACCGGGGAGAGTTCTAGGAGACCCGGGAAGGAGCCCATAGATGGGTTCGCAAGCAGGGCTGGGATAGACTTCACTAGGAATTCTGGGAGGTGGTTATATGATGCCGACAATGAAGATTCTGATGAGGATTAGAGAGGCCAAGTTCTGCTATGTTTAGGGCGTTTTATTTGCAATTTTTCATAAACTCCTATGCTAGAAGTCCATGCACCTTTATTTCTTTATTTCAAAATTTATGCAAATAAGAGTACTTAGGGTACTCTAAGTTTTGAGAAAAATTTATATGTAATTCTTCATACAAAATTTGCATCTAATTTTCTTTCGCTTAACGTTGAATGTGAATGCATGCTCAATTTGGAAATTTTTAACTTTGATGCATAACTCATTATCTGGGGAATGGTTTAGAATGGCCCCCAGACGTCGCGCGGCCACATCCAGTAGAAGGGTTCCTGAGGCAGAGCCCGTGACACCAGAGGTTGATGCAACTCAAATTTCATCACCAAATCAAGGGGATGAGAATGAAATGGGGCTGAAAATGGGATCGGAAGAACCGGTTAGCGCAACGATGACACAAGTGTTCCACAAGGTGACGGAGATTCTACAAACCTTGACAGAGCGAAGAAATCTGAAAGGGGAAGACGAGGCATTGGAGCGGTTTCTGAAATTTCAACCTCCTATTTTCTTGGGGGAGGCCGAACAAGACCAGAAAGCGGAGTAATGGGTGGAACAAATAGAGGACATCTTTGCTATGCTCCAGTACACTGAGAAGCGAATGGTGAAGTTTGCTGCATTCCGACTGAGGGGTCCAGCTCAGGCATGGTGGCAAAGGGTTCAGGATGACTGGGAGATGATAGACCAAGACTGGACATGGGCTAATTTTGTGGAAGCATTCCGGGCAGAGTATATCCCTCAGTGGATAGTGGAGAAACGGGAAGATGAGTCCAGAATCTAAAGCAATGAAGCTTGACGGTAGCCCAATACGCCGCCCGGTTCACGCAGCTGTCAAAGTACTGCAAGAGGCTGGCGGATACTGAACAAAACAGAACGAGGCAATTTGTTAAGGGATTAAGGCAGGACTTAAGAAGGGCGTTAGCACCCTTTCCACCGGTGACTTATTCAGGGGCTGTGGACGCAGCCACCCGTACTGAGAATGAAGATCGCAACCGATTGGCTTCACGACAGTTCGTACCGACAAGACCGCCGCCAAGACCTTTTCAGAGGCAGCAACCTAACAAGCGTCCTGCCAACCAGCAATGGTAGAATCAGGGAAAGAAAGCCCGAATAGCACCGGTTGGTCCGGTGTAGAATCTTCCATTATGCTGGCATTGTGGGAAAATGGGCCACAATGAGAAAAATTGTTAGTCCAAAGGAGTTGAGTGGAAGTGCTACCACTGCGGAGACCCGAATCATCTATGGAACGCCTGCCCTAAACTTCTCCGGATCAGGCAGGGGAACCCAGCTCAGAACCCGGGGCCCAATCGAGCCAATACCTCGGGAGCTTCCGGGAGTGGAACGCAGAAGCCGCAAGTGAAAGCAAAAGTTTTTGCTCTCAACCAGGAGGAGGTTGGAGCTGATGCAGCAGTAATGGAATGTACGTTTACTATCCAAGGTCGTTCTGTTAATGCATTGATAGACGCTAGATCTACCCATTCCTATTTAAATAAGAATTGTGCATGTCAATTGGGTTGGGATGGAGTAGAACTACCTTTTACCTTGATAGTAAGTACGCCTTTGGGGAAAATGGTGCAAGCGGATCGGTATGTGCAGAATTGTAAAGTTGATGTAGGGAGAGAAAGCTTGCAGGGAGATCTAATAGTCTTAGCTATTGATGATTATGATCTAATATTGGGGATGGATTGGTTAGCGAAGCATGGTGCTAGAGTAGACTGTAAGAATAAGTCAGTTCAGTTCATTAGACCAGGATGTGATGTGTTGGAGTTCAACGGCGAGAAAGTAAAAGAATTGAAGTTTTTGATAGCTGGGGCTAAAGCCCAGAAATTGTTGAGGCAAGGATGTCAAGGATATTTGGCTTATGTGATAAACAAGCCGAAGGACCAGTGCACTCTGGAGGATACTGAGGTGGTAAAGGATTTCCCCGACGTGTTCCCTGCAGAACTCACTTCTCTACCTCCCAAGTGAGAAGTTGAGTTCACCATTGATCTAGTCCCAGGAGCGGAACCGGTGTCTCGAACCCCGTATCGTATGGCACCGGCGGAGTTGAAGGAATTAAAGGAGCAGTTAGAGGAGTTGGTGAGGCAAGGCTATATTAAACCTAGCATGTCACCCTTGGGAGCACCTGTGCTATTTGTAAAGAAAAAGGACGGGACTCTAAGGTTGTGTATTGACTACCGAGGCTTGAACAACCTGACCATCAAAAATAAGTATCCTCTGCCGTTAATTGACGAGCTGTTCGACCAGTTGCAAGGGTCCAGTTTTTACTCTAAACTGGATTTGAGGCAAGGCTACTATCAAGTAAGGATAAAGGAGGAAGACATTCCTAAGACGGCCTTCAATACAAGATATGGTCACTATGAGTTTGTAGTGATGCCTTTCGGGGTAACCAATGCACTCGCGGTATTCATGGATTTGATGCATCGAGTGTTCCAGCCTTACTTGGACAAGTTCATGGTGGTCTTCATCGACGACATACTTATATACTCCAAGAGCCCAGAGGACCATGCAGAACATTTGAAGTTGGTACTAGAAAAGCTAAGGGAGCACAAGCTTTACGCCAAGTTTAGCAAGTGCGAGTTTTGGTTGGATAGTGTGGTGTTTCTTGGTCACATGGTGACTAAGGAGGGAATCAAAGTAGACCCAACGAAGGTTGAAGCCGTATCAGACTGGAAGCAACTAGAGAACATCACCGAGATTCGAAGCTTTTTGGGGTTAGCTGGCTACTACCAGAGGTTTATTAAGGGATTTTCGACGTTAGCATCTCCTATAACCCGGCTGCTGAGAAAGGATGTACCCTTTGTTTGGAACGAAAAATGCGAAAAGAGTTTTCAAGAGTTGAAGCGAAGGTTAATGATAGCGCCTGTATTGAGTCTACCAGAGGCAGATAAATCTTACGCTCTATATACTGATGCCTCGAAGGAAGGCTTAGGAGCAGTTTTGATGCAAGATAGGAAGGTGATCGCCTATGCTTCTCGAAAACTGAAGCCGCACGAAGTCAATTATCCCACGCATGATCTAGAGCTGGCTGCCATTGTGTTCACATTAAAGAAATGGCGACACTATTTGTATGGGGCGGAATATGAGGTTTTCACTGATCACAAATGCTTGAAGTACATCTTCACCCAGAAAGACTTGAATTTGAGGCAGCGAAGATGGATGGAATTTCTGGAGGAGTACCGGTGTCCTATCAACTACCACCCCGGGAAAGCCAACGTCATTGCTGATGCCCTGAGCCGGAAAGTCAGAATGGCCAGGCTAAGGGTACAGGAGATCCAGGTAGTTCAGGACGTGTTGGACAGAAGAGCAGAAGTGTAAGAAAAGAAGATTATTATTAGCAACCTGAAGTTGATACCAAATCTAAGGCAGGAGATTGTTAAAGCCCAGCAGAGTAATGCAGAATTTCAGCGTTTCAAGGATAAGGAGCTTAAACGGCAAGGCAGTGAATTCCGACAGGACGGAGCGAGAGTGTTGTATTTCCGAGATCATTTGTCTGTACCCGAGGAGCACCAGTTGAGGAACAGAATTTTAGAGGAAGCGCATAAGAGCAAGTACGCCATTCATCCGGGAGAGGTCAAAATGTATCAAGATCTAAAAAAGTCTTACTGGTGGCCCGGGATGAAGCGAAACATGCTTAAGTATGTTTCAACGTGCTTGACCTGTCAGAAGGTCAAAGCGGAGCACAGAAAGGTGGCAGGATTATTACAACTGTTGCTAGTATCGGAATGGAAATGGGAAGAGGTGACCATGGATTTCGTTACCGGACTCCCTATGGCAAGGAACCAAAAGGACGCTATATGGGTGGGGGTAGACTGGTTGACCAAGTCGGCGCACTTCATACCCATGAATGTAAGGGATTCAATGGAAAAATTGGCTCAGACCTACGTGCGGGAAATAGTCAGATTGCACGGAGTACCTTCAAGTATTGTGTCTGATCGTGATCCAAGATTTACATCCCGATTTTGGGGTAAGTTTCAAGAATCGATGGGTTCTAATCTAAAGTTCAGTACGACGGAGCATCCACAGACCGAAGGACAGTCAGAAAGAGTTATTCAGATATTGGAGGATATGCTGAGAGCCTATGTATTGGATTTCGGGAATAAGTGGATTGAAAGTGTGTCGTATGCCGAGTTATCATACAATAACAGTTATCAAGCTTCGATTGGAATGGCTCCGTATGAAGCTCTATATGGACGAAAGTGTCAAGTACCGCTATACTGGAGTTGGTCAGAGGATGGACATATAAGCAAATCGGGAGAAGTCTATGTTCAGGAAATGTCGGACAAGGTTAAGTTAAATAGGGAAAGGTTGAAAGCGGCCCAGAGTCGGCAAAAGAGTTACGCAAACAATAGGTGGAGAATGTTAGAATTTCAGGTAGGAGACGGTGTGTTCCTAAAACTGACACCAAATAGGGGAATTCTGAAGCACCCAAAAGGGGGAAAGCTGAATCCGAGATATTTGGGTCTGTTTCCAATAAAAGAGAAAATTGGGCCGGTGGCGTACCGATTGGAGTTCCCAGATGGGTAGATAGGAATTCACGACGTATTCCATGTATTGCAGTTGAAGAAGTACAATGCCGATCCCGGACATGTGTTGAACGATGAGCCCTTAGTGCTACAACCCGACCTGAGCTATGTGAAGAAACCCGTAAGGATATTGGACCGAAGTATCAAGACTCTCCGGAACAAGCAGATTCCGATGGTAAAGGTGCAGTGGGAGCATCATGGCACGCAAGATGCCACATGGGAAATAGAAGAATGGGTGAAGCGGAAGTATCCCGATCTGAGATAAAGGTGCGTCTGAATTTCGGGACGAAATTCTCCTAAGGAGGGGAGGATGTGAAACCCCACCTAAAGCTAACCCTAGAGTAAGGGGGGCGGGAATGCATATCATACTATTTTGCATGAATATATATATGTTTTTGAACGGTTTTATGTGCTTTAGAGTTGTGGATTATAGGTTAAAAAGCTTAGTTATGCTTATTGAGTATGAGGGGTAAAATGGTAATTTTGCTTGAGGTCAAAATAGGAAGATGGCTTGAGGATTAAATAAGAAAAAATATGTGGGTGGGAAAATAAGAACAAGAGTTAGTGTGGTTTAGTGGTTAGAGCTTGGTGAATTAATTTCTAAGGTCATGAGTTCAAATCCCATCATTTAAGCTTTTATCATGATTATCCTAACTAAGTTTGAATTTTTGTTTTCTTGCATTTCATGGAAATAGGAATGTTGTCTTAGGGGAGACATGAAGAGAATGTCCTAATCTTATCCTCATGTCCTAAAAAGAATTCTAGAGGAATTCTTGTCCTTTTTATTACCACTAGCTTGTCCTAACATCTTAATAATTCAAAACCATTAAATCCTTTCTTTTAAATTCCAAAAAAATTCTGTGATAACTCCTCCACCATGAAATTCGAAAATCAGCTATGGTGGTTGGGAAGTTGGCCGAAAGTAGGAGGAGAAATAGGAAGGGTTTCCAAGAGAAAATCAATCACCATGAAAGAACCTTCAACTCCACCTTCATGTTGTGCATAGCTTAGTGAAGGAAAAATCTGGAAATTTTCCAGATATTTTGCAGACCTTCTCTTCGAAAATTCAGCCAGTAAAACCACTCATTTTCTGCCAGAAAAATGGTCGTTTCATGTGGCTTGAAGGCTGGAAAATCTGTGCAATTTTCGGACTGCACAAACAGCACCAAACCAGAAAAAAATTCTGGGCATTTCGCAGCTTTCAATCAAGGGAATGAAGCTGTTTTTAGTTCATCTTCAAGCCAGCAAAACCCCTCTGTATTTGTCCAGAAATAAGGCTGAAAAACCATCCTTGGAAGAACTTCAAACCCCCTCAAGAACCAGCTGCAAATCGGGCTGAAAGAAGTACAGAAATTCTGCACCAAAAATTCAGCAACATTCGAAACCATGAACAACGTGAAACCAGAATTTTCCAGCTTTGCTTCCTTCTAGCCTAGGCCGAAAATCACCCTTCAACCTCTGCAAAATTGAACCTTGCTCAGCTGTAGACTGAACACCATTAACCCCACACTCACCTTGAGCGTAAGGACTCCATGGTCACACCACAAAACACTCCTAAGATCACTCCATTCAAATTCTTTTTGAACTTCAAATAATTTCATCTTTTTACACCATTAAAGTCACTCTTGTATTAGGCAAATAAACCAGAATTTCCTATGCCATTTAAGACTGAATTTCGGCCAGCCTTGAGCAACATTGACCTTTAATCATTCCAGCAAAAACCCCTTGTGCAGCCGGCACCATTGAAAGTCATAGAAACCTCTCTTGATCAAAACACCATAGCTAACCTCTTACCCTAAACATCTCCACTATTTCCTCCATTTAAATTTCAAAAAAATCCGATCATCCTCTCTCCTTCTTGCTGAAAATCGAAACCCTCATTCATTCCATACCATTCGGCCAGCCTTCTACCAAAATTCGTGCAGCACTTCTTCCAAATTCTCTCCATTTTCACCTAGAACACCAAGAACACACACTAACCTTCTTCAAGCCTAACCCTACTCTAAACACCTCCAATCACTCTCAAATACTCCAAATCACTTCCATTTAAACCCTAAACCTCATTTCTGGTATTTATAACGCAAAACCTCGCAAACAAGAATTTTCAACCGGATCAAAATCAACTTTTTCTTGAAGGTCTCAAGAACATCAACAAGGTAAAACAATAACAACTTTCTTATTCATCTTCTTCCATTCAATTCTTAATACACCTTTCTAATGCTCTCTCTCTCTCTCTCTCTCTCTCTCTCTCTCTCTCTCTCTCTCTCTCTCTAACCGAAATGGTTGATCAAACCATCAACCATGGATGTTGTTTCGTTGGACCATTCAAGACACTCCATCGTGCGTGGACCTTCTTTTGTCTTCATCAAAGTATTCGACAATCAAGTATTCATTCTTAAATCTCTCTATTTAAATTCTGAAATCATGTCTCTTAGGTGTTGATAGGGAGATAGAATATGATTGGGAGTTGAGTATATGCATGTGGACAAAGGGATTGGGGTTAGGACATGATGATTGTTGTATATGACTAAGATGTGTGTGTTTTCCTTTTGAATCAATTTATGTTCTTCATACTCAATGAATTTTATGGATGTTTGAAGCATGATTAGATATTATGACACCAAAGGTGATTAGGCTTTTATGTTCTTATTCTCCATGCAAGCCATGATTGATGATTATGCTTAGTAGGATTTTGGCCATGTGATGGTATGTGATAGTTCAAGTGTATGTTCATTAATGGAATGATTTATTGTTTGATGATGGAGAATGTGATCATGAATCTTTTCTAGCACTAGGAAAATCATGATAAAAGGTTATTTTCTTATTAATTCTAGGTTATATTCATTAACAAAATTTATTGCAAAAAAAATTAGAATTACTACTATATTTTCCTTCAAAAATTCGATACACTAGGGGATTTGGATTGGAATATTTAATTAGACTATTAATATTTTTATTAAACAAAAATTTAATAAAATTCATTTATTCTTAATTTTATTTTTTACTAATTAATTATTATCTATTAAAAATTATTTATATTAAAATTATTTAATTTATTATTTATTTATAATAAAGCTATTTTTAAATTATCATTTATTAAAATTATTTAGGACTTAATATTATTTAAAATTCAAACCTTAGTTTATTTATTATTAATAACACTCAAGAATTATTATTTGAGTCTATAATTTATTAGCAATTATTTTAGAACTCCAAGTTATTTTAACTTATCAAAGTAGCCCTATTTTATAAAATTCTTTAGCATCTAGCCTTAAAGATTAGGACATTAAGGTCATGGTTAGTCATGGTTGTAACTAGCCGAGCTAAGAAATTATTTATGTAAGGCAGGTATAGCTCAAATGTAACCTTATGTTTTGTGTTTACCCCAGGAGGGGTTAGGTCAGCCTTGGAAAACGTTTGAGTTGAGCAAGCAAAGAATCAGGTAAGCTCCTGCATGGAGTTTTGTGAAGACCAAAAGTTATTGTGGCAAGCAAATGCGATGTATATGGACATTTATTTTGTAAAGGCAATTAAGGACTGTGCTTTCCTTTTTATTTCAGTCAAGCAAAACATTTGAAAGTTAAACAAGCAGTTTTACACAAAATGCTAAACTTTTTCTAAAACCCAACTCTGACAAGACTTTTAGAAATCCATAATTGCTATTTCCAAATAAAGTGGATTATGATCAATTTTCTCCCAAGTGGAACAATCAACGTTGAGTACTCAATAAGGGTAGACCACCAGGACTAGTCTTTGAAGGGTTAGGGTTAGTCTCTCAGTAGGTGGCCACCTCTGAGAGGTGAGTCCTTCCTGGATAGGATGCCAGTCCGGTAGGTCATACCGGTTCAAGCTAGCAAGTTTCAGTCATGTGGACTGTGTGTTCCGGAGTGGACAACCGGTAAGTTTGGGTGTAGAGATGGAGGAGTATCTCACCCGGTAGGCAGTACACCTACCTTTTGTGAGCTTGCACAAAGTGTGGCATTCTGACTGTTATTTAGTCATGGGGCCCAACGTGTGGTAACCCATGGCTACCCATTTGAGTGGCTGTATTTATTATGCACATGTATAGTTTGGAAAGTGAAATGCCACTCTTTATTTTCAACACTTATTTATTGCTTGCCAGCACCTTTTTCTTATGAAACTTTTACAACTTGCATACATGAGTTGTTTTACCTGAAACACTCAAAGCACACACGGGCTTACTGAGATTTTTATCTCACCACCTTTTATACCATGTTTTCAAGAAGATCCTGCTGTGGAGGTCATTAGCTAGATGTTGCCTATGCTTTGAAGACTCATGTTATTTACTTTATGTAATATTTTGAGAGATTGTTGCGAACAGTTTATTTGGATTTGTTCCAGTACTTATCTTTTGGGTTGTAATAAGGTTAATTTTAAAGTCTTTATTTTATTTTTTTTTCATGTAACCTAGTTATAAAGACCCCTTGTCCTCTGGACGGGGCGACATCCTCGGCCTTGATGGGCCTAGGTAGTGGGGTGTTACACATACCTTACTGTGAAAGACCTCCATTCACATGGACCACTTACTTAAACACAATGGGTCTTTTCCAAACGTAATTGTGCACAAATAAAATTGTAAATTCACTAACAATTTCTGAAAATAAATTCTTTTATTCAAACATTCGATATTTACATCAGAAACCTAGTCTAAGAGGGCATTTTTTCCAACACACGTTTTCTCAAAGACCAAAGTCTTTGGAAATTTTATGATAAGGAAAAAAAATTTCTCAAAATTAAATGGTTAATTTATCTTAAAAGTAAAAATTAATCCTTGGTTATTCTCTTAAAGATTTTATCCTTAACACAGAGAATATTTTAGATTTAGATATTTTTGTAGGTTAAAATGGACAACCATTTTAATTTATTTTGCAAGGTAAGTTATTTTTTGTCAAATAAAACTTGAGATAAAAGTTTCTTTAAAGTTTTAGAATGAAATTTTTGAAATTATTAATTACTTACTAGGTAAAATTAATCTATAGAAAAATCTTTCAAAGGATTTTATCTTGACATAGAGATTTATGGATTTAGATATTTTACAATGAGTTAATGGATACCTAATAGGAAATTTTTAAAAGGATATTTTCTTGAAAAACCCTTGTCTTAATAGACTAAGTGGGAAAAGGGTTCCAACGGCCCCACAACTTCCATTATGATCCTCATTAGAGATCGTGGGTCTTCTCGCATCACCCTAGGAAAGAACCCGTATAGGATTGAGATTCCACAAGGATCTAGATTTAATGGATGGATATAGTTGATGCCTAGGACACGTACTGTGATCAGCCATCCCATGGTAGAGATCATAGTGCAAGGATTGTCCATAGGAAATAAGAAGAAATGGCCATCCTCTCAATAGAGTTATCTTCTGGATCATTACCTAGAAGGATAGTCAATATGTGGTGGTCAACACACTCATGGTGGAGATCATAGTACAAGGATTATTCACAGGAAATAAGAAGAAATGACCATCCCCTCGATAGAGTTATCTTCTGGATCATTACCTAGAAGGATAGTCAATATGTGATGGTTAACACACTTAGCTTAGGAAACTGTTAATCTTTCCAAGAAGCTATATCAATTCTCCTAAGAGCCATATTGATCATATTAAAGATAATGGTAATAAGGTTAACCATTATCAAATTTAATAAGATGATAAAGTGTACATTTTATTTATTTTTCACAAACTAAGAATTTTCCTATATTTTTAATTTTCAGAAATGGTTAGTGGAGGTTTTTTTAGTCCTTTAGCCATTATTCTCCATGAGAATAAGTTAATGAGAACAAACTATGTTAATTGGAAAAGGAACCTGGATATAATGCTCACAGTAGAGGAGTATAAGTATGTCCTTTATGAAACCTGTCCTGTTCTCGGGGATAGTTCCACCAAGAAAGAGCGAAAGGTTGAAAAGGCATGGAAGAAGGCTAATGAGATGGCTTGTTGCTATATGTTAGTCTCTATGTCTAATGTGCTCTAGTCTAGACGCAAGCACATAATTACTTCTTATGACCTTAGCACATCATTAGTCACGATGTTCACAAATAAGAGCTAGCCCATAAGGTAAAAAGCTCTTAGAATGCTTATCAACACTAAGATGGCTGAGAGAGACCAGTTAAGGAGCATATGCTTACTATGATTACTTCTTTCAAGAAAGCAGATGCCTTGGGGACTGTGATTGACCCCAAGAGCTAAGTGGATATAGTTCTTGAATCTTTACTAAGCGCTTTTACTCAGTTCAAGTTGAACTACAATATGAATAAGTTAAACATAAGTTTATAGAAATTAATGAAAAAGCTCCAACTGGCAAAGAAGGTCATGAAGCCATAGTCAAAGTCTATGATAGCTAAGGCTTCTTCTTTGAAAACTAGACCAAGCCCAAAAAGTTTAAGAAGAAAAAGGGTAATGCAGTGGCCGAACCCAAAGACAAACCCAAGGGCAAATGCTTCAAGTATGGGAAGAAGGGACACTAGAAAAATGAGTGTCCAAATCTTCAGGCCAAGAAAAACCTCACAAGTAATATGTTCTATCTAGAGTTAGTATCTATGGTTGGATCAACTTCCACGTGGATTATTGATTCTAGAGCCACTAATCATATCTATAACTCTTTGCAGGAGTTTAGAAAGATAAAAAGACTCCAGAAGGGCGAATATAGATTACGCATGGGAAATGGAGCACAGTGTGGGCCAAGGTAGTGGGAAAGTTGGAACTTAGATTTGAGAGTAATTATTTTGAATGATATTTTATATGTACTAGTTTTAGAAAGAATTTGATTTCAATTGCAAAACTAAGAAATCATTTCTATTTTGTTTCTTTCCATTTTGATATCACTATCAATAAAAATAGAGAAGTTTTATGTACTAAGAACATGTATAAAAATTTGTTCTTCATAAATCCTATGAACAATTAAATAAGTAACGCTCAAAGTGAACCTTTAAGTAAGAAGAGAATGACTAATGTCAATTACTTGTATCTTTGGCATCTATTGTTGGATCACATTAACTTAACTAGGATTTAGAGGTTAATCTATAATAGGCCTTTGGGCTCATTGAGATAGGAAAGTTGGTCTTAGTGTAAATCTTACCTAATGGGAAAGAGGACCAAAAGGTCTTTTTTTCCAAAAGACAGATAGAGCCAAGAAGATATTGAGTCTCGTTCACACTTGTGTATGTAGTCCTTTATCTACACCAACAAGAAGAGGGTTTGAGTACTTCATCACCTTTACGAATGATTGTACTAGGTATAGTTACGTTTACCTGATAAAGCACAAGTCTGACTTATTTGACAAGTTTAAAGAGTTTAAGGCTAAAGTGGAGCATCAAACATGTAAACTGATCAAAACTTTACGATCGGATCGTGGTGGAGAGTATCTCCTCGAAGAATTTAAGGATTACATAGAACATCATGAGATAGTATCACAGCTCTCTGTGCTGGGAACACCCTAGTAGAATGGAGTAGCTGAGAGAAGGAATAGGACATTGATAGAAATAGTCCATAGTATGATATCTCATGCTACTCTTCCTAGTTTTTTTTGGGGGGGGGGGGGGTGGATATATCCTGGAAATAGTTGCATATCTTCTAAACTGGGTGCCTTTCAAGTTAGTACCTAAGACACTCTGTAAGAGGTCTAAACCATCTCATGATATAGGGCTATCCAACTTATGTATTGATCAAGGGAGACAAATGAGAACCAAGATTAGAATTATACTACTTTATTGGGTATCTAAAAGGAGCTAAGGGTTGTTACTTTTATCATCCCAGGGAACATAAAGTACTGATAAGTTCTAATACTAGATACTTGGAGGATGATCAAAGTATATCCACAAAAAGTTCAACTAGGTTGGAGCTCGATGAGAAGTTATCTTCTGAATCAACTTCTTCTGACCCGATTATTGAACAAGAAGAGGCACAACCTCAGGAACCTATCTAATGTTAGTGTTGTACCCTAGAGGCAATCACTTGTACATTGTATATGACACATTTTATTTTAATAAAATGCATTATTTATCTTACAATTCCTTTTGTTTACTTTAAGTAATATAACTGTTCGATAAAGTCCATAGTACAACACTATGTTAAGGAAATCATCATAGAGATCATGATATGAGATTCCTACTGTAGTGGATGGTGTTAGTACTTAAATAGTCCATAGTCATAGTATTAATGAGACAGGACATCATTAACGTTAAGACTAGCATATGTTAGACTTCCTGATTTGATCAGGCGGTGGTTCTCATAACCGTGAGTATTGAGATACTCAAAGTTAACACATGGATGCTTGTTAATGGAACAAGTTCATTAGATGACCTAGCTTTGAGATAATCACATGGATAACTATTTAGTACCAGTTATATAATCTCAATATAGCAAATGTGCAAGTATCCTTAGACTTGAGATCTCCAAGATACTTTGTTTGCTGAGCTTTGTACTTTGATTCCAATCTCCAGAGCTCGATCGAGGGCCGCCTATGGGATGGATATTGGGTACATTGTTAGGTAAACGAAAGTAGTTGAGAGGATCAATAAAGGATTCACCACTCCTAATAGTAGGGGCGAATATCTCATGACCACTTGTAGGAATTACTACTCGGAAAGTTCTTGGCTAAGGTGATTGTGTATTAGAAACAATTTCAATTGATACAAATCTAGAGTAGTAGGTTTCTGGTACAAGTACTATTGTATTCGGGCCAAAATTAATTCTGGAGGGAGTTGGCACTAATTTTGTACTCCAAACCGAATGAGATATTGTATGGTGAAAGGAATTAATTACACTGAAGTTTGTTATTGAAGGGTTCATGTCAAGCCACTTGACTGCTTGGACTCTTGGGTGGTCATGATGTGTTGCTAGATACTGCTCATGATATGGGAATATGGATTTATTAATTGATGAATTAATAAACCAATCTTGATTAGAATTAATAGGATTAATTCTAATTAATTATGGATTATTAATCTCAAAGACATTTGGATTAATTCATGTTCGCTACCAATTGACTGGGAAACCTAACAGGTCACACACAATAGAGGACTATATACTCAAGATGTTATTTGATAACATAGAGGGGTTAATTGCGTGAAAGAGAAGTTGTTGTGGATAAATTATAATTAGTTATAATTTGTGGTCCAAGTAGTAATTATGAGAACTTGATATTTCCAATTACAATTAGGAAATTCTAATTGTTTAAGAATTTTAGATTTTCAGTGGATTTTGAAACATATATTGGATATGCTCGAAACCCTAATCTAAGGGTGATTCACACGAAAATAGGAGCCACAAAATAAATGTCTTCTTCTTCTCTCTCTCTTTCTCTCTCTCTCTCTCGTTTTGCTGAAAACAAAAACAGCCTTAGCCGCCACCTTTTTCTGCTAGCACAGGAAATTTTGGTGCTTGAGTATTCCTCTTGTGGATTATTGTTAAAGATAATCACGCACTGTGATTATAGTGGTTAGACGTTCAACCCACATGGAGTTTGCACAACAAGATTGCTGGATCGTGCCTCGACTTCAAGAAGAAATTTTATTTTTCAAACGATCAAACAAAGGTAAAAAGCTATTACCTTTATTATCTTTATGTCTTGTTTTCCACACATAGGCGGGTTCTGAGATGGTATTTCGTTTATTTTTCGCTGCGCCATATAGGATACAAACTTGAGATACCCAACATATAAAGGGAGCCTCGTCACAGTGGAGGGTATCTAGGATTCCAGAAAGATGGATTAGACTAGTTTTTGATCTAGTCTCCAATCAATGGGAATAAGATCCTACTAGACACAAAGAGGTTATAGCATATGCCAATGTAAACCTATGGCATGAGGCAATAAAAGTTGAGATTGAGTCTATGTACTTTAATTATGTTTGGGATCTTGTAGCTTCACTTGAAGGGATAAACCCCATTGGGTGTAAATGGGTATGCAAGAGGAAAAGAAGTGCAGATGGAAAGATGGAAATCTTCAAAGTTAGGCTTGTGATAAAAGGATATACTCAGAAAGAAGGAATCAATTATGAGGAAACCTTTTTCCTAGTAGCCATGCTTAAGCCATTTGTATCATTCTTGCCATCGCATGTTATTATGTCTATAAGATATGGCAAATAGATGTTAACACGGCCTTTCTTAATGGCCATCTTAGCGAAGACATATATATGTCTCAACTGGAGGGCTTTATTGCTAAAAGCCAGGAGTATATGATTTGTAAGCTTAAAAAACCTATCTATGGACTTCAGCAAGTGTCAAGAGCATGGAACATTAATTTTGATAAGACTATAAAATCTTACGGGTTCACTCAAAGCAAGAATGAACCATGTGTGTATAGGAAACTAGATGGTATAAATGTGATTTTCTTATACTATATGTAGATGACATTCTACTCATTGGGAATGATATAAAGACATTGTCATCTGCTGGCTATCAAGATAACTCAATATGTAAGACGTAGGAGAAGCCAGTTACATTCTTGAGATTAAGCTTCTTAGAAATAGGAAGCAGAGAATATTAGGTGTATCTCAATCTACATACATTAACAAGATGTTAGCCACATTTAGCATGAACTCATGCAATGGAGTACTAATCCTTTGCAGACATAGGTTGTTTCTTTCTTTAAAAAACTGTCCTAAGTCTCAAGAACTGTTGGAAGTCTCATAACGCCATACTGTGTACTAGGCCAGATATCTATTTTGTTGTATGCTTAGTTAGCAGATATCAGTCAAACCCTAGGAGGTTCATTAGTAAGCTGTAAAGTATATTCTCAAGTATCTCAAAGGAACAAGAGATTATATGCTGGTTTATAGAGATGATGACTTTATTCCTACATGATACACAGGCTCAAATTTCTAAGCAGATAAGGATGAAATAAAATCCACTAGTGGATATGTCTCCGCCTTATCTAGAGGAGCTATTTTATGGAAGAATATTAAGCAATCCTGCTAACTCAACCATGGAAGTTAAGTATGTCGCAGCTTCTGAGGCATCCAAGGAAGTAGTCTTGCTCCAGAAGTTTCTCATAGAACTTGGAGTCGTGCTATAGATAAACAAGCCAATTGCATTGAATTGCGACAACACGGGCGTAGTCTCGCGATCTAAAGAACCCAGGAACCACAATAAGGGAAAGCATAAAGAGAGGAAGTACCACCTGATCCAAGAATTTACTCAGAGACAAGAAGTCATAGTGGAACAGATAGCCCCAGAGAAAAATTTAGTTGATCCATTCACCAAGCCTTTAGCTGGGACAGTCTTTAGAAGATACTTAGACACTATAGGGATGGCTACCTATAGAATTACATAGTCTTAGAGTATAAGTGAGAGATTATTGGAATGTATGCCAACTAAGACTATATTTTTTATATAATTTCAATTATATTAATAAAAGTTTTATTCACATAAGTTGTTTATGTTTTCAAATTTTAATTTTTGCACAACTTCGTTGGAAAAAAACTCATTGTATTTAAGTAAGTAATCCATGTGAATGGAGGTCTTTCTCAGTAAGGTATGGATCATAAGTTACATAACACAAAAAAGATTATTCTTAATCAAATGATGAGAATAGGAGTGTCATCATGGTAAGGTTATTGTGTTGTGAATTCCAAATCGTGAATGGCTAACCTTTAGCCAGTAAGGAATCATCTCACTTCATAACATAAGTATATTTCGAATACGTAGAATTAGACTTGTAGTAGTGGTTTCTAAAACTACTATTTGATGGAAACCTAGACTACTACTGCTACAGTATGGACTTAGACCCTAAGGCTTAAGTATGGGATGGTGGTCTGCCGAAGCTGGAAGTGTATGTTATAGTTGAGATTCTATTGTAGGACCAATATACTTGTACATTGGGTATATGTGACTAGTTAGTTAAGACAGACTTATACAAGATAGGTTCTATGTAACACACCACTACCTAGGCCCGCTAGGGCCGGGGATATCGCTCCATCTAAAGGACAAGGGGTCTTTATAACTAGGTCACACAAATAAAATAGCAGAATAAAAATAATAATTTAACTTAAAATTTATTAAACCCTAGAATAAATCCAAGAATTCTCAAAAGAAAAATAAATCCATAAATAAAATCATCCACTATCAACTCTCCAAAGAAATACATAAAAATAAAAGACAACATTCTCTTCCAAGGCAGATAACACTAGCTACTCATCCCCATAGCAGGATCGACCTAAAATCATGGTAAAAAGGTGATGAGACAGAAATCTCAGTAAGTCCGTGTGTGCTTTGGGTGTTCAGTGAAAACAGTTCGTGGATGCAAAGTGTGAAATCTTTATAAGAGACATATTGGCAAGCAATAAACATTAGTCAAAAGTAAGAGTGGTGTTTTCCTCTTTTTTGAAACCATACAAGTGCACAATAAAATCAGCCACTCAAAAAGGGTGGTCATGGGTTACTACACGTTGGGCCCCATGTCCACACGGTCAGTACGCCACACTTTGTGCATACTGCCGGTCAGGGTTAGCATGCCACACTTTGTGCAGACTGACAAAAGGTAGGTGATCGGCCTACCGGACAAGATACTCCTCCTTTTCTATACCCAAACAACAACCGGGTGTACATTCCGGCAAAACATAGTCACTTGACTGAAATAAAAACTGCTAGCTCGAACCGGCATGACTAAGTAGTACTGATGTTTCTCTAAGTTGAGCTTATCTTCTGGAGGTGGCCTCCTGCCAGAAGACTCACTCTTGCTCTTCAAAACTAATACTACTAGCCTACCCTTATTGAGTACTCAACGTAACGTATCCCACTTGGGAAAAATGACAAAACATAGTTCCACTTGAAAATGGCAACTAAGGTTTTCCAAAGTTTGGGGCAAAACTGGTTTTAGAAAGAGTTTTAGGTTTTGAGTAAAATCGCCCCTTGATTTGCAAATAATTTATTTGTCTGAAATGAGAATGGAAATATTCCTCAATTGCCTTTACAGAAATGAGTGACCATGCACTCTACATTTGGCATCCCATAAAAAAAAATCAATTTTCATCAAACAGGTTTTATGCAGGAGCTTACCTGATCCTTGCTCACAATAAAAGGTCTCCAACAGCTGACCTAACCCCGCATGGGCAAATACAAACCACAATCAAACTCAAGCCAAAAATCCACTTTCTCAAATTAAAATATCTCAACTCACTACTATCATGACCCTAGTGTCCCAAGCTTTAAGGCCAAATAATAAAGAAAAAAGGTCTCTAAGTTAAGGCTAATTTGATATTTAAAATAGTTAATCTTTGGGAAATAAGTACTAATATGTTGTAGGTTTAAATCTTGCTAAGAAAAATTTAGAGTTTATTTGATGAAGAGTCCTAGGTGGTTTTAGGTAAAATAATGATTTATTAATAATTTAGTTGTTAAAAAAAATAATTGATAACTAAATTAGTTGAAAATGAATTTTTAATGAGTCTTGCTTGAAAAATAATAAATAAGTTTTAATAGGTTTTGATTAAAAGATAATAATTAAATTTATAATAATCAGTATTTTACTAATTATAATTATTTCCATAAAAGGGTTTAGTTGATTTCATTATTTTATATAGTATCTATATATTTTATTTTTCTAGCAAAAACTATTATTTATTTGACTAAAATATCCTTTATATATATAATAATCCAAATCTACCATTCTTAGGGTTTTTTTTTTTAAATTACTAGCAAAATCATATTATTAAATATTTTATTCATTAAATAAAAATTAGCTTAGGGACAACTAGATCATGATCATATTTCTATGGCTAATCACAATCATGAACATATACAATCCTTCAATTCATCCAAATCATGCATACAAGCATAGATCTCAATTTATCAAGACATGATCTAAATCCCTACTAGCATAAATATGATCATGGCTTTAATAATCCAACATGAATATAAATCTTATTCATCAAAGGTGACATAATCTCTAGCATACTTCATCACCAATACTACCTATGACATCGAGACTTGCATTAAACCTCAAATCATCATACAATCAACCAAGATAATCCATTCATTTATAAATCCCATGTCCTTCATATTCATACATATATTCATGCTTCAATCTCAACAATACATACTCAAATCCTATCCACAATCCACCTTCTATCAACATCACCCTAGAAACATGAATCTAGAGTTTAAAAGAAAGGTTGAAGGGACTTACTTGATTGATGATTAACTTGAACGAGTTTTGAATGGATCTCAACTCCTAAATGTCTAAATCTGTCCAAAGAAGATGAAGGAAGCATGGCCATTGGAGAAGAAGCCATTCAGCCAAGAGGAGAGAGATTCGGCCATGAGAGAGAGAGAGAGAGACCATTAGCATGTTTATTCATATATATATATTCATTAGAGATCACGATTAGAGAAGATGAAGTTGTTAGAACAATCCTACCTTGAAGGTATTCTTGAGTCCTTCACAAAATTTCTGGTTTTTTATCCAAACTAGAAAGTTAGATCTTGGAGTTTGATGTTAAAAATGGTGTTGATGGACCCACAGTAGTGAGTAGACTCAATCTGGAAATTTTAGAAGAAGTTTGAAGTGATTTGGAGGGGTATTAGGTGAAAGGAAGGAGTAGGAGTTCTTGGTGTATTGTGTGTTCTTGATGGTTGAAGGGAATTAGGAGCTTTTGTTTTGCAGCTGCCAAAATTCTGTAGGGTTTTGGGAGATAATTCTCTGGTTTGGAAGGGAAAAGGAAAGACTAGTTGTTGGAATCCTTGAAGAATATTTTTAGGAAGCAAATTTGGAAACTAAATATTCAAGAATACCTTTGATTATGGGAGAGCTTTTGGAAGCCTGCCATGGCTGAATTGCTGGGTAGTGTTTCAGCTATATGAATGCTGATTGAGGGAGGCTTAAGGTGGCCGAAAATACTGAGTGTAATGGTGAAGGAAAGGTCTAGTTGTTTGAGGTATATTTTATGGAAAGTTGTTAAATCATGGTGGCTGGAATTTTGGTATCCAAATCAAGGTATGATTGCAGAATTTTTTTTGGAAATCTTTTAGGCAGCCATGACTGGATTTTCGTGCAGAAGCTTGGGGAGGATAATGGATTTCAGTTATTGGAGGTTTAAGGGTGGTTTGTGCAAAAGAATGATGGAGTTTCGGCTAGGGTAGAATTAGGAAACAAAGCTGGAAAATTACTGCACAGAATTTTCGCAATGCTGGAATTTTTGGGCAGTTTTCGGCTGCCATTTTCCAGCCAGCTTGCAGAGAGTTTGAAGGAGGTTTTAGGGGTCTTTAAAGGCTGGTTTCTAGCCTTCTTTAGGGAGGAAAAATGTGGATAAGGTTCTAAGCAAAAATTGAAAGAAAACAGCTTGGTTTTGGACATCCAAAGCTGCGAATTTGCCCAGGAATTTTCTTGGTTTTGCACCACCTTTGTGCAGTCCGAAAATGGCCAGAAAAATTCAGGTTGCAAGCTAATCTACAAGGCCATTTTCTGGCAGCATTTGGGAGGGAATAAGGGCTAAGAATTTTGACACCTTGAAGGCACAAGAAGCTGGAAAATTTCAGTTCATTCCAAGAAGAAAGATGAACCTAACTAGAGGGAATTTTTAGAAAGTTCACTAGAGGAATTTAATTCACTTGAAATCCTTCCCCCTCTTCCATTGCTTCGGTCCATAAGATGTCTTTTACTAAGACATTTTGAACCTTCAAAGCCACAGCACCTTATTTGAATTTTTTTTTGGAAAGAAAATGGCTAGAACAATTTGATCAAACTAATGAGTTGAGAAATAAGAAAAATTAAGGATCAAGAAGAAATGAATTTCCCTTAGGAATTTTGTGTAGAGCAAATGAGTAGGATTTGGATATTCCTATCATGTCTCTCTTAGGACAACATCTATACCCTACTCCCAACACATAAGGCCGAAAATGATACTTCCCAAGCAAAAATAAAATTTAACCAAGCTAAAGCTCCTATAATGGAATTTGAACCCAAGACCTCAAGAATTAATTCCAAAGCTCCAACCACTAAACCACAACAACTCTTATTTTTATTTTCCCCCTAAAAATATTTTCCTATTCAATCCTCAAGCTATCTCCCCTTTTCCACCTCAAGCAAAAATTATCATTTTGCCCTTCTCACTCAATAATCATAATCAAGCCCTCTAGACTATAAAACACAAATTCAATGCACATAAAATCATATAAAATATATATTTAAACATGCAATAAAATATGATATGCATCCCAACCCCCTTACTCTAAGGTTAGTTTTGACTGGGGTTTCACATTCTACGCTATATCGCCTCTTGTGACTGTTCGAATAATCTAAATATCCAAGGCCTTGGGGAACATGACTTAGATATTTACTTTAGGGTAACACCCTTGAAAAATGAAAACATTTCAGGAAGTCATAAATCATTTGACCAGAGGTCTAAGGATGATAGATATCCTTTAGAGATGTGTTAGTACACTCTTCTTCTCTAAATATACAGCGACGTATAGATGGAAATTTTAGTCATAACACATGTAGGTCGGAAACTTTGCTAATGTAGTATTGTCCTTGCGGTCAATATTTCATTATGATAATATTAGAAAATATTTAAAATGCAAAATACTGATATTTCTATAGTAGGGGGTATTTTAGTCACTTTAATAACTAATGTGATGTGTCTTTTGGTCCTCGGAATAACCCTTAAGTCCTGATAGTTTCGGGATGAGGAATTGATCTTAAATAAAATGACTTTTATTTTATTTAGGTAGCCTAATTTATTTATTGGGGTAGAATAAAATAAAAGGTCCAAAAAGAAAGAATTAATTAATTGATTTAGTGGATTAATTAGTTGTTCCGGGCTTGAGCTCGGATTGAATAATTAAATTAACCTAGGCCTAAACTCAAAAGAGACTATAGTACTAAATCGGTTTATTTGGGTTGAATAATTAATTATTAGGCTATTTATTTAGTCTTGGTTAAAATAAGTAATTTGGCCCAAAATCTTAAACTAGGTTTGATAGGCTAGGCTCGAGCCAGTTTGGTGTTGGGCTAACCAGTTTAGACACAAGTCTGGTTCAGTCATTTTGAATTCCCAGATTATAGCTTAAATAGTGTTTATATCTATCTTGAATTCTTTAAGGTTATCAGAACTTTGATATGGTTGAACAGACGGGAAAAAAAGGTGTTAAATTCACCGTGTGTCTAGCTCTTGCACTACGTCTGTCATTCTCTCTGCATTCCTTCTCTGTGTATCATCTTCAGGAAAAGATATAGAAACAGAGTATTATCACTCTTGATACTGCTCTTTAGCAGTTTGTCAAAAGACATTCAAATACTAATTATTATTCTCTATTAGCTTTCACCGAGCCTTCAGGTAACGATTATATTTCGAAAGATAATAGTCCAACATGAATGAGAAGGAGTCGTAGGTTTGCAGGATAACAACTAGAGACGTTGAGATCAGAACCAGAAGCTTCAAGCTATTAGCCAAAAGTGGTTCAAACAACTTCTTCTGTTCAACCAGTCAAACATAGACGCAGAGGTATAACTCTTCCACTATGCAATATTTTCTGCGATCATTTGATTGTTTTAAATGCTCCTTGAGGCCGCGATCCACCTTCAATTGAGGAAGATGTTAGTGTATTTTTCTTATCTCAATGACGGGTGTTATATAGAGGGGCATTTTCATCATTACACATGTAGGTCACAAACACTGCACTTGCAATATTATTCTCAAGGTCAACATTTTCATATGGTGATAAATGAAATATTTAAAATGATAAAATATAACTATTTGTTAGCAAGAGTATTTTAGTCATTTTAGTAGCCAAGAATAATATGTCTTTTGGTCTCCAGAGTAGCTCAAATAACATGAGCAAATTTTATTTACTATATGGACTTATTGGGTGAAATTTATATTGGAAGAAATTATTCTAGGAGTCCAATAATTATTTATTTGGGCTAGAATAATTTTATTGTACTAATTTAATTAAATTAATTTATTAATTAATTATCTTAAGTAATTTTATTCAATTAGCACGATACTAATTAAATAGATCTTTTATTAATTAATTGATCCACTTGGGCCCAATATTGCTCCTTTAGATGATAATAGTAACCACTTTTTATTCTTTTTGGATACCCAACAAAATAGCACAATTTTGATATTGGCTTTAATTTATATCCTTTGATCAATACATAAGCAAGATATCCCCATATCATGAAATGATTCAGACTTGGCTTTCGCCCAATTCACATTTTATAGGGCATCTTAGGTGTTGACTTGGAAGGTACCAAGTTTAGAATAACTCTTCTCCTTATTATTCTTTATTCTAGGAAAGGTTGTTATAAAACTTAACTATGCTAACAAGACTAAAGTAAAGCCCCTACCTCTGAATCTGGTTGGCTTGATTGGATTCGATTGATTTAATATCCTCTCATACCATCTAGTTCTCACGGTGTCCTACATCCACCTATGTTCCACTATCTCTAGGGCATATTCCCAAAAAGAAATTGGCAGAGTTACATGAGACACTATGCTTCAGACTATTTCCATCAATGTTCTCTTCCTTCTCTCAGTTATTCCATTGTGTTGGAGTGTCCCAAGAGCACTGAATTGAGATACTATCACATGATATGCCATGTAATCCTTAAACTCACCTAGAAGGTATTTTCCACCACAATCTTATTGAAGGGTTTTGATTTGTTTACCGGTTCGACAATCTACCTCAACCTTATACTCTTTAAACTTGTTAAAAGAGTTAGACTTGCGCATTATCAAGTAAACATAAGCAAACCTTGTACAATTATTTGTGAATATGATAAAGTACTCAAAACCTCCTCTTGTTGGTGTAGATAAAAGACCACACACATCAGTATGAACGAAACTCAATATTTCTTTGGCTTTATCTACCTTTTGGGTAAAAGACCTTTTGGTCATCTTACCCATAAGGCATGATTCATACTAAGGCCAACTTTTTAATCTTAATAAGCTTAAAGTCCTATCATGGATTAATCTTTGAATCTCAACCAAGTTAATGAAACCTAATCTTAGATGCCATAAATATGAGTCATTGATATTATTCTTCCTCTTCTTATTTACAGGTTTAGTTTAAGCATTATTTGCCTAATTGATAATAGGATTTATGAACAATAAATTTCCATACATGTGCCCAGTACATAAAATATTTCCATTTCTACTGATAGAAACATAAGAATGGAAAGAAATAGAATATCCATTATTAATAAGCTTAGCAACTAAAACCAAATTCTGTTTGAAATTAGGTATATATAAAATATCCTTTAATAAAAGAATTCTATTACAACAAAAAATTAGCTCAGATCTCCCACTGCTCAAGCCTATACTCGTGCTCCATTTCCCATGCGAAGACTATGCTTACCTTTCCCGAGTCTCCGTATCATTCTTTACCATTGCAAGGAGTTACAAATATGGTCAGTGGCTTTAGAATCAATAATCTAAGTGGATGATGATCTAACCATTGTTATTGACTCAAGATAGAAAGTAATACCTGTTGAATTCTTCTTAGCTAAAAGATCTAGACACTCCTTTTTTTAGTGTCCCTTTTTGTCGCATTTAAAGTATTTTTCATTGGGCTTGTCTTTAGGCAAGGACTTAAGCTGTGCCCCTGGCTTTCCTTTCTTCTTCCTGAACTTTTTGGGCTTGGGTGGTCCAGTTCTTGAAGAAGATGACTTAGCAAAGAAGGCCTTAGACTATGGCCTCATGATTTTTTCTGCCGTCTAAAGCTCCTTCATCAGTTTTCTTAGAGTCATCTCTAACTTGTTCATATTGTAGTTTAACTTGAACTATGAGAAGGAGTTTGGCAAAGTCTCAAAGATTATGTCTACCTGGCTCTTAGGGTCAATAGTATCTCCAAGGACTTCTACTTCCTTGAAAGCAGCAATCATCTTGAGCATATACTCCCTAACTGATACATTGAGCCATCCTAGTGTTCATGATCACCCTAGGAGCCTCCTGCCTCGTTCGTCGGCTCTTATCAACGAATATAGTAGCCAATGATGTGCTACTATCATATGTAATGGTCATCTGCTCACCTCTAGATTACAACACAATTGACATGGAGGCCAACATGTAGAAATAAGCTATCTCGTCAACCTTCTTCCATGTTTCTTTAGCCTCTCGCTCCTCTTCAGTGGAACTCTCTCCAATCACAAGACAAGGATCATACAGGACACACTTATACTCTTTTGTAGTGAGTATTATATCTAGGTTTCTTTTCCAGTCCAAATAGTTTGGACCCATTACCTTGTGTTCATGAAGAATAACAACCAAAGAATTAAAAAAACCCACAATTGACCATTTTTTAAATTTAAAAAATAAAAATTCTCAGTTTATGAAAACAAAAAAATAATTTGTGCATTTGTTTCTCATATTAAAAACTAATAATAACTAACCCTAGAACTATTATCTATAATATGATCAACTTTGGCTTTTAGAAAAGCTGACGTAGCTTTTTGGGAATATTAATAGTTTTGTAAGCTAAGTGTGTTATCCATCATTAATTGACTATCGTTGTAGATAATGATATAGAAGATAACTCTATCAATGCGATAGTTGTTTCTTCTCATTTTCTACAGACAAACTTCGCACTACGACCTCCAACATGGGCTGGCGGATCATAGCATATATCTCGAATATCGGTTATATCCATCCGTTAACTCTAGATCCTTATAGAATCTCCATCCTATATGGGTTCATTCCCAAGCTGACACGAGGAGACCCACGTGAAAGGATAGCGGGAAAATAAAAATCGCAGCAAAAAATAGCAATTTAAAATTTTTTTTCGAGCCAAAGTCTAAAAATACTTACTTTTAGGTCACTTAGATTGAATAATCGAAGGATTTTGGCTTGACGGAATGCTTTGATTTGTTATGACTACTTGTTCTGCAGGAATACTTGCCAAATGTCCACTCCTTCGTATCAAACATGCACCAAAATTGCTAGTTTTAAATCTTGCAAAGTATTTTCGAACCTCCTATAGGCTATCTACCAATGAAAGTAGAATAATAGATGAAAGAATAATTTTCTTCAAAGAATATTGAGAGAGCTATTATTTTTTTTTCAAAGAAAAAATTAAAAAAAATCAAGCAAGAAGCGGCCACTTTTTTTTCTTAAAGAAAACAAAAAACTTTTTCCTACGTTTTTTATATACACGGTTAACCACCTAAACAACAATTAGAAAGTCAACAATTTATCTCAAACTGGAAACAAATTTGGAACTATCAAATTCGTGTACACCACAAAACTAAAACTTGCTTTTACTTTTTTTTTCTTTCTTTACTTTTTTGATTTTTTTTTTCCTTTTACTTGTGATGGCTATCCTTTGTTTCCAAAATAACAAAAGCTATCACACACACCCTAATGGGCTATGATTTTTCTAATTAGCCCAAGACTAATTAAATAGCTCCCTTCTTAATTAATTAATCCACTTGGACCCAATATAAAATTTTTTAAGACATTTAATTAATAAACTAATTTAATTAAATTAGTCCAAGGCCAATTAAATATCACCCTTATTAATTAATTAATCCACTTGATCCCAATATGAAATTACCTAAGATAATTAATTACAAAATTAATTTAACCAAATTAGCCCAATAAATTATTCTAACCCAAATAAATAATTATTGGACTCCTAGAATAATTTCTTGCAATATTAATTTCACCCAACAAGCCCATATAGTAAATAAAATTTACTAAGGTTACTTGAGCTACTTTGGAGACCAAAAAACATATTATTCTTAGCTACTAAAATGACCAAAATATCCTCGTTAACAAATAGCCGTATTTTATTATTTTAAATATTCTATTTATCACCATTTGGAAATATTAACTTCAATAATAATATTGAAAGTAAGATGTCTTCGACCTATAGGTGAAATAGTGAAAATACCCCTCTACGTAACACCCGTTATTAAGATAGGAAAAATGTACTAATACATTTCTCAATGACATCTACCATCCTTTGATAACTAGTCCAATAATTCATGACTTCCAATATATACCAACTTATTTCTGAGAGCTACCCAAAAGCAAACATACTAAGTCATGTTTCCTAAGGCCCTAGTTTATTTAGATTATCTTGGACAATCACAAATGGGTGATACATTCACTAAGTAAAACGCAGAAACTCTATTGTATAACTCCGTCTTAATAAACTAGAGTTATACACCCAATGTATAAGGTTATTGGCCTTACATTAAGAACTCACCCATCATACATCAAAGTGTACAAGTCCAACTTCACCAAACCACCAACTTATACACAAATCTAAAGGTACTCGTCCACGTAGTAGTGGCGATAAATTAATCTTTATTTATTATAGTACTTTTATAAAGATTATTTTTGTGTGATCCAGTTCTACATATTTCAAAAACGCTTACACTATTGGCGTAAGTGGACTACTCACTAATCTAAGGTAAACTATTCCCCATGTAGAAGTCATAGTGTAACGATCTAAACCTTAATAATGCTCCTAACTTTATCAATCAATCAAGAATAATTTTTTTTTCTTATGTATTAGTAGCCCATAATCTATTTTTTTACTGTGAAAGCACGACCCAGTCACATAGATTATTTACTAACACACTTAAACGTTAATATGTACATATATGTAAACAAACAAACATTAATGAATGAAGTATTTTATTAATTTTTAAAATATAGAAATACATTGTCCATTTTTGGCTTACATTCTAACAATCGCCCATTTGTACTAAATGGACTATGATAGTCCGTACGTGCCTACCCCTATGACATCCAAGTGTCTTTGGAAAATCTTCTCCATCAGAGGCTTAGTAAATAGGTTTGCCAAATTATTTGAAGAGGAAATCTGGTCAACCACTATCTCCCATTTTTGGATGAACTCCCAGATCAAATGATACTTATTCTCAATGTGATTGCCCTTGCTATGGTTCCTTGGTTCTTACATTGCGACACAACTCCAGAATTATCACAACATATGATAATGAACCTATACATTTGTAGTACAACTCCAAGTTCTATGAGAAAGTTTCAAAGCCAAACAGCTTCTTTTGAAGCTTCTAAAGCTTCCACATACTCAACTTCCATGGTGGAATTAGCAATACAAGATTGCTAACACTCCTCCCTGAAATAGCCCTTCTAGACAAAGTGAAAAAGTATCTACAAGTAGATTTCTTTTCATCTTTATCTACCTAGAAGTCTTAGTTAATGTAACCAGGAGGAATTAAATCATCAGCTCTATAAATAAGCATAAAATCCCTCGTTCCCTTTAGGTACTTTAGTATATCTTTACAACTTAACAATGGTCTTCCAATGGGTTTAACCAATACCTGCTAACCATGCCCACTACAAAACAAAATATAGTCTTGTACAAAGCATAGCATATATAAGACTTCCCACTGCCAAGGCATAGGACACTGTTTAGAATACAAGGTCAATCGTTCCTAGAGGGTATAATTATCTTTTTACACTGATCCATGCTAAACCTAACTAATATATTGTCAATGTAAATAGATTGAGATAAGCTTAACATTCTTTGCTGCTTACCTCTTAGAAGCTTTATACTAAGAATATAGCTAGCTTCTCCAATATCTTTCATGCTAAATTGACTTGATAGTCAAATCTTTATAGATGACAATATCCATACATTATTTTCAATAAGTAGAATTCCATCTATATAAAGTACTATAAAAGATAAGTTATTCCTATCTACCTTCTTATACGCACATGGTTCACCTACGTTTTGTATGAAACCATAAGACCCTACAGTTTCATCAAAACATATGTTCCATGCACGTGATTCTTGCTTAAGTCCATAAATGGACTTCTTTAGCTTACAGGCCATATGTTCTTGGCTTTTTGTAATAAAGCCTTCAGGCTGGGTCATGTTGATGTCTTCATTGAGATAGCTATTTAGAAAAGCTATCTTGACATCTATTTGCCATATCTCATAGTCATAATAACATGCAATGACCAAGAAAATGTGAATGGACTTAAGAATGGCAACAGGTGAAAAGGTATTCTCATAATCAATCCCTTCTTTCTGAGTATCACCTTTCACAACCAACCTTACTTTATAGCTTTCCACCTTTCTATCTGCACCTCTCTTTCTCTTGTATGTAGATCATGATTTGACTTCAACCCTCTCTTAAAAACTTTTAAAGGTCCAACAGACTAAATATGCAAGCAATAGTTCGATGTCAGCTGTCTCATCTGATCCATTGCATCCGGCACAAGAAGGATTTTTATCTTTTACTCTACCTGGAAGTGAAAAGAAATGTCAAACTAAAAAGTGGAGTGGGAGTTTAGGCATGTTAGTTTTAGTAATGACCTTCATAGCAGGACCGTCCTGAAAATATGGCATAAAAGGGTGGTGAGATAAAATTCTCAGTAAGCCCGTGTGTGCTTTGAGTGTTTCAAGTAAAACAGTTCATGTATGCAAGTTGGAAAACTTTCATAAGAGAAAGTGCTGGCAAGCATTAAATAAATGTTAAAAATAAATATCGGTATTTTACTTTTCAAACCATACATGTGCAAAATAAATACAGCCACCCAAAGAGGTAGCCATGGGTTACCACACGTTGAGCCCCATGACCATATATTGGTTAAAATGCCACACATTGAGCATGCTGACAAAAGGTAGGTGTACAGCCTACCGGGTGAGATACTCCTCCATCTCTACACCCCAAACTTACCAGTTGTGCACTCCGGAAACACACAGACCACATGCCTGAAACTTACTAGCTCGGACCGGCATAACCTACTGGACTGGCATCCTATCCGGGAAGGACTCACCCCTCAAAGGTGGCTACCTACTGAGAGACTTGCAATAACCCTTCAAAGATTAGTCCTAGTAGTCTACCCTTATTGAGTACTCAACGTTGCTTGTCCAACTTGGGAGAAAATTGATCATACGTTGATTTACTTGGAAATAGTAATTAAGGGTTTCTAAAATTCTTGACAAAGTTGCGTTTTAGAAAGAGTTTAGCATTTTGTGTAAAACTGCTTGTTTAATTTTCAAATGATTTGCTTGATTGAAATAAAAAGAAAAAAACGGTCCTTAATTGCCTTTACAATCGAATGATCATACACATTGAACTTGGCTTGCCACAATAATTTTTTGTCTTCAAATAACTCCATGTAGGAGTTTACCTGTGTTGGGTATCTCAGGCTCGTATCGTATACGGCGCAATGGAAAATAAAACAAGATACCATCCCAGGACTCATCTATGTGTTGAAAACAAGACATAAAGAGAGTAAAGGTAACATCTTTTACCTTTAGGTGATCGTCTGAAGAACAAAAAAATTCTTCTTCAAGTTGAGGCGCAATCCAGCAATCCTCATGATCAACCTCCACGTGAGTTGAACGTCTAACCACCATAATCATAGTGTGTAATTATCTCTAATAGTAATCCACACAGAGGATACACTTAAGCACCAAAATTTCCTGTGCTAGCAGAAAAAGATGGCAGCTAGGGTTCTTTGATCAAGATCAAATCGAGAGAGATAGAGAGAAGAGAGAATGTTCGTAGCTGTTGTTTTGTGTGTTTATTGATCTAAACCTCAACTAGGCTTTCAATTATATCATATATATATAACCAAAATATCCTGCTAAAACTGAGACTTCTAATCCTATTAGAATTCTCTAATTGTAACTGGAAACATCAAGTTCTCACAATTACAACTTGGACCACAAATTATAACTAATTATAATTTGTCCACAACAACTTCTCTTTCTCTCAATCAACTCCACTATGTTATCAAATAACATCTTGGGTATATAATCCTTTATTGTGTGTAACCTATTAGGTTTCCCAATCAATTGGTAGAGAACATGAATTAATCCAAAAGTCTTTGAGATTAATAATCCATAATTAATTAAAATTAATCCTATTAATTCTAATCAGGATTGGTTTATTAATTCATCAATTAATAAACCCATATTCCCAGATCATGAGCGGTATCTAGTAACACATCATGACCACCCAAGAGTCCAGGAAGTCAAGTGGCTTGACATGAACCCTTCAATAACAAACTTCAGTGAAGTTAACTCATTTCACCATACAATATCTCATTCGGTTTGGAGTACGGAATTAGTGCCAACTTCCTCCAGAATTAATTCTAGCCCGAATACAATAGTACTTGTACCAGGAACCCACTACTCTGGATATGTATCAATTGGAACTGTTTCCAATACACAATCGCCTTGGCCAATGACTTTCTGAGTAGTAATTCCTACAAATGGCCGTGAGATATTCACTCCTACTATTAGGAGTGGTGAATTCTTTATTGACCTTCTCAACTACTTTCGTTTACCTTACAATGTACCCAATATCCATCCTATAGGCGGCCCTCGATCGAGCTCCAAAGATTGGAATCAAAGTACAAAGCTTAACAAACAAAGTACCTTAGAGATCTCAAGTCTAAGGATACTTGCACGTTTGCTATATTAAGATTATATCACTGGCAGTAAATAGTTATCTATGTGATTATCTCAAAGCTAGGTCATCCAATGAACTTTTTCCATTAACAAACATCCATGTGTTAACTTTGAGTATCTCAATACTCACGGTTATGAGAACCACCGCCTGATCAAATCAGGAAGTCTAACACATGCTACTCTTAACGCATTAATGATGTCCTGTCTCATTAATACTATGACTAGGAACTATTTAAGTACTAACACCAGCCACTGTAGTAGGAATCTCATATCATGATCTCTATCATGATTTCCTTAACACAGTGTTATACTAAGGACTTTATCCAACAATTATATTAGTTAAAAGTAAACAAAAGAAACTATAAGATAGATAATGCCTTTTATTAAAATAAAATGTGTCATATACAATGTACAAGTGATTGCCTCTAGAGCACAATACTAACAACCCGATCCTTTGCTTGCTTGAACTTAAAAATCCTCCAAGGCTGACCAAACCCCGCCTGAGGCAAACATAAGGCATAAGTTTATACTCGAGCTATACTTGCCGTACATAAATAATTTTTAGTTCAACTAATTACAACCATGACCTTAATGACCTAAGCTTTAAGGCTAGATGATAAAGGATTTTATAAAATAAAACTAGCTTGATAAGTTAAAATAACTAGGGGCTCTAAAATAATTACTAATAAGTTGTAAGTTCAAATAATAAATCTTGAGTATTATTATTAATAAATAAACTAGTGTTTAAATATTGAATAATACTAAGTCCTAAATAATATTAATGAATGGTAATTTTTAAATAGTATTATTATAAATAAATAATAAATTACAATTAATTTTTAAGTAATAATTAATAGATAATAAATGATTAGTAATAAATAAAATTAATAATAAATGAATTGTATTAAATTTTTTATTAATAGATAACAAATAAATTTTAATATAAATAATATTTATGAATATAGATAAAAGTTTGAACTATAGTTTACAAGGTCATTAATATTTTATTTCTAAAAGATCTTTTTTATTACTATACATATATATATATATATATATATTATTTTTAATAAAATGTATTATTTATTTAACAAATAAAATATCAATATTTCATTTAATATTCCATTTCCAAAACTTCCTAGGTATTTTGAAACCTTTAGGAAAAAATCTATGATAATAATTTTAATTAAGGTAATAAAATTTGTTACTAAAAATAACCTAGGATTAACAAGAAAATAATCATGATTTTTCTATTGCTAAACAAGATTCATGAACACATTCTCCAACATCAAACTATAAACTAATCCATTCATGAACATAGGCTTAAATCAACACATACTATCACATGGCCAAATCCCTACTAGGCATAATCATCAATCATGGCTTCAATGGAAATAAGAACATAAAAATCCTATTCACCATAGGTGTCATAACATCTAACATGCATTAAACATCCATAACTCTCCTAAGACATGATGAACAGACATTGATTCTCAAGAAAATCTATATAGCTTAATCATATACAACCATTCTCGTGTCCTAACCCCAACCCCTTCATTCTCATGCACACACTCAATCCCCCATTCATATTCTATTCTTCCTATCAACATCTAAGAGACATGAATGCAGAATAAAAAAGGAGGATTAAGGACAAATACTTGATTATTGATTACTTCGATGAAGACTTAAAGAAGGTCCACGCGATTGAGAGTCTTGAATTGTCTAAGAGAAAAAAAAAACAGGCATGGTTCTTGATCAACCATTTCGGCCGAGAGAGAGAGAGAGAGAGAGAGAGAGAGAGAGAGAGAGAGATCATTAGTATGATACATTGATGGTTAAATGGAAGAGGATGAACAAATGAGTTGTTCTTGATTACCTTGATGATGTTCTTGAGACCTTCAAGAAAAAACTGGTTTTTCATCCGAATGCAGTTTCTTGTTTGCAAAATTTTGTGTTATAAATACCAGAAATGAGCACTAGGGAGTATGTAGGAGTAATTTGGAGTATTTGAGAGCGATTGGAGATGTTTAGGGTGGGTTTTAGCTTGAAGGAATGTAGTGTGTGTTCTTGGTGTTCTTGGTGAAAATTGAGAGAGTTTGAGAAAAGGTGCTGCACAAAAATTGAAAGAGTGTTGGCCGAATGTTTTAGGGGAATTAGGAGTTTCATTTTTCAGCTAGAGAGGAAGGGAATAATCTGATTTGTTTCAAATTCAAATGGAGGGAATTGAGGAGTGGTTTGAGGTATAGGATATGCTAATGTTGTTCGGTTGATGAAGGTTTCTTTGTTCTTCAATGGAGCTAGTTGGACTGGTTTATTTTACTGAAATGAATGAAGACTGTTAAGGCTTTAAGGCTGGCCAAAATTCAGTGCTTAATGGCAGAGGAATTTTTGGTTGAGTAGCTTAATACAAGTGTGTTTTCATAGAGCAAAATTTTGGAAATTTTTTAAGTTCAAATGTATTTTGAATGGAGTGATCTTAGGAGATTTTTTAGGTGTGATTGATAAGGGCTAAATTAGTCATATTTTTCCTAGTTATTTGAGGTTCTTTTGTGATACATTTTGTTCAATAACTAGTCATATTCCTTCATATTTGAGATTTTAACCTTGGAAAGGTATTTTGTTCATTATTGCAAATTTTTGGGGTAAAACGAAAAAAAAAATGTCGCAAAACAAAGGAGAGGTGGCGTCAGCTAGGGCCTTAGAACTGGCGCCGGCCATGCACTGTTGACATGAACTTCGAAGCGACGGAAAAATTGGTGAAACAGAGTAAAATAGAGTGGAACTGGTGCCGACTCCAAGAGTCAAGGCGGCACCGGCTGCATTCTGGTCTTTATTGTGCAAAATTCAGAAAAAAAAAATGACGAACAAGTAGAGAAACAGAACACAACCGGTGACGGCTCTGAAAGCCTACGCGGTGTCGGCTGTGCTCTGAAGTTAAGGTGGTGCTTGATTTTTTCTACGCAGTTTTTGGTAATCTGTAGAGTTTTAGTATCTTCCAACTTCTACTTGGCCAAGAACATTGTACCTACGAGTTTAGGCACTTCCTAAGCTTATAAATAGATGAAAAACACAAGGGAAAATGGGAAAATTCATTGATCATCATAGAAAATCACTCAATCAAAGGAGGAATTCTTCAATTCAAGGAGGGTAGTGCAAGAAGGTCTTCAAAGGAAGAAGAATGAGGCTTATCTGTGAGTGCTTTCTTTTACTTTATTTTCTTTATCTTGAACAATAATATGTTAATTATATTATTGTAATTTGACATTGTTGTAGATATTCATGATTTTTAGAGTTATTTGATCTTTTGATTAATTGATTGTTATTCTTGGTATTTGATTACTTGTGCATGTTATGAGATTAATTGGTTGGGTCTTCCCATTAACTTGCTTGGACAAATGGGTTAATGGTGGTCTCAATTGATTAGTTTCATATTTGTTGACTTTTAACTTGCTTGGACAAAAGGGTTAAGAGTAGGGACAAAGTAATTAAACGTTAATTGATGTCTGCCAGGATATGGATTCATTAGTTAATTTCATGCATAATTTACCAGGAATGGGAATTAAATCAAGGACTATGGTTAATGCATCTTTTGGGTAAGACTGGTTGAGACAGGATATGTGCTGCTAAGTTACCTAGAAGATAGGGATTCATGGATTGGACAAAGAAGTGAATCTATACTATCCTTCATGATGTCAAGAGAATAATTAGTTATAATAAAGATTAAGTACTTTAGGTCATGTATGTTAAAATAATGGTTTAAGTTACATAATTCTACATCCTTGACATGTATATATTTTATTTTCTTTTATTTTCCTTTTTATTTATTTTTCACTTTATCGAGTAGATTAAACAATAAAAGATAGGTAATTAATGTCTACTTGTTCTTGGAGGATCGACACTCGTTTGAACCCTCTGCTCGGTTAATGATGAGTACGCTTGCTCATATGTGTAATTTGGGATTAACGTTTTAATTTAAACTTGATTGGAAATGTGCTTATTTTTTATATAATTTTTATACCCAAATCCAAACACATCAGTGATTATAGAGTCCAAGTGTTCAAGGTAAGTTGAAGGGTTAATGGTGTTCAGTTCATGGCTGAACAAGGTTCATTTTACATAGGTTTGAGGGTGGTTTTTCAGTCTAGGCCTAAGAAGACAAGCCGGAAATTTTCTAGTTTCATGGTGTTTAAGGTTTTGAAAGGTTTGCTGAATTTTCTATGCCGAATTTGCAGTTTTATGCAGTCCGAATTTGCATAGAAATTTTAGTCTTCAAGCTACATGAATTGATCATTTTTCTGGCAGTAAATGAGCAAAGAAACTGGCTGAGTTTTTCAAAAGCTAGACTGCTCAAAAATCTAGAAAATTTCTAGGTTTCCTTCATCAAGAACATGAACAACATGAAGATGAGTTTAAAGGTTCTACCATGGTGATTGATTTCCCTTGGGAACCCTTCCTAACTCCTCTCCTATTTTTGGTCAACCCTCCAATTTCCAAGATTAATTTTCGAAATTCAAAGCCAAGAAATCCTTACAGAATTTTCTGGAATTAAAAGATGAGTTTTGATGAATTTTGAACTATTTTAAATTGTGAAGATGTTAGGACAAAGCTAGAGGTAATAAAAAAGACAAGAATTCCTCTAGAATTCTTTTTAGGACATGATGATAGGATTAAGACATTCTCTTCATGTCTCCCCTAGGACAACATTCCTATCTTTAAGGAATGTAAGAAAACAAAAATTCAAACTTAACTAAGATAATCATGAAAAAAAACTTAAGTTATGGGATTTAAACTCATGACCTTAGAGATTATTTCCAGAGCTCTAACCACTTAACCACACCAACTCTTGTTTTTATTTTGTCACCCAAATATTCTTCTCATTTCAACCTCAAGCCATCTTCCTATTTTGACCTCAAGCAAAATTACCGTTTTACCATTCCTACTCAATAAACATAACTAAGCCTTTTAACCTATAAATCATAATTCTAAAGCACATAAAATCATTCAAAAACATAAAAAATCATGCAAAATAATATGATATGCATCTCGAACCCTTACTCTAGGGTTGGGTTTTGGTGGGGTTTCACATCCTCCCTTCCTTAGGAGAATTTCGTCCCGAAATTTAGGCATACCTTTATCTCAAATCGGGATACTTCCACCTTACCCACTCTTCTATTTCCCATGTGGCATCTAACTTACCATGATGCTCCCACTGCACCTTTACCATCACAATCTGCTTATTCCGGAGATTCTTGATACTTTGGTCTAATATTTTCACGGGTTTCTCCGCATAGCTCAGGTCAGTTTGCAACACTAATGGCTCATCATTCAAGAAATGTCTGGGATCAGCATTATACTTCTTCAGCTGAGACACATGGAATACATCGTGAATCCCCGTCAACCCATCTGGCAAATCCAATCGATCCGCCACCGGCCCAATTCTCTTCTTCATCGGAAACGGTCCCAAATACCTTGGATTCAGCTTTCCACCTTTCGGATGCTTCAGAATTCCTCTATTTGGTGTCAATCTTAGAAATACACTGTCTTCCACCTAAAATTCTAACTTTCTCCACCTATTATCCGCAAAGCTCTTTTGTCGGCTCTAGGCTGCTTTCAACCTTTCCCTGATTAGCTTAACCTTGTCCAATATTTCTTGAACACAGACTTCTCCCGACATGCTTACATGGCCATCTTCTGACCAACTCCAATATAACAGTACTTGACACTTATGTCCATACAATGCTTCATACGGAGCCATTCCAATCAAAGATTGATAACTGTTATTGTACGATAACTCTGCATATGGTACACATTCGGTCCACTTATCCCCGAAATCCAATACACAGGCTCTCTGCATGTCCTCTAATATCTAAATAACTCTTTCTAACTGTCCATCGGTTTGTGAATACGCCGTCGTACTGAACTTCAAACTAGAGTCCATTGATTCTTGAAACTTGCTCCAAAATCGGGATGTAAATCTCGGGTCTCAGTCTGACATAATACTTGAAGGTACTCCATGCAGTCTAACTATTTCTCACACATAGGTCTGAGATAACTTCTCCATTGAATCCCTGATATTCACCAGTAGGAAATGCGCTGATTTAGTCAATCGATCCATCACTACCCATATGGTATCCTTTTGGGTCCTTGCCATAGGGAATCTAGTAACAAAGTCCATGGTCACCTCTTCCCATTTCCATTTAGGTATTGGTAATGGTTGCAACAATCCTGCTGAACTCTTGTGCTCCGCTTTAACTTTCTGACAGGTTAGACATGTCGAGACATACTTAATCATATTCCTCATCATTCTGGGCCACCAATAAGCCCTTTTCAGATCTTGATATATTTTGACCTCTCCCGGATGAATGGCGTACTTGCTCTTATGCGCCTCTTCTAAAATTTTGTCCTTCAACTAGTGCTCATCGGGTACACACAAACGATCTCAAAAATACAAAACTCCTGCTTCGTCGTGTCAAAATTCACTGCCTTGCTGTTTAAGCTCCTTGTCCTTGAAAAGCTAGAATTCTACATTACTTTATTAAGCCTCAATGATTTCCCGCCTTAGATCTGCCATCAATTTCAGGTTGCTAACAATAATCCTCTCCTCTTACACTTCTACTCTTCTATCCAACACATCATAAACCACTTGAACCTTCTGCACTCTTAGCCTGGCCATTCTGACTTTCTGGCTCAGGGCATCAGCAACAATGTTGGCTTTCCTGGGGTGGTAGTTGATAGGACAACAATACTCTTCTAGAAATTCCATCCATCTCCGCTGCCGCAAATTCAAGTCCTTCTGGGTGAAGATGTACTTCAGGCTCTTGTGAACAATGAACACTTCATATACCACTCCATACAAGTAGTACCGCTATTTCTTTAAAGAGAACACAATGGCAGCCAGTTCTAGATCATGCGTAGGATAATTGATTTCATGTAGCTTCAACTTTAGAGTAGCATAGGTGATCACCTTCCTGTCTTGCATCAAAATTGCTCCCAAACCTTCTTTTGAAGCATCAGTATACAGTGCGTAAGGCTTATCTTCCTCTGGTAGACTCAGCACAGGTGCTATCATTAACCTCCGCTTCAGCTCTTGAAAACTCTTTTCACATTTTTCATTCCAAACGAAGGGTACGTCGTTTCTTAGCAGTCGGATCATAAGTGATGCGAGCGTTGAAAATCTCTTAATAAACCTCTTATAGTAGCCAGCCAATCCCAAGAAGTTTCGAATCTCTGTGATATTCTCCAGTTGCTTCCAGTTTGAAACTGCTTCGACCTTCGCTGGCTCCACCTTGATCCCATCATTGGTCACCACGTGGCCAAGAAATGCCACACTATCTAGCCAAAACTCAAACTTGCTAAATTTGGTGAAAAGCTTGTGATCCCTTAGCTTCTCCAATACCAACTTCAAATGTTCTGCATGATTCTCCAGGCTTTTAGAGTAAATGAGTATGTCGTCGATGAAGACCACTACGAACTTGTCCAAGTAGGGTTGGAACACCCGATGCATTAAATCCATAAATACTGTGGGTGCATTGGTTACCCCGAAAGGCATCACCACAAACTTGCAGTGATGATATCTTGTGTTGAAGGCCATCTTGGGAATATCCTCCTCTTTTATCCACACCTGATAGTATCCTTACCTCAAATCCAGTTTGGAGTAACAACTGTATCCTTGCAACTGGTCGAACAACTCGTCAATTAGTGGCAAAAGATATTTATTCTTGATAGTTAGGTTGTTCAAGCCTCGGTAGTCAATATACAGCCTCAGAGTCCCATCCTTCTTCTTCATAAATAGCATAGGTGCTCCCCAGGGTGATGTGCTAGGTCTAATGTAGCCTTACCTCACCAACTTTTCTAGCTGCTCCTTCAATTCTTTCAGCTCCGCCGATGCCATCCGGTACGGAGTTCGGGACATCAGTTCTGCTCCTGGAACTAGATCAACAGTGAACTCACCTTCTCGACTAGGAGGTAGAGAAGTGAGTTATGAAGGGAACACGTCAGGAAAATCCTTTACCAACTCGGTATCCTTAAGAGTGCACTGGTCCTTCAGCTTATTTATCACATAAGCCAAATATCTTTGACATCCCTGCTTCAATAGTTTCTGGGCTTTTGCCCCAACTATCAAAAACTTCAATTCTTTTGCTCTCTTACCGTTAAACTCCAACACATCACATCCCGATCTAATGAACTGAAACGATTTATTCTTATAGTTTACTCTAGCCCCTATGCTTTGCTAGCCAATCTATTCATAATATCAAATCATAATCGTCAATAGCTAAGACTATCAAATCTCCCTCCAAGCTTTCTCTCCCCACTTCAATTTTACAATTCTGCACACACTGATCTGCTTGCACCATTTTCCTCAAAGGCGTACTCATAAACAAAGTAAAATGTAGTTCTACTCCATCCCAACCCAAATGATATGCACAATTCTTGTTTAAATAGGAATGGATAGATTCGGGGTCTATCAATGCATTAACAGGACGACCTTAAATAGTAAACGTACCTTCCACTACTGCTGCATCAGCTCAAACCTCCTCCCGGTTGAGTGCAAAAACTTTTGCTTTCACTTGCGGCTTTTGTTCTCCACTCCCGAAAGCTCACGCGGCATTAGCTCGATTAGCTCCCGAGATCTGAGCCGGGTTTCCTTATCCTACTCGGAGAAGTTTAGGGCAGGCATTTCACAAATGGTTCGGGTCTCCGCAGTGGTAGCATTTCCGCTCACCTCCTCTAGACCAACAATTTTTCTCCATGTGGCCCCTTTTCCTGCAGTGCCAGCATAATGGAAGATTTTGCGTAGGACCACCCAGTGCAGTTCGGGTTTGCTTTCCCCAATTTTGTCACTACTGGTTGGCAGGGGCTTGTTGGGCTGCTGCCTCTGGAAAGGTCTCGACAGTTGTCTTGGCGACAGGAAAGGCCTTGGTAACATTCTGTTGTGATCTTCATTCTTGGTCTGGGTGGTTGCGTCCACGGCATGGTTGCGTCCACGACCCCTGAGAAGGTCGTTGGTGGAGAAGGTGCCAATGCCCTTCTTTACTCCTACCTTAAACCCTTGACAAATTACCTCATTCTGTTCTATTCAGTGTCCACCAACCTCTTGCAGTATTTTGACAATTGAGTAAAACGTGTCGCGTACTGAGCCACCGTCATACCTCACTACTTTAGATTCTGTAACTCATCTTCCCGCTTCTCAGCTATCCACTGAGGGATATATTCAGCACTTAATGCTTCCATAAAATTAGCCCATGTCCAATCATGGTCAAACATCTCCCAGTCGTCTTGGACCCATTGTCAGCATGCCCGAGCTGGGCCCCTCAATCAGAATATAGCAAACTTCACCGTTCGCTACTCAGTGTAATGAAGCGTAGCGAAGATGTCTTCCATCTGTTCTATCCACTGTTCAGCTTTCTGATCCTACTCGGCTTTTCCCAAGAAGATGGACGGTTGAAATTTCAGAAACCGCTCCAAAGCTTCATCTTCCCCCTTTGGATTCCTCCGCTCAGTTAGAGTTTGAAGAATCTCAGTCATTTGCTGAGTGCTTGCCCCATCATCACTCCAACAGGTTCTTCCAACCCCATTTCCAATTCTGGCTCATTCTCATTCCCCCAGTTGGGTGACGGCATTTAAGTCGTCTCAAACTCCAATGTCACAGGCTTTGCCTCTAGAACCCTTCTACTGGATGTGGCTGCACAATACTTGGGTGCCATTCTAAACCATGCCTTAGATAATGAGCTTATGTATCAATGTTTAAAATAATTAAATTGAGTAAGCATCCACATTCAGGTTTAAGTAGAAGAAAATCATATGCAAAATTTTTCATATAAAGAATTGCATATAAATTTTTCTCAAACTTTAGAGTACTCCCAGTACTCTTATTTGCGCAAATTCGAAAATAAATCAGTAAACATGAATAAATTCCTTAACTTAGGAGTTTACGGAAAGCTGTAAATAAAACATCCTAATCATAGCAACACTTAGCCTCTCTAGTCCTCATCAGAGTCTTCAAAGTCGGCATCATACAACTATCCCCCAAAATTTCCAGTGAAGTCTATCCCAACCCCATTCACAAACCCATGATCCATTGGCTCCTTCCTAGGTCTCCTAGAATTCTCTCTAGTTTCAACTTGGTTGGGTGGGGGCATGAAAGAAGGTCTAGGTAGAGATTCATAATCTATCTCCCCCGGGTCATCACTTTCAGTTGTCAAGTCAATTATGGGACTAGGAGGGAGGGGAACATATTCCATGTCAATCTTCTCGCCTTCACTGTCAGTAACCAAGTCTATCAAAGGTATTGGGGGTAGCTCAATAATGTAGACCTCATCGTCATTGCAATCATCTAGGGGTATAATTGGCAAAGGTGCAAGCATCGGTGCAGGCTGAGACACTGGTAGGTCTTCCGGGTGGATAGGGATGGAAGGATGTCATTGCTACCCTTTCCTTGTAGTTCTAATCATCCTAACCATCCTACAGCATAAACAAGATAGGTTAGTCAAAAGATTTAAACTTAATAAAACAAAACATATACTATCAATATTTGCCAAATCCTAGGCTTTGATTGAAGGTGATGACAGAAACAGAGCATGTGTACGGTGAACAGTAAAAATGGAAGAACAAACATATTAAACAGAGCATGGCAGTAGCATGGAAGCATGAAAAACATACCTCTTGGAGCCTTAAAATTTGAAGATTGAAGAAGAATGGTTTGAACCTAAAGAAACAGCTTCCTTCTCCTCTGTGGATGAAGCTCCCGGTTTTAGTTCTTTAACTTCTGCTCTAGCGCAATCCTTAATGCTTGGCTTTTCAATTTTCAGAATATTCCACAGCCTAATCCATTGTTCGTGAGCACAGAATTGGGTAGAAGAAGATGATCCTCAGATTTTTTTCACTCCTTCAACTCCTCGGTTGGCTTCCGTTGGCTTCATAATGCAAAACAAAAACCAAAAGCCAAAAGAAGAAAAGGCACAAGAGAGGGAGAGAGCCAAAAGACTTTGGAAAAATATTTTTATCCACACTGAAAGCCAAGAGTCATGAAATCAAAAATAATTATTTTGATAAAAATAATATTTCCAGGATTTAATATCCGAATATTATTAACAAACTAAAATTTGGCTTCTCCCTAAACTCTTTTGAACTGTGTCTGGAAAAAAATCCTTTGGTCCAGGCTATTAGGCCAAAATAATATTTATTATTTTTCTTGGACCCAAAAAGCCCAAAATAATAAACATTAATTATTTTCCCTGTGATTAAATAAATAACCCAATAAATAATTAATGAACCAAAAAATAATTAAACTTTAATTATTCTTGGGATTAAATAAATAACCCAATAAATAATTAAGTATTAATTATTTTCCTCTAGTTTAAGTCCCGGTTAATTTTCTAATTATTCAAACTGGACCTATGCCCTAAATAATTAATTAACCAATTAAACCAGATAATAAATTTCTCTCCATTTATTTTATTCCAATCTAATAATAAATTAGACTTCCTGAATAAAATATAACTCTCTCCACTGAGATCAATTCTTCAACCCAAAAATAATTAGGACTTACGGGCTATTCTGAGGACCAAAAAGACACATTACCTTGGCTACTAAAATGACAAAAATACCCCTACTATATAAATAGATGTATTTTTATTTTAAATATTTTCTAATATCACCATAAGGAAATATTGACCACAAGGACAATGCTGCATTAGCAAAGTCTCCGACCTACCAGTGAAATGACTAAAATACCTCTCTACACATTGCCGTATATTTAGAGAGGAAGAAGTGTACTAACACCCCTCTAAATGACATCTACCATCCTTAGGCTTCTGTCCAATGATCCATGACTTCCTGAAGTGTTTCCGATTTCCAAGGGAGCTACCCTAAAGCAAACATCCGAGTCATGTTTCCCAGGGCCCTGAATATTTCAAACCATTCGGACAACCACAAGGGACGATATAGTGCAGAAACTATCTTGTACAAGTCTGTCTTAACTAACTAGTCACACATACCCAACATGCAAGTTTATTGGCCCAACTATAGAACCTCAACTATAGCATATCAAAGTATATGCTTCCAGTTTCGCCAGACCACCAACTCATACTCAAGTCATAGAGTTCTAGTTCACGCTGTAGCGGTAGTAGTCTAGGTTTCTACCATATAGTACTTTTAGAAACCACTACTATAGTTCTTGTTCTACGTATTCAAAATACGCTTATGTCATGAATTGAGTGGCCTACTCACTGGCTAAAGGTAAGCCATTCCCCATTTGGAGTTCATAAATAATAACCTAAACATGATGAGATTCTCATTCTCATCAATCGATTAAGAACAAATGTTTATGTGTTTAAATAACCCATGATCCATACCTTACTATGAAAGACCTCCATTCACATGGATTATTTATTTAAACACAATAGGTCTTTTCCAAAAGAAATTGTGCACAAATAAAGCAAATAAATTCACAAATAATTTTTGAAAATAAATTCTTTTATTAACATATTCGATATTTACATCAAAAACTTAGTCTAAGAGGGCATACATTAAAACAATCTCCCACTTGCACTCTAAGACTGGGTAAGTTCGTAGGTGCCCACTCCAATGGCGTCTAAGTGTCTCTTGAAGACCCTTTCAGCCAAAGGCTTGGTGAATGGCTCTACTAGATTGTTGCCAAAGGCAATTTGTACCACCACGACTTCCCGTCATCTCTGGATGAAATCCCAGATCAGGTGGTACTACCTCTCGATGTGCTTCCCCTTCTTGTGGTTCTGAGGTTCCTTGGATTGCGATACTACGCCAGTGTTGTCGCAATACATCACAATTGGTCTATCTATATGTGGCACGACTCCAAGTTCTGAAAGGAACTTCTGGAGCCAAACTGCTTCCTTGGATACTTCGGAAGCTGCCACATACTCAGCTTCCATGATTGAGTTAGCAATGCAAGATTGCTTGATACTCCTCCATGAAATTGCTCCTCTAGACAAGGTAAAAACATATCCACTAGTGGATTTTCTCTCATCCTTATCTGCCTGGAAGTCTGAGTCTGTGTATCCGGTAGGAACCAAATCATCAGCCCTATAAACCAGCATATAATCTCTCGTTCCTTTAAGGTACTTGAGAATATGCTTTACAGCTTGCCAATGAACCTCCCCAGGGTTTGACTAATATCTGCTAACTAACCCTATGGCAAAGCAGATATCTGGCATAGTACACAGCATGGCGTACATGAGACTTCCTACAACCGAAGCGTAGAGAATCCTACTCATTCTGTCCTTTTCTTCTTGAGACTTAGCATAGTCCCTTGAAAAAAGTGACAACCCATGTCTGCAAGGAATTAGAGCTCCCTTGCATGAGTCCATGCTGTACTTGGCCAGCATCTTGTCAATGTATGCGACTTTGGATAATCCTAACATTCTCTGCTTCCTATTTCTAAGAAGTCTAATCCCAAGAATATAGCTAGCTTCTCCCAAGTCCTTTATACTGAATTGACTAGATAGACAAACCTTTGTAGATGACAATGATCCTACATCATTTGCAATGAGTAGAATGTCATCCACATACAAGACAAGAAAAACCACATTAAACGCCTCAAGTTTCTTGTACACACATGGTTCATCCTCTTTTTGAATAAAACCGTAAGACTTCACAGTCTCATCAAAACGAATGTTCCATGCTCTTGATGCTTGCTTCAGTCAATAAATGGACTTCTTATACTTGCAAACCATATGTTCTGGGCCTTCAGTAATAAAACCTTCCGGTTGGGACATATAGATGTCTTCGCTAAGATGGCCATTCAAAATTGCCGTCTTGACATCCATTTGTCATATCTCGTAGTCATAGTGACATGCGATGGCAAGAATAATACGAATGGATTTAAGCATGGCTACCGGGGAAAAGGTTTCCTTATAATCAATCCCTTCTTTCTGAGTATATCCTTTTACCGCAAGCCTAACTTTGAAGGTTTCCACCTTCCCATCTGCTCCCCTCTTTCTCTTGTACACCCACTTACACCCAATGGGTTTTATCCCTTTAAGTGAAGCTACAAGATTCCAAACCTGATTGACATACATAGACTCAATTTCAACTCTCATTATTTTATGCCATAGATTTGCATCGGCATCAACAATTACCTCCTCATATCTAGTGGCGTCTTATTCTTGATGGTCAGAGACCAACTCAAAAGCATCTCCATACCATCTATCTGGAACTCTAGACACTCTCCCACTACAACGAGGCACTAATTGTACAGGCTCTTGAGGCTGTGCCTCTTCTTGTTCCACAATCGAGTCAGAAGAAGTTGCTTCCGAAGATAACTTCTCCTCAAGTTCCAACCTAGTTGAACCTTTCGTGGAAGTACTTTGATTATCCTCTAAGTATCTAGCATTGGAACTAACCAGTACTTTTTACTCATTAGGATGATAAAAGTAACCACCCTTTGTTTCTTTTAGATACCCAACAAAATAGCATAAATCTAATCTTGGTTCCAACTTGTCTCCTATGATTAGTACATAAGCTGGAACAACCCCATATCCTGAGATGATTCAGACTGGCTTATGCCCAGTCCATTCTCATAAGGAATCCTAGGTACTGACTTGGAAGGCACCAAGTTCAAAATTTATGCTGCTGTTTTCAGGGCATATCCCCAAAAAGATACTGGAAGAGTAGCATGAGACATCATGCTTCTAACCATTTCCGTCAATGTCCGGTTCCTCCTCTCAGCTACTCCGTTCTGTTGGGGTGTTCCCGGTGCAGAGAGTTGGAATACTATCCCATGATGTACCATGTAGTCCTTGAATTCACCTAGTAGGTACTCTCCACCACGATCCGATCGTAAGGTCTTAATTAATTTACCTGTTGACGCTCCACTTCAGCCTTAAACTCCTTAAATTTATCAAAAGAGTAAAACTTATGCCCTATCAGGTAAATATAACCAAACCTTGTACAATCATCCGTAAAAGTGATGAAGTACTCAAAACATCCTCTAGCTGGTATAGACAAGGGACCACACACATTAGTGTGAATAAGACTCAGTACCCCCTTGGCACTATCCGCATTTGGGATAAAAGATCTTTTGGTCATCTTTCCCATCAGGCAGGATTCACACTGAGGCCAATTTTTCAATCTCAATATGCCTAAAGGCCCATCATGGATTAGCCTTTGGATACTGATTGAATTAATGTGACCCAACCTCAGATGCCAAAGATATGAGTCATTGGCATTGGTTTTTCTCTTCTTAGTTAAAGGTTCAGATTGAGCATTATTTGATTGATTGTCAATAGGGTTTAAATAGAATAGATTTCCATACATGTGCCCAGTACATAAAATTTCTCCATCTCTACTTATAGAAATACTAGAATGGAAAGATACAGAATATCCTTAATTTATAAGTTTTGCAACTGAAATCAAATTTTGACGAAAATCAGGTACATATAAAATATCTATTAAAACCACTTTCTTATTACAATAAAAAACAAGATCCAGCTCTGCCACTGCAAGGGCCCAGACTTGTGCTCCATTTCCTACACATAATCTATGTTCACCCTTCTTAAGTCTTCTTATCTTCCTAAACCCCTGCAAGAAGTTATAGATATGATCAGTGGCTCCTGAATCAATAATCCAAATGGAAGTTGATCCAACCATTGATATAGACTCTAGATAGAAAACATTACCTGTGGGATTTTTCTTGGCTTGAAGATCTGGACACACTTTTTTCTAGTGTCCATTCTTCCCACATTTGAAGCACTTGCCATTTAGTTTATCTTTGGGCTGGGTTGCTGCGTTTCCCTTCTTCTCTTTGAACTTTCTGGGCTTGGACCCAGTTCTTGAGGAAGAAGCCTTAGCAATTACGGCCTTTGATTGTGGGTTCATAACCTTATTTGCCATCTAAAGTTCCTTCATCAACTCTGTGAAACCCCAGTCAAAACCAACCTTAGATTAAGGGGGTTTGGATGCATAACATACTTTATTATATGATTAAATATATTTTTATTTGATTTTATGTTCCTTGGATTTGAGTTTTAATGTCTTGGAGGCTTGTTGGTGAATATTGAGTGAGAAGGGCAAAATGGTAATTTTTTTCTGAGGTGAAAATAGGGAGATAGCTTGAGGATTGAATAGGAAATAAGTTGCTAGTGAAAATAACAACAATAGTTGTTGTGGTGTAGTGGTTAGAGCTTTGGAAATTAATTCTTGAGGTCTTGGGTTCAAATTCCATCATAAGAGCTTTAGCTTGGTTAAATTTTATTTTTGCTTGGGAAGTAATAATTTCGGCCTTAAGTGCTTAAAGTAGGGAGTGATGATGTCCTAAGAGAGACATGTTAGGAGTATCCTCATTCTACTCCCTTGCCCTACTCGAATTTTCTAAGAGGAATTCATTTTTCCTTGATCTTTGATTTTTCCTCAGTTCGCAACTCATTAGTGTGATCAAGTTGTTCTAGTCATTTTCTTTCCAGAAATTTCAGTAAAGTGCTGTGGTCTTGTAGGATCAAAATGTCTTAGTAAAAGACTTCTTATGGCCTAAAAATGTGAAAGAGTTGTGGGAGATTCCAAGAGAAAAAATTCCTCTAGTGAGTTTGTTGAAAATTCACTCTAGCTAGTTCATCTTCCTTCTTGGAATGAACTGAAATTTTCCAGATTAATGTACCTTTAAGGTGTCGAGTTTCTTAGCTAGCATTCCCTCCCAAATTCTGCCAGAAAAATGGTCTTTTGGATCAGCTTGCAACCTGAATTCTTTAGCCATTTTTGGACTGCTCAAAGCTGGAGGAAAACTAAGAAAAATTCCTGTACAAATCGCAACTTTGAGAGTCCAAAACCAAGCTGTTTTCTTCCAGATTTTGTTGAGCACTTTAGCCAAGTTTTTCCTCCATGAAGAAGACTGGAAACCAGCCTTGAACACCCCTGAAATTCCCCTTCAAACTCGCTACAAGATGGCTGGAAAATGGCAGCCGAAAAAGCTGTCCAGAAATTCCAGCCTAACGAAATTCTGTGCAGTCCAATTATTCAGCTTTGTTTCCTAATCTTTCTCCAGCCGAAACACCATCATTGTTCTACATAAATCTTCCTTAAACCTTCAATAACAGAGCTCCATTATTCCCCTTAAGCTCTGCACGAAATTCAGTCATGGCTACTCGAAAATCTCTCCAACAAATCCCTGCAATTATGCTTGATGGATTTCCAAAATTCCAGCCACCATAGTGTAGCAACTTTCCATAATGTATCCCTCAAATAACCAGACTTCTTCTTCACCATTATGCTCCCTATTTTCAGACACCATAAGCTTCCTTAAACCAGCATTAATTCCACTGAAATTCTGCTCAAAGCAGTCGGCCATGGCAGACTTCCAAAGCTCTCCAACAATCAAGATATTCTAGGATATTTAGTTTCCAAATTTACTTCCTAAAAATATTCTTCAAGGATTTTAACAACTAGCCTTTCTTTTTCCCTTCCAAATCAGAGAACCAACCTCCTAAACCCTACAGAAAATTCGGCGGCCCTAACTCTCTCAGAATTTCGACAGCTGCACAACACAATCTCTCAAATCCCTTCAACCTTCAAAAACACACATACTACACCAAGAACACCTACTTCTTCCTTTCACCTAATACCCCTCCAAACCACTTCAAACCTTCTATAAAATCTCCAGATTTGACCTACTCACTACCGTGAGTACATCAACACCATTCTTAACCTCCATAAATCAACTCGCTACTTCGGATCAAAACCAGAAAATTCTGTGAAGGTTCAAGAACACCTTCAAGGTAGGATTGTTCTAACAACTTCATCTTCTCCAATTTTGATCTCAAGTGAGAATATATGTGAATAAACATGCTAATGGTCTCTCTCTCTCTCTCTCTCTCATGGCCGAAACTCTCTCTCTTGGCCGGATGGTTTCATCTTCCATGGTCATGCTATCTCCATCTTCCTTGGACAAATTTAGGCATCTAGGAGTTGAGATCCGTTCTAAACTCCTTCAAAGCATTCATCAACCAAGTACCTGCCTTCAATCTTTCTTTTAAATCCTAGATTCATGTCTCTAGGATGTTGTTGTTAGAAGGTGGATTATGATAGGGTTTGAGTATGTATTGTTGAGATTGAAGCATGAATATATGTATGATTGTGAAGGAGATGGGATTTATGCATGGAAGGATTATCTTAGTTGATAGTATGATGATTTGAGGTTTCATGCATGTCATAGGAGGTATTTGTGATGAAGTATGCTAGAAATTATGCCACCTTTGATGAATAAGATTTATATGCATGTTGGATTTTTGAAGCCATGATCATATTTACGCTAGTAGGGGTTAGATCATGTCTTGATGAATTGATATCTATGCTTGTATGCATGATTTGGATGATTTGATGAGTTGAAGGGTTGTATATGTTCATGATTGTGAATAAACATGGAAATATGATCATGATCTAGTTGTCCGTAAGCAAATTTTTATTTCATGAATAAAATATTTAATGATATAATTTTGCTAGTGATTTCGAAAAACCCTAGGAATGGTGGATTTGGAATATTACATTTATATAAAGGATAATTTAGTCAAATAAATAATAATTTTAATAGAAAAATAAAATATATAGATATTTTATAAAATAATGAAATCAACTAAAGCCTTTTATGGAAATAATCATAATTAGTAAAATACTTATTATTATAAATTTAAATATTATCTTTTAATCAAAGCCTATTAAAACTTGTTTATTTTTTTTCAAGCCAGACTCATTAAAATTCATTTTCAACTAACTTTGGTTATCAGTTATTTTCTAACAACTAAATTATTAATAACTCATTATTTTCCCTAATAACCACTTAGGACTCTTGATCAAATAAACTCTAAATATTTCTTAGCAAGATTTAAACTTTCAACATCTTGGAATTTATTTCTCAAACCATTAGTTATTTTAAATATCAGATTAGGCTCAACCTATAAACCTATTTATTTATTGTTTGGCCTTAAAGCTTGGGACACTAGGATCATGGTAGTAGCAAGTTGAGTTGACTTAAAATTGAGGAAGTGGATTGTGGCTTGAAATTGATTGTGATTTGTATTTGCCATGTGGGGTTTGGTCAGCTGTTGGGGACCTCTTTATTGTGAGTAAGAATCAGGTAAGCTCCTGTATAAAAACCTAATTGTTGAAAAATGTTTAATTATGGCAAGCCAAATGTAGAGTGCATGGACACTCATTTTTGTAAAGGCAATTGAGGGTTATCTCCTATTTTATTTCCGTCAGATGGGTTATTTGAAATTTAATAAGCAGATTTACTCAAACTCAAGAACTCTTTCGAAACTGTTTTTGACAAAGATTTTGGAAACCCTTAATTGCCATGTTCAAGTGGAACTGTGTTTGTTCATTTTTCCCAAGTGGGATACGTTACGTTGAGTACTCAATAAGGGTGGACTACTAGGGCTAGTCTTTGAGGGGTTAGGGTAAGTCTCTCAGTAGGTGGCCACATCTGAGGGGTGAGTCCTTCCCGGATAGGACGTCAGTCTAGTGGGTCGTGCCGGTCCGAGCTAGCAGTGTTCTTTTCAGTCAAGTGACTGTGTTTTGCCGGAATGGACACCCGGTTGTTGTTTGGGTATAGAGAATGAGGAGTATCTTGCCCAGTAGGCCGATCACCTACTTTTGTCAGTCTGCACAAAGTGTGGCATTCTGACCGGCAGTATGCACAAAGTGTGGCATGCTGACATTCGGTTTTGGGGCCCAGCGTGTGGTAACCCGTAATCCTTTCTTTTGAGTGGTTGATTTTCTAAATTATGTATGGCTGGAAAAGCCAAAACACCACTCTTGCTTTTAACGGGTGTTTATTGCTTGCCAGTGATCTCTTACAAAGAATTTTATACTTTGCATTCACGAACTGTTTTCACCCGGCACTTAAACACACACGGACTTACTGAGATTTCTGTCTCACCACCATTTTTACGATGATTTCAGGTCGGTCCTGCTGTGGGGGTGAGTAGATTGATATTGCCTACTTTGGAAGATTTTCTGATAATTTTTTTTTTGTGTAATGTTTCGGGGAAGATGAAGGTGGATAAATGTTATTATGGATTTGTTTTAGGTATTTATGAATTTATTCGTGGATTTATTGGATTTATTTTTGGGATGTAATAAATTTTAAGTTCAAGTATTATTTTTATTCCGCAATTTTTATTTGTATGACCTAGTTATAACCCATTATCCTTTGGAAGGGGCGACATCCCCGGCCCTGGCAGGCCTAGGTAGCAGGGTGTTACAAACTCAGTCAAACTCATATTTAACTTGTTCATATTTAGTTTAATTTGAACTGAGTAAAGGAACCCGATAGAGATTCGAGAACCATGTCCACTTGGCTCTCGGGGTCAATGATAGCCCTTAAGATTTCTACCTCCTCGAAAGAAGCAATCGTCTTGAGTATATGCTCCCTGACTGATGCTCCCTCAGCTATCTTAGTGTTTATTATTGTTCGAAGAGCTTCCTGCCTTGCGGGCTGACTTTTATTTGCTAACATAGTGGCCAATGAATGACTAATATCATACGCAGAAGCCATGTGCTCGTGTTTAGACTAGAGCACATTAGACATAGAGGCTAGCATATAACAACGTGTCATTTCATTAGCCTTCTTCCATGCCTTCTCAGCCTCTTGCTCTTCGTCGGTGGAACCTTCCCCGATCACAGGGCTAGTCTCTTAAAGGACATACTTATACTCCTCGTCTGTGAGTATTATGTCCAGGTTCCTCTTTCAGTCCACATAGTTTGGTCCCGTTAACTTATTCTCACGGAGAATAACGGCCAAAGGACTAAAAAAACCTCCCACCATTTCTGAAAAATCGAAAAATAAAAGAAAGGATTTAGTTTGTGAAGATAAATTTGTGCACTAAAATTAATTTTGCTCTTAGGAAAACTAACATAGCTTCTTTGGAAGATTAACAGTTCCCTAAGCTAAGTGTATTAACCACCACAAATTAATTTCCCTTCTAGGTAATGATCTAGAGGATAACTCCATCGTGGGATGGCCATTTCCTCTCATTTCCTATGGATATTCTCGCACTATAACCTCCAACGTGGGTTAACCGATTATAGTACGTGTCCCGGGTTATTAATTACATCCTTGTATTAGATCTAGATCCTTGTTGTATCCCCATCCTATACGGGTTCACTCCCAGGGTGATGCGAGGGGACCTACGATCTCTAATGAGGATCGTGATGGAAGCCATGGGGCCATTAGAACCCCTCTCCCACTTACTCTTTTAAAATAAAGTTTTCCTGAAGAACATCCTTTTGAAATTTCCATTAAGTTTTTCCTTAACTCAAAAATAAAATATCCAAGTCCATCAAAATCTCTATGTCAAGGATTATATCCTTTGAGAGATTTTTCTATGGACTAATTTTATTTAAGTTAAAACTTAATGATTTCAAAAATTTTCCAATTAAAACTTTCTAGAGACTTTTGTCTCAATTTTATTTAACAAAACAATTTTTCTTGTGAAAAATAAAATAAAATGGCTTTCTATTTTAACTTACAAAAATATCTAAATCCAATATATTTTCTATGCCAAAGATTAAATCCTTTGAGAAAATATCTAAGGATTAATTTTTGTTCAAGTTAAAACAACCATTTAATTTTTTCCAAGAAAAAAGTTTTTCCTTGTATAAATATTCCCAAAGACTTTGGTCTTTGAGAAACCGCGCACATAGATACACAAAATAAATAGCATGCTAGAATATAGTAAATGTTTTCATGCTTTTCTATTTTTAAACCTAAGTGCCCAAATAATAGAATTAAACACATAAATTAATTAATTAATGATCTTGTTTAATTCTAAAATCCCTTACTAATATTTTTCATGCAAATATATTCCAAGAATATAAACTATTGCAAAAATATTAACTTCGCCTGGTATGGGATCCAAATTTTTAAAAAAATAATAATATTACCGGCGGTCCACGTGCACCCGGTGCACTGGATCCGCACCCAGTTGGCCTACGGTCCACCGCGGCTCCAGTGCACCGCCCGCACCAGATTGCCTGCAACTTCAAGCTGTGAAGCTGACTCACCCGCCTGAGAACCCACACCCATGACACGCCGCCTCTCTACTGCATGACCCGCGCTTTTATCCGAAAACCCGCGTGCATGACCCGAATGCAATTGCAAATTGCAATTGCTTTCGAATTGCAATCGGCTCAATTTCACAGCAATCGGCTCGGCTCCAACGGCTCCTGGGACACGGCTCTAGACTCAGCAACAGTGTCGGCTCGGATTGGACTGCAGCTTAGCAATAGTAACTTCATCTTCTCCGCGCAATTCCTCTGTATTCTGTCTGCGTTTTTTTTTTTCTGCAGATTGATCCCTTTGGCTTCTTTGGACATTTTTCATTACAAAAACTCATCCAAAACAAAACACAACCGCCTATACCCTCTCAAAATTGGGTTTACATGAACAAATCCTCAAAATCAAAATTTACAGAGAATTCCTATGCTTCCACTGTGAAGCTCACAATCAGTCTATCCCATACCAAAACAGCGAATGATCACATGTTTAAGCTCCAAACAATGTTCTTCTCCATTTTTATTAACTAACATGCTCCCTAAGTCAATCAAATTCAATGCTCTGATACCACTTGAAGGTGATGACAGAAACAGAGCATGCTAACGGTGGACAGTAAAAATGGAAGAACAAACATATTAAACAGAGTATGACAGCAGCATGGAGGCATGAAAAACATACCTCTTGGAGCCTTAAAATGTGAAGATTGAAGAGGAATGGTTTGAACCTGAAGAAACAGCTTCCTTCTCCTCCGTGGATGAAGCTCCCAGTTCTAGTTCTTTCACTTCTCCTCCGGTGCAATCCTTAATGCTTAGCTTTTCAATTCTCAGAATATTCCACAGCCTAATCCATTGTTGGTGAGCACAGAATTGGGAAGAAGAAGATGATCCTCAGATTTTTTCACTCCTTCAACTCCTCGGTTGGCTTCCGTTGGTATCATAATGCAAAACAAAAACCAAAAGCCAGAAGAAGAAAAGGCACAAGAGAGGGAGAGAGCCCAAAAACTTTCGAAAAATATTTTTATTTTTTTCCCTTTTCTTTTATTTTATTTTCCCACACAAAAAGCCAAGAGTCATGAAACTAAAAATAATTATTTTGATAAAAATAATATTCACGGGATTTAATATCCGAATATTATTAACAAAATAAATTTTAGCTTCTCACTAAACTCTTCTGAACTGTGTCCGAAAAAATCCTATGGTTCAGGCTATTGGACTAAAATAATATTTATTATTTTTCTTAGACCTGAAAAGCCAAAAATAATAAACATTAATTATTTTCTTTGGGATTAAATAAATAACCCAATAAATAATTAATGAACCCAAATGAACAAAAAAAAAATTAAACTTTAATTATTCTTGGGATTAAATAAATAACCCAATAAATAATTAAGTATTAATTATTTTCCTCTAGTTTAAGTCCTGGTTAATTTTCTAATTATTCAAACTGGACCTAGGCTCTGAATAATTAATTAACCAATTAAACCAGATAATAAATTTCTCTCCATTTATTTTATTCCAGTCTAATAATAAATTAGACTTCCTGAATAAAATATAACTCTCTCCACTGAGATCAATTCTTCAACCCAAAAATAATTAGGACTTACGGGCTATTCTGGAGACCAAAAAGACACATCGCCTTGGCTACTAAAATGACCAAAATACCCTTACTATATAAATAGATGTATTTTGTATTTTAAATATTTCCTAATATCACCATAAGGAAATATTGACCCCAAGGACAATGCTGCATTAGCAAAGTCTTCAACCTACAGGTAAAATGACTAAAATACCCCTTTACACATCGTCGTACATTTAGAGAGGCAGAAGTGTACTAACACCTCTCTAAATGACATCTACCATCCTTAGGATTCTAATCCAATGATCCACGACTTCATGGAGCATTCTCGCTTTCCAAGGGAGCTACCCTAAAGCAAACATCCAAGTCATGTTTCTCAGGGCCCTGGATATTTAGATCATTCGGACAACCACAAGGGGCAATATAGTGTCGAAACTATCTTGTACAAGTCTGTCTTAACTAACTAGTCACACATACCCAACATGCAAGTTTATTGGCTCAACTATAAAACCTCAACTATAGCATATCAAAGTATATGCTTCCAGCTTCGCCAGACCACCAACTCATACTCAAGTCATAGAGTTCTAGTCTACGCTGTAGCAGTAGTAGTCTAAGTTTCTACCATATAGTACTTTTAGAAACCACTACTACATATCATGTTCTACGTATTCAAAATACACTTATGTCTTGAAGTGAGTGGCCTACTCATGGGCTAAAGGTAAGACATTCTCCATTTGGAATTCATAACATAATAACCTAAACATGATGAGATTCCCATTCTCATCATTCTATTAAGAACAAATGTTTATATGTTTAAATAACCCATGATCCATACCTTACTGTGAAAAACCTCCATTCACATGGATCATTTATTTAAACATAATAGATCTTTTCCAAATGAAATTACGCACAAATAAAGCAAATAAATTCACAAATGATTTTTGAAAATAAATTATTTTATTAACATATTCGATATTTATATCAGAAACCTAGTCTAAGAGGGCAAACATTCCAGCACTGATACCACTTATAACACCCCACTAGCTAGGCCTAATAGGGCCGGGGATATCGCCCCATCCATAGGACAAGAGGTCTTTATAACTAGGTCACATAAAATAAAATAAAGGAAATACTTGTCTGCTATAATCCAAAATAAATTGTCTGCTATAATCTCTCAAAACATCACATAAGGAAAATAACAAAGATTCTTCAGAATCACAGGCATCAAATCTAGCTAATGACCTCCACAGTAGGACCGTCCTGAAAACATGGCATAAAAGAGTGGTAAGATAAAAATCTCAGTAAGCCTATGTGTGCTTTGAGTGTTTCAGGTAAAACAATTCATGTATGCAAGTTGGAAAATTTTCATAAGAGAAAGTACTGGCAAGCATTAAATAAATGTTAAAAATAAGGACTGATGTTTTGCTTTTCAAACCATACATGTGCAAAATAAATACAACCACCCAAAGAGGTAGCCATGGGTTACCACACGTTGGGTCCCATGACCATAAATTGGTCAAAATGCCACACGTTGAGCATGCTAACAAAAGGTAGGTGTACGGCCTACCGGGTGAGATACTCCTCCATCCCTACATCCCAAACTTATCGGTTGTCCACTCCGAAAGTACACAGTCCACATGACTGAAACTTACTAGCTTGGACCGGCATGACCTACCGGACTGGCATCCTATCCAGGAAGGACTCACCCCTTAGATGTAGCCACCTATTGACAGACTTACCCAAACCCTTCAAAGACTAGCCCTAGTAGTCTACCCTTATTGAGTACTCAACGTTGCTTATCTTACTTGGGAGAAAATGGATCACACATTGATTTATTTGGAAATAGCAATTAAGGGTTTCTAAAATTCTTGACAAAGTTGGGTTTTAGAAAGAGTTTAGCATTTTGTGTAAAACTGCTTCTTTAATTTTCAAATGATTTGCTTGACTGAAATAAAAAGGAAAAACAGTCCTTAATTGCCTTTACAATCGAATGATCATACGCATTGAACTTGGCTTGGCACAATAATTTTTTGTCTTCAAATAACTCCATGCAGGAGCTTACATGATCATTTGCTTACTTGAACTCAAAAATCCTCCAAGGTTTACCTAACCCCGCCTAGGGTAAACACAAGGTATAAGGTTACACTCGAGCTATACTTGCCTTACATAACTAATTCCTAGTTCAACTAATTACAACCATGACCTTAATGTCCTAAGCTTTAAGGCTAGATGATAAAGGATGTTGTAAAATAAATCTTGCTTGATAAGTTAAAATAACTAGGGATTCTAAAATAATTATTCATAAGTTACAGGTTCAAATAATAAATATTGAGTATTATTATTAATAAATAAACTAGTGTTTAAATATTGAATAATACTAAGTCCAAAATAATATTAATGAATGGTAATTTTTAAATAGTATTATTATAAATAATTAATTAATTTTAATTAATTTTTATTTAATAAATAATTAGTAATAAATAAAATTAATAATGAATGAATTGTATTAAATTTTTTATTAATAGATAACAAATAAATTTTAATATAAATAATATTTATGAATATAGGTAAAAGTTTGAACTATGGTTTACAAGGTCATTAATATTTTATTTATAAAAGATCTTTTTTATTACTATATACATATATATATTTATATATATTATTTTTAATAAAAGGTATTATTTATTTGACTAAGAAAATATCAATATTTCATTTAATATTCCATTTCCAAAACTTCCTAAGTATTTCGAAACCTTTAGGAAAAAAATATGGTAATAATTTTAATTAAGGTAATAAAATTTGTTACTAAAAATAACCTAGGATTAACAAGAAAATAATCATGATTTTCCTATTGCTAAACAAGATTCATGAACACATTCTCCAACATCAAACAATAAACTAATCCATTCATGAACATAGGCTTAAATCAACACATACTATCACATGGCCAAATCCCTACGAGGCATAATCATCAATCATGGCTTCAATGGAAATAAGAATATAAAAATCATATTCACCATAGGTGTCATAACATCTAACATGCTTTAAACATTCCTAACTCTTCTAAGACATGATGAACATACATTGATTCTGATAGGGCCTAAATTAGTCATATTTTTTCTAGTTATTTGAGGCTATTTTTTGATAAATTTTGTTCAATAACTGGTCATATTCCTTCATATTTGAGATTTTACCCTTGGAAAGGTATTTTGTACTTTATTTCAGATTTTAGTTGTAAAATAAGACAAAAACATCGCAAAACAGAACAGAGGCGACGCTGGCCATGACAGATGAACCGGTGCCGACCATATGCTGCTAGCACGCATTTCGAGGTGACAGAAATTCAGTGAAATGGAGCAAAACAGATCACAACTGGTAGGCACTGCTAAAGCCTATAAATAGAGGGAAAACATAGGGAAAATGAGAGAATTCATGGATCATAACAAAAAATCACTCAAATCAAAGGAGGAATTCTTCAATTCAAGGAGGATTGTGCAAGAAGGTCTACAAAGGAAGAAGAAGGAGGCTTGTCTATGAGTGCTTTCTTTTACCTTATTTTCTTTTTCTTGAACAATGATGTATTAATTGTTTTATTGTAATTTGACATTGTTTTAGGTATTCATGATTTTTAGAGTTACTTTGATCTTTTGATTAATTGATTGTTATTCTTAGTATTTAATTACTTGTGCTTATTACGAGATTAATTGGCTGTTTCTTTCCATTAACTCGCTGAGACCAAAGGGGTTGACGGTGGTTTCAATTTATTGATTTCATATTTGTTGTCTATTAACTCGCCGAGACCAAGGGGGTTAATTGCTAAGAATTGGGTAATTAAAGGTTAATTGATGTCTGTCGAGACCAAGGATTCATTGGTTAGCTTTATGTTTTAAGTTTGCCGAGACCAAGGAAATTTAATCAAAGATTGTGTTCAAAGCGTCTTTTGGGTGAATTAGTTGAGACGAGACCAAGTAATGCTAATTTATCTAGAAGATAGTGATTTCATGGATTGAAAAAGAAGCGAATCTACCTTAATCTTTCATGATGCCAAGAGAATGATTAATTATGATAATGATTAGGTATTGTAATGTCATGTTTGTCAAAACAATGGTTTGAGTTGCATAATTCTCCATCATTGACATGCATATATTCGTTTATGTTATTTTATTTTATTTTATTTTCCTTTTTATTTCTTTTTCACTTTATTGAGTTGGTTAAACAATGAAAGAAACGTGATTAATACATACTTGTTCCTTGAGGATCGACACTCATTTGAACCCTATGATATGTTAATGATGAGTACGCTTACTCATATATGTAATTTGGGGTTGATGTTTTAATTTAAATTTGATTGGGAATGTGCATATTTTTATATGATTTTTATACCCAAATCTATACACATCAGATTATCAAGAAAATCCATATAGCTTAATCATATACAACCATTCTCATGTCCTAACCCCAACCCCATCATTCTCATGCATACACTTAATCCCCCTTTCATATTCTATTCTTCCTATCAATATCTAAGAGACATGAATGCGAAATTAAAAAGGAGGATTAAGGACAAATACTTGATTGTTGATTACTTCGATGAAGACTTAAAGAAGGTCCACGCAATTGAGAGCCTTGAATTGTCCAAGAGAAAAAAAAAACAGACATGGTTGTTGATCAACCATTTCGGCCGAGAGAGAGAGAGAGAGAGAGATTATTAGTATGGTACATTGAAGGTTAAATGGAAGAGGATGAACAAAGGAGTTGTTCTTGATTACCTTGATGATGTTCTTGTGACTTTCAAGAAAAAAAAACTAGTTTTTTATCCGAATGCAATTTCTTGTTTGCGAGATTTTGTGCTATAAATACCAGAAATGAACACTAAGGAGTATGTAGGAGTAATCTAGAGTATTTGAGAGTGATTGGAGGTGTTTAGGGTGAGTTTTGGCTTGAAGGAATGTAGTGTTTGTTCTTAGTGTTCTTAGTGAAAATTGAGAGAGTTTGAGAAAATGTGCTACACGAAAACTGGAAGAGTGTTGGCCGAATGGTTTTGGGAAATTGGGAGTTTTGGTTTTTAGCTAGAGAGAAAGGGAATAATCTGATTTTTTTTTTTTAAATTCAAATGGAGGGAATTGAGGAGTGGTTTGAGGTATAGGATATGCTAATGGTGTTTGATTGATGAAGGTTTCTTTGTTCTTCAATGGAGCCGGTTGGACTGGTTTATTTTGCTGAAATAAATGAAAACTATTAAGGCTTTAAGGCTGGCTGAAATTCAGTGCTTAATGGCAGAGGAATTTCTGGTTGAGTAGCTTAATACAATGGTGTCTTCATGGAGCAAAATTCTAGAAATTTTTGAAGTTCAAATGTATTTTGAATGGAGTGATCTTAGGAGATTTTTTAGGTGTGATTATGGAGTCCAAGTGTTCAAGGTAAGTGGAGAGGTTAATGGTGTTCAGTTTATGGCTGAACAATGTTCATTTTACAGAGGTTTGAGGGTGGTTTTTCGGTCTAGGCCTAAGGAGACAAGCTGGGAATTTTCTGGTTTCATGGTGTTCAAGGTTTCGAAAGGTTTGCTAAATTTTTTGTGTAGAATTTCTGCACTTCTTCAGCTCGATTTCCAGAGAACTTTAAGGCGTGTTTGAGGGTCTTTTAAGGCTGGCTTCCAACCTTCTTTCTAGAGAAAAAGCAGAGGAGTTTTGCTTGATTGATGACAAGAAAAACAGCTTCATTTCCAACATAATGTGCGGCGAAATTGTACAAGATTTTTTTCTAGTTTTGAGCAGTTTTATGTAGTCCGAATTTGCACAAAATTTTCAGTCTTCAAGCTACATGAATTGGCCATTTTTCTGGCAACAAATGAGCAAGGAAATTGGCTGAGTTTTTGAAAGCTAGACTGCTCAAAAATCTGGAAAATTTCCAGGTTTCCTTTATCAAGAACATGAACAACATGAAGATGAGTTTAAAGGTTCTACCATGGTGATTAATTTCCCTTGGGAACCCTTCCTAACTCCTCTCCTATTTTCGGTCAACCCTCCAACTTCCAAGATTAATTTTCAAAATTCAAAGCCAAGAAATTCTCACAGAATTTTCTGGAATTAAAAGATGAATTTTGATGAATTTTGAACAATTTTAAATTGTGAAGATGGTAGGACAAAGCTAGAGGTAATAAAAAGGACAAGAATTCCTCTAGAATTCTTTTTAGGACATGATGATAGGATTAAAACATTCTCTTCATGTCTCCCCTAGGACAACATTCCTTTCTTTAGGGAATGTAAGAAAACAAAAATTCAAACTTAATTAAGATAATCATGAATAAAACTTAAGTGATAAGATTTGAACTCATGACCTTAGAGATTATTTCCAAAGCTCTAACCACTTAACCATACTAACTCTTGTTCTCATTTTCTCACCCAAATATTCTTCTCATTTCAACCTCAAGCCATCTTCCTATTTTGACCTCAAGCAAAATTACCGTTTTACCCTTCATACTCAATAAACATAACTAAGTCTTTTAACCTATAAATCATAATTCTAAAGCACATAAAATCATTCAAAAGCATATAAATTCATGCAAAATAATATGATATGCATTCCGACCCCCTTAGTAGCACAGGAGAAATCAATCCTAGGAGAAGTGATACTGACTTCTAAATGATAGGAGCATATCGCCCCATAACCAGATCCCATAGCTCAAACACGATAGATAAAAGGTTGTTTGTGGGATTGATAGATGTTCATAACCGAACTTCCCACTAGCACGCCTAGCTGCCCAGACACCATAGTTATTGGGGAAAAACCAGACTCATTCAATCTATTTAGACCCCTGGTTCAAAAGAGCCTAATCTAGTACAGATCTTATCAGAAATTCAAGTTTAGCTGAGGTAGCTTTTGGACATGGACAGTTGCTCCCTTTCTCCCTGCTTCCATTTTCGCTTCTACTAGTGAATTAAAGCTTTTGCCCTCGCTAGCTTAAACAAGAAATCAATAATATGATGAGGGTGTACAAAATACTATATATATATATATATATATATATATATATATATATATAAGAACTAGAATCCCATAGTATTAGTATTCTCTGAGAAGCTAACTAGTAATCAATAGAGCTCTTCACAGGGCTTTTTCAAAGCAGAGCGAATAGTAGTAGACAATGTGTTAACGTCAGTGCCCTTGATTTTCTAACTGACATCTTTCTTTACTTAATTGACTCTTTTTAACAATTCAATCACAACGTTAGCTCAGCAAGTGATAAATCATAGGGATAATCGCATTTGATTATTCCTCCCTTGAGTAGAAGGATCAGAGAGAAATACTCTATGAAAAGACCAAGGAATAGGAGTTGAAATAAATCGCAAAAAGGTACAGCTTCCAAGAAAGAAGCCATAGAGCTTTTTAGTCAAGTATGCAGGAAGAGTTTTTAGGTAGAGGAATAGGGCATTCTATTATGCACAAGGAGCAAAAGTTGAGTACTAAGGCTGAGATGCCTCGCCCGGTGACTGTACCCAAATCTAGGACTAGTAGAGAGTGCCCTTGACGTACTTATTCACATGGTTTGTCTTTGCTCCTTCTTTCACTCTTGCACTGCTTTTTGTTATTGGTAAATAGTCTTCCCTACTGTCTATAAGAACTTTATAGGATCTTCGTCAATCATCTATCTCTGCTAGTCTCCTAAAGAAAGAGATTAAGTGCACTAACATGAAATTTTATGTAAGGAAGGGCCATAGTATACTTCAGGCTGTGTTACTATTGTCTTCTGCTTTCCAGCTTTGAAAGCAAGGAGTATAGTATCGAATCGGCCAACACGCACTAAAAGCAAAAAGACCTAAAGTGAGGAAGCTTCGAAAGTGTAGCATGGAAAAGCAACTAAGTTGCTATAGAAGTATCCGACTCCTAGGTAGAGCAGATGGAGAAGGTGCATCAGTTAACAAAGTGGGTTGGGTAATGGTGGTGATTTGAGCAAAGGAATGGGATTTAGAATCTACTGTAGATATGATCTTTCTCATAAAGCTAGGCATGCCAAATCCGTATTCCAGAGCAAGTCAGAAGACTAGCTATAAGGAACTATAAGGAAAGAGTCAATTCTATATACTAAAGCCAAGCTAACTCAATAAAAGATTGAACAATAGTACAAACCGTGGATTCTGTAGTAGCTGATGTTACGGTATGCGGATGTGTTGGTATTAACTTCAAAGGAAAGGCTTTTGCTACTCGACCAAGGACAAAGGTAGAATATGTTGAGACTACTAGGTTTAAAAAATCTCTTATGACGATGTTATCTCAAGGTTGGACTAATAGAAGGGGTTAACCCAAGCGAAGATTGGCCTTGAAGGGATAAAGAAATTCCTATATGGGAAGGCTTCCTACTCTTTATCTTACCTTTAGAGGTCAATATCCTCATGCTAGACTTTCAAGGGCATAGAAAGCTGAATTATGTCGAATTCAATTCCTTCTCTGAGAGGGTACCCTAGATAGAAAGGTCGATCAATGTAATTGAATTTCCATTCTTCTTCTTCAAGACTCTGTAGCTATTGAATTAGGTGAGGCTGTCGGCATAGTTGCTGTTGAAGAAATGCAACATCTGCTTGCTATGAATAGCTTTTTTCCCAGTGAATCATAAGAGGGGCATAAGGCTTCATCAAGTGTGTGTGTCTTACCGTCATCGAAATCCTTGGGTGCGTAGCTTACAAAATCAATATTACTTCTTGAGGTCTTTATCCTTAGTTTACGTGGCTCAAACTAAAGAGTCAAATAGAGATCAGTAGCCTTCTTGAGAATATTCTGTTGTAGCTAAGACTGAACCCGATTCCTATTCCCTTATGGCAAATGTAAATGTGTGTCGTGCCCAAATCTATTGGAGAAAGATGCTCGGTCAAAAAGTTTTCAAAAGTTCTTTAACTGACCCTATTAGTGTTGTGCCCTAAAAGCAATCACTTGTACCATGTATATTGCATAATAATTAATCAAAGAGACATTCTTTATCTTTTAGTTTGATTGTTATATCTTAATATGCATATAAACTATTTGATAAAGTCCCTAGTACACCGCAGTGTTAAGGAAATCGTGATAGAAATCATGATGTGAGATTCCTACTCTACTATATAGTGTTTGTGCTTGAATAATCCCTAGTCATAGTATTAATGAGATGGAACATTATTAATATGCCAAGACTAGCACATACTATATCTCTCGATTGGATCAGGCGGTGGTTCTTATAACCGTGAGTATTGTGATACTCAGGATTAATATGTGGAAGGTTGTTACTAGAACAAGTGCATTGAATGACCTAGATATGAGATAATCACATGGATAACTATTTCGTACCCGTGATTAAATCTCATTATAGCAATTGTGAAAATATTCTTAGACTTAAGATCTCCAAGGTACTTTGTTTGTTGAGTATTGTACTTTGATTCCAATCTCTGGAACCAGATCGAGGGCCGCTTATGGGATGGATATTGGGTACAATGTAAAGTAAATGAAAGTAGTTGAGAAGGTCAATAAAGGATTTAACACTCCTAATAGTAGGAGAGTATATCTCAGGGTCACTTGTATAAATCATTACTCATGAAATCCTTGGCCAAGGCAACTATGTGTTGGAAATAGTTCCAAATTTGATACACATATCGAGTAATAGATTTCTTGAACAAGTACTAAAATATTCAGGCCAGAATTAATAATATTCTGGATAGAGTTGGCAGTAATTCTATGTTTTAAATCGAATGAGATATAGTATAGTGAAATGAGTTTATTGCACTGTTTATTTGCTATTGAAGGGTTCATGTCAAGCCACTTGACTTTCTAGACTTTTTGGTGATCAAAAGTCATTACTAGATGTCGCTCTTGATCTGCTAAATATGAATTTATTAATCAGAGAATTAATAAATTAATTTTATATTTTATTTAGGATTATTAATTCTAAAATTGTTAGAATTAATTCATATAAGGCTGCCAATAAGACCAGGAAACCTAATGGGCCACACACAATAAAGGTTTGAATGCTCAATATATATTATTTAATAATATTGTGGGGTTAATTAAGAGAAGAAGATATGTTTATAGATGAATTATAAGTTTGTTATAATTCGTGGGACCTGGTTGCAATTATATAAACTTCAAGGACCCATTTGTAGACGTGGGATCTTAGAGGACTTAATTGCAATTAATACAAATTCTAAAAACTATAAATTTGGGAATTGTTCTCTTGTGCAGACGTGGGAAAAACAAGATAGGCGGACGTTCCGCTTCTTCATCCTTTTCTTCTCCAATTAAACCGAGCCGCTCCTCTTTTACTAACATAGTTTTGAGTAGGCTTTGTGAGTAATTCAATCTTGTGTGGATTATTGCTAGAGACAATTCTACTCTTGGATTGTAGTGGCTCAAGGTGGACAATTAAGAAGAGGAATTGGTTCCTTAGTTGGCACAAGAAAAATTTTTGTTTCTGCTACAAAAGGTAATCTCCGTTTCCTTCCTCTATTCTCGTTTTAATTGCAAACACGTGATCCTTGGGCATGGATTTCATAGTTATTTCTGCTACGTTCTTATTTTATCAGCATGATGAAATCCCAATAGTAGTATCAGAGCCTTCGTGTTTGTGTTTTAATGGGTCTTTAATCACTTTGAAATCATTTCTGATCATGTACATGTATGATCATGGTGATTGTATGACTACTACTTTGTATGGCATGTCTGGGTTTTTAGATTTGAAGAGTCTCTGGATCATTGAAAAATAGTTGGGAAGTTGTTTCCATGTGGGTCTATTTTGGTGTTAGATTTTTTTTGCAATCAAGCTTTTGATTCAACTATTTGGATTTTTGTTTAAATTGTGATGTAGATTACAGTTGGTTATTAATATTGATTAACAATGCTTGATATCAAAATTATTTTGAATGGTCTAAAAATCTCATTACTGTTCATGAAAAATTTGTAGAAAAATTTGGGGAAGAAGATGAATAGTGGTATTTTTCTGCCTCTAGAGCATACCTGGTGCTGGGTATGTTTAACCTACCGGCGCCAGGTGCACTCTGTTCTTCCCCTATGCATGCCTCCAAAGAAAACCTAGAGTCTGATACGTTCGACTAACCTGGCGCCAGATGCACTCTGTTCTAGCACTATTTTATAAAAAAAAATTAAGATAATAATAATAATAAGTTTTTTTATCTTTTCTAATTTTGAGAATAGGTTCTAATAATTATTAGAATTTATTTGAAACCCATGATTTTGAATAAAAATATTTTTAAAATTACATGTAGGACCTATAATTTTCTAAAAATTTAATTTCGAACCCAGATTTCTCCAAAATACTAATTTTGAATGTTTTGTATTTTATGTTGTATTTTAAGCACATTTTATTGGCATGGTGAATAGTTATGGACTAAGATCAAACTTATCTGTTCATGCATTTTTATCGCTTTGTTTTAATTAAATAGGGCATGTGCATTCTGCCTTCTCTCATATTCTTGTGTAATTCTCTTCTCAACTAACTCCCCTCGAATGTAAATCAAGATTTTTTCCTTTAGAAAATTATGTAATTAGCTTATATAGGTTAGATTGCGGTAGAATTTTATTTATAAGATTTTGTATACGGCAATCAAAATGAAGCGAGATGGTAAGACATTCTACTTAAATCATGCATGAACACATAGGGTTAACTATATTAATTTCCTTGATGGCTCGAGGAAATTAATTTAGAGAGTTTATAACCATGCCACGTAATTGTTTATTACCATGTTTATCAATTTATGTTGCTTATTGATAAATTTTATGCATGCCAAATGATGAGACAACTAAAAGGAATAAATCCCTCAAATAATATTAAATCTAATGCCTTCCATTAATATAGTAAGAACGAGAGCTCTTTTTCGAGACCAGGTTGTTGGGCATACCCATGCCTACTTGACATTGAGTATGTTCAAGCTATGGAATTTAATTCCTTATTAATGGGTTGGGTCTAACTAATTTCTTTATCCCGGTTGGGCTAACCCAAGCATAAAGAATATTATAGGCAAGGTTGGGATAGTGTTAAATACTTTAATAATTAAAAAATGCTAATCACCTAATGATACAGTAGGTACATTTGATGTAATTGGTATTGGATACCTACCACTAAACTTAAGAGTGGCTTGTTGGGCTAACCCAAGGTCATTCTTAAGGAATTTGGATACTGGTCGACTAGGAAATCTTCAAACAGGCTTTCCCAAGTCAATAGTGGGAGCTATTGATTTGAGTAAAATAATGGAATAAAAATCATTTAATTAAAGACCTAATTACTTGCATATCATGAGCATATACATGTTCTAATTACTCTATCTTTATATATAGGTCACTTGCATCATGTCGACAAATCTGAACCTACGAAGCATCTTGGAAACAAATAAGCTCACCGAATCAAACTATTTAGATTGGTATAGAAACTTGAGAATCATTCTCAAGTCGGAAAAGTTACTCTACGTGCTTGATACTCCTATTCTGCCACCTCCAACCCAAGATACTCCTACTGATGAGCATGCTGTCCACAAGAAGCACAAGAAGGATAGTGACGCTACATCATATAGTATACTGGAGTCAATGACTCCTGAGTTACAAAAATAGTATGAGCATATAGATGCTCAAACCATTATCTTTCATCTTAAAGAGCTGTTTAATAAACAAGCTAGAACTGAGAGATATTAGATCTCTAAGCAACTATTCCGTTCTAAGATGGTTGAGGGTGCTTTAGTGACCACTCATGGGCTACAGATATTGGGATATATTGAAAAGTTTGGGTCTCTTGGTTTCGTAATGAATCACGATTTAAGTGTTAACTTAATTCTACAATCATTACCAAGTAGTTTTTCACAATTTGTGATTAACTACCACATGAACGATATTGAGACCACTATACCTGAGCTTATCAATCTGCTTAAGACTACTAAATCATCCATGAAGAAGGATGATAAGGCGATCTTGCTAGTAGGTTCTTCGTCTTCTAAGAAGCTAGCTCCTAAGAAGAAGAAGAAAAATCCTGTTAGTGTTATGCCCTAGAGGCAATCACTTGTACATTATATATGACACATTTTATAAAAAGGTATTATTTATCTCACAATTTCTTTTGTTTACTCTTGGGTAAAATAACTGTTAGATAAAGTCTCTAGTATAACACTATGTTAAAGAAATCATGATAGAGATAATGATATGAGATTTCTAATGCACTGTATAGTGTTAATACTTAAATAGTCCCTAGTCATAGTATTAATGAGACAGGACATCATTAATGCGTTAAGACTAGCATGTGTTAGACTTCCTGATTTGATCAGGCAGTGGTTCTCATATCCATGAGTATTGAGATACTCAAAGTTAACACATGGATTCTTGTTAATGGAACAAGGACATTGGATGACCTAGTTATGAGATAATCACATGGATAACTATTTAGTACCAGTGATATAATCTCAATATAGCAAATATGCAAGTATCCTTAGACTTGATATCTCCAAGGTGCTTTGTTTGCTGAGCATTATGCTTTGATTCCAATCTCTAGAGCCAGATCGAGGGCCACCTATGGAATGGATATTGGGTACATTGTGAGGTAAATGAAAGTAGTTGAGAAGGTCAATAAAGGATTCACCACTCCTAATAGTAGGGGCGAATATCTCACGGCCACTTGTAGGAATTACTACTCAAGAAGTCCTTAGCCAAGGCGAATGTATATTGGAAATAGTTCCAACTGATACACATCTAGAGTAGTGGGTTCATGGTACAAGTACTATTATATTCGGGCCAGAATTTATATATATTCTGGAGGGAGTTGGCACTAATTCCTTACTCCAAACCGAATGAGATATTGTATAGTGAAAGGAATTAATTGCACTGTAGTTAGTTATTGAAGGGTTCATGTCAAGCCACATGACTTCTTGGACTCTTAGGTGGTCATGATGTGTTGCTAGATACAACTCAAGATCTAGGAATATAGGTTTATTAATTGATGAATTAATAAACTAATCCTAATTAGAATCAATATGATTAATTCTAATTAATTGAGGATTATTAATCTCAAAAACGTTTGGATTAATTCATGTTTGCTGCCAATTGACCGGGAAATCTAATAAGTCACACACAATAGAGGATTATATACTCAAGATGTTATGTGATAACATAGAGGGGTTAATTGCGAGAAAGAGAAGTTGTTGTGGCCAAATTATAATTAGTTATAATTTATGGTCCAAATTATAATTGTGAGAACTTGATGTTTCCAATTACAATTAGAGAATGCTAATCGTTTTAGAAATCTTAGATGGAGGATTTTCGTTTGATATATGGGATAGAATCACAAAACCCTAGCTAAGGTGTAAGACACGAAACAACTCCAACCCTAGCAACACAGATATTCTCTTCTCTTTCTCTCTCTCATTAATCTTGATCAAAACCCTAGCCACCATTGTTTTTTCTACTAGCATAGGAAATTTTTGTGCTTGAGTGTATCCTCCATGTGGATTTCTGTTAGAATAATCACACACTGTGATTATAGTGGTTGAACGTTCAACTCTCGTGGTGTTTGATCAAGAGGATTGCTGGATCGTGCCTAGACTTGAACAAGAAAAATTTTGTTCTTCAGACGATCAAAGAAAGGTAAAAAGTTGTTACCTTTGTTTTCTTTATGTCTTGTTTTTCACATATATGCAGATCCTGGGATGGTATCTCGTTTTATTTTTCACTGCGTCATATATGATATGCTAGAGATATTCAACAAATCCTACTAAGCCAAAGCAGGCATGAAGAAGAAGGAAGCAGCCACTAAAGGCCCATGTTATCATTGTGGCAAGATGGGCCATTCAAGGCGCAACTACAAAGCCTACTTGGAGATCGCAAAGGAAGAGAATGAGAATGAGAAGCTTGCAAGCACTTCTACTTCTACTCCTAGTATGTTTAATATTGAGATTAATACTGCCTTTAGTAATAAGATATGGGTATTGGATACCGGTTGTGGATCTCATTTATGTAATAATTTGCAGAGACTAAAGGACAATAGAAGGCTGAAAAAGAGGGATGTAGACCTGCGAGCTGCAAATGGAGCAAATGTTGTTGCACTAGCTGTGGGGACTTATCATCTTAATCTACCTTTTGGATTAATTTTAGAACTTCAAAACTACTATTTTGTACCAGTTTTATTAAAAAATATTATCTCAATTTCTTGTTTAGACTTATTTGGATTTCATTTAAATTTTAAGAATAAACGTTATTCTTTTTCATTAAATGATATCCATTATGGTTCTACAACGTTGGTTAATAGTTTATATGTTCTAGACATGGATAATCTAATTCTCAATATAAATGAAAAGAAACAAAGAAAAGATAACTCAATCTTATCGTATTTATGGCATTGTCGTTTAGGCCATGTAAATGAAAAACGTATGTCTAAGTTATACAAACTGGGTGACTTGGGGTCATTTGACTATGAATTATATGACACATGTGAATCTTGTTTACTTGATAAAATGGCTAAAAATCCATTTTCTGAAAAGGAGAAAGGGCTAAAGAGTTATTAGAACCAATACATACAGATGTATTTGGCCCAATGTCTATACAAGCAAGAGGAGGTTATCATTACTTTTTAACCTTTATCGATGACTATTCTGAAGGCTTAAAATGGCAAAAATCATCAAAACAAAAGCATGCTACAAAAATGAAAATTTTACCTCTGTGATTGAATGGCCCTCTTCGCACCGGTATAGATGTCTGTACAAGGATACTTGAGGCTATTAGATCACGTCCTTGTAAACATCTACTGCATCTCATTCACGCGAAGCCTTTGATCTTCCGAAATGGTGCCCATAACACAGGCAGTGAATGCTTAAAGATTAGGTTTTCACAAGCTTTCACCGAAGCTTTTTCTGTTAATGGGTTTTGTTTTCTATCAAAAGAAATGAATCTGTTTTTTGTGAAATAAAAATGAACTATGAAGTCCCTTAACTAAATTAATTTCCTTAAATTCATTTTCATTCATTTCAATAGATCCCCCAAGAGAGAATCCATTTGCGTGCAAACAGAAAGCTTCCATGCTTTCTCTTATCTACACGCGAAACGACACAAGTTTCACCCCGTGTTGTTTTTTTATTTAATTAATTCATTAAATTAATAATTAATTAATTTTTTTAAATTTTATTTTACCCTTGGTCTTATTCATTAGACCAGATAAAATTATTTATTCATGGGCTTCAACACCCATAAATAATAAATCTCAATTATTTATTTTTTGAATTTTATGAAACAGTCCAATAAATAATTAACAAGCCCAAATAGACCAATATAAAATTTCATACCTTTTATCTAGTTTATATCCAAATTAATTTTCTAATTATTCAATCTGAGCTTTGGGCCCTGAATAATTAATTAACCAATTAAATTAGAAAAAATAAATACTCTCTCTCGGACCTTTTATTTTATTCTAATCCAATAATAAATTAGATTAATAAAATAAAATCCATAATTATCAAGACCAATTCCTTAACCCAAATCTTGCATGACTTAAGGGCCATTCCGAGGACCAAAAGGCACATCGCATTGGTTACTAAAATGACCAAAATACCCCTACTATATAAATAGCTATTTTTTGCATTTTAAATATTTTCTAATATTACTATAAGGAAATATTAACCCTAAGGACAATGTTGGGTTCTTCTGTGGCCATTCATAGGCTGAAGATGCTGGGCTTAATAGAAAAGCTTAGATCTCTCGGGTTTGCAATGGATCATGACTTAATTGTTGACTTAATTCTACAATCTTTGCCTAATAGTTTCTCACAATTTGTGATTAACTATCAGATGAACAAGAGTGAATCCACCATTCCTGAGTTGATCAATCTTCTCAAAATTGCGAAGTCCTCCATGAAGAAGGATTTCAATGCAGTTTTAATGGTAGAATCTTCCTCTTCTAAGAAGAAAGTTCAAAAGAAGAAGAAGAAGCCTCCCATGAAGCCCAAAGGCAGTGTGAACAAGAAGGACGTAGCTGCCAAGGTCCAATGCCATCATTTTGGGAAAATGAGCCATTGGAGGCGCAACTGCAAAGCCTACTTAGAGACCATTAAGGACAAGAAGCAAAAGGAGAAGCTTACAAGCACTTCTACTTCTACTTCGGGTATGTTTATGATTGAGATAAATACTGCCTTTAGAAATGAGATATAGGTATTAGATACCGGATGTGAATCTCATTTGTGCAATAATTTGCAGGGGCTAAAGAGTAGTAGAAGGCTAGAGAAAGGCGATGTGGACCTACATACTGCAAATAGGGCAAAGGTTGCTGCACTTGTTGTGGGGACATACGAGCTGAACTTGCCTTCAGGATTAATTCTAGAACTGCAAAACTGTTATTGTGAAACCCCACCTAAAGCCAACCCTAGAGTAAGGGGGTCGGGATGCATATCATATTATTTTGCATAAATATATATATTTTTGAATAATTTTATGTGCTTTAGAATTGCGGGTTATAGGTTAAAATGCTTAGTTATGCTTATTGAGTAGGAGGGGTAAAATGGTAATTTTGCTTGAGGTCCGAATAGGAAAATAACTTGAGGATTAAATAAGAAAAATATGTGGGTGAGAAAATAAGAACAAGAGTTGTTGTGGTTAAGTGGTTAGAGCTTTGTGAATTAATTTATAAGGTCATGAGTTCAAAACCCATCATCTAAGTTTTTATCATGATTATCTTAATTAAGTTTGAATTTTTGTTTCTTGCATTCCTTAAAAATAGGAATGTTGTCTTAGGGGAGACATGAGGAGAATGTTCTAAATCTTATCATTGTGTCCTAAAAAGAATTCTAGGGAATTCTTGTTCTATTTATTACCTCTAGCTTTGTCCTAGCATTTCCATATTTCAAATGAACCAAAAACCATCAAATCTTTCTTTTAAATTCCAAAAAAAAAAAAATCTATGATAATTTCTCCTCCTTGAATTTTGAAAATCAATCTTGGAGGAGGGAGGTTGGCCGAAAATAGGAGGGGAAATAGGAAGGGTTTCCAAGAGAAATCAATCACCATGATAGAACCTTCAAATTCACCTTCATGTTGTTCATATTTTAGTAAAGGAAAATCTGGAAATTTTCTAGAATTTTTGCAGACCATCTCTTTGAAAAATTCAGCCAGTAAGCCCACTCATTTGCTACCAGAAAGATGGTCATTTCGTGTGGCTTGAAGGCTGGAAAACTTGTACAATTTTCGGACTGCACAAACTGTGCAAAACCAGGAAAAAAATTCTGGAATTTCGCAGCTTTCAATCAAGAGAATGAAGCTGCTCTAGTCCATCTTCAAGCCAGCAAAACTCCTCTGTATTTATCCAGGAAGAAGGCTGTAAAATCACCTTTGGAAGACCTTCAAACCCCCTCAAGAGCCAGCTGCAAGTCGGGCTGAAGAAGTGTGAAAAAATCTGCACATAAATTCTACACCAATTTTCGCAGCTTTGAACAACTTGAAACCAGATTTTTTCTAGCTTTGCTTCCTTCAAGCCTAGGCTAAAAATCACCCTTCAACTTCTGTAATACCGATCCTTGCTCAGCCATGAACTGAACATCATTGACCTTCACACTTACCTTGAACTCATGGACTCCATAACCACACCTCAAAACCCTCCTAAGATCACTCCATTCAAACTTTTTTGAACTTCAAACTAATTTCAGAATTTTACTCCATGGAAACACTCTTGTATCAAGCTAATGAACCAGAATTTGCTCTACCATTTAAGACTAAATTTCGGCCAGCCTTGGAGAAGTATTGACCTCCATTCATTTCATCAAAGCCACCTTGTTCAGCCGGCACCATTGAAGAGCTTAGACACCTTCCTTGATCAAACACCATAGCTAACCACCTACCTTAACCAACTCCACAACTTTCTCCATTTAAATTTCAAAAAAAATCTGATAACTCTCTCTCCCACAAGCTGAAAACCGAAACTCCCTTTCATCCTAGACCATTCAGCCAGCAACCCTACCAGATTTCGTGCAGCATTTCTTCCACACTCTCTCCATTTTCACCAAGAACACCAAGAACACACACTAAACTTCTTCAAGCCTAAACCTACTCTAAACACCTACAATCACTCTCAAATACTCCATATCACTCCTATTTAATCCCTAGACTTCATTTCTAGTATTTATAACACAAAACCACGCCAACAAGAATTTTCAATCGGATTAAAAACAGCTTTTTCCTTGAAGGTCTCAAGAATATCAACAAGGTAAATCAAGAACAACCTCCTTGTTCATCCTTTTCTATTCAATTCTCTATATACCTTTCTAATGCTCTCTCTCTCTCTCTCTCTCTCTCTCTCTCTCTCTCTCTCTCTCTCTCTCTTCCAACCGAAATGGTTGATCAACCATCAACCATGGCTGTTTTTCTGTGGGATCACTCAAGACTCTTCGTCGTGCGTGGACCTTCTTTAGTCGTCACCATAGTACTCGTCAATCAAGTAATTATTCTCAAAACCTACTTTTTAAATTCTGAAATCATGTCTCTTAGGAGGTGATAGGGAGATAGAATGTGAATGGGGGATTGAGTATGTGCAAGCGGATTAAGGGGACGGAGTTAAGACATGATGATTGTTGTATAAGACTAAGTTGTATGTATTTCCTTTTGAATCCATGTATGTCCTTCGTGCTTGATGAATTTTATGGATGGTTGAAGCATGTTAGACATCATGACACCAAAGGTGATTAGGCTCTTATGTTTCTATTTTCCATTAAAGCCATTAATGATGATTATGCTTAGAAGAAAGGTAGCCTTGTGGTGGTATGTGATAAGTCAAGTATGTGTTCGTGAATGGATTGGTTTATTATTTGATGTTGGAGAATGTGTTTAAGAATCTCTTCTAGCAATAGGAAAACCATGGTGAGGGATTATTTTCTTGTTAAGTCTAGGTTATTTTTATTAACGAATTTTGTTACTTTAATTAGAATTACTACTATATTTTCCTTTATAAAATTCGAAACTCTAGGAAGATTTGGATTGGATTATTAATTGGAATATTAATATTTTATTTATCAAATAAATAAAATCTTTTATTAAAAATAATATATATATATATATATAATAGATAAATATTTTATATAAATAGTAATAAATAAAATTTTAGAATTAATTAATGACCTTGTAGGCCCTAGTTAAAACTTTTACCTATATTCCTAAACATTATCTATATTAAAATCTATTTGTCATTTATTAAATAAAGATTTAAAATAATTCATTTATTATTAATTTTATTTATTACTAATCGTTTATTTTCTATTAGTAAATTAATTATTATCTGTAATATATTATTTACTTACAATAAAGATATTTTTAAATTACCATTTATTAATATTATTTAGGGCTTAGTATTATTCAATATTCAAACCTTAGCTTATTTATTAATAATAACACTCCAGAATTATTAATTGAGTCCATAATTTCTTAGCAATTATTTTAGAACCCCAAGTTATTTTAACTTATCAAACTAGACTTATTTTATAAAATTCTTTATCAGCTAGCCTTAAAGCTTAGGACATTAGGGATGTGATGGTAATAAGTTGAACTAGCATTACTTGTGTAAGTGAATTTAGCTTGAGTATAACCTTATGTCTTGTGTTTATCCCAGGAGGGGTTAGGTCAGCCTTGGAAGACTCTTGAATTTGGGCAAGCAAGGAATCAGGTAAGCTCCTGCATGGAATTTTGTGAAGACCAACGGAATTATTGTGGCAAGCTAAATGCGATGTGTATGGACATTTAATTTGTAAAGGCAATTAAGGACTATTTTTCCTTTTTATTCCAGTCAACCAAATCATTTGAAAATCAAACAAGCAGTTTTACACAAATTGCTAAATTCTTTCTAAAACCTAACTTTGACAAGAATTTTAGAAACCCTTAATTACTATTTCCAAATAAGACAATGTGTGTTCAATTTTCTCCCAAGTGGGACGATCAACGTTGAGTACTCAATAAGGGTAGACTACCAGGACTAGTCTTTGAAGGGTTAGGGTAAGTCTCTCAGTAGGTGGCCACCTCTGAGGGGTGAGTCCTTCCTAGATAGGATGCCAGTCCGGTAGGTCATGTCGGTCCGAGCTAGCAAGTTTCAGTCATGTGGACTATGTGTTTCCGGAGTGGACAACCGGTAAGTTTGGGTGTAGAGATGGAGGAGTATCTCACCCGGTAGGCTGTACACCTACCTTTTGTCAAGTTGCACAAAGTGTGGCATTCTGACCGTTATTTAGTTATGGGGCCCAACGTGTGGTAACCCATGGCTACCCCTTTGAGTGGTTGTATTTATTGTGCACATGTGTGGTTTGAAAAGCAAAAAACCACTCTTAATTTCAATACTTATTTAATGCTTGCCAGCGCTTTTCTTTATGAAATTTTTACAACTTGCATACATGACTTATTTTACCTGAAACACTCAAAGCACACACGGGCTTACTGAGATTTTTATCTCACCACCTTATATGTCATGTTTTTAGGGAGATCCTGCTATGGAGGTCATTAGCTAGATTATTGCCTATGCTTTGAAGACTCGTGTTATTTTCTTTATGTGACGTTTTGAGAGATTGTTGCAAACAATTTATTTTGGATTTGTACCAGAATTTATCTTTTGGGTTGTAATAAGTTTAAATTTTAAAGTCTTTATTTTATTTTGTTCTTTGTAACCTAGTTATAAAGACCCCTTGTCCTCTGGACGGGGCGACATCCCCGGCCCTGATGGGCCTAGGTAGTGGGGTGTTACAGTTATTATGTACCAGTTTTAATGAAAAACATTATCTCAATTGTGTATTTAGACTTATGTAGATTTCATTTAATACTTAAGAATAAATGTTGTTCTTTTTCTTTGAATGATATTCACTATTGTTCAGCAACTTTGGTTAATGGTTTATATGTTCTAGATTTGGATAATCCAGTTCTTAATATAAACAATAAGAAACCTAAAACGGATAACTCTAACACCTCTTACTTATGGCATTGTCGTTTGGGCCATGTAAACGAAAACTGTGTTTCTAAGTTACACAAGCTTGGTGACTTAGAGTCATTTGATTATGAATCATATAGCACATGCGAATCTTGCAAAATGACTAAAACTCCTTTTCCAGGAAAAGAAGAATGGGCCAAGGAGTTATTAGAACTCATACATTCTGATGTATGTGGCCGAATGTCAATACAAGCAAGAGGAGGTTACAACTATTTCATAACCTTTATCGATGACTTCTCACGATACAAGTATTTGTATTTAATGAAATACAAATCTGAGGCCTTTGAAATGTTCAAAGACTTCAAGAATGAAATACAGAAATAACTTAGCAAAAGTATAAAAACTCTAAGATCTGATTGAGGAGGAGAATACTTAAGCCAAGAGTTTCTAAGTTATCTTAGAAATAATAGGATATTATCTCAATGGACTCCACCACATACACCTCAGCATAACGGTGTATCTGAGAGAATGAATCGAACCCTTCTAGACATGGTACGGACCATGATGGCTTCTGCAGACCTACCAAAATTATTTTGGGGTATGCACTAGAGACTTCTGTTTATATACTAAACAGAGTTCCGAAAAAATCAGTTGATACTACCCCATTGAGATGTTCTTTGGTAAGAAACCAAAGCTATCTCACTTGTGAGAATGGGGTTGTCCTACCTTTGTTAAAAGACCACAATCAGACAAACTTGATAGTAAGTCTGATAAGTATTTGTTTGTGGGATATCCGAAAGAATTTTTCGAATATTACTTCTACCTACCCTCCAAAAATAAATTATTTGTTTTGAAGCATGCCGTCTTCTTAGAGAAAGGAGCACATGCTCAAGGGGGACAGTGGGAGTAAGATTGAACTTAGTGAAGTTCATGGAGATCAAACAAACGAGGATCAACCGTCTAACCCCACATCTATTGAGAGAATAGATGAACCTTCTAATACACAAGAACCTCGTAGATCTAGAAGGATACGTGTGGCACCTGAGAGATATGGATTTCACATTAGTGACCACAATGATGTATTGCTCATAGATGAAGATGAGCCTACTACCTACAAGGATGTTCTGAATAGTTCAGAATCTGGCAAATGGCTTAAGGCCATGAAGTCAGAGATGGATTCCATATACGATAACCAAGTATGGACTTTGGTTGATCCACCCAAAGGAATTAAACCTATTGGGTGCAAGTGGATTTTCAAGAAGAAAACGGACATAGATGGTAACTTAGTTACCTATAAGGCACGACTAATGGCGAAGGGTTATCGTCAACAACATGGTATTAACTATGATGAAACCTTCTCGCCAATAGCCATGTTGAAATTCATCAGGATACTCCTAGCCATTGCTGCTCATCATGATTATGAGATTTGGCAAATGGATGTGAAAACAGCTTTTCTAAATAGAAATCTGACTGAGGAAGTATGACACAATCTGAGGGTTTCACATCCAATGATAGCACAAAGGTGTGCAAGCTGCAAAGATCCATTTATGGACTTAAGCAGGCTTCTAGGAGTTGGAACCTCTGTTTTGATGAAATAATCAAAGAGTTTGGTTTCATTCAAAACATGGATGAGCCTTGTGGATACAAGAAGGTTAGTAGGAGTGCAATCGTTTTCTTATTACTTTATGTAGATGACATATTGCAAATAGGAAACAATATACCTGTCTTGCAAACAGTTAAACTTTGGTTATCCAAACAATTCTCCATAAAAGACCTTGGAGAAGCAACCTATATTCTCGGAATAAGGATCTATAGAGATAGATCCAAAAGGTTGCTAGGTCTTTTGTAGTCTGCATACATAGATAAAGTGCTAAAGAGATTTAGCATGGATCAATCCAAAAAGGGATTCTCACCTATATCACATGGTGTAAGCCTTTCAAAGTCGATGTCTCCCAAGACAAAAGTTGAAAGGGATCACATGAGTAAAATTCCATATGCCTCGGCAGTTGGATCTATCATGTATGCTATGATATGTACTAGGCTCGATGTATCTTGTACTCTCAGTATGACGAGCAGATACCAATCTAACCCTGGTGAAGGTCATTGGGCGGCTGTAAAGAATATTCTTAAGTACTTATAAAGGACTAAGGATATGTTCTTAGTATATGGAGAAAGTGATTTGAAAATAAACGGGTATACTAATACCAGTTTTCAATCTGACAAAGGTGATTTCAAATCACAATCCAGCTACGTGTTTACATTGTGCGGAGGGGCAATAAGTTGGAAAAGTTCCAAACAAGAGATTATTGCCAACTCTATGACAGAAGTTGAGTACATAGCCACTTCTGAAGCAGCTAAGGAAATAAAGATAGAGAGAGTTCTCATGGATGAGAACATAGCTGACCCGCTTACGAAAGCACTATCCCAAAAGAAACATGATTGTCATGTTGAGTCATTCGGTATTAAATACATAAATGATTGGCTCTAGTACAAGTGGGAATTTGTTAGTGTTGTGCCCTAGAGGCAATCACTTATACATTGTATATGACACATTTTGTTTTAATAAAAGGCATTATTTATCTTACAGTTTCTTTTGTTTACTTTTAACTAATATAACTGTTCGATAAAGTCCATAGTACAACACTGTGTTAAGAAAATCATGATAGAGATCATGATATGAGATTCCTACTACACTGGATGGTGTTAGTACTTAAATAATCCCTAGTCATAGTATTAATAAGATAGAACATCATTAATGCGTTAAGACTAACATGTGTTAGACTTCCTGATTTGATCAAGCAGTGGTTTTCATAACCGTGAGTATTGAGATACTCAAAATAGACACATTGATGCTTATTAATGGAATAAGTTCATTGGATGACCTAGTTATGAGATAATCACATGGATAACTATTTAGTACCAGTGATATAATCTCAATATAGCAAACATGCAAGTATCCTTAGACTTGAGATCTCCAAGGTACTTTGTTTGCTGAGCTTTGTACTTTGATTCCAATCTCCAGAGCTCGATCAAGGGCCGCCTATGGGATGGATATTGGGTATATTGTGAGGTAAACGAAAGTAGTTAAGAGGGTCAATAAAGGATTCACCACTCCTAATAGTAGGGGTGAATATCTCACGGCCACTTGTAGGAATTATTACTCGAGAAGTCCTTAGCCAATGCAATTGTGTATTGGAAATAGTTCCAATTGATACACATCTAGAGTAATGGGTTCCTGGTACAAGTACTATTGTATTCGGGCTAGAATTATTTCTGGAAGGAGTTGGCACTAATTTTGTACTCCAAACTGAATAAGATATTGTATGGTGAAAGGAGTTAATTGCACTGAAGTTTGTTATTGAAGGGTTCATGTCAAGCCACTTGACTTCCTGGACTCTTGAGTGGTCGTGATATGTTGCTAGATACCACTTATGATCTGGGAATATGGGTTTATTAATTGATGAATTAATAAACCAATCCTGATTAGAATTAATATGATTAATTCTAATTAATTATGGATTATTAATCTCAAAGACATTTGGATTAATTCATGTTCTCTGCCAATTAACTGGGAAACCTAATAAGTCATACACAATAGAGGATTGTTTACTCAAGATGTTATTTGATAACATAGTGGGGTTGATTGAGAGAAAGAGAAGTTGTTGTGGATAAATTATAATTAGTTATAATTTGTGGTTTAAGTTGTAATTTTGAGAACTTGATGTTTCCAATTACAATTAGAAAATTCTAATAGGATTAGAATTCTCAATTATAGCAGGATTTTTCGTGTGATATAAGGGATACACACGAAACCCTAGCTGGGTGACGAACACTCGAAAACAACTCCAACCCTAAGGCACACAATTTTCCTTTCTTCTCTCTCCCTCTCGTTTTGTTGAAAATAAGAGAACCCTAGCCGCCATTATTGTTTTTGCTAGCACAGGAAATTTTAGTAATTGAGAGCATTCTCTGTGTGGATTACTATTAGAGATAATCACACACTGTGATTATAGTGGTTAGACATTCAACTCACGTGGAGATTGATCATGAGGATTGCTGGATTACGCCTCAACTTGAAGAAGAAATTTTTTATTCTTCGAACGACCACCCAAAGATAAAAGCTATTACCTTTACTCTCTTTATGTCTTGTTTTACACACATAGACAGGTCCTGGGAGAGTATCTCATTTTATTTTTTGCTGCGCCGTATACGATACGAGCCTGAGATAACCAAAAGTTGTTGGGTCTTTCGCAATCTGTATACATAGATAAAGTGTTGAAAAGGTTTAGCATAGATCAATCTAAAAAAGGATTCTTACCTATAACACATAAAGTAAGCCTTTTAAAGTCGATGTCTCCAAAGACACAAGTTGATAAGGATCATATGAGTAGAATTACGTATACTTCGGCAATTGGGTCTATCATGTATACTATGTTATGTACTAGGCCCGATGTATCATATGCACTTAGCTTAACGAGCAAATACTAATTTGACCCTAGAAAGAGTCATTGGGCGGCTGTAAAGAATATCCTCAAGTACTTACGAAGGACTAAGAATGTATTTTTTGTATGTGGAGATGGTGATTTGCAAGTAAGAGGGTATGCTAATGCCAGCTTTTAGCCCGATAAGGATGACTATAAATCACAATCTGGCTACATGTTCACGTTAAGTTGTAAGGTAGTAAGTTAGAAAAGTTCCAAACAAGAGACTACTACCGATTTGACAACTAAAGCAGAGTACATAGCGGCTTCCAAAACAACTAAAGAAGCAATGTGGATCAAAAAGTTCATCACGAAACTTAGAGTGGTGCCTAGCTTTGTAGATCTGATACTTTTGTATTGTGACAACAATAGAGCCATTGAGGGAGACGAAAACAGGGGAGCATGCATGGTTTAAAAAAATGGAGAGAAAAATAAACCGCAAGCCTTAGAGGCCATACGGAAACGTGAAGATCATACATTTGCGCTCATTAACCCTTCTAGGTTGAGTAGGAGCGGATTGAACAACTGGAATCACCTCGCTTCACCCACTTGAAGAAGCTTCCGGTTGGACACCCGCTAGCCTTCTACTTCGCCTTGTTTGCATCAACGCCAAGCTTTCCAGCTCTCGGAATATTCCTCTGCCTATACTCTAGTCGGTGAACACTATGGTGAAGAGGAACAGTCTCAATTCTGCTTGGTTCACTTGCTATTGGTTAGCAAAGTCCAAGAAGAACAACAAGAAAAGGGAGACATCAGAGAGAGCAGAGAGAGAGACGTGAGTTCTCTATAAGGCTAGGGAGATTAGAGTTTGTTTTCTACTAGAGACTAGTTTATTAGTTAGCCAAAACTGGGTTTCTCATTATCTGATAAACATATCCCCGGGATTTCAAAACACCCAGATGTTATCCTGAGAATTAATTTGGCCTAACCCTAAACTCCTCTTAACCGTATCTAGAAAAAACCCTAAGGTCCAAGCTATTGGGCCAGAAAAATATTTATTATTTTTCTTGGACCCGAAAGGCCCAAAATAATAAACATTAATTATTTCTTTAATTAATAAACAACCCAATAAATAATTAATAAGCCCAAATGAACCATAATAATTAATCTTTAATTATTTATTTCTTGGGCCCATATAAATAATCCAATAAATAATTAAACATTAATTATTTCCCCTAGTTTAAGCCCAGGTTAATTTCTTAATTATTCATACTGGACCTAGGCCTTGAATAATTAATTAACCAATTAAACTAGATAATTAAATTTCTCTCAACTCCTATTTTAATTTATTTATTTATTTTATTCCAATCCAATAATAAATTAGACTTCCTGAATAAAATAAAATAAAATAAAATAAAATCCTCTTCAACTGAGACCAATTCCTCAACCCAAAATTAGTTAGGACTTACGGGCTATTCCGAGGACCAAAAAGACACATCGCTTTGGCCGCTAAAATGACCAAAATACCACTGCTATATAAATAGCTGTATTTCGCATTTTAAATATTTTCTAATATCACCATAAGGAAATATTGACCCCAAGGATAATGCTGCATTCACAAAGTCTCCGACCTACAGGTGAAATGACTAAAATACCCCTTTACACATCGCCGTACATTTAGAGCGGAAGAAGTGTACTAACACCCTCCTAAATGACATCTACCATCCTTAGGCTTCTAGTCCAATGATCCACGACTTCCTGGAGCGTTTCCGCTTTCCAAGGGAGCTACCCTAAAGCAAACATCCAAGTCATGTTTCCCAGGGCCCTGGACATTTTAGACTATTCGGACAACCACAAGGGGCGATATAGTGCAGAAACTATCTTGTACAAGTCTGTCTTAACTAACTAGTCATACATACCCAACATGCAAGTATATTGGCCCTACGATAAAACCTCAACTATAGCAAATCAAAGTATATGCTTCCAGCTTCGCCAGACCACCATCTCACACTCAAGTCATAGAGTACTAGTCCACGCTGTAGCGGTAGTAGTCTAGGTTTCTATCATATAGTACTTTTAGAAACCACTACTACAGGTCCTGTCCTAGGTATTCTAAATACGCTTATGTCATGAAGTGAGTGGACTACTCACTGGCTAAAGGTAAACTATTCCCCATTTGGAATTCATAACATAATAACCTAAACATGATGAGGCTCCCAGTCTCATCAATAGGTTAAGAACAAATGTTTATGTGTTAAATAACCCGTGATCCATACCTTACTGTGAAAGACCACCATTTACATGGACCACTTATTTAAACACAATGGGTCTGTTCCAAACGAAAATCGTCCACAAACAAATAGTAAATTCACAAACAATTTCTGAAAATAAATTCTATTATTAAAATATTCGATTTTACATCAGAAACCTAGTCTAAGAGGGCATACAATCCAACAATTTCCCACTTGCACTCTAAGATTAGGTAAGTCCATAGGTGCCCACCCCTATGGCGTCTAAGTGTCTCTTGAAGACTCTCTCAGCCAAAGGCTTGGTGAATAGGTCTGCTAGATTGTTTTCTGAGGCAATATACTCCACCACGACTTCCCATCTCTGGATGAAATCCCGGATCAGGTGGTACTTCCTCTCAATGTGTTTCCCCTTCTTGTGGTTTCGAGGCTCCTTAGATTGCGATACTGCTCCAGTGTTGTCGCAATACATCACAATCGGCCTGTCCATATGTAGAACGAATCCAAGTTCTGAAAGAAACTTCTGGAGCCAGACTGCTTCATTGGATGCCTCCGAAGCTGCCACATACTCAGCTTCCATGGTTGAGTCAGCAATACAAGATTGCTTGATACTCCTCCATGAAATTGCTCCTCCAGACAAGGTGAAGACATATCCACTAGTGGATTTTCTCTCATCCTTATCTGCCTGGAAGTCTGAGTCTGTGTATCCTGTAGGAACCAAATCCTCAGCCCTGTAAGCCAGCATATAATCTCTCATTCCCTTGAGGTACTTGAGAATATGCTTTACAGCTTGCCAATGAACCTCCCCTGGGTTTGACTGATATCTGCTAACTAAGCCTACGGCAAAGCAGATATCTGGCCTAGTACACAGCATGGCATACATGAGACTTCCCACAGCCGAAGTGTAGGGAATCCTACTCATTCTATCCTTTTCTTCATGAGACTTAAGACAGTCCTTCGAAGAAAATGACAACCTATGTCTGCAAGGGATTAGAGCTCCCTTGCATGAGTCCCTGCTATACTTGGCCAGCATCTTGTCAATGTATGTCGCTTGGGATAACCCTAACATTCTCTGCTTCCTATTTCTAAGAAGCTTAATCCCGAGAATGTAGCTGGCTTCTCCCAAGTCCTTCATACTGAATTGACTAGACAGCCAAACCTTTGTAGATGACAATGTCCCTACATCATTTCCAATAAGTAGAATGGCATCCACATACAGGACAAGAAAAACCACATTAATGCCTTCAAGTTTCCTGTACACGCATGGTTCATCTTCGTTTTGAATAAAACTATAAGACTTTACAGTCTTATCAAAACGAATGTTCCATACTCTCGATGCCTGCTTAAGTCCATAAATGGACTTCTTATGCTTGCAAACCATGTGTTCCTAGCCTTCACCAATGAAGCCTTCCGGTTGGGAAATATAGATGTCTTTGCTAAGATGGCCATTTAAGAATGCCGTCTTGACATCCATTTGCCATATCTCGTAGTCATAGTGACATGCGATGGCAAGGAGGATGCGGATGGATTTAAGCATGGCTACCAAGGAAAATGTTTCCTCATAGTCGCTTCCCTCTTTCTGAGTATACCCTTTCACCACAAGCTTAGCTTTGAAGGTTTCCACCTTCCCATCCGCTCCTCTCTTTCTCTTGTATACCCACTTGCAGCCAATGAGTTTTATCCCCTCATGTGAAGCTACAAGATCCCAAACCTGATTGAGGTACATAGACTCAATCTCGGCTTTCATTGCTTCATGCCACGGATTTGCATCGGCATCAGCAATAGCCTCCTCGTATCTAGTGGGGTCTTATTCCTGATGGTCGGAGACCAGCTCAAAGGCTTCTCCAGTCCATCTATCCGGAACCCTAGACACTCTTCCACTACGACGAGGCTCCATTTGCACAGGCTCTTGAGGCTGTACCTCTTCTTGTTCCACAATCGGGTCAGAAGAAGTTGATTCCGTAGATAACTTCTCCTCAAGTTCCAACCTCGTTGAACCTTTAGTAGAAGTACTTTGATCATCTTCTAAGTATCTAGCATTGGTACTGACTAGTACCTTCTGCTCCTTAGGATGATAAAAGTAACCTCCTTTTGTCCCTTTTGGATACCTAACAAAATAGCTTAATTCTGATCTTAGTTCCAACTTGTCTCCCTTAACCAGTACATAAGCTGGACAACCCCAAATCCTGAGATGATTCAGACTTGGCTTACGCCCTGTCCACATCTTATAGGGAGTCCTACGTACTAACTTGGAAGGCACTAAGTTCAGAATATATGCCGTTGTTTCCAGGGCATATCCCCAAAAGGACACTGGAAGAGTAGCATGAGACATCATGCTTCGGACCATTTCTATCAATGTCCTGTTCCTTCTCTCAGCTACTCCGTTCTGCTGGGGTGTTCCCAGCGCAGAGAGCTGGGATAGTATCCTATAATGTACCATGTAGTCCTTGAATTCACCTAGGAGGTACTCTCCACCACGATCCGATCGTAAGGTTTTGATTAATTTACCTATCCGACGTTCCACTTCAGCCTTAAACTCCTTGAACTTGTCAAAAGAGTCAGACTTGCGTCTCATCAGGTAAATGTAACCATACCTTGTACAATCATCCGTGAATGTGATGAAGTACTCAAAACCTCCCATAGCTAGTGTAGACAATGGACCACACACATCAGTGTGAACAAGACTCAACACCTCCTTGGCTCTATCTGCCTTTGGTGTAAAAGACCTTTTGGTCATTTTTCCAATCAGGCAGGATTCACACTGAGGCCAACTTTCCAATCTCAATGAGCCCAAAGGCCCATCATGGATTAGCCTCTGAATCCTAGTTGAGTTAATATGACCCAACCTTAGATGCCAAAGGTATGAATCATTGATATTGGTCTTTCTCTTCCTAATTAAAGGTTCAGACTGAGCGTTATTTAATTGGTTGTTAATAGGGTTTAAAAAGAACAGATTTCCATACATATGCCCAGTACATAAAATTTCTCCATCTCTACTGATAGAAATACCAGAATGGAAAGATACATAATATCCTTGATTAATAAGTTTTGCAACTGAAATCAAATTCTGACGAAAACCAGGTACATATAAAATATCCTTTAAAACCACTATCTTATTACAATCAAAAATTAGATCCAGCTCTCCCACTGCAAAGGCCAAGACTTGTGCTCCATCACCCACTCGAAGCCCATATTTTCCCTTCTTGAGTCTTCTTATCTTCCTAAACCCCTACAAGGAGTTACAGATATGATCAGTGGCTCCTGAATCAACAATCCAAGTGAAAGTTGATCCTACTATTGATATGGACTCTAAATAGTAAACATTACCTGTGGGGGTTTTCTTAGTTTGAAGATCTGGACACTCCCTTTTCCAGTATCCCTTCTTGCCACACTTGAAGCACTTGCCCTTTGGCTTGTCCTTGGGCTGGGTCTTGGGCTGGACTGTGCATTCCCCTTCTTCCTCTTGAACTTTCTGAGTTTAGGCCTACTTCTTGGAGAAGAAGCCTTAGCAATCATGGCCTTAGATTGCGGCTTCATGACCTTCTCTGCCATCTGGAGCTCCTTCATCAGTTCAGTTAAACTCATGTTCAACTTATTCATGTTATAGTTTAACTTGAACTGAGTAAAAGAGCCCAGTAGAGATTCGAGAACCATATCCACTTGGCTTTCAGGGTCAATGACAGCCCTTAAGATTTCCGCCTCCTCGAAAGCAGCAATCATCTTGAGCATATGCTCTCAGACTGATGCTCTCTCAGCCATCTTAGTGTTCACAATAGTTCGAAGAGCCTCCTGCCTTGCGGGCCGACTCTTGTCTGCGAACATAGTTGCCAATGATTGACTTATGTTATATGCAGAAGCCATGTGCTCGTGTTTTGACTGGAGCACATTAGACATGGAAGCTAACATATAGCAACGTGCCATTTCATCAGCTTTCTTCCACGCCTTCTCAGCCTCTCGCTCATCAACGGTGGAACCTTCCCCGATAATAGGGCAAGTCTCGTAAAGGACATACTTAGACTCCTCAGCTATGATATTATGTCCAGGTTCCTTTTTCAGTCCACATAGTTTGGACTCGTTAACTTATTCTCCCTGAGAATAACGGCCAATGGACTAAAAGAACCTCCCACCATTTCTGAAAATCGAAAATAAAAGAAAGAATTTAGTTTGTGAAAAAATAAAATTTGTGCACTGAAAATAATTTAGCTCTTAGGAAAACTGACATGGCTTCTTGGGAAGATTAACAGTTTCCTAAGCTAAGGGTATTAACCACCACAAATTAATTTCCCTTCTAGGTAATGGTCTAGAGAATAACTCCATCGTGGGATGGCCGTTTCCTCTTATTTCCTATGGACATACCTCGCACTATAACCTCCAACATGGGCTGGCCGATCATAGTACGTGCCCCGAGTTATTAATTACATCCTTTCATTAGATCTAGATCCTTGTGGTATCCCCATCCTATACGGGTTCACTCCCAGGGTGACGCGAGGGGATCCACGATCTCTAATGAGGACCGTGATGGAAGTCGTGGGGCCGTTGGAACCCCTCTCCCACTTAGTCTTTTAAAATAAAGGTTTTCTGAAAAATATCCTTTTGAAATTTCCATTAAGTTTTTCCTTAACTCAAAAATAAAATATCTAAGTCCAATAAAATCTCTATGTCAAGGCTTATATCCTTTGAGAGATTTTCTCCATGGACTAATTTTATTTAATTTAAAACTTAATGATTTCAAAAATTTTCCAATTAAAACTTTCTAGAGACTTTGGTCTCAAGTTTATTTGACAAAATCTTTTTTCTAGACCAAAACAAAACAAAATGGCTCTCCATTTTAATTTACAAAAATATCTAAATCCAATATATTTTCTATGTCAAGGATTAAATCCTTTGAGAAAATATTCAAGGATTAATTTTGTACCAATTAAAATAACCATTTAATTTTTTAAGAAAAATATTTTTCTTGTCAAAAATATTCCCAAAGACTTTGGTCTTTGAGAAAAAGCACACATAGGTACATGAAAAAATAGCATGCTCGAAAACAGTAAACGTTTTCATGCTTTTCTATTTTTTTTTAAACCTAAGTGCCCAAATAATAAAATTAAACACATTAATTAATTAATTATCTTGTTTTATCCTAAAATCCCTTACTAATATTTTTCATGCAAATATATTCCAAGAATATAAATATTGCAAAAATATTAACTTCGTCTAGTATGGGACCCAAAACGAAAAAGGAAAAAAATTAAAAAAAATTGTAAAAATCGATGGCGGTCCACTGCACCGGCCGCACCAAATCGGCACCTTCTGCTCTTCGGTCCACCGTGTCCACCGGTGCACCAGCCGCACCAGATCAGACGCTGCCTCAACTCGCCAAGCCGCGACACGCCCGCCCAAGTGCCCGCGCCCGGCTTCTCTCTGCAGTTCACCCGTGTCTTTATCTGAATCGGCCGCCCGACCCGCGCGCAATTGCAAATTTGTAATTCAATCGGCTCGGCTTGGCACATATAAGCCAGGGGCTCCAGACACAGAAATCAGGCGGCGGCTTCGGCTCGGCTCGGCGCGACGGCGGCTTATGAACAGTGCTTTCTTCTTCGTTTTTTCTTCTGTCACGCACGAAGTTGCAGTGACTTCTCTTTTCGATTTTTCCAGCCTTCTTTGGCTTCTTTGGACATATTTACTTTGCAAAAAACATCCGAAACAAAAACACAATTGCCTATACTCATTTAAATTGGGTTTACATGATTAAACTTCAAAGCCAAAAAAATTTACAGAGGGCTCCTATGCTTCAACGGTGAAGCTTACATCAAGCCTATCCCATACCAAAACAGCAAAGGATCACAGGTATAATCAACTTCTCCATTTTTATTAACTACCATCTCCCTATATTGATAAAAAAAACCAGTGGCTCTGATACCACATTGAGGGAGACAAAAATAGGGGAGCATGCACGGTTTAAAACGGAGAGAAAAGTAAACCGCAAGCCTTAGAGGCCATACGGAAGCGTGAAGATCATACATTTGCACTCCTTAACCCTTCTAGGTTGAGTAGGAGCGGATTGAACGACTGAAATCTCCTCGCTTTGCCCACTTGAAGAAGCTTCCGGTTGAACACCCACTAGCCTTCTACTTCACCTTGTTTGCATCAACGCCAAACTTTCCAGCTTTCGGAATTTTCCTCTGCCTATACTCTAGTCGGTGAACACTATGGTGAAAAGGAACAGTCTCAATTCTCCTTGGTTCACTTGCTATTGGTTAGCAAAGTCCAAGAAGAACAACAAGAAAAGGGAGACGTTAGAGAGAGCAGAGAGCGAGACGTGAGTTCTCTGTAAGGCTAGGGAGATTAGAGTTTATTTTCTACCAGAGATTAGTTTATTAGTTAGCCAAAACTGGGTTTCTCATTATTTGATAAACATATTCCCGGGATTTCAAAACACCCGGATGTTATCCTGAGAATTAGTTTGGCCTAACTCTAAACTCCTCTTAACCGTATCTGGAAAAAACCCTAAGGTCCAAGCTATTGGGCCATAAAAATATTTATTATTTTTCTTGGACCCAAAAGGCCCAAAATAATAAACATTAATTATTTATTTCCTAGGCTTATATAAACAACCCAATAAATAATTAATGAGCCCAAATAAACCATAATAATTAATCTTTAATTATTTATTTCTTGGGCCCATATAAATAATCCAATAAATAATTAAACATTAATTATTTCCCCTAATTTAAGCTCAGGTTAATTTCTTAATTATTCATACTGGACCTAGGCCCTGAATAATTAATTAACCAATTAAACTATATAATTAAATTTCTCTCAACTCCTATTTAATTAATTTATTTATTTTATTCCAGTCCAATAATAAATTAGATTTCCTGAATAAAATAAAATAAAATAAAATCCTCTTCAACTGAGACCAATTCCTCAACTCAAAATTAGTTAGGACTTACGGGCTATTCTGAGGACCAAAAAGACACATCGCCTTGGCTGCAAAAATGACCAAAATACCACTGCTATATAAATAGCTGTATTTCTCATTTTAAATATTTCCTAATATCACCATAAGGAAATATTGACCCCAAGGACAATGCTGCATTCACAAAGTCTCCGACCTATAGGTGAAATGACTAAAATACCCTTCTACACATCGCCGTACATTTAGAGAGGAAGAAGTGTACTAACACCCCCCCTAAATGACATCTACCATCCTTAGGCTTCTACTCCAATGATCCACGACTTCCTGGAGCGTTTCCGCTTTCCAAGGGAGCTACCCTAAAGCAAACATCCAAGTCATGTTTCCCAGGGCCCTGGACATTTTAGACCATTCGGACAACCACAATGGGCGATATAGTGTAGAAACTATCATGTACAAGTCTGTCTTAACTAACTAGTCACACATACCCAACATGCAAGTATATTGGCCCTACAATAAAACCTCAACTATAGCAAATCAAAGTATATGCTTCCAGTTTCGCCAGACCACCAACTCATACTCAAGTCGTAGAGTACTAGTCCACGCTGTAGTGGTTGTAGTCTAGGTTTCTATCATATAGTACTTTTAGAAACCACTACTACAGGTCTTGTCCTACGTATTCGAAATACGCTTATGTCATGAAGTGAGTAGACTACTCACTGGCTAAAGGTAAGCTATTCCCCATTTGGAATTCATAACATAATAACCTAAACATGATGAGGCTCCCAGTCTCATCAATAGGTTAAGAACAAATGTTTATGTGTTAAATAATCCGTGATCCATACCTTACTGTGAAAGACCACCATTCACATGGACCACTTATTTAAACACAATGGGTCTATTCCAAACGAAAACCGTGCACAAACAAATAGTAAATTCACAAAAAATTTCTGAAAATAAATTCTTTTATTAAAATATTCGATTTTACATCAGAAACCTAGTCTAAGAGGGCATAGAATCCAACAACCATTGCACAAGTAAAGAAACCATTATCTTATCAATGATCCAAGCATGTATTTAGACTCTATCTTCTGATTAACGAGAACATAGATAGGTGAGATATAAAGATAGAGAGAATTCCCACGGATCAGAACATTGTGATCCACTCACTAAAGCACTTTCCCAGAAGAATCATGATAAACATGTTGAGTCATTTGGTATTCGATACACGAATAATTGACTCTAGTGCAAGTGGAGATTGTTAGTATTGTACCCTAGAGGCAATCATTTGTACCATATATATTGCACAATAATTAATCAAAGAGGCATTCTTTATCTTTCAGTTTGATTGTTATATTTTAATATGCGTATAAACTATTTGATAAAGTTTCTAGTGAAATACAGTGTTAAGAAAATCATGATATAGATCATGATGTAAGATTCATACTATACTATGTAGGATTTGTGCTTGAATAATCCCTAGTCATAGTATTAATGAGATGGGACATTATTAATATGCCAAGACTAGTACATGTTATATCTTTTGATTAGATCAAGCAGTGGTTCTCATAACAATGAGTATTGTGACACTCAGGATTAATATGTGGATGCTTGTTACTAGAACAAGTATATTGGACGACCTAACTATTAGATAATCATATGGATAACTATTTAGTGCCAGTGGTTAAATCTCATTACAGCAAATGTGCAAATATTCTTAGATTTAAGATCTCCAAGGTACTTTATTTGCTGAGCATTGTACTTTAATTCCAATCACTGGAGCCAAATTGAGGGCCGCCTATAGGATGGATATATTGGGTATAATGTAAAGTAAACGAAAGTAGTTAGAATGGTTAATAAAGGATTCACCACTCCTAATAGTAGGAGAGTATATCTCAGGGCCACTTGTAGAAATCATTACTCATGAAGTCCTTGGCCAAGGCGATTATGTGTTGGAAATAGTTCCAAATTTGATACACATATCGAGTAATAGATTTCTTGAACAAGTACTAAAATATTCTGGTACAATTAATAATATTTTGGATGGAGATAGCACTAATTCCTTACTCTAGACCGAATGAGATATACTATGGTGAAAGGAGTTTATTGCACTGGTTATTTGCTATTGAAAGGTTCATGTCAAGCCACTTGACTTTCTGGACTTTTAGGTGATCAAGAGTCATTGCTAGATGTCGCTCTTGATTTGCTAAATATGAATTTATTAATCAGAGAATTAATAAATTATTCCTATATTTTATTTAGGATTATTAATTCTAAAAGTATTAGAATTAATTCATATTATGCTACTAATAAGACCAGGAAACCTAATGGGTCACACACAGTAAAGGTTTAAATGGTCAATATATATTATTTGATAATATTGTGGGGTTAATTAAGAGAAGAAGATATGTTTGTAGGTGAATTATAAGTTTGTTATAATTTGTGAGACTAGGTTGCAATTACATAAACTTTAAGTACCCAATTGTAGACATTGGATCTTGGAGGACTTAATTACAATTAACACAAATTCTAAAAACTATAAATATGGGAATTGTTCCCTTGTGCAGACATGGGAAAAATAAGAGAGGCAGACATTCCACTTCTTCATTCTTTTCTTCTCCAATTAAACCTAGTCGCTCCTCTTCTACTAGCATAGTTTTGAGCGGGCTTTGTGAGCAATTCAACCTTGTGTAGATTACTACTACAAGAGACAATACTACTCTTGGATTGTAGTAATGCAAGGTGGACAATTGAAGAAGATGAATTGGTTCCTTGGTTGGCACAAGAAAATTTTTTGTTTCTGCTACAAAAGGTAATCTCTATTTCCTTCCTCTATTTCCGTTTTAATTGCAAACACGTGATCCTTGGGCATGGATTTCATAGTTATTTGCGCTGCATACTTATTTGATAAGCATGATGAAATCCCAACAGACCTTTCATCTAGCTCTTTGGGGTGACTTTTGAAATCATTCTCTGAAGGTATTTGATGAGACTCCACTTTATCATGGAGGTTAAGATCAAGGAGGAGGAAGCGTGACCATGCACGGACAAGGACCGATAACAAGAGCTAGGTCCAAGAAGCTTCAAGATGATTTCCACTTGCTCACCAAACCATGCTTGAGGATGGAAGAGGGTTGGAAGGTTGAAGAAGCTAGCCAAGAGTTCATGTTGATGACCATCCAAGAAGGACCCCAACAAGAACTCAAGCCGGCAACAAAAGCGGAGAAACTTAACCAAGGGAGGCCTTCCAGCGAACAACCGGCGCCGACTCCAATCTGCCCAACAACACCTCAATAGCAACTTGAACCGGCCCAAAGGCAGTGCACAACCAGCGCCGGCTTCAAAGGACCTAGCAGGTGCTGGCTTCCCCCTGGGTAGCCGATGACTGCCCCGCATTTTTTATGTTTTCTCCGATTTTCTTCAATTTTAATTGCTTGTAAAGACATATTATGACTAAATTGTAATAGAATCTCAGGGATTACTTAGCTAGGGTTAGGATAATATAAATAGCACCTTTAGTGATTTGACAACACAATTCACAAACTTTAATTCAAATTTGAGAGAGAATCTTGAGAGGCCCTAGCCTCCTTATTCATCTTGTTCAAGACCATGCCAAAGGGTTAGTCCTCCTTATGAATGAGTCTATAAATCTTTTACATAATCCAATATTGTTTTCTTTGAATGGGTCTTAGTTGTTTTGTTCTTCTAAGGTTTGTTTGAATTCTAATATTTAGGTGTCTATTTTCTCTATTCTATTTGTTCTTGTTTGCCATTGTTGCTTCAAGAATATTGAGGTGAGATTATAGGAGAACTTTTTACTTTTCTTGAGGGTCTTTGAAGCTTAGTTCTTCAAGGGTCTGATAGAGGGTAAGTTGTTATTTCACTTTCTCCTTTTTGTCTCTAGAAGAATCTCTGTTTTGGTCCCATTTGGTTGAGCTAAACACATATCCAACTAAACCACTCACACCACTAAGAAAAAACCCACACAAGGTCATATCAAAGAGTTTGGTATCAGAGAAAGAATAATCTTAATTCCAATCAAAGCTTGAAAGTAAGAAAAGGAGCCCTACAAAGTTGAAGAAAAAGAAAACAAAGAAAATCCCGTAACTAAAAAACATGCTCCAAAAAGGTCATGAAATTTTTGCTATTTCTTGATTTTTCTCTTGGGAAATTGCTCCTTGATGTTAATATAATCCTTGGGAACAAATTATTCTTGTGTTTGTGGTGAAATTTGGCTTGAATATGAGTGAGAATGTTGGTTGTTCTTAAGTGACGGGATTGCAGCCAAGGTGTTTGATAAATGTTCTATGAGAATGTTTTTTGCTATAGTTGGGAACTCTAATCCTTAATTTTAATTCCTTGGGATATTGGGACTTAGTATATCACTCTATTGTTGATTTCCTTGTCCATTAAACTCAATTTTTCTAGTGCACACTTGTGATCATCTTGTTCTTCATAATCCTAGTTCTAGTTGTTCTTATTTCTTTATTCTTGCTAATTCTTGTTTGTTTCTTAGTTAGAAGTGATTCCTTGTGCATCTAAGTGTTTCTTCTTGTGTTGATTCAGTCCACCTTTCTTGAAATTCTTGATTAAAACTTATTTGCTTGAGGTGCCCAACAAGTATTTGTTGAAATTCCCCTAAGACCCCATAATTGAAAAATTCTTTTGATTTGTGTGATTCACTAAGTTGGACTAAAACTTTAGCCATTGGGGAGAATTAGGATTGAACAAGTAAGCTTGAATATTGAGAAAAAGGCAAGAGGATGAGCCTATTACTAAAAGAGCCTAAAAGAGCAAATACGAGCGTGGAGTGACCAATCCTTGAAAGCCAACATGCAAGAAAGCGAAGTGAGGAATTATTTTCTTCCTAATCTCTTTTGTTTTGCAGGTATAAGTAAGTAAATATTCCATCACCATGGCCCATGATCTAGAGATCTCTAGGCCTAACCCAGTGGCCCTAGTAGACCTCAAGAAGAACAAGTTGATGCTAGAGGTTTGCATGAAGACTTGCAAGCCATGATGAGGACTATGCAAAGTGAGTTCCAAAACATGACAAGGGAGTTGATAAATCATCTTGGACAATCTTCTACCGTTGCACAAAGGAGAGGCCAAGAACGATTTGAAGTATCTAGCCCACAGATGAGGGATGGTGATGCCCATACTCCTCCTTTAAATGTCCAACAAGGGGAAGAGTGGGATGAGCACTCTATTGGGGTATTCCAACAAGTTCCTATGAGAGGGGGAAGACATGGTATAAGAGGAGAATGAGGTAAAGGCCAAGGAAGGAATGGTGGGAACAACCTAAGGGGGTTAGAAAGGGAGTTGAAGAATGGTATGAGGAGGAACAAGTTGAAGCCTTTGGGGAACACCATAGAGGATGGGGTAATAAAGGAGGTAGGAAAAAAGGAAATGATGAGGAGAATGAGTTGAACCACATCAAATTGAAAGTGCCCACGTTCTATGGCAAGAGTGACCCCGAAGTATATTTCGAGTGGGAAAGCAAGATGGAGATATTCCTAGAAAGTCATACCTATAGTGAGAGGTCAAAAATGAGGTTGGCTATTTTGGAATTTTTAGAGTATGCTTTAGTTTGGTGGAGTAAGTTAGTGCATAAAGGAGACAAATGGGAGTGGAAACCGTAGCTAGTTGAAATTTGTTGAAAGATATGGTGAGGGCATGGTTTATACCACACCATTACTATAATGATCTTTATCAAAGGCTCCAATCACTTAAGCAAGAGAACAAGAGTGTGGAAGATTACCATAAAGAAATAGAAGTAATGTTGATGAGAGTTCAAATCAATGAGGATCCTACAAAAGCAACAAAAGCAAGGTTCTTGGGAGGATTAAATAGGGAGATTGCCAATTTGGTAGAATTGCATCCCTATGATCGATTAGAGGATATAGTGCATGCCGCTATAAAGATTGAGAAGCAATTAAAGAGGAGGGCATTTACTAGACCACCACTTCCAAACCCCAACACTATTAGCAAGGTGCCCATTGAGAAGGACGAAACCCCTAAGCCATTCCAAAGGGACTTCTACAAACCTAGAGAGGATTGGAAACCTAGGGAAGGATAGAATAAGGATGAGGGAAAAGCCATGGAGAGGCCACCAAGAAATAGGGATATCAAGTGTTTTAAGTGCCTTGGATATGAACATACTTCCCATGAATGCCCAAGCAAGAGAATGATGTATACTAATCCTTATGGTGAGGTTTCTACCGACGAAGAAGAAGAAGGAAAAAGGTACCAAGGAGACCAAGAGGAAAAAAATGATGAAGAAAGTGATGAAGGGGAAGTTGCTGGTCAACAATACTCTTTCGTGGGAGTTACAAGAAGATCATTGAATTCACAAACCATTGAAGACCAAGATCACCAACAAAGAGAGAACATCTTCTACACTAGGTGTCTAATCAACAAGACCCCTTGTAGCATCATTGGGAATAGTAAGAGTTGCACTAACGTGATTAGTGCAAACTTAGTTGAAGAGTTGGATATTAAGTGGATAAAACACCCCAAGCCCTACAAATTGTAATGGTTGAATGATAGTGGGGAATTGAGAGTAAACAAATAAGTGTTGGTGTCTTTTGAGATGCGTAAGTATAAGAATGATGTGCTATGTGATGTGGTACCCATGCAAGCGGGTCACTTGCTCCTAGGGAGACCTTGGTAATACGATAGGCATGTAAAGTATGATGAGAAGAAGAATACTTATTCCCTACTCAAAGAGGGAACTAAGTTTACCCTCACCCCCATGGCCCCTAGTAAGGTGAACAAAGATCAAAGAATCATGAAGGAGGAAGAAAAGAGGAAGGAAGCGCAAGGTGTCAAAGAAAAACAAGAAGTTGAGAGGAAAGAACAAGAGAGGAGAGAAAAAGAGTTGAAAGAGATGATGGGCAAATAAGTACCTGTGACAATCAAGGATAAGAGTGAGCAAGGACAAGAGAAGGGAGGTAAAAGAAGAGTGAATTTCGTGGCAAAAGAAAGTGAGGTCATAGAGGCTATAGAAGCTAAGGAATCGGTTATTCTTCTTCTGTGCAAACGTTCTTATGTTTCTACTAATGATTCTACATTATCAGTGGCCAATGATATTGCAGCTATTCTTCAAGAATTTGAAGACGTTTTTTCAAAGGAAGTTGTCAACCAAACACTTACCCAATTCTTGCAGACCATAATGAAGAAAAACTTGAACAATTGGGAGGAATGCTTGCTATATCTTGAGTTTGTTTACAAAAGGGCTATTCATTTTACCACTTCTTATTTTCCTTTTGAAATTGTATATGATTTTAATCCTCTAACTCCTTTATATTTGGTTCCTTTACCTATAGGTGAACGATTGAACCTCGATGGAGCTAAAAAGGCGAAAATGGTGAAGGCACTCTATTAGAAGGTGAAAGCAACCATTGCAAAACACAATGAAGAGATCGCCCATAAGCGCAATCAAGGAAGGAAAAATGTGTTATTTGAGCCGGGCGATTGGGTATGGGAGCACCTTCAGAAGGAGAGATTCCCCACGTAATGACAGAGCAAATTAGATCCAATGGGGGATGGTCCATTTCAAGTTCTCACCAAAGTTGGAGATAACGCTTATAAGATAGATCTACCCGGTGAGTATCATATTAGTGCCACCTTTAATGTTAGTGACCTCTCTTCCTTTGAGGTAGATGATAGTAATGATTCGAAGATGAATCCTTTTCAAGGAGGGGGAGATGATGAGACTCCACTTCATTATGGAGGTCAAGATCGAGGAAGGGGAAGCGTGACCATGCACGGACAAGGACCGATGACAAGAGTTAGGTCCAAGAAGCCTCAAGATGATTTTCACTTGCTCATCAAATCATGCTTGAGGATGGAAGAAGATTGGAAGGTTGAAGAAGCTAACCAAGAGTTCATGTTAATAACCATCCAAGAAAAACCCCAATAAGAACTCAAGCCGGCAACAAAGGCGGACGAAACTTGACCAAGTGAGGCCTTCCAGCGAACAATCGGCACCGGCTCCAAGCAACTAAACTGGCACCAGCTCGAATTTACCTAACAACACCTCAATAGCAACTTGAATCGGCCCGAAGGCAGTGCACAACCGGTGCCGGCTTCCCCCTAGGCAGCCGACGACTGCCCCGCCTTTTTTATGTTTTCTCCAATTTTCTTCAATTTTAATTGCTTGTAAAGACTTATTATGACCCTAAACTGTAATAAAACCTCAGGGATTACTTATCTAGGGTTAGGATAGTATAAATAGCACCTTTAGTAATTTGACAACGCAATTCACAGACTTTAATTCAAATTTGAGAGAGAATCTTGAGAGGCCCTAGCCTCCTTGTTCATCTTGTTCAAGACCATGCTTAAGGGTTAGTCCTCCTTATAAATAAGTCTATAAATCTTTTGGATAATCCAATGTTATTTTCTTTGAATGGGTCATAATTGCTTTATTCTTCTAAGGTTTGTTTGAATTTCAATATTTAGGTGCCTATTTTCTCTATTCTATTTATTCTTGTTTGCCTTTATTGCTTCAAGGATATTGGGGTGGGATTATAGTAGAACTTTATACTTTTCTTGAGGGTCTTTGAAGCTTAGTTCTTTAAGGGTTTGATAGAGGGTAGGTTGTTATTTCACTTTCTCCTTTTTGTCTCTAGAAGAATCTCTGTTTTGGTCCCATTTGGTTGAGCTGAACACATATCCAACTAAACCACTCACACTACTAAGAAAAAGCCCACACAAGGTCATATCAATATTTCCTTATCAAAATGCACAATCCTAGGCCTAAAATAAGGGTGCCAGGGTAGGTGGTGATAAGGTATCCTCTGCCTAAGGATCTCCTTTCATAGTGCTATGCCTATTTCTCTTTCTCTCTTGCTCAAGGCATTTTTTAGTTTTTCAGCTTATTGCTCTTACTTTGCTACTTCTGTCACTTACTTAGCTTCCACTCGCTTCTATGCTTTTTGAATTTTTAGTGATTTTGTCCTGCTTTGACAACTCCTTTATTTAGCATAAATTATTGTTGTTTTATTTTGGTCTCATTGATTTAGTTCACGTCGCACACTCAGGTACTTGCCCTCACCCCACCCTTAGGACTTTTTTGCTCTTCCCATGAAAACCATTATGATAGGAAAGGAATGGCCAATAGCGGTAGAGTAATTCCTACTAGAGATATTCACTGGGTACTTTGCTACTCGATCGTAAGAGATAGGGACTTTACCTTTAACCTTTCTTTCAAAAGATTACTCACTAAAAGGATTGCAAACTAGAACCAAATATCAATTCCATCTATAGATGCAATCTATTACCTAATATCAAAGACCTTCTGTGCATCAACATCAAAGGAAAATTAATAAGAAAAAAAAAAGCTTACTTTAACCAATCCCATTATCTTTTGGCATGCATCATCATAGGACTGCTTGCTACATTAACTAGAGATTGAGACGCTTCAAGCATTGCCCCAGCCTATTAGTTAAACATGAAACATCAGATAAGGAATATTGCCTAAAACACCCCTTGCTTGCTCAGCTCAACCATTGGCTATTGGAGTGAAGATGGGACATAGGAATACTCGGGGAATGAAGCAATTGCTCAAATAAAAGCTAAATCATATAAAGTTTGCCCCAAGGCTTGGAAGTGGTACAATCTGGCCAAAGGCCAATCCTTTCCCAAAGAGTAAAAGTACATCGGCCTTTGAAGCATCTTCTTATTCTATTTGCAAAACAACCCACACTAATCCTAGCCCCTGAAAGGTTTACACCCCATCAGTATGTAGCCCCCTACAGCTTTCTAGAATAATAGAAATCTCCAGCCTCTACTTAAAGGGGTTCTTTATTTATCAGTTTTCCACTGTCACTATCTTACGCATTCTTTTATTCTTCCATAATTCACCCAAAGCAAAGCGGTCAGCTGTTGACCGACCAAACCTTAAAGACTCGAAATAAGGGTTCAACTTCACCGCAACTAGATGAGCCCAAAAAGGCAAGGCTACAGATAAGCTTATTTGGAAATCTACAAATCCATGCCAGAGGATTCTCCCGTAGCCTAGACGCTGCTGAAAAAATGAGCAGCTTAAGTTAGAAGTCTCACTCAAGTGGAACGGTTTTTTGCTCTCTATTTCATATCCTCCTCCTATTGGTGAGTTACCTCTTCCCTAAAGCAAAGCTGCTACCCAAGCTTAAAGTGCCAAAATTCGAAAAAGAAAATTGGGAACTATCGACTTGATCCTGCATCTAAATATCTACGCCAGGAGAAATTTATACAGGAAGCTAAGAATGATACAAAACCTTGTTTCCATGGAAAGGAAGTAAAGAATGCCATTTCCAGTAAGTACATCATTTACTTTCATTTTAATTAGTAGAAACGGAAGTATTTCTGCTTTTTCTACCCATCGATGCTGAAACTCTAGACTCAAAAGAATGGGTCCTTCAAGTTTCCTAAGAGAAGAATCAAAGGTGAAGTGAGTCTTAAGATTAGAGCTCCCAAAGCACATTCAAGCTCACATCCCATATTGCTATAAAGTGTGTTTGGTATCGATTCTCATGCTTACACAATCACTCGTTTTATTTGACTTAAGCACTTAAGGATGTAGTCCCGCACCGAGCTGACAAACCAATAAGACAGGTGTCGTCCTCAATTCCCTTAATTTTAGCGATCGTAGTTCAGAAAGTATTCTACTACTTGGCTAACCCAAAGACAACATTTTTTACCTTATATTCTTGGTTACGATAAGTAATGCCTTATTTCGTTCTATCCTATCTCCTGGAAAAATCTCTCATCCCAAAAAGTCCTACAAAAGGACCCGTGGCTAATAACCGTTCTTTTAAAAAGCCGCTCCTTTGGCCTGAAGTGGATTCTTCTCCGCTGTGTAGCTTCTATTCTACAGTGATCTTTTCCCTTTCATTTTCCCTTCCAGTTGTATTATTTACGCTCCCTTAAGAATAACTGCTATCTGGATGAAGAGTAAGAGGCTTATGTACTACTAATAAGCCCCTTTCCTCTTTCCATCAATAGGTAGGGTTACCCATGCTAACCCCTCTTTCTTGTTGTAGGCTTAAGGCTTACTTCTACTGGCACTTCAAAAGATGCAACTCTCTTTGTAGTTTAGTGACCCACCACTTTGGATCCTACTCTAGCCTTTTGGTAGTTGATGGAGCTATCGCTAAGGCACTCATAACAGCAAGATAGGTTATCTTTGCTTTTATCCCTGAGTCATAAGCTGGGCATTAAATGGTTTGATCACATGATTGGATTGGATGGATTTCTAGTTGTATCACAATCAGGCTTTATAGGGACACTTTCTTTCTGAATCTGTTTTTTATATTGACATAGTTGAGTCTCAATTTGAGCTTGAGTGCAACGTTCTTTTTCCAGTTGAAAAACCAATCAAATAATAAAGAAAGCTTACTTTAACCAATCCCACGATCTTCTGGTAGGCATCATCACAGAACCGCTTGCTACGTTAACTAGAAATTGATACGCTTTAAACATTGCCCCAACCTATTACTTAAACATGAAACATTAGATAAGGAATTTTACCTAAAACACACCTTGCTCACTCTGCTCAACCATTACCTATTGAAGTGAACATAGGACATAGGAGTACTCGGGGAACGAAGCAATTGCTCAAATAAAAGCTAAGGCAGTATAGCACCTTGTTGAATCTTATAAAGTTTGTCCTAAGGCTTGGAAGTGGTACAATCTGGCTAAGGTCAATCCTTTCCCAAAAAGTAAAAGCACATCAACCTTTGAAGCATCTTCCTATTCTATTTGCAAACAACCCACACCAATCCTAGCCCCTGAAAGGTATACACCCCATCAGTATGTAGCCCTCTATCACTTTCTAGAATAATAGAAATCTCCAACCTCTACTTAAAGGGGTTCTTTATTCATCAGTTTTCCACTGTCGCTATCTTACGCATTCTTTTATTCTTCCTTAATTCGCCTAAAGCAAAGCGGTCAGTTGTTGACTGACCAAACCTCAAAGACTCAAAATAAGGGTTCAGCTTCACCGCAACTAGACGATCCCAAAAAGGCAAGGCTACAGATAAGCTTATTTAGAAATCTACAAATCCATGCTAGTGGATTCTCCCGTAGCCCAGCCCTTGCTGAAAAACGGAAGCAGCTTAAGTTAGAAGTTTCACTCGAGTGGAATAGTTTTTGGCGCTCTATTTCATATCCTCCTCCTATTGGTGAGTTACCTCCTCCCTAAAGCAAAGTTGCCACCCAAGCTCAAAGTGCTAGAATTCAAAAAAGAAAATTAGGAACTACTAACTTAATACTGCATCTAAAGATCTACGCCAAGAGAAATTAGTGTAGGAAGCTAAGAATAATGCAGAACCTTTTTTCCATGGAAAGGAAGTAAAGAATGCCATTTCCAGTAAGTACATCATTTTCTTTCATTTGAATTAGTAGAAACCGAAGTCTTTCTGCTTTTTCTACCTATTGATACTAAAACTCTAGATTCAAAAGAAGGAGTCCTTCAATTTGCCCAAGAGAAGGATAAAAAATGAAGTGAGTCTTAAGATTGGAGCTCCCAACGCACTTTCAAGCTCACATCTCATATTGCTATAAAGTGGGTTTAGTACCGATCCTCATGCTTACCCAATCACTCATTTTATTTAACTTAGGCACTTAAGGACATAGTCCCGCACCGAGCTAATAGACCAATAAGAAAGGTTTCATCCTTAATTCCCTCAACTTCAGGGATCGCAGTTCAGAAAGTATTCTACTACTTGGCTGGCACTAAGCCAACAATTTTTACCTTATATTCTCGGTTACGATAGGCATTCCTTATTTTGTTCTATCCTATCTCCTGGTGGAATCTTCTATCCCAGAAAGTCCTACAAAAGAACCCGTGGCTAACAACTGCTTTTTTGAAAAGTTGCTCCTTCGACCTAGAGTGGATTTTTCTCCACTACAAAGCTTCTGTTCTACAGTGATCTTTTCCCTTCATTTTCCCTTCCAGTTGTACCCTTTACGCTCCCTTAAGAGTGACCGGTATCTAGATGAAAAATAAGAGGTTTTTGTACTACTAGTTAGCTCATTTCCTCATTCCATTGATAGGTAGGGTTACCCACACTAACCCTTCTTTCTTGTTGTAGGCTTAAGGCTTACCTCTACTGGCGCTTTAAAAGGTGAAACTCTCGTCATAGTTTAGTAGCCCACCACTTTGGATCTTGCTCTAGCCTTTTGGTAGTCGATGAAGCTACCTTTAAGGCTATGAATAGGTCAGTCTATCCTCCTCTTAGGACATGACTCAGGAACAAAAGTAAAGATAACCTATCTTATTGCTATGAGTGCCTACTACTAATGCTAATGGAAGCTCTTTTCTTACTCCTTCAACTCTCAAACTATATGAAAGAAAGCACCAACCTATCCTTATATTACTTATGAGTAAGGAATTCTATGAAAGGAAGGTAAATAGGAGTTAACGGCAGGCATAATAGACAGGCAGTTGGAGACAGGCAATAAGCTTAGATCATTTGCAAGCAAGTTCAGTCTCAATATGCATATTAGAGAATGGGGGTTGGCGCTTCGCTTCTGTCAAGAGGCTAGCTAGTATCCTACCTTCCTATCTTAACTAGTAGACTCAAAGGATTCGTGCTTGAATGTCGAGAGTCTAGTTCTTGAATTCTAGGTCCTCTAGCTATTAATACTGGTAGCTCTCCTTCTGGTAATGCATTCTAGGCTGTCTTCCTTCCATCTCTCTTTACCACCCTTCCTTCTTTTAGCAGCTCATCTCCAATCTTGAATGTTTAGCAAATCGATCGTAATTGGTCTAACCACTCAAGGTTTATCTCTTTATTCCCCCTTTCTAGTCTTCGATCATTAGTAAAATACCTGTAAATGGAATTTTTCTCCTCTCCCATCTCTCCAACTTGGGAATACTTCTTTCTATTGGCTATATATCTTTAATCATAATGCCAGTTCAAGCTATCTTCTGAGTAAGAAAAAGTATGCACAAGTGCAGTAGTTCAAGGCAGGCAGGTAAGGGCAGGTAGTAAAGAAAAGTGCATAGGCAGGGGATAGGCATTCAAATCACTATCTTCAAATGGCATATATAAAAGAAAGAGTGGCTCATGCATCATCTTTCTCGATGCTTTGATTAGCGTAGTAAATATAGTATAGAAAGAGAAAGTGATTCGTCTTGTAAAAGCATGTTAAAGCAACTTATTTATATATAGTAGCTAAGCACTAAATCATTTGACAATACCGATCTAATATGTAAATAGTTCCTAAATCAATAGGAAAGTGGCCCAAGGGTTGTAGAGTCGTAGATTGTCGGGTTGGAGGGACCCACGGGATGGTAACAAGACTAAATAAGTAAGGAAGGGGAAGTACTTGAAGAGAAGAGTTTACAAGAGGAATGCCCATGCTTTTCATTTAAATTCCTTCAGGCAACTTTCAGGCTAGCAATTGTCTTGTCTATGATAGGGGAAAAGGAGTTTGGTGAATAGCACGGCATTCTCTGAGTTATCAACACTAGTCTAGAGACATTTGAACATATACTAATTGGGATATCAGTATAAGGGTCAAACGGAATGGAACAGCTGATTTATAGGGATTGTTTCGGAGTTCCCCTAACCTCAACCTATTAAGAAAGGGATTTTGAAAGGATCGCAACTGCATTAATAACAGGACTGAGACTTTGAAGGCCGGCTTCTTCCTGTAAGGGACGGGAGGGCGGATGTTCAAGAAGTCATGACATTAGATCTACCTTACACCTTATGTCTTTGAGAGCATTGATGTAAAGAGAAAAGGGTTTCTTTCTTCCCTGCTTCTAGACCTTATAACACGGGTGGGTATTCCATATTTAATATGCATTCCTACTCGGAGTTCATTACCCTAATAATAAGCAGAACTAGAAGCATTCTAAGGTCTTAATGCATTTAGCCTATCCCCGATAAACTCCAACACTACTAAGAAGACTGCTAACAATCAAGCTAATGCGTAACAAGAAAGCAAGTGCGCTCTAAGAAAGAATGTGATGCGTAAATTTTGGATGTATAAAAATCATTAAATTTAAATCCATCCCTTAGACAAGTTTTAATTAAAACATTAATTCCAAATTATATGTATGAGTAAGTATACCTATCCAAGCATAGTATAGGAAATTAACGAGTATCAATCCTCAAAGTAACAAGTACACACTAATCACTTTTCAATAATTATTTAAACGACCTAATAAAGTGATAAAATCATAAAGAGAATATTATATATATATATATATATATATATATATATATATATATATAGCTCAAGGATGTGAAAATATACAATTAAGACAAATACTTTTGAAAGCATGACGATAAATCACTTAACAATTATCACAATTAATTATCATCTTAGTCTCATGAAGGAATATAATGTAAAATTCAATCATTTCTCAAGTCATGAATCCACTTACATAGACTCTATTTCTTTTCCAATCCATGGAATCACTATATCCCGATCAAAGTAGCAAATTTTCCAATCAAACCAACATAACCAAAAAGATACATTAAACTCAATTCCTCAAAAATTATCCTTATTCTCTAGGTGATAATAAATATGAAATTAGTCAATAACCTTATACTCTAAGCAAAACTAACTAATTTTTTATTACTTTGGTTACTTGTCTTAACTTAGTTTCTCAAGTTCGCTAAAAAATAATAAATATGAAACTAATTAAATTAAATCAACTTCTAACATCATTTTTCAAGTCAATTAGAAGCAAACCTAACTTCATCAATTCTTCCTTAATCAAAAGTAATCAAACACCAAGAATGATAGAAATTTGATCAAATAGCTAAATTAATCCAAAAATCATAAAACTCAAAACAATGTCAAATTACAATGAAAACATTAAGTACATCATTATTCTAGAAAAATAAAATAAAAGTAAAATAAAAAACTCATAGACAAGCCCTCCTCTTCTCTTTGGAAACATTCTTGAATAATCCTCCTTGAATAATGAATAATCCTCCTTTTGAGTGATTAGAAGTTTAATCCTTAGATTCACACCTTTCTCTTGTATTTTTCTTGTTTAACTAACCTTCTTTGATGCCAAAATTCGTTGCTTGAGAAGTATTGGCTGAATAGGATTCGAAAAATACTAAAATCCTTTAGAAGATACCAAATTCGTGCACAAAATCGCGTGTGTCCATACCGGACCTAGCGTCGAGTCACTTCAACCCACCTAATGCCAGGTGTATTATGTTATGCTCCTGAACTTGTACTATGTTTTCTATATTTTTCAGATTGGACCTAGCACCTGGTGTACTTGCCAGACCTGGCACCAAGTGCAAGTTGGAATTTTTCTCTTTTTGCTTAAAATCCACTCAATTCTATACAAATTCGTCAAAAACACTTTCCACAAGCAAAATATCAAATATGAAGGAATATGCCTAGTTATTACATTAAAAGTATCTCAAATTAACCTTAAATAACTAAGAAAATAGTAATGAATTTAACCCATATCACATTCCCCATACTTGAACCTTTGCTTGTCTTCAAGCAAAACACTTAAGTCAAGAAAACACAAGCTTTTACTCTTCCAAAAATTTGAAACATAGCAAGGATTTTAACTTCCTTTCAAACTTTAGATATAATTTTTGTCATTCATCCAACCCTTTGAAAACAATTGAAACTTAAAGTATTTGATAAGACGTCACAAAACTCTTGAAGTTAAATTAAACAAATTTATACCTTAGTTTAAGAAAATTATTTTACCCTTCAAGCAAAAATATAGATAACATGAACTATACAAGTCAAACTATTTATCAACTCAAGTATTATCAATCTAAAAAATGTACAACTCAAGTCATGATGTAAGGAAAGCACTCAAAATTTTTTTCCTTCCAATTTTTTAATGACTTAGGGAATTGATAGCCTCAAGTGAATGGATTTCTCTTCACGGATTGGCCCCCTTTTAGTCATCACTCATCATTTTTTTCAAATTTTTTCCTCTCATTTGCTTTTGGGAATTAATAGCCCCAAGAAAATAGATTTCTCTTCACTATCCGTATTGGCCCCTATAATCAAGCAAAAACACCTTTCTCACCAACAAAGAGGAAACAACAATCAACTCATTTTGCTTCAACTGACAATCAATTTTTTTCACAATCTTTCCACTCAAGATGTTTTTCCTCATATTCCTTATCATAACTCAAAGCTAAGCAAAATTTAAATCCATAATACAAAAGTTAACCAACAACTTTCTCCACATTTATCACATTCTCCATATTCAAACTAGATGAGTTAAATAATATTTAAACACTAATACATAAACAAGATTAATCTAAATTCTCAAGTCTTAGAAATATCTTATCTAATAAAATAATTTATTGATAAAAATCCACCAAATGAATGACAAAACTCATATCCAAATAAGAAAAAGAATTACAACCTTGCTAAACAATGAAAACCACAAAAAAATTTGAAAAATTTCACACAAAAATGATATGAAAAATATCTTCAATACCTAAACTCTACCCCCACACTTAAATGGGACATTGTCCTGAATGCCCAAAAATCCAATAATAAAAGGAAAGCCAAAAGACCAAAATAAATAAAGGGAAAGAATAGAGATAAGAAAATACTTCCATTGCAAATTAGTTTCAACATGTGTGAATCCACCACAAAGAGTAGTCATTAGAGAAGTCACAAGGGTACCTAACTCAAAATGAACAAAAAACAAAAAAACATAAATCTAGAAAAGAAAGAAAAATAAAAGAAGAATAGTACAAAAAAAAGGAAGTAAAAAAGACCAAAGGAAAATCATTAATCATAGAGGGTAACATCGAGAGAGTCTAAAGTGCTATGTTCTTCACCCAAATATGGTTTCACTCGACTTCCATTTACCTTAAAGATCCCCTTAGTTGGGTGAGAAACCTCAATAACCCCAAACAGACAAACTCGATGTATCTCATATAACCCCAACCATCTTGACTTCAACTTACCCAGAAAAAATCGAAGCCTAGAATTAAACAATAACACTTTATCTCCTTTGTTAAACTCATGAGGAGAAAAAATATGCCTATCATACCAATGTTTCATCTAATTTTTGTAAATCCGCAAATTATGATAGGCATCAGTACGCCACTCCTCCAACTCATTCACTTGAAGCAATCTTTGTTGTCCTATAAGGTGAAGGTCAAAATTGACAAGTTTAATTGCCGTATGAGCCCTATATTCAACTTCTACCGGTAGATGACATGACTTCCCAAATACTAACCTATAGAGGGTTGTACCAATAGGAGTTTTGAAAGCAAGCCTATAAGCCCAAGGAATATCATCTAATTTCAAACTTGAATCCTTTCTTGTATGATTAATCACTTTTTTCAAAATTCTTTTTAACTCTCTATTAACCACCTCAACTTGGTCACTTGTTTAGAGGTGATAGGGAGTAGCAAACTTATGAATAACACTTAGATGTTTGAGAATTGTCTAATTGGGTATTACGAAAGTGTGTTCCCCTATCACTAATGAGTACCTTAGGTACACCAAAACAAGCGAAAAGTTTTTTAAGGAATTTGACTACAACTCGAGCATCATTAGTAGGCAAGGTTTGCGCCTCAAGATGTATTTGTTACCCAAAAAATAAGAAAAATGCCCATGAAATCAATCCCCTAACAATTAAAAAAATTTACAAGCTTGAAAAATTTGCAATAGCATCTCATTGAATTTAGAAATGTTACCTGTACGTTAACACCTATCATAATTTTGAATAAAGCTATGAGAATCCTTAAAGAGTATTGACAAATAAAATCTAGACTTAAGCACCTTTCTTGTCGTGTTGTTGGCTTGATAGTGGCCTCCTGCGAGTCCTTCATGACAATGCTTCAAGATATTTGCACTTTTCGCGGAATCCACACATCTCCGAATGATTTGATCCACACAACACTTCAATAAGTAAGGATCTTTCCAAAAATAATGCTTTACTTTAGAGAGAAATTTCTTCTTTTGTTGTGCCATGAAATCCTCAAGAACAATTCTTGCAACCAAGTAATTAGCAAAATTCGCATACCAGGATGTTTGAGAAACCTCACCATCAACGAGTAGAAGTTGTTCATCCAAGAAGGTGTCATTTATGTCCCCTTCAGCCAATGGTTCTATGTTGGGATTTTTCAACCTAGACAAGTGATCTGTAGCTAAATTTTCTGCTCCCTTTCCATCCCTAATTTCTAAATCAAATTCCTACAACAATAAAACCCATCTTATTAATCTTGGTTTGGAATCATGCTTTGTTAGTAGGTATTTAAGGGCGGAATGGCCCATATACACAATGACTTTGGACAAAATAAGATAAGAATAGAATTTATCAAAAGAAAATACTATTGTAAACAACTCTTTCTCCGTTGTGGTGTAGTTCTCTTGTGGCACCATAAAAGCTTTGCTTGCATAGTAGATTGGTTGAAAATACTTATTCCTCCTTTGTCCGAGCACTACGCCTACTGTATAATCACTTGCATCACACATTAATTCAAAAGGAAAAGACCAATCCAGTGTAATTAAAATAAGAGAATTGATCAATTTCTTTTTAAGAACATTGAAATCATTGAGATAATTTTCATCAAAGTCAAAAACAGCATCTTTTTCAAGTCAAGAAGTAAGGAGTTTGGAAATTTTTGAGAAATCTAAGATAAACCTCCTATAAAAACTGCATGACCAAAAAAGTTTCGAATAGGCTTCACGGAAGTGGGAGGGAGGGGAGTTTCTCAATTGCCTCAGTTTTTGCTCTATCAATCTCAATATCTTTTCTTAAAATCTTGTATCCCAATATAATACCTTCTTGCACCATAAAGTGGCATTTTTTCCAATGGTTGATCTCTTCACACCTTTAAAGCACCTTTTCTAAATTGGCCAAATATAAGTCAAAAGAATCACCAAAAATAAAAAAATCATCTATAAATACCTCCATAATGTCTCCCACAAGTCCTTCAAAAATAGCTATCATACATCTTTAGAAAGTTTCTGGACTATTGCAAAGACCAAAAAATATACAACGATATGAAAAAGTACCAAAAGAACATGTAAAGGTACTCTTCTCTTGATCCTTCGATACTATGGCAATTTGAAAGTAATAAGAAAAATCATCTAAAAAGCAATAAAAGTCATGTCCGGCTAACCTTTCTAACATTTGATCAATGAAAGGGAGAGAAAAATGGTCCTTCCTAGTTGCCTTATTTAATTTTCTATAATCAATGCAAACCTTCCAACCAGTTACCAATCTCATTGGGATCAACTCATTTTTTTAATTTGGGCTCACAATCATTCCTCCCTTCTTTAGTACCACTTGTGTTGGACTCTCCCAAATACTATCATAAATAGGATAAATGTTGTCAAAATCTAGGAGTTTAATCACCTTATCTTTTATCACATCACTCATATTTGGATTCAACCTTCGTTGGGGTTGCACTACGGGTTTGGCTTCTTCTTCTAACAAAATTTTGTGAGTACAAAATGAAGGGCTAATTCCCTTAATGTCCATAATTTTCCATGTAATGACTCCCTTATATTTTCCTAATATACTTACCAATTTGGTCTTTTGATCATAAGTGAGGTCATTTGCTATGATCACTAGCAACTTTTCTCCATTAGCCAAAAATACATATTCCAAGTGCTCGGGGAGGTCTTTAAGGTCCAATTCTGGTGGTTCTTCAATGGATGACTTCATCCTTCTCAAACTGCTTTTTTCAATTTCCTCAAATTTTTCCAACTCACAACCCTTATTTGAATCCTCCAAATATACAATTATTTGTTCCATCAAGTCCATAGAGAAATTGATAAATGATTCCTGCACAAAATCAAATATAAGCTCATCAAGAATATCAATTCTTAAACAAGAATCATCAAAATATATAGGATATTACATGCTTTTGTGGATTTTGATAATAACTTCTTCATCCCTAACCTTAAGTGTTAACTTTCCCCCATGAACATCAATTAATTCTTTGGAAATAGCTAGAAAAGGTTGACCTAAGATTAAAGGAACTTTAGAATCTTCATCCATATAAAAAATAACAAAATTCTTGGGAAATATAAATTTATCCACTTTAACCAATACATCTTCCACTATTCCCCTAGGATATATAATAATAGATCTATCCGCAAGTTGAAAACTCATCCTAGTGGACTTAGGCTCACCTAGACCTAGTTTTTTGAAAGTTTTGTATGGCAAAAGATTAATGCTAGCACCTAAATCTACTAATGCATTATAAAATGTAAGAGTACCAACAAGATAAAGAATAGAAAAACTCCCTGGATCATTTTCTTTACGTGGCAATGTCTGTTGGTCTTGCAAGATGGCGGAGCATTCTTTATTTAAAACCACAGTAGATAATTCCTCCAACCTCTTTTTGTTGACAAGCATGCTTTTGAGGAACTTTGCATATTTGGGCATGCGTATCAAAGCCTCACTGAGTGGGATGTTTATGTGCAGTTGTTTGAATACTTCTAGAAACTTATCAAATTGTGCATCTTTTCTTACTTTTTGTGCTTAAGTAGGGTAAGGTACCGGTGGCTGAAATTTGATTTTTCAGGGGGTTCATCAAGATGGGTTGGTACCGGCCCATCTTCCTTAGATGGTGCCGGTTCCATGTTAGAATCGGGTAGCTCCTTACCACTCCGTGATGTAATAACAACTGAATCATGTTGTGTTTCCATCCCTAATGGTGACTTAATTACTAGATCCGTTAAAATTCAAATTTTCCTTTTCATGTTTCAAATCATTTTCTCAAATTTTGCCAATGTGTCATCTATTTCATGAAAGCGTTTGGTTATATGGGAGGTAAATTTTCCTAATACCCCTTCTAATGTAGTGGAGTTGGATGGTTGAGATGTCATCTCTTGTGATAATTTAGAATACCATCCCATGTTCCAATTGACCATCTTAACTGCATAAAGTAGCTTGTTAGTACAATATCAAATCAAGTTAGTTAGTTAAGGTACATGTAGACATACAACAAGATATTACACTTAGTTACACAAAGAACATATATACATATTCACATATTTACATACAAACATATAAATATATAAACTTGGTTAAATCAACAAAATCCAAACTTTCATGATAGTGTTCCTTGGCAACGGATCCAAAAAATTGATGTATAAATTTTGGGTGTATAAAAATTATTAAATTTAAATCCATCCCTTAGTCAAGTTTTAATTAAAATATTAATTCCAAATTACACATACGAGCAGCAAGTATACCCATTGCAAGCATAGTACAGGGAATTAATGAATATTGATCCTCAAATGAACAAGTACACACTAATCACTTTTTATTCATTGTTTAAATGACCTAATAAAATGACAAAATCATAAAGAGAAAAATAAAGAAAAATATATATAGCTTAAGGATATGAAAATATGCAAGTTAGATCAATACTTTTGAAAACATGACAATAAATCACTTAGCAATTATCACAATTGATAGGGGCTAAAATCATCACTATTTTCCTAGTTATTTAAAGTTAAATTGAGATACTAATGATGTAATAACTAGACATATTATTCCTATTTGACATTTTGCTTGTACAACGTGTTTTTGACAAATTTATGCAGATTTAAATTGATTTCAAGCAAAAAGAGTTAAATTCCAACTTACACCTGGTGCCAGGTCCAACCAGTGCACCTAGCGCTAAGTCTACTCTGGCCGAACAGAGGAAAAACAAAGCAAAAATGTAGGGGCAGACCAGAATGTACCAGGCGCCAGGAGAGTTGGAGGGACCTGGCGCCAGGTCCAACCTGTACAGTGGCAGTTTTGTGCACAAATTTGAAATTTTTTAAAGGATTTTGGTTTTTTTTTTTTTTTAATTTTACTTGGACTAGACTTCTCAAGCCACGAATTTTGGTATCAAGGAGGCCTATAAATACAAGAAAATAACATCTCTAATCAATTTTTACCTTTGAGATTTGCACACCCATAGGAAACTCCCAGAGAAACACCAAGATTTAGGAGGATCGAAGGAGAATTCTTTGAGTAGAAGAGGAGATTGCTTAAGAAGGTTTTAAGGAAGAAGAAGAAGGCTTACTTTTCTATAAGTGGTTTCTTTTTCTCTTCTTTGTAATTTATTGACAATTTGAGTTTTAATTATTTTAATTGTATTTAGAGGATGTTTTTGGATTCATGACTTTATATTGATTTTAGTTCTTTGATCAATTGATTATTGTCCTTAGTATTTGATTGCTTGTTATTATTGGTTATTGATACATTTTCTTCTAATTGACTTGGAAAACGATGTTAGGAGTTTATTGTATTAATTTCATATTTGTTAAATCCTAATAGACTTGGGAAACAAAGTTAAGATTAAAGAACCTAAGTGATCAAAAATTAGTTGACTTCACCACAGGCAAAGAGTCATTGACTAATTCCATATTTATGAGATATAAGTTTAATGCATCTTTTGGCTATTTTAGTGCGATTGGGAAATCTTCTAAATTAATCAAGAGATAGTGATTCCATGGTTTGGAAAAGAAGTGGAGTCTACATAAGTAAGTTCATAACTTGAGAAACGATTGGATCTTACTTAAGTTCCTTCATGATGCCAAGATGACAATTAATTTTGATAAGTGCTAATCAATCATTGTTAAGTCTTTGAAGATTTTTATCTATTTATATATCTTTTCTCCTTATTTTTATTCCTTGATAATCCTTGTGACTTATCTTGTGTGAACTTGGTCTATTCTCTAGTATATTAAGTTTGTGTTTTATTTATCTCTTCTTATTTTATTGGCTGAACAATAAAGATTTTGGTAAAATAAAGTGGGAGCCTAAGTTCTCGTGGATTCGATACTTGCTATTCCATATACTATATGATGGGTATACTTACCTGTATGTGTGATTTTAGTGGTTAGTATTTTATTAAAGCTTGGTTGATTGTGTAATTTGTTGGTAATATTTTCTACACTAAAAAACATGCATCAACAATAAATTATCATCTTAGTCTCATGAAGGAATATAAAGTAAAATTCAGTCACTCCCAAATCATAAATCCACTTACATAGACTCCACTTCTTTCCCAATCCATGAAATCACTATTTCCCAATCAAATTAGTAGATTTCCTAATCAAACTAATATAACCAAAAACATACATTAAACTCAATTCTTCATAAATTATCCTTATGCTCTAGGTGATAATAAACATGAAATTAGTCAATAACCCTATACTCTAGGAGAAATTAACTAATCTTTGATTACTTTGGTACCTTGTCTTAACTTCGTTTCTCAAGTTTGTTAAGAAATAACAAATATGAAACTAATAAAATTAAATCAACTCCTAACATCGTTTTCCAATCAATTAGAAGCAAACCTAACTTCATCAATTCTTCCTTAATCACAAGTAATCAAACACCAGGAATAATAGAAAATTGATCAAATAACTAAATTAACCCAAAAATCATGAATCCCAAAATAATGTCAAATTATAATGAAAACATTAATTACATCATTATTCTGGAAAAAGAAAATAAAGGTAAAATAAAGAACTTATAGACAAGCTCTCCTCTTCTCTTTGGAAACCTTCTTGAATAATCCTCCTTAAATGATGAATCTCTCCTTCTTTTGAGTGATTGGAAGTTTAATCCTTAGATTCATACCTTTCTCTTATGTTTTTCATGTTTAAATAAGCTTTTTTGATGCCAAAATTCATTACTTGAGAAGTCTTGGCCGAGTAGGATTCAAAAAATACCAAAATCCTTTGGAAAATACCAAATTCGTGCACAAAATCACATATGTCCAGACCAGACCTAGTGTCGGGTCACTTCGACCCACCTAGCACCAGGTGTACTCTGTTCTACTCCTGAACTTGTGCACTATTTTCTCTATTTTCCATAGTGGACTTGGCACCTAGTGCACTTGCCAGACCTGGCACTAGGTGCCAGCTGGTATTTTTCTCTTTTTGCTCGAAATCCACTTAATTCTGCACGAATTCATCAAAAATACTTTCCACAAGCAAAACATCAAATAGGAATAAATATGCCTAGCTATTACATCAAAAGTATCTCAAATTAACCTCAAATAACTAGAAAAATAGTGATGAATTTAACCCCTATCAGAATAATTCCACAGAAAACTCTGAAACAGCTAAGAAGACTACAATCCATCTTTCTCGCCCCATTTCCCTTTGAAGGAGGTGTCAGATTAGTCTCAATTCACAGATAGTTCCCTATCTTACCCTAGGCCTATGCCTTCCTTTGTGACAATCAGTTTCTTTCTTATGACAAGAAGTCAAGTTTAGTTGCCCATCCCTCTCCAAGGTCTATTAGGAAATTCTATTCCCTTAGGTTGGGGCAGGGAATGGGTATAGGATTCATTGTACATGCAACTGAAGACACGATAAACCCAATTGGGGCACCTTCATCAAAGTTAGGACAAGGGGTCCCAAGGTCCAAATCTCATGCCTTCTGTGCAGTTCTTGTCTTATTCCCCGTGGGGCTATGAATGTCTTCCTTTGTTCTATGGCATTAGACCTTTATTTATACTTAGACTAGAAAGGGCTTTCAAACTTCAATTCTAGCAGCTGCCTAAGAGCTTATAATAAAGGAATTTCCCTGAGTTCCGAGTGCTTTTACAGTGCTAAAGCAAAGAAAAGGGGCGAATCACTTTCTCTTTCGTTTCTTTAATCCTACTCAATCTTGCTTTATAGAAATTTAGGTTAGATTAGATTTGGTCCAATGCGAGTACTAGTATTATATATTATTATTTTTTTTTTTTTCATTCTTATCTACGTCATAAGTCTTTACTTAGGCTTAGAAGGCTTAAGACTTCGTCCGGCCATCACCTACTGCGATCCTAAAGGCATAGGAGAGGTCAAACTAAATAAGATGACGGACCCTTTGGGGGGAGAAAGAGCATCAAGCTCGAAAGCAACGAGCATGGACCAAGGGACTGAAGCTTCATCCTTGAGCGTAGGGTCATCATCTGGAGCTAAGAAAGCCAACTCGGGTGTCAATCAAGCTTTCGTCCCCTCGCTCCCATCTGTAGAGGTAAATCAGCCTTCTAATAGGGAACAGGCGGAGGGTAAGGCGGGGACTTTAGGCACAGCTCCTACGAGAGACCTCCATGCGAACTCAGCACCAACCCCGATGAGCAGCTCCAGATTGAGCCTCTGTATCCGCAAACACCCCCTGCCTCCCTCAGCCTGCACCCCATGACAAAGGGGCACTCATAAATGAGATGGCTCCAAACTCTGCTCCGCTGCTAAAGAAGTGACCCTATCCACGGCGAAAGGTGCGGCCTCAAAATTAGGGAAATGCTTATGCAAATGGGGTATTAAAGCTCTCAAAGGGTGTTGCCTCCCCTACTTGCACCTAATATATTTAATTCCTTCAGGTACAATGACAAGATCTGAGACTTGATTGAGATATATAGACTCAATCTCGACATCCATTTCCATTTGCCATTTGTCTATATCAATATCAACAATGGCCTCATCGTATCTAGCGGGATTTTATTCCTAATAGTCAGAAACTACTTCGAAGGCTTCTCCAATCCATTTTTCAAGAACCCTGGATATCTTCACACTACAACATAGCTCAATTTGTGTAGGAATATCTGGTTGATCCTCTTTAGGCTTCTCAACTGGGGTACTGGAAGTTGAAGTTTCACTCAACTTCTTTTCTTATTCCACCTTACTTGAAATCTTAGTGGACACACTTTGTTTATTCTCTAAGTATCTAGAATGAGTACTAACAAGTACCTTTTACTCTTGGGGATGATAAAAGTATCCACCATTTATTCCTTTTGGATATCCTACGAAGTAACACAATTCTGATCTTGGGTCTAACTTACTTCCTTTAGTCAGTACATAAGTTAGATAATCACATACTTTGAAATGATTCAAAATAGGCTTGCATCTTACCCACATCTTATAGGTTATCCTAGGCACTAACTTGGAAGACACCAAGTTTAGAATATATGTCATTGTTGCCAGAGTATATCCCTAAAAAGAAATAAGAAGAGTTGCATGACTCATCATACTTCTAACCATTTTCATCAATGTTCTATTTCTTCTCTTAGCTACTCCATTATGTTGGGGAGTCCTAGGTGCAGTTAGCTAAGATACTATTCCTTTATATGCTAAGTAGTCCTTGAAATCACCAAGAAGATACTCTCCTCCACTTAGCTTTTTAATTAGTTTACTTGTTTGATACTCACTCAGCCTTAAATTCTTTGAATTTGTCAAGGAGTCAAACTTACGCCTCATCAAGTAAACATAATCAAAACACGTGTGATCATCCATGAATGTGATAAAGTATTCATAACCTCCTCTAGTAGGTGTAGACATAGGACCACAAACATCAGTATGAACTAACTCTAATATTTTCTTTGCCCTTTTCGCCTTTTGAGTAAAGGACCTTTTGGTTATTTTTTTCATAAAATAAGATTCACTCTGAGGCCGTTCCTCCAATTTTAATGAGTCCAAGAACTTATTGTGGATTAACTTCTAAATTTGATTAGGATTTTTATATGTCTCAATCTTAAGTACCATAAATATTAGTTATTTGATGTGGCATTTCTCTTCTTATTATTAAATTCCATTTGAGTATTATTTATTTGACGACTAATAGAATTAACATAGAAAAGATTGCCATACATGTTTCTAGAACAAATAATTTTTCTATCTCTACTGATTAAAATACCAGAATGGAAAAAAACAGAATAACCTTGATTAATCAATCTTAAAACTGAAATCAAATTCTGTTTAAAACTAGAAATATATAGAATCTCTTTTAAAACTAAAATCCTATTGCAATCAAATAAAAGTTCTAAGTCTCCCACTACTTCGGCCCACACTTGTGCTCCATTGCCCACTTTTAGTCCATACTCTTTTTTACTAAGTCATCTTATCTTGCTGAACCCTTGCAAGAAGTTACAGATATAGTTTGTAGCTCCAGAATCAACAATCCAAGTCGATGATGATACAACTATTAATATAGACTCTAAGTAAAGAGCAGTACCTGAAAAGGACTTGGCCAAGAAGTCCGAAAAATCTTTCTTGAAGTCCCCCTTCTTGCTACACTTGAAACATTTGCCCTTGGCTTGGCGTCAAGGTTGGACAGACCAAACTTAAACTGCTTAAGTTGGGTCCCTGCATTATTCTGGGCCTTTTTCTTCTTGAACTTCTTAGGTTGGGCCCTAATTCTAGAAAAAGAACCAAAATGAATAACCAAAACCTATGACGCATGCTTTATAATCTTCTCAGCAGCCTGAAGTTCTTTCATTAACTCAGACAAAGACATACTCAACTTGTTCATGTTATAGTTTAACTTGAATTGGGAATATATTGAAACATTTGCCCTTGGCTTGGCGTCAAGTTTGGACAGACCAAACTTAAACTGCTTAAGTTGGGTCCCTGCATTATTCTGGGCCTTTTTCTTCTTGAACTTCTTAGGTTGGGCCCTAATTCTAGAAAAAGAACCAAAATGAATAACCAAAACCTATGACGCATGCTTTATAATCTTCTCAGCAGCCTGAAGTTCTTTCATTAACTCAGACAAAGACATACTCAACTTGTTCATGTTATAGTTTAACTTGAATTGGGAATATAAATTTGGCAAAGTCTTAAGAACCATGTCAATTTGGCTCTCAAAATAGATTGTTGCCCTTATGACCTCAACCTCCTCAAAATGACCAATTATCTTAAGCATATACTCACAAACCAATGCCCCCTCAGCCATCTAAGTATTCATGATTGTCTTAAGAGCTCCCTACCTTGCAGGCTAGCTCTTGTCAGTAAATATGGTGCTCAATGATACATCGATATCATCCGTAGTAGACATGTTCTCGTGTTTAGACTGAAGAATATTAGACATGGAAGACCACATATAGCATCTAGCCATCTCATCAACTTTCCTCCATGCCTTCTCAACCTCATGATTTTGGTCTGTGGAATCTTCCCCAATTTTAGGACAAGGGTCAGTCAGAATATACTAGTACTCTTCTACAATAAGTACTATATTCAGATTTATTTTCTAGTCCACGTACTTAGGTCCAGTTAACTTATTCTTCTTGAGAATAATGGACAAAGGATTGAAACTAGATATTTCTGTTGATTGGGAAAAAAAATTCATTCAGAAAAAGGTTTGTTTTAAAAAATATATAAAAATGCACATTTAAAACATCATATTATTTCCATGATATGATTAACCTATTAAAACCGTTACCAAAAGTATGAAAATTTTAGCTCTTAGAAATATTGACAGAGTTTCATAGGAAGGTTAAAAATTTTCTAAGTTAAATGTATAACCATCACAAATTAAACTTCCTTAATAAGTAATGATTAGAGATAGTTCCATCGATAGAATGACCACTACTCTCACCACTTATGGATAATCTAATATTAATGACTCCAACGATAGACTAGTCGATTCTAACATATATCCTAGGTATTAATTATAATTCCTCCGTTAGTTCTAGATTCTCATAAAAATTCATCCTATAGGGAGTCATACTCTGAATGACACGAAGATAACCACAATCTCTTAATAGGAATCTGTGATGGTAATTGTGGGGCCGTTGGAACCCCTCCCCACTTAATCTTTTGAGAAAAATAATTTTTTGGGAAAAAAACGTTTTCTTAAAATTAATTGGTTTTTATTGACTTTAGTGAAATCCCAAAAAATTCAACTATTATTCTCTATGTCAAAGATAAAACCCTTTAATAGAATAAACTATAAATTTTTATTTTCACTATTTAAGTTAAAACTATTTTCTAAGAACTAAATTTAAAAATACTTGAATTCAAAATATTCTCCATATCAAGGATAAAACTCTTTGGAAGAATAAATCATTAATTTTATTTTAAATTTTGTAGTTCCGTTTTAAAAAATTTCTCCTTTAATTGTTTTATCTAGAGAAAAAATTAATTTCTCAAAAACTTTTGTGCATTTGATCACAAAATTAAATAAAATAGCCATGCTCCAAAGATAAACTTTTTACCCGTTATTTCTAACATTTAATTCTTATGTGACTAAATAATGGATTAAACATCATAATAATAAAATTAAAATGATCTTGTTTAATCCTAAGGTGGTTCCTCCTTTACTAACCATTTTCATACAAAATTATTTATTACCATAAATAAAGCATTGCAAGAAAAATAATCTCATGTAATATAGGCCTCAAAGGAAAAAAGAAAATTATAAGAAAAAATTAAATAGAAAAACTTGAAAGCTAAAACCACACGAATCGTGATTGAATCACCCAAGAAAAGCCGCTTCTTGCTTACTCCAAAATCATCAACCATTTTCTCCATTTTTTTTTCTTTCTCCTTGGAGTTTCGATGATGCTCAGGCACCAATATTGTTATAAAATTCTAGTAGATGAATTTTAATACAATATCAATTGCCTATGTCTTTCAAAACAAGGCGTACAAGAATTCTACAGAAAATGAATAATAATAAATACTATGTCTCCACACGCGAGATGTACACAACATCTACCCATATCAAAAACTATGAAGGATCCATACAATCACAAAAATTGAATTTTTTTTAATTAGTAAAGGAACCACTTTTCCGGTTATTAACCCTAAGTGTACTTCTAAATTATAACCATAGCACTAACACCACTTGAAAGGATTGCAAGAAAATAAAAATCGTAGCGAAAAATAGTAATTAAAAAATTTTTTTGAGTCAATGTTTAGGATACTTAATTTTAGGTCACTTAAATTGAATAACTAGAGGATTTGGGTTTGACGGAATGCTTTGGTTTGTCATGACTACTTGTTCTGCAGGAATACTAGCTAAACGTCGACTCCTTGGCCTCAAACACGCGCATTAAAATTGCTAGCTAAGTCTTCTAAAGTATTCTCAACCCTCCTATAGGCTATCTACTGGTGAAAGTAGAATAATTCGTAAAAAAATAATTTTCTTGGATGAATATTGACAGAGCTATTTTTTTTTTTTCAAAAGAAAAAACTAAAAAAAAAAATCAAGCAAGAACTGGCCGCTTTTTTTCTTTAAAGAAAATCAAAAACCATTTTTATGTTTTTGGTATACACGGTTAACCATCGAAACAACAATTAGAAAGTCAACAATTTATCTTAAATTGGAAACACATTTGGAACTATCAAATTCGTGTACTTCACAAAACCAAAAACCGAAACTTCCTTTTCTTTTTTTCTTTCTTTTCTTTTTCCTTTTTTTTTCTCCTTCACTTGCGACCGGCTATCCTTTGTTTCCAAAATAACTAAAGGTATCACACACAACCCTAGTGTGCTAAGGTTTTTCTAATTAGCCCAAAACTAAATAAATAACTCTTTTATTAATTAATCAACTCACTTAGGCCCAATAAAAAATTACTCGAGATAATTAATTAATAAACTAATTTAATTAAATTAGTCCAAAGATAATTAAATAACTCTCTTATTAATTAATTAATCTATTTGGGCCTAATATAAAATTATCCAAGATAATTAATTAATCAAATAATTTAATCAAATTAACCCAATAAATTATTCTAACCTAAATAAATAATCATTGAACTCCTAGAATAATTTCTTTCAATATTAATTTCAACCAACAAGCCCATATAGTAAATAAAATTTACTAAGATTACTTGAGTTACTTTGGGGATCAAAAGACATATTATTCTTAACTTTTAAAATGACCAAAATACCCTCACTAACAAATAGCCATATTTTATTATTTTAAATATTTCATTTATCACCATATAGAAATATTGATCCCAAAAAACAATATTGCAAGCGCGATGTTTTTGACCTACAGGTATAATGACGAAAATACCCTTCTACGTAAGATTCGTCATTGAGATAGGAAAAATATACTAACATATTTCTCAATGACATCTATCATCCTTTGATAACTAGTCCGATAATCCATGACTTCCAGTATATACCAACTTATTTCTGGGAGTTACCCAAAAATATACCTACTAAGTCACATTTCCCAAGGCCCTGGTTTATTTAGATTATCATGGACAATCACAAGAGGATGATATCTTGACTAAGTGAAGCGTAGAAACTCTATTGTATAAGTTTGTCTTAATTAACTAGAGTTATATACCCAACGTACAAGGTTATTGGCCTTGCATTAAGACCTCATCCATTATATATTAAAGTGCACAAGTCCAGCTTCACTAAACTACCAACTTATACTCAAGTCTAAAGGTACTCATCCACACAGTAGCGACGATAAACCAATCTTTATTTATTATAGTATTTTTATAAAGATTATTATCATGTGATCCAATTCTACGTATTTCAAATACGTTTACACTATTGACTTGAGTGGACTACTCACTGGTTTAAGATAAACCATTCCCTATTTAGAAACCATAATATAATGATCTAAATCTTAATAAAGTACCCAACTTTATCAATCGATCAAGAACAATTTTTTTTACTTATGTGTTAGTAACTCATAATCTACTCCTTACTGTGAAAGTATTACCTAATCACATAAATTACTTACTAACGCACTTAGACCTTAATGTGCATATATATGTAAACAAACAAATATTAATGAATGAAGTATTGTATTAATTTCCAAAACACATAAATACATTGTCTATTTTGGGCATACATTCCAATACCATGATCTCTAATGTGAACTGTTATGGAAGCCGTGGGGGTTGTTAGAACTCCTCTCCCACTTTATCTTTTAAAATAAAGGTTTTCTAGAAAAATATCCTTTTGAAAAATTTCATCAAGTTTTTTCCTTAACTCTCATAAAATATCTAAACCCATAAAATTTCTATGTTAAGATTGATATCCTCTGAGAGATTTACCAGAGATTAATTTTATTTAAGCATAAAACTTAATGATTTCAAAAAATTTCCATTAAAACTTTCTTGAGACTTTAGTCTCTAGTTTTATAACAAAAATGTTTTAATAAAATAATTAAATTGGTTTTCCACTAACTTACACAAAATTTCTAGATCCAAATATTCTCTATGTCAAGGATACAAAACCTTTGAAAGAATAAACAAGGATTATTTTTTTTTTCAAGTTAATAAAGCTTTTAATTTAAAAAAAATGTTTTTCTTTCTCAATTTTTTCAAGACTTTGGTCTTGAAAAACGTGCACTTAGGTTGACCAAAAAAGAAATATCATGCTAAAAAATATAGAGATTTTTTCATGCATTGTTTATCCTTTGAAAACCTAAGTGATCACATAAATGGATTAAACAAATTAATTTAATTTAATTAATAGTCTTGCTTAATCCTAGTCCATTTACTACTTTTTACATACAAAATATTTTCAAAATATAACTATTACGTAAAAGTAACCTCGTGTGGTTTGGGACCAAAAAGAAAACAAAAACTTATATTTAGAAAATTTAAACAACTCTTCAAAAATCCGCGGCCCGAATTGGACCAAAAACTAAACCCAGATTTGTGTAGAACCCATATTCTCATGGAACTACCCCTAGGATACCTAGGACCTCCCCTAGGTTTCCTAAGAGTACCCTTCTCCCAGGTGGCCTAGGGAGCACTTAGGCTACCCAGAGACATGTCTAGGAGTACCCTAGGCCACCTGGGAGAACCCTGGGCAACCTAGGAATTCCCTAGGCTGCCTAGATCCTCCCTAGACCGCCTAGGGTACCTTCCCTATGTTGTCTAGCAACCTTTCTGGGGCATCTCCTATCTGTCTTCTTCGTAATTCATCGTCATCTTCATCCAGCAATCTGAACAGTATCATCTCTCTGCGTTCTCTTGTTACAAATATTCAATGCAATGAATCTCAAATTAAAAACAAATGCTTATGCCCTTTTAAACCAGGCTTTACATGAAATCTCTAAAAAAAACAATAAAGCTTAAAGAAAATTTATAGTGGTCCTATGCCTCCATTCGCAAGGCATACTAAGCTTCTACCCAAACCAAAAACACGAGGGATCTCAGGCACAAAAACAACAGATTAAGTTCTTGCTAGATTTTAGTTAGCCTATGCATGCTCCTAAGTTTGCCATAAAATAACCGGCTCTGATACCACATGAAAATTTGGATCAAGGCAAACAACAAAGGAGACATAGAAGCAACTAGGAAAATCAATAACGGCGGAAGCTTTTTAAAACTTTCATTTTCTTTGCATTTCAACGAAACTTTTGTCTGCTTAGGCTATACAGAAGGGCTGGGATCAACCACCGGTCTTTGCTTAGTAGTCTCTGGTGTAAATCTTGCAAGACTACGACTTCTACACATGAATGCTAAGCTTTAGAATCTCGAAATATAACTACCACATAAACCTTGCCGATGAAAGTAGAACCTTGCCGATGAAAGTAGATAGACTAAGGAATTTTTTATCTCTAATCTTCTTGACAATTTTCTAACAAGCCGTATGCAGAAGAACTTTTTCCCTTCTACTTCTATCAGAGAAGACAAGGAAAACCATATAGAAACTTTCAAACAAGAGAGAGAATCTATTAGAAAAATTGCGTCTATGAGAGATATATATCAATCTACGCTGATCACGTATCTCTATTATTTTGGGATTTCAAATCCTAACAAAATACATATCAGTGGAGTCTATCCTCTTAAAACGACTTAGCCGGCTAGCCCAAGCTAAACTAGGCTTAGATCTAGTTCTTGGAGCCCTTAGTCCAGTCTATTAAGTCAGCCTTAAATTATTTATTTATTTTTGGACTAATAAAAGCCTATAAATAAATAATTAACCCAAATGGACTAAAATAATTTCTCAAGACTTTGTCTAGTTCAGACCCATGCTAATTCTAATTATTCAATCTGTGCTTAAGTCCTAAATAATTAATCAATATGCTAAACCAGATAATTAATGTATTCTCTCTTTGGGTCTTTTACTTTATTCTAGCCCAATAATAAATTAGACCATATAAATAAAATAAAATCTTCTTTCTTTAAGACCATTTGCTTAGTCCAAAAATTAATTAGGACTTATAGTATATTTCAAGAACTAAACGACACATCGTCCTTGGCTCCTAAAATGACAAAAATACCCATACTATAAAAATATATGTATTTTGCATTTTTAAATATTTTCTATTATCATCATAAGGAAACATTGACCCTAAAAACAATGCTGCATGTAACAATGTCTCTAACCTCAGGAAACGTCGTAATGCCATCTATTTAGAGAGAAAATAGTATACTAACACCTCTCTAAATGATATATATCATTCTTAGACTTCTAGTCCAATGGTCCACAACTTTCTAGAATGTTTTTGCGTTACTAGAGAACTACCCTTAAGCAAACATCCAGGTCATTTTCCCCAAGGCCCTGATCCATAGACCATTCGGACAGTCTCAAAGGGCGATATCTCACATAGGAGTATAAAACCTCTCTTGTATAAATCTATCTTAACTAACTATTCACATATACCTAATATACAAGTATATTGGTCCTACAGTAGAACCTCACCTACAGTACATCAAAGTATATGCTCCTAACTTTGCTAAACTACCAACCTATACTCAAGTCGTAGTGTATAAGTCCACGTTGTCACTGTAATAGTTTTGGTTTCTCTTATTTCAGTTCTTTGAGAAACTATTATTACAAGTCTAATTCTACATATTCTAAATATGCTTATACTATGATGTGCGAGGACTACTCACTAGTTAAAGGTACGTCATTCCCCATTTAGAATTTATAGTATAATAGCATTTATCTTAATGAGATTCTCATTCTCATTATCCAATTACAAACTATTGTTTATGTGTTAAGTAAGTCATGATTCATACCTTATGATAAAAGACCTATATTCATATAGATCACTTATTTAAACTCAATAGGTCTTATTTAACATAAATCACGCATTATAAATTAAAGTAAAGAACACAAACATTTTGAGAATAATACTTTCATTTAGTGATCTGAATTTACATTAGATATATAGTTTGGAGGCATACATTTCAACAAAGAAATAGATGAAGGTGAAGTGCCCCGATCTACTTTAAAGGTAAGGCACCATGAATTTCGGGACAAAATTCTTTAAAGAGAGCGAAGATGTAAAACTCTACCCTAAACCACCTTAGAAATAGAAGAAGGTCATGCATTACATTACTTGTGTGTATTTGTGAATTATGTACTTGTGTATATTTTATGTGTAGCTTAATTGGTTTACTTGTGTTGAATCATATTATTTCACTTATTTGTTTAAGATTTTATGTATAAGGGATTTAAGTATAGGATTGTAGGTGATAAAGATTTTGGAGCAATTAAGGAGATACAAGGATTGATAAGGGTAGTGGTTAGAGCATTAAGCCACTAGTCTAGCTTGACCTTAAGCACAATTTTGGCTCGCCCACATAGCATTCTCAAGCATTCGAAGTGCCAAAATACTCAAGGTCATTCATTAATCCTGACACCAACATCCAAGCATGTAACACCCCACTACCTAAGCCCAACAGGGTCGGGGATGTCGCCCCATTCAAAGGACAAGGGGTCTTTATAACTAGGTCACACAATCAAAATAATAGAATAAAAATAATACTTTGAACTTAAAACTTATTACAATCTAAGAATTCAAAACAAATCTAGAATAAAAATTATTCACTCTCAACTCCCCAAAGCATTACATAAAAATAGATAACAAAATCTCTTCCAAGGCAGACAACACTAGCTACTCATCCCCACAGCAAGATCGACCTGAAATCATGGTAAAAATGGTGATGAGATAAAAATCTCAATAAGTCCGTGTGTGCTTTGGGAGTTCAGTGAAAACAGTTCGTGAATGCAAAGTATAAAGTCTTCATAAGAGAAACACTAGCAAGCAATAAAAAATAGTCAAAATCAAGATTGGTATTTTGGTTTTTCCAACCATACATGTACAAATAAATCAACCACTCAAAAGGGTGGTCGTAGGTTACTACACGTTGGGCCCCATAACCATACAATAGTCAGAATGCCACACTTTGTGCAGACTGACAAAAAGTAGGTGATCGGCCTATTGGGTGAAATACTTCTCCATCTCTACACCCAAACAAAATCGGTTGTCCATTCCGATAACACACAGTCCACTTGACTGAAAACTGCTAGCTCGGACCGGCCGACCTACTGAGCTGACATCTTATCAGGGAAGGACTTACCCCTCAGAGGTGGCCACCTACTGAGAGACTTACCCTAGCCCGTCAAAGACTAGTCCTAGCAGTCCACCCTCATTGAGTACTCAACGTAATTTATCCGACTTGGGAGAAAACTGAATAAAGCATTGCTCCACACTTTGGAGAAATTGAATAAAACATAGCTCCACTTGAAAATGGCAATTAAGGATTTTCAATTTGGGATAAAGTTGGTTTTAGAAAGAGTTTAGGGTTTGTGTAAAACTGTTTATTAATTTTCAAATAATTTGTTTGACTGAAATGAGTAAGGATACAATCCTCAATTGTCTTTACAGAAGTGAGTGTCAACGCACTCCACATTTGACTTGCCATAATAACCATTTTACATTAAACAAGTTTTATGCAGGAGCTTACCTGATTATTGCTCAAAATAAAGGTCTTCAACAGCTTACCTAACCCCGCCTAGGTTAAACATGAGACATAATTAAACTCAAGCCAAAATTCACTTCCACAAATAATTCTAGCTTAACTTGCTACATCCATGATCCTAGTGTCCGAAGCTTTAAGGCTAGATAATAAATGAATGGTTCATAAGATAAGTCTAGTTTGATATTAAAATAATTAGGGCTTTGGGAAATAGGTACTAATAAGTTGAAGGTTTAAATCTTGCTATAAATAAATTAGAGTTTATTTGATGAAGGGTCCTAGGTGGTATTATGTAAAATAATAATCTATTATTAATTAGTCGTTAGAAAATAATTGGTAACTAAAATTAGTTGCAAGTAAATTTTAGTGGTTTCGATTGAAAGATAATAAGTAAATTTTAATAGGTTTTGATTAAAAGACAATAAATAAATTTTAATAGTATTTATGAATCTAAGATTTACCAAATTAATATTTCACATAGTATGATTATTTAGGGAAAAGGCTTTATTTTTATTTTCTATATATTTTATTTTATATAAAATCTATATATTTTTATTTCTTTAATAAAAGCTATCATTTATTTGACTAAAATATCCTTATTTTATATATAATAGTCCAAATCCACATTTCCTAGGGTTTTCGACATTTACTAGGAGAAGTTATAGCATTAATTATTTCATTGATGAAATAAAATTAGCTTAGGGACAATAAGGTCATGATCATATTTCTATTGCTAACCATAATCATGAACATACACTCCATACCAATTCATCAAATCATCCAAATCATGAATAAATGCATATATCTAAATCTACCAAGGCATGTTCCAAACTCTACTAACATAAACATATTCATGACTTTAACAATCATACATGAACATAAACCCTATTCACCAAAGGTGACATAATCTCTATCATGCTTGATCACATATACCACCCACGACATGGAGAGCATGCAACAAAACCCTAAAAATCATAAAATTCAACCAAGGCAATCAACTCATGCATCAATCCCATCTCCATCATATACACACATTTATTCATGCTTCAATCTCAACTCCATCACAACAATACATGTTCAAACCCTAATCACAATCCATCTCCTTCCAATAACATCCTAGAGACATGAATCTAGAATTTAAAGAGAAGATGGAAGAACTTACTTGAATGATGACTACCTTGGGGACGTTTCTAGAGAATCCTCTCGCTAGGAGACTTGATCCGACAAGAGAGAAGAAGAAAATATGGCCATGGTTGAAGTAACCATTCGGCCAAGAGAGAGGAGAGCATTCGGCCAAGAGAGAGAGAGAGAGAGAAAGAGGAAAAAAGAGTCCATTTGTGTGTGTGTGTGTGTGTGTGTGTATGTATGTATGTATGTATGTATGTATGTATGTATGTATGTATGTATGTATGTATGTATGTATGTATGTATGTATGTATTCATTAGAAGTTGAAGATAAGTGAAGATGGAGATGATTGATCATGCTCACCTTGAAGGTGTTCTTGAACCTTCACGAAAAATACTGGTTTTTCGATCCAAAAGAGGGACTTTGATTTCAGTATTTGATGTTAAAAATTGCAGAAGTGGATTCAAGGGGTTGAGTAGGTGTAATCTGGAGTTTTTGGAAAAGATTGGAGTGGTTTGGAGTGGTCTTTGGCATGAGAATGCTTGTAGGTGTTCTTGAAGGTTGAAGAGAATGGAGAGGATTGAGGGAGAGATGGCCAAAATTCTATGGGATTAGGGTGGCCGAATTGTTTGAGGGGTTTTGGCAATTGAATTTTCTGGTTTGAAAGGAAAAGGAAAGCTAGTTGTTTGAAATCCAAAAAGAATATTTTAGGGAATCAATTTTGGAAACAAAATATGGTAAGAAGATCTTGGTCAATGGAGAGCTTTTGGAAGCTCCAATGGCCAGTTGTTTGTCTGTGATTTTTTCTGGAATGAAAGTTGTTTGAAGGAGCTTAATGGTGGCCAAAAATATGGTGCACAATGGTGAAAGAATTTCCGGTTGTTTGAGGAATGATTTATGGTAGTTTACTAAATATGTTTGCTGGAATTTTGGTCTTCAATCAATAGCTTGATTGGAGTAATTGATAGAGATATTTTAGGAGTAGCCATGGACTGGTTTTCAAGCAGAATGCTAGGGAAGATGATGAAGCTCAGTTCATGACTGTTTAAGGGGAGTTTGTATAGAAAAATAGTGGAGGTTTCGGACATGGTTGAAGAAGGAATAAAGTTGGAAAATTCTGTTCAACTTTTTCGCAAGTTTGCTAGAATTCCTGGGCAAATTTTTCTGCCATTTTTCCAGTCAGCTTGCAGAAGATTTGAAGGGATATTCAGAGGTCTTTCAAGGCTAGTTTCCAACCTTCCTTATAGAGGAAAAACGTGGCTAAGATGCTGGGTGAAAAACTAGAAGAATCAGCTTGGTTTAGGCTCACCAATGCTGCGAAAGTTGTCCAAAAAATTTTCGGGTTTGCACAGTTTTTGTGCAGCTCGATTTTGGCTGTGATTTTCAGTCTTCAAGCTGAGTGAAATGGCCATTTTTCTGGCAGCATTTGGGAGGAAAAAATGGCTGAAATTTTCGACACTTGGACTGAACAAGAAGCTAGAAAAATTTCGGTTTACAACATGAAGAAAATGAATACAGCTAGGTTGGAATTTTGAAGGTTCAACCATGGAGATTAATTCTCTTGGAAACCTCCCCAAAACTCCTTCCCATTTTCGGCCACAAGATAACTCATTCATAGCCATTTTCGAAACCTAAACCTCACAGAACCTTGTTGGAATTTTCTGGAAACAAAATGGCTTAGATAAATTACTCAACCTAATTGATTAAGAATTAAGGAAAGTTAGAGATCAAGAAGGGTATGAATCCCTTAGAAATTTTTGTAGGGTACAAGAGTAGGATTAGGACATTCCTATCATGTCTCCCCTGGGGCAACACCCCTACTTTTCCCTAAAGCATACAAGGCTGAAATGTAGCCTTCCCAAACAAAAATAAAAATTTAGTCATGATAAACTCCAATGATGGAATTTGAACCCAAGACCTTAAGAATTAATTCCAAAACTCTAACTACTAAACCACAACAACTCTTGTTCTTATTTCTTTTCCCAAATATTTTTCCTATTTGATCCTCAAGCTATCTCCATATTTTCACCTCAAGGAAAAATTACCATTTTACCCTTCTTACTCAATAAACACAATTAAACCTTCTAAGCTATAAATCACATATCTAAAGCACATAAAACCATATAAAAATATAATTATGCATGCAAGAAAATATGATATGCATCACAACCCCCTTTTTCTTAGGTCGGTTTCAACTGGGGTTTCACAAAGCATCTGTAGCTAAATCCTTGGCCTAGCTTGCGCCGTCTATTGGTCTCAAACATGAGCGGGCGGGTGATTCATGCAACATTCTACATGCCTCAATCACAACTCAAGAGTCTTAACACCTACCCACAGTCCCCTCTCGTGCATCATGTGTGAACCATCATATGAGAGAGAGAGAGAGAGAGAGAGAGAGAGAGAGAGAGAGAGAGAGAGAGAGAGAGAGAGAGAGAGAGTTGGAAGAAAGAGAAAGAAGAAACTGATTTAGATGTTCAAACTTTCGCTTGAGTTGGTGAAAAAGCAAAAAAAATACAAAAAATACAAAAATGCATTATGTGGATATTGAGGACATTTAAGCGGAATTTATTTTCGGCATAAGAGGAATATAACCGACAACATTGTCAACATTCATTTAAATATGTTTCAACTAAATTTTGACTACGTTGTGAATAGGACTGTAAATGAATCGAGTTTTTCGCGAGCTACTCAGTCAAAATTCGACTTTAACTCGGCATTGACCGAATCTGATCCAAGTTCAAGTCGAGTATTGAATTAAATAAGCTGAGCTCGAATTTAGTAGAGTTTGACTCGAAACTCGTTTAAAATTCAGCTCGAATACTCTATTCGTGAACTCGAATTCGAGTTCAAATAAATAAAAGTATAAATAATATTAATATATACATTAATATATCTTGTTATAATATATGAAAGTATATTTATAAATTTTATTACACAAATATATTCTATATCTATATGAATATGTGTTTTATTATAATTTTATCAAAAAGTAATTATACAACTGATAATAAAAATTACTGTACCTTACAATTTTCTCTCTTTTTTTTTTGTGGCAAAAGTACCTTAAAATATTCTTGCTAATTTATATTACTAATATCACATTATTGTAACTCTAGAATACAAAAAGTCAATCATTATTCATTATGAAATTTTAGTAAATATTTAATCTAATTTTTATCCGTATTTTCATTCCCACCTTGAATCTCCTATAGTTGGCCAAAAAAATTATAAAAATTGTATTTCTTTCTATCTAGTAACTTTTCTATCAATGAATTTATTTAGAGTAAGTTTATTAGTTTTTCATCAAAATTAATTTATGTTACTTTTTCCAACCAAAAAAAAAAAAAAAAGAGAGAGAGATTTAATATTAAATTATTTATAATAATTAAATACTTAATTGTAAAATGTATTTAAATAAATAGATAAAAAAAAGTTTACAACCACAACACATAGAGTTCAATTAAAAAAAAAAAAAATCTAATAAACACAACTGCTCAATTGTTATATACCAAGAGGATGTATTTTGACTTCATATAATTAAATTCATAATATATTTTTTTACTTTTTTTTCACTAAAAAAATTAATTATATGATGAATGAATATAATTTCTAAATCATTCTTCTTAAGGCTTTTCAACATATCAGTTGTCTTTCCAAAGCTTCTCAAGTCTCAACTACTTATTAGTTTTTTCTTATATTAGGAGGAATTCTAACTACTTCCTCATATGTTATCAAAATATGTAAATTCTTCGAAGAAAAAAAAAAAAACTCGAAAGTAGTTTAGTTTAGAGGAAGAAGACATTGATCATTTATTTTTTTAAAAAAATTAATTTGATCATCTATTTCATCTATGTTGAATCTGTATTATAATATTTTATAAAATATTATAACTATTAAAGAGATTACTTTAATTAAAAATATCAAATTTAATTTATAATTCGAGCTCAAGTTTGAACTTAGCTCGAGAAAGCTTAAACAGCATTTGAATATATCCGAGCCGAATTCGAGTAATTCTAAAAGCAAATCAAGCCGAGCTCAAATATAAAATTTTTTGTTCAAACATTTACAAATTTCATACTAGTTCGATCTCGATAAATCATAACTCGACTCGACTTATTTGCAACCCTAATTGTGAACACAGCATAACCATATTGGTATTACTTAATTTCAACATTTTGTTTGCAGTTCTTTACCTCCTTTTACATGTGAGACAGTAATTTAGTAGTGCAATTACAGTTCGCATCTTTCATTAGTGGTGCTTAGTTTTTCTCCCCACTTAAACAATGTGAGAATACACAAGGGAAAACAAATCGGACTTAGTTTCTCTCTGCGGTTGAATATGTTGTCTTAATGTCAAAGGTTATTTGGGACATTGGATTTAATCCGTAAATGAACGTAGGGTTTAATTAAACTATCATCATCCCAAAATTTTGCAGGGGAAAAACTAAACTTCATTAGAGAGAGAGAGAGGACACCTTCATACCTTTTTAGTCAGATGGAGAACAAAAATCACACTAGCAACAATCAGGATGGGCTTATTAAACTCGTGGAAAGTTAAATAAAATTATTAACACTGCAATTCTGGAGTAACAAAATTTCCATTGATTGAGGTGGGGGGGTTGAATTTTGTCGAGTGTTACAGACGGGAAGTTTAAAGTCAGGAGTTCTTCAAAGCTGATAACGCGTCCTTTGTTGTTGCTGAGATAACAGCATCAGAAGCATTAGGCAAATAATAGTACTTTCCTGTAAAACAAATTCACACTGTGAAAATCCGTCCACGCCGTCTATGAATATCAATAACTGGCCTCTTAGACAAACCTTGAGCAACTCTAGCAATCTCTTTAGCGAACCCTGTTGAAACAAACTTATTTTCCGTGTCTATAACAAGGAGAGACATCCCTGCTTTAAAAATTTTGCCAGCAACCTCAAGAATCTCGTCCTATAGAAAAGTTTACATTAGTAAATCAAATAAGAAATTTCAGGACATAACCTGCAAATTATGTTAAAAAGCCCGAATTTCAGTAGGAATGTTTATCAGGAATTCTAGATCTTGCAAAATAAGAATTTTCCAGAAAGCTTGCTAGTAGATTTGCCAGCGTATCAGAGAACCTAGTTAGCAGATTTCAAATGCAGGTCTTTCCCATCACAACACCTGCACTGATGTGATGAATTAACCTTTTTACGCTTGCTATGTAAGTTTTACCTTCAATTCTTGTGCAGAAGGTCTGGGTGCGTCAGCTGACGCAGCTTCCGGATCTGCAGATCTCTTCAGTAATATGTTGGCTCTGCCATCAGTTATTGCAACAATCATAATACGTCCAACATCACCACTTTTCTCGGCATTCATCCCGACTCTGACAGCCTAAGCAGATCCAAATTGGAAACATTAAATGCAAGCTTACATGAACAATCAAGTTATCAAAAATTACAACAGAGATAAAGTCAAAGTGGTCCGGCAGAAATAGTTGACATCCAACAGAAAAGAAAAGAATGACCCTGTAAAAATGGGAAGACACACGACCACTTTGGAAGACATTTACACTTCCTAGGAAAAAGAAATTCATTTTATGTGACACGCTGGTGTATGAGATGCCAAATTTCATTTAGATTTTCATACCATAGTAAGACCATGAGCTAAGGGAGAACCTCCACCACAGGGAAGTCTCTCAAGACGCTTTTTAGCCATTGCAATAGATCTTGAAGGAGGCAAAAGAACTTCAGCAGCATCTCCACGGAATGGGATGATACAGACCTATCCAACAAGCGATGACCATAACAAAAACAAATGAGTTTTCTCCCTACTTCTTAAGTGATGCATTGGCAATTTTAGCATAAGTGGGGATGAATGAAAACCCCAAATAAGTACTTACGGTCTTGGGCACGTTGACCAAAAATGGCTAACCATTCAAATCCTAACATATATACAAAAGCAACTCAAGTAAAACTAGTTACCCATCAGTAGAACTTAAAAGACATGTCTTCTCATGTGAGAGCACCCACATATGCATTTTTCTAGCATTATCTTGATTATTTCCATATTCTCACCAGGATGGATCCTCTCTAATAGCAATCTTACACTAGCAAGATACCAATATCCACCTTCTCAGACAAACTCAAAGAAAACCTAAAAATTGTCATTAAGGTTCATTTTATCAATTCTTGCTTTTAAGACTTCCAAGAGCATATTACCTCAGATATGCTTCCAGTAACATGTGTATGTGTTTTTCCCATTTCCTCCTTTCTTCTGCCATTTCCTGAAAATGGCCCCTTTTCTGAAATAAATTTGTCATAATTTCTATTCATGTGAAAAGACCAGGAATGCTATATTTCTTGTCCAAACCCTTCTAAAGTACGTCTTCTGGATCTTACGTACTACTATGACTTTCTTACACAATCCTAGCAATGGGTGAACGAATTTAGGAATGGTAAGTTGATATTTCCTCAAAGCACAAACAAGTGGTCCAAAGTCATTCTTGACTAAAAGAATGAACTATTTTCACACATAATCGATAGAAAAGGCAAGAATGCAAGAGAACTTACAGGATGATATTTTAAAACATCTTAAAGCATATATCTACTACAAAATAAACCTGATCTCTGCTTGTATAACTTTCCGCTAATAGTTTAAGAGCTGCACCCTTGGCATTCTGCATTCGATTCAACGCCATGCTGCCACTAGCGTCAACAACAAATATCACCTGTCATGGACAATCAACCAGAAGAAAATAAGGGAACAGTTTGTAATAGAAATAAAGAACTTAAATTTCATGAATAGTTTCTTAACATGAGTTTAATCCTAAAATATTATGAACATGCAACCTGAACAGGCCATCCTTGCATGTAATCAATCAATTACAAATAGATCAATTTCGAACTTCCAACATGCAAAAGATATATTTATTTCAACCTTGTCATTGCCATGAATTGGAAAATTTTCACCAAACAGACAATGAGGTCATTCGGTGTTGATTGTATGTTAGTGACGAACAAGCTGCTAGGTAACAGGATTTGATTCATTATGACAGTTCCTATCAAGACAGGATAGTTTAGACTGGAAAATGAAATGACCCTTGGTAGGAGGTGCACATTAGTCATCAGTATCAACATTGATTTATGAAACAGAATAGAATGCTTCACATCTCAACAAACAAACATGAGAAAGGGATTAAAAAAAAAAAGTTGGATTAATAGTAAGAGATTAACAGGTAAAATATTTAATGGCTTTGGCATGTATATGACTGTACCAAAGCTCCAGCCTTTCGAGCCATTCTTTTTGCTCTCATGTCAGTTTTCTCTACAAAAACTCTTCTACTCTTCTGTGTATCCTTCTCCCTACGTAACTTCTGGTATGGTGCAGCTGCTCTAAGTGTAGCATCAACAGCCAATCTTTTCACTGGACCCTGCTTAAAGTCTCAGAACCTCATTAGAGGATAAGAAACACACCGTACGTACGTACGTAGGATAAGAAACACACCGTACATACGTACGTATGCGCATGTGCGTGTGTTTTTAAAACAATGCCAAGTTGAGATCATAAGAATATTCAATCCCAGAACACAGATCAGAAAACAGCATAAAATATGACCAGTGGCTTGAGGCAACGAAACAAGATAATGTAGGTCAGACCTTTGGAAGCATTGGTTTAATATAACGACCTCTATCTTCAGAAAATATAACATTCCTAGCACGTCCAGCTTTTCCTCGGCGTCGTTGTGCTTGTTGTACAAAGAAGAGAAGTTTCTCATCAACCAAACCCCCCTCCGCATCAAAGATAAACTCTTCGGGTAATTGTTCCTGCTGCTTTTCACTTTCTTCATTGTCATCATCCTGGTAACAAAATAATCATATGATCTCCCAAAAATCACTTTGCAATAGATTGCAGAAATAGAGACTAGAAAGAGAGAACTTATGGTGAGCAATAGGGAAAAAGAATTTAGACTAAGAAAATTTATTTTCTTTGCCACCATTTTGGCCGCCAACTATAGATCACCAATCATTGTTCACAAACCTCTTGATCTTCCTCTTCATTCTGTTCTTCAGTGGAATCTTGATTTTGAGGAGGAGGAGGAGGTGGGGGCTGCTGGTTTTGCTGTTCTGGTGGGCTTTCATTGATTATTGAACGTGGAAGGATGACCAATTCTACCTAAATCATAGAAATTACAGAAGGGAATATTAGAATGATATTTGTTTACACCTATAGGACCCAGAAAAATAGCCTTTTCTGAAATCAGAGGGGAGGGAGGAGTAGCAAAACTTTCAACTTCAGAAAGAATTATTTGGAGTTGTCATGCGACAACAGTGTATTACACGGTACAGAATTTGGTACTTATTCAAGTATACAGAATTGTGGTCTCTTAGTTCACTTGAAACCAGATATCCAGTTTCAGATTTCCTGCAATTGGTACCATATTCATAGGCTCAAAACAAAAGAATACAATTCCTGGAACTTGAAGAACAGAGTATACTCTGTATCCAAAACCAGAAAAAGTTTTGTACTCAGCCAACCAAGGACAGAACCAGAAAGTTAAGATTGAAGGGACAAGTTAAATGACAGAATGCTAGAGGATAATGTAATAAATTTAAAATTTTGGGGGGGGGGGGGTGTAAAATTTATAAGCAATTTTCTAAAAGATTTTAATTTTTTAAGGGAAACACAAGATTTTAAAAAATTTTAGGAGACAGTTTTTTAAAGGGAAATATACAATTTTAAAAATTTGAGTTTTGGTGGGGGGGGGGGAGATGGGTGGTGGGAGGGGTGTTGGCAGCCAACGACATCTTGTACATGAACAAATCCATAGAGCACAACCTAGTGTACAAAGATCTTTTGCCTAAAACAAAGGCCAGAAGGATTTTAAACAAGGCAGGATCACATTACAGTAATTTCCTTACATTTAAACACCATAGAAAATGAATCACAAATGGAAATAACAATGGGCTCAAAATTTAGCATCAGAGTTACTTCAAAAATGCAAAGCAGTGTAAAGAGATATTTGGGAGAAAGGTACAGGAAATACTTAACTGCTTTCTTGAGGTCATCCACATTTACTTTGTCACGCCCCTCTAGAGCAGCTAAGCTTTTAGCAACACGAGCAGCATATAGTTCGGCTCTATGGCCCTGCATGTAGTAACATCAAGTGCTTTTTTCCCCCCCCACTCTTTTCAAAGGTTTGTCTTTTTTAAATACATCAGGGGGCTGAGAGATGTAAATTGAATTGTATATAGACATCAAAACTCTAGAATCAAAACTATTTCAAAGCTAAGCAACTTAAAAACTGAAATTTTTTACCAAAAATTACGGCAGCTTGACTGCTTAAAGTAAAAATTTATGGCAAGGTGAAGATTTCTTCCAAAATCTAGTATAACAAACATACAACTACTAAAATGTTTAATATTGGTTACGTACAACTAGAAATATCTTCAACGTTATCATCATATGTGATCTTCCAAACCCTCATAGTCTTATCTTTGCATTCTACATAACTAACTATATCAATGTCCTTTAAAACTCTTCCTGCTACACAAAATAAAGGATAAAAGGTTACCAGTAGTAAACATTGTATCAAAGTCCAACTTTCCTAAAGGTGGTTCTAGATGTCCTTTGTTCATAAGATAAGCTTTAAATAAGTTAGACCCTTTCTTCTCCCCTTTCCCACTTCTCCCCAGGAAAAAAAATGAAAAATAATAAAAAATCACAGCCCAACCCTTTTCTTAGGCAAATTAGAAGTAGACAAGGATTATTGCCCTTGGCAAATAGAACAGAAGAAAATAAGGTGAAGAATTGAAGTGCTTGTATAATCATGAATCATGACAAAGACCGAAGGATATGGATACTTCTTGGATTAGTCAATCAAAGACTCCTAGCTACAAAGCACACAATTTGCTGGACCAGGCCATGGTCGATGTTAAGGTTTTCATTGTCATTAGCTTCTTCTTATGGCGAGTTGATATAGTTATTTCATCCATGGGCTTGCTGGGGGGATGCTATAGTGAATTATCCTCTGAGCTTTTCTGCATATTTTGGATTACATAGTTTGGTCACTTTTGGCTCGTGTCAGCCAATAACTGGGTACACTATAAATGATGAATTTTTTCCAGCAATTTGATCCATCTCACCATCACAGGTGAGAACCCAAGATCTCCTACCCTCCAAGCACCATGCCTCTTCTCTCCCTTTACTTTTCCTTCTCTATCTCTTTGCCAATTTTTCTAGTGTAAACTTCTTTTCCAGATTACACTCCGTAATCTACACTCATGAACACCCTTAGCTCTCCAAAATGAGATAATCTTAGGGATTTAAAATTAAGATCCAGCATCAAGTTCGGTATAAGCAATACATCTTCCCATGCCTAGAACTCTTATATAATAGTTCTTCAGCTTTTACAGATTAGTGTTGCCATTAAGTTAAGAGGCTTATGAAAATTTTACAAAAGGCATCTTATATGATATCAAGAAGAGTTTAGTATTAAGAACCTGGCAACCACCGTAAACTGCTTCCGTAACTAGATACTTCAGCTGCTCTCTGCTGATGCTAACGTCTTTCAAATATTCCCTAGCCAAAATTATCTGGCATAGCATGAAGCAAACTGTTGTTATAACTTTTCAAAGCATTCAAGGGTTTGGGGCTTATTTTAGATCAAAATCACATTAGAGTTTTCCTATTTCTGTTACAGAAATATTTCATTTTTATCAACTCAACAAAATAAAAGATATCTGGTGTAGTAATTGATTCATTAAAGAATACACCGTGAAGCTGAATATAGACAGTGATTTCATTTAAACAGCTTTGTGCATCAAATAAAGCAGGATTAAAAATTTCTGCTTATTTCTTGCCAAAGCGTATTTGTAAGTAAGTAACCAAAGCGCAAGATGTCACTAGAAGGCTCATTCTTTCTTGTAAAAGCTTATTTGTACATAACTAACCAGAGAGCATTAAAACCTCAATTGCATTATCTGCTTTAAAGCTAGATGGTGTAGCCGGGGCCTATATCAGATCCATAGGTGCATCCAGCTAACCATTTCACTACCGGCCTTAATTAAAAGTGAGTTAGTGAACATCCTTTTGAGTTGGGAAAGATGACCTACATCCCATTGGACTTCTCTTTTCCTAACAGAATATTATGGAAGAAAGACCTTCTCAGTAAAATTTCAACCAAAAGATTTTTCTTGTTGCCATATTTGCAAATAATCCAGAATTAAAACAATGCTAGAAATGCCGGAAAATTTTTGAAAGCAGAATGGATATAGAGTTCAGAGATGACATTGCTAAACAATATCCAATGCATGCTACCTTCAACTCACAAAGAAATGTTACTCCTAGAAAAAGGGAAAAATCCAACATTGAGCAAATATAAGTAATTTGCAAAACTTTCGTAAGCAGTTACTCTTTAGTTGGTCTTCTGGTCAATACTCAGCCAAATGGACCTAGAACATTGTCCTTTATGAAGATGTACATTATATTGTATAGTTCAGCAGACTGTCAGACAAGGTTTTCACCTAGAAACATAGGCAAATGTCTCAAACTCTTTTCCCTTAGAATAGCATGAACAAGCATTTATTTATCATCGACATGGTAATATATACAGAATTTAATATCCAACAGGAATCATCAGTTCCGGATAATTAATCAATTAAAAGGTAAATTCAACATAAACACTGAATCATCAATTTTACGGCATTAGTGTAACACCCCACACCCTAGGTACCTAGATAGGGCAGGATGTCGCCCCGTCCAAAGGACCACCAAAGGACCAGGGGTCTTCATAACAAGGTACAAAATAAAACGAAAGCTGCTAAATAAAATTAAAAGGATAATTCCATTACATCTGAAAGCAAAACTTATAAAAGTCTAAAAAATCAAAACTAACAAGCGTCTCTTGAAATAAATTCAACCACAACTAAATAAATAAATTGGAGCTCAACCCTAGCTTCGCCCCGCTCACTGAAAGCAATCTCCTGAAATCATGATATAAAAGGTGTGAGATTGACATCTCAGTAAGTCCCGTGTGTGCAAATGTCAGTTAAAACCATTCCATGTATGCAGATTTATCAAAACCATAAAATCGTGTTTGCAAGCCAACTTCATCAATAACCGTCATAAAAAGGAGCCTTGCTCAATCAATCCAAAACAGTTCACAATAAATCATTGTTTCATCACAATCATTATTCATTAAATAGAGATTAGCAAATGATTCAACAATATAGTAACATAATCCATATCATGGTTACCACAATGATAGCTTCCCAATGTATTCTTTCAACAATGGGCAGTGGGGAATTCACCCACCAGGTGAGATACTCCTCCATCTCTTCACCTAATACTCCGGTTGTCCAATCCGGGTCATCAGTGTCCACATGGACCAATAGACTAGCTCGGACCGGCCTGACTAAGTAGTACTGTCGCCTCTCCAAGTTGAGTTTATCTTCTGGAGGTGGCCACCTGCCAGAAGACTCACTCTTACTCTTCGAAACTAGTACTACTAGCCTACCCTCGGTGAGTACTTAACGCTCCCCGATTAGGGGCGGAATCATTTTTCCCTTTCTCGAAAGTCTTTGATTAGTTTGATTGCAAAACGTGGTTTTTCGCAATAGCGTTTCCAAATCGTTTAGTAAATAGGGTAAGAAATCATTTTGATGTTGAACAATTAAAATTTAGCAAATTCGTTTTGAAAATAGAACATCCACGTTTCCAATCCAAGTCTCACAACAATCCAGTATAACTCATCATTTTTAGTCAAGGCTCAATCCTTGTGTCAAAACATCATATTGACATCAATTCCAAATAACATTGTAAAAATTGCTTGCAAACATATAACTTGTATCAAAACAGTTATGCAGGGACTTACCTGGATATATCATAGCCAAATCCAACTCAATTGATTGCTCTAATTTCCTCTCCTTTCTTATCTAGAGCAAATAACCCCGCAATTAGGATTTAATCATTCCACCCATTATTTCATACAACATGACTCTTCAGGATTTTATTATTTACCTATTGCATCCATGGTATTTGATTCACTAAATCACATATATAACTTTCCTTTACGATTCTATTGATCATGACCGTGCATTGATCTAGATCAATTCTTCACATGACCTCTTCCATAGTAAACTAACATAAAATCATTATAAATAGCTCCATAAACATTAAAAGATCTCATCTTTTGCCTATTTAGCATGAATCTAGGTTCATCATGGCAAGATACATCAATGTCCTATCTCGTACATGCTTTGTCTATGGCTTTCATCAACATGTTCATCAATCTAATATATTCATGCGTTCATACTAGACTCCATAAGCATCCTTAAGTCAATATTTTGAAGTTTAAGACCTTGTAAATCAATAAAAATAGGATCTTGATTACCTCTTAGCGATTTAGACTTAAATCACAGCAACTCCTTGTTGACTAGCTTGAGTTTGATCACTAGTTGAAGAGTTTGGATTGCTTGGATGTCCTTGATCAAGACTCCCCAAAGAATGGGTAAAATCAGTCCCTTATGATCGAGATTTAGGAGAAGAAGACGAGAGGAATTGAAGAGGAGTTGATGAAGAGTTGAGGAGTTGCTTACCTTAGAGTTGGTTTTCAGCTTTGATGGAGTTTTGGGTGCTATTTTGGTCCAGATGTGGAGGAGGGTTGGCGGCTGGAATTTCTGAGCAATGGAGGATTTTTAGGGTTTGTTTGAGGCTGATTGATGAAGGAGATAGGTTAGGCTGAGGTGCTTTAGGGTTTAGGTGTTTGAAGAAGTTTTGGCCTTACTAGGGTTTCTTGATCAAAACAGAAAATTGTTCAGCTTTGGTGTTCTCTAGGGCTGCCGAGATTTTGGAGGGGAATTAGGGTTGGTGGCTGCTGTGTTTGTGTAGCTGAGGGTGCTGAGATTCTGGACAGAAAGAGAGGAAAAATCTGATGGGTTTTGAGTCCCTATAATAGCGAAAATAGGAGAGGAAGAATGGGCCTTTGTGCAGCCGTTTTTCTGCTTGATAGCTAGGGCACTTTTGTGCAGATTTGGTGCTGGAAATTTTAGGCAGAATAGGTGTGAACAGTGACGAAAATTCTGAGGGTCTAGGGCTGAAATTCTGGTTTCCTTTTGGCTGAAGACAAGTCCTAGTTGGTTAGGGTTTTCTTGGCCAATCTTAGCTAGGGTTTGGGAGTGTTTTAGGTAAGTTGTCTTTACCCTAAGTGGCGGCTGCTAGAAGGGAGTTTTCCAGAAAACCCTAGAGAGGAATTAGGTCATCTAATTAGGAAATAGCTATTAAATAGTTATTAGGAAATAAAATTCTGGTTTCCTATTCATGCCTACTGAAATTTCCCCTAAGGCTTCGAAAATTCCTGGATTTATCCAAGAGATAAATACTCCATTTAATTTCACCTCCAAGTCTTTTATTTCCATTAAGAAAATATTATTTGAAAGAAGATAAAATATGGGAATTTATTTCCTTGAAAATAATACCTATATGCTTTCTTATATATGCTTTTCTTTACTAATATATTATTAAAATTCTCTAAAAGGTTATGATAAGATATTAGAACCAACAATTTAATTTGTTCTCAAATATTTTATAAAATTTTCAAATAAATCACTCTCCTAATTTATTTTTCTCTTCTTAGGAAATTAATTTCCTAGTGGCTAGTCTCCTAGAGATTTCGGCCAAACTAGGGAAAAGTTAGGGAAGGAGGAAGGAAAATAAGAGAATGAAAAGGATTTGAAATTGCTAGGATTCAAACTCAAGCCCGTCAAGGTTTAAATGCTCTCCCCACTTGCTTTGCCCTTTTTTTTCCAATAAACTCTCCTCAATAAATGAAAGCTCAAGCAATCAAACTATTTCAAGAACAAATTAATTCATGCAATCCACAACCAATATTTTCATGAAAAATAATTCAAATCATCAAATGTGGTATAACTTAATATGACATGCATGACTTTTCCCTCACTTACCCAAGACGGTCTAACATGGGGTATTACATCCTCTCCCCCTTAAGGGAATTTCGCCCCGAAATTCAGAGTGCTATACCTTTAGAGCAAGCTCGGGTATTTCTTCTTCACCCAATCTTCGGTTTCCCATGTTGCATCCTGAGTACCATGATGGTCCCACAAAATCTTGACCATGGGTATCTGCTTATTTCTCAACACCTTGACACTCCGATCCAAAACCTTAATTGGTTTCTCAACGTAGCTCAAATTAGGCTGTAGAATCAACGGCTCCTCATTCAATACATGCTCCGGGTCAGGGTTGTATTTCTTCAACTGGGATACATGGAACACATCATGAATTCCTGCTAATCCTTCCGGCAACTCCAACCGATATGCTACCGGTCCAATCCGTTCGATCACGGGAAAAGGTCCTAGGTATCTAGGACTCAGCTTCCCTCCTTTAGGATGCTTCAGAATCCCTCTGCTCGGCGTTATCTTTAGAAAGGTTCGGTCCCCCACCGAAACTCCGGCTCCCTTCTTCTATTGTCGGCATAACTCTTCCGTCGACTTTGAGCGGTTTTCGGTCTCTCCTTTATTATCTTCACTTTATTGGCCATTTCCTCAATATTCACTTCCCCGGACTTGCTCGATTTGTCCATCTTCTACCCATCCCCAATACAAGGGTACTTGACATTTCCGCCCATATAACGCTTCGTAGGGTGCCATTCCAATCGACGCTCGATGACTATTGTTGTATGCTAACTCAGCGTAGGGTATACAATCTATCCACTTATCTCCAAAATCCATCACGCAAGCCCTAAGCATGTCCTCCAATATTTGGATGACTCTCTCGGACTGTCCATCAGTTTGCGGGTGAGCGGATGTGCTAAGCTTCAGCGTCGTCCCCATTGACTCTTGAAACTTGGTCCAAAATCTGGAGGTAAACCTGGGATCCCGGTCAGATACAGTACTGGTCGGCACTCCATGCAACCTAACTACCTCGCGAGTATATGTCTTGGCCAGTTTTTCCATAGAGTCCCTCACATTCACCGGAATGAAATGAGCTGTCTTGGACAATCTGTCAACCACTACCCACACAGCATCCTTCAAAGTCTTAGACATTGGTAATCCAATAACGAAATCCATCGTCACCTCTTGCCACTTCCACTCGGGTATAGGCAATGGCTGTAGCAAACCGGCTGCCTTCTTGCGCTCCGCTTTTACTTTCTGACAAGTTAAGCAAGTAGAGACGTATTGCCCCACGTCTCTTTTCATTCCCGGCCACCAATAGGCCTTTTTCAGATCTTGGTACATCTTAACTTCTCCCGGATGGATGGAATACTTGCTCTTGTGAGCCTCATCCATTATCTTTCTCTTCAATATTGGGTCATCCGGTACACACAGTTGTTCTCGGAAATACGTCACTCCCGCTTCATCAGTCCGAAATTCCTTATTTCCTCTCTTCACTTCCTTTGCCTTGAAAACCTGAAACTCTTGGTTATTCCATTGAGCCTCACTAATCTCTTGCCTCAGCTCAAGCTCTAATCTCAGGTTACTCAAGCTAATTTTTCCTTCTCCCACTTCCGCCTTTTTCCCCAAGATATCCCGTACTACTTGAATCTCTTGTACCCTCAAGCTAGCCATCCTCACTTTCCGACTCAGCGCATCAGCTAATACATTCGCTTTCCCCGGATGGTAGTTGATTGGACACTTGTATTCCTCCACAAACTCCATCCACCTCCTCTGCCTTAAGTTTAAATCCTTTTGCGTGAATATATACTTCAAGCTCTTATGATCCGTGAAAACTTCATATTCTGCCCCATACAAATAGTGTCGCCATTTTTTCAAAGCGAACACTATCGCTGCTAACTCCAGATCGTGCGTCGGATAGTTTACCTCGTGCGGCTTCAACTTTCTCGAGGCATAAGCGATAACTTTCTGTCTCGCATCGATACCGCCCCTAGACCTTCCTTAGACGCATCCGTGTACAAGGAATAGGCCTTACCTTCTTCAGGTAAGCTCAGTACTGGTGCCGTCATTAATCTTCTCTTAAGCTCTTGGAAGCTCTTCTCACACTTATCATTCCAGACGTATGGCACGTCCTTCCTTAGCAATTGGGTCATTGGCGTCGCCAGCGTAGAGAAGAATGGTGGCTGCTGTGTTTGTGTAGCTGAGGGTGCTGAGATTCTGGACAGAAAGAGAGGAAAAATCTGATGGGTTTTGAGTCCCTATAATAGCGAAAATAGGAGAGGAAGAATGGGCCTTTGTGCAGCCGTTTTTCTGCTTGATAGCTAGGGCACTTTTGTGCAGATTTGGTGCTGGAAATTTTAGGCAGAATAGGTGTGAACAGTGACGAAAATTCTGAGGGTCTAGGGCTGAAATTCTGGTTTCCTTTTGGCTGAAGACAAGTCCTAGTTGGTTAGGGTTTTCTTGGCCAATCTTAGCTAGGGTTTGGGAGTGTTTTAGGTAAGTTGTCTTTACCCTAAGTGGCGGCTGCTAGAAGGGAGTTTTCCAAAAAACCCTAGAGAGGAATTAGGTCATCTAATTAGGAAATAGCTATTAAATAGTTATTATGAAATAAAATTCTGGTTTCCTATTCATGCCTACTGAAATTTCCCCTAAGGCTTCGAAAATTCCTGGATTTATCCAAGAGATAAATACTCCATTTAATTTCACCTCCAAGTCTTTTATTTCCATTAAGAAAATATTATTTGAAAGAAGATAAAATATGGGAATTTATTTCCTTGAAAATAATACCTATATACTTTCTTATATATGCTTTTCTTTACTAATATATTATTAAAATTCTCTAAAAGGTTATGATAAGATATTAGAACCAACAATTTAATTTGTTCTCAAATATTTTATAAAATTTTCAAATAAATCACTCTCCCAATTTATTTTTCTCTTCTTAGGAAATTAATTTCCTAGTGGCTAGTCTCCTATAGATTTCGGCCACACTAGGGAAAAGTTAGGGAAGGAGGAAGGAAAATAAGAGAATGAAAAGGATTTGAAATTGTTAGGATTCAAACTCAAGCCCGTCAAGGTTTAAATGCTCTCCCCACTTGCTTTGCCCTTTTTTTTCCAATAAACTCTCCTCAATAAATGAAAGCTCAAGCAATCAAAGTATTTCAAGAACAAATTAATTCATGCAATCCACAACCAATATTTTCATGAAAAATAATTCAAATCAAATGTGGTATAACTTAATATGACATGCATGACTTTTCCCTCACTTACCCAAGACGGTCTAACATGGGGTATTACAATTAGAAACTGAGTTGCTTTGGAAGGCTTAACTTTGCATGCCGGAGAAGAGAAAATCGAAATACCATATCTCAATCCCAAAGTGCATAACATGTATCATGAGTAAGTTGGATAGGAAGACAAATAACAGAACGGACAAGTATCAATTATCCATGGACCTTACAATTAAAAAATTGCTCTTCTATCTTATACTATTGAACCCACATGGGGATAAGGCTGCAAGGAAATTATAGATGTCCTTATTTACTGGTCAATTTTAATTCGTCTAAAACTTATATTGAAATTGTTCTTCAAGCCATCCCAATTCTAATCTAAGGTCTTAACCTTTTCAAGAACTTTCTACAAAGCATTCTTAAATTACTCAGTTTTTGCAAAATTGTTTGGTCCTTCATAAATTCACCTCTCTCAATAGTAATAGATAACATCCCACAACGATTCTGTCTTAGCCAATGTTCTGAGCAATTTGAGTTAGAATTTAACTAGGACTGTTTTGCTCAATTTTAATCTACATTACGTCTAATACTCCCTCCATCCTACAAAAATTAACCTCCTCAACCATAAAGGCCCACAGATAGAGTTGTTACTCAAACTGAGATGAATGAAAGCCCATTCAATTTCAATTACCATTCATTCAATTAGTAATCAATGCAATTTCGAATATAGAATTTGGCTCGATTACTAACATAAAATAAATATAAATATAAATTGTAGGAAAATATAGCTAATTGGTTTATTTTAGAAAAGTAATGCTATAAATATTGTAATACTAGAATCAAACTAAATTAGGGAAGTCTGACCCTTAAATTAGGGAATTTTGTTATCAATCTTTTACGGAAGTTGCTGGTTTTGTTTCTTTGATAGCTTGTATATAATTGACTCATTGTAAACTCTGATATTTATAAATAAATAAAAAGCATTCTCTCTCCATTTTACGATATATATATATATATATATATATATATATATATATATACAAACTATTATTTTAAAATAAAATTTGGCATTGGTAGTGCTTATTTTTAATTTATTTGGGCTTGGAATTTTTAAGGAAATTTTGATTTATTATTTGAATAAAACTTCAAGATGAAAAATATAAAATAAATGAACTCAAGTTCAACAATTTGAGGCCAAACGCTAATCGAGTTTTCCGAACTCGAACGAACATTGAACTTTTCCAAACAATAATCAACAACTCAAACACGACCTTGGGCTTGATTGTTAAACAAATGAACTTGAACAATATTCGATTTTGACTTCAGCTCAAACTTGAAAATATGATACTTGTAAGTTTCAGAACAAGAAAATGAATTGCTTATCTTTTATTCATCAATTATAAGGGTATATATACAAGTATAGAGATCCTATAATAGGAAGTAAAATATCCTATATTAATTACAATAAATCAGCCCTCTAATTCCTATTAGCCTACAAATCAGCCTATATTTGTTAACAATCTAATCCCTACAAATCAACCTATATACAATCTGTAACACTCCCCCTCAAGCTGGAGCATAGATATTAATCATGCCCAACTTGTTACATAGATAATCAATCCAGACCCCGTTAAGAGCCTTTGTGAATAAATCACCTAATTGTTCTCCAGTCTTCACATGACCTGTAGTGATCAAACCTTGTTGGATCTTTTCACGAATAAAATGACAATCAATCTCAATATGTTTCGTTCGTTCATGAAAGACTGGATTGGAAGCAATGTGAAGTGCAGCTTGATTATCACACCATAGCTTTGCAGGTACTGAGACCTTAATTCCTACTTCACTGAGAAGCGGATATACCCATATGACTTCACACACAGACTTGGCCATAGCTCTGTATTCAGCTTCCGCACTTGATCATGATCATTTCTCGCCTCGAGCATGCAGTAAAGATCCTGAGTGTAAGGAAAGAGAGGCCTTAATTCAGGAGAGGACTATGTTATTTCTCCAGGGGTTAGCCCCAACATTTGAGCAAAGGACAGCGATGCTACTAGCTCAGACGAGGATCCCTTCACTTGAGGAGGTGGTCTCGACCATGATACAGGAGGAGAGTCGTATTAAGCTACAAGTTGGGACATGCGGACATCCTGGGATGAAGTCAGCGCTAGTGATCTCCAACTCAGGTAACACAGGGTTCAAACAGGAGACTAGGCAGTGCTACAACTGTGGTGAAGTAGGTCATCTGAAACAGGCTTGTCCTAAGCTACCCAAGGAGAGAGACTCATGTGGACGTGGACAGTTTGCAAGTCGTGGTCGTGGTCGCGGCCGTGGGGGCAGAAGAGGTGAAAGAGGCTATCGAGCCAATCTGATGGTAGCGGAGGAAGAGGAAGAGGCGGGTGTGGTCTTTACTGAGGAAGACCAGGCGCTATTAGAAATATTGAGAAGGAAGCAGAGAGCAGCAGGTGATGGGAGCCAAAAAGAGTGCGGTTGAGGATGCATCCACCTCCGCTTTGCCCATGGGTAACACTGCTACCTATGCTCAATTGACCAAAGGTACTGCTCTTGCCTCTATCTCCACCACTAGATCACCAGAATGGATCGTAGATTCTGGTGCATCTCGACATGTGATAGGTAATGCTAGTGAGTTCTCTTCCTATATTCACTTAGCGATGCCAGAGAGCATCCAGACCGCTGACGGGACAGCACAGCTTGTGGTTGGTAAGGGTACAGTGAAGTGTATGGGTTCAGTAACTTTGTCCAATGTTTTACATGCTCCTTCTTTCCCAGTAAATCTTTTATCTATTAGTGCCATTATACTCCAACTAAAATGTGTGGTTTCTTTTGATATTCCCAAGGTGAACTTCCAAGAGAAGGAGACGGGCCGGAGACTTGGGACTGGCACGTGGCGTAATGGACTATGGTACCTAGATCGTGAGGGGATGGACTCAGCATTGATATCTATGGTGGAGAAGGTAGGAGTAGGAGGATCTGAGATGAGTGCTGAGGATGTGTGGATGCTCCATCACCAACGCATGGGACACATTTCGTTTAGTGTGTTAAGTCGGTTGTATCCAGTTTTATTTGAAAATGCCAATAAACAGAAAGTTGTGTGTGATGCATGTGAATTTGGAAAACTTACTAGAAGTTCTTATGTTAGTTCTGGTCATAGAAGCTCTCGTGCTTTTGATTTGATACATTCTGATGTTTGGGGACCTTGTTCCACTAGTTTTATGAATGGTTTTAGATATTTTGTGACTTTTATTGATTGTTTTTCTTGTGTTACTTGGTTGTATTTGATGAAAAATAAGAGTGATGTATTTGACTGCTTCAAAGACTTTTTCATAGGTCTATTCATACTCAATATGGAGCAGTGGTGAAAATATTGAGGTCTGATAATGGTACAGATAATACCAATAGAGCATTTGCGGAATACTTGTCAGCTCAAGGCATACAACATCAAACTACATGTCCATACACACCAGCTCAAAATGGGGTAGCAGAAAGGAAAAACAGACACCTTCTAGAGACAGCTAGGAGTATGATGATCGCGATGAATGTCCCAAAGCAATTATGGGGGCAAGCGGTCTTAACAGCTGCTCAATTGATCAACAGGATGCCCACAAGAGTGTTGGACTGGAAGTCTCCGTATGAAATGTTGAAAGGAGATAATGGTGGGATCCTCCCATTGAAGGTATTTAGTTGTGTGTGTTTTGTGAAGGACAACAGACCATCCGTAGGGAAGCTTAGTCCTAGAGCTGTGAAATGTATCTTTGTAGGATACACTGCTACCCAGAAGGGGTATGTTTGTTGGAGTCCAGTAGAGAAAAGGTTGTTTGTAAGCATGGATGTGCATTTTCGAGAGTTTGAGCCATATTATACACTGGAGGTGACCTCACCCATTGGTGACTTATCTGATAAAGAAGGTATAAGGCGAGAGAGGGAGAATAGTGAGAGGTTGGTGAATGTAGGATCAATTCCCTTATCGATTCCTTATTCTGTTGAGAGGAGGGAATCAGTTGAGGAGCACGAGAACAAAGAAGAGGAGGAACCCGTCGGTGTTGGGACTCAGGCACAGGAGGAGTTGAGAGTGTATACCAGGAGGAGGCAGAATGAGATGCCAGAGTCAACATCTGCAGTACCACTAGTGCCATCAAGTCCCTTGTCCCGCCCTACTCCAACTTCTGAGACACCCACACCACCCTTAAACTCAGAAAACACAGGTGCTATAATTCCTTCTTCTCATCCCACTCCCATGATAGTAAGGAGGACCTCTCGCAATAATGCAGGAGTTCCCCCCGACCGTTATGGTTTCCCACACGACATTGCTCAATTTGTCTCATACTCTAATTTATCACCTACGTATGGAGCATTCATTACATCTTTGGACTCTGTTACTTTACCTAAGTGTTGGCAGGATGCTAAAGAGGATCTAAAGTGGAAAGCAGCTATGCAAGAAGAACTTGGAGCTCTGGATAAGAACAGAACTTGGGAGATAGTGTCACTACCACCAGGCAAGAAGGTAGTGGGGTGCAAGTGGGTGTTCACAGTGAAGCAGACCCCAGAAGGAAAAATTGATCGCTACAAGGCATGTTTGGGGGCAAAGGGGTATAATCAGACATATGGCATCGACTATGATGAGACCTTTGCTCTCGTGGCCAAAATTGGAACAGTAAGGACACTTGTCTCCATTGTAGTAAATAGGGGTTGGAAACTACATCAGTTGAATGTTAAAAACGCATTTCTTCACGGAGATCTGCTAGAAGAGGTGTATATGGAGGTTCCCCCAGGCTTTGGTACAAAACAGACAGTAGACAAGGTTTGTAAATTAAGGAAGTCACTGTATGGGTTGAAACAGTCTCCTAAAGCTTGGTTTGACAGGTTCAGAAGAGCTATGGTAAGCATGGACTATCAGCAAATCAATGCCGATCACACAGTGTTCTTTCAACAACAGGGTGGTCACATTACTATGTTAGCAGTGTATGTGGATGATATGATTATCACTGGTGATGACGAGGGTGAGATTGCTCAACTGAAGGCAAAACTAGGTAAAGAGTTTGAGGTGAAGGACCTCGGGCAGCTAAAATACTTCCTGGGGATTGAGGTGGCTCATGGAGAAGAGGGGATTGTTCTATCTTAGAGGAAGTATGCGTTAGACTTACTCACAGAGACGGGCATGTTGGGTTGCAAGCCTGCGGTTTCACCAATTGATCAGAGGTTCAAGTTGAGCACAGAGGCAGCAAAGCCGGTTGATCGTGAGATGTACCAGAGGTTAGTAGGACGCCTCATCCATCTGAGTCACACTTGTCTTGTCATATCATTTGCTGTGAGTATGGTGAGCCGCTACATGCATGACCCAAGGAAGGGCCACATGGACGCAGTGTACCAAATTCTGAGGTACCTGAAGAGTGCACCAGGGAACGGGTTGATCTTTAAGAAGAATGGACATCTGAACATTGAGGGCTATTGTGACTCTGACTGGGCAAGTTGTGCTGATGATAGAAAGTCCGCAGCTGGATATTGCGTGTTTGTAGGAGGCAATTTGGTATCCTGGAAGAGTAAGAAGCAGTCAATGGTTGCAAGGTCAACAGCAGAGGCTGAGTATAGGGTAATGGCTTTAGGAGTTGCAGAGATGGTGTGGTTGAGAGCTTTATTAGTAGAGCTCAAGATGGATAAAGGAGTTAAAATGAAGGTGTGGTGAGACAGCAAGTCCGCAATTAGCATTGCCAATAACCCCGTGCAACATGACAGAACCAAACATGTGGAGATTGATAGGTTCTTCATCAAAGAAAAGCTGGATAGTGGACTATTGGAGCTGGGACATGTAGCTACTAGAGAGCAAGTGGCGGACTGTCTCACTAAAGGACTTAGTTCATTAGATCTCTTAAGATTGTGTGACAAGATGGGCTTAATGGATATCTTCTGCCCATCTTGAGGGGGAGTGTTAAGATTGATATCTTTGTTAGGGTTCTATTGAGAGTATAGATAATTCTAGGGACTTGTATGCAAAGTTGTAAAGGCTGTATATAAGCCTAAATCGTTATCGAATAAATTAAGTTTTACTCGATTAATCAATTGAAATCAAATTAAAAGACAATTGTGGTAGACTCAGAACAGATGATAAATGGAGAGATGATGTGGGATTAGTGGTTCCAGACCCAATAACACTGGATGTTGAACCATCGGCTAAAGTAACAGAAGTGATAGATTGATGTGGCTGAAAGTTAGAAAGTAAACTGGGATTACTTGTCATGTGATCTGTAGCACCAGAATCAATGACCCATTTTGAAGAAGAGGGAACAAGACATGTATTGGGTTTACCTATCTCGAAAAGAGCAGTAACATGACCGGATGGCTGTTTCACTATAGCTTGAAATTGAGTCAATCTGGCATACTCATCCGCAGATATTGTAACAGACTTTTCAGAGATCTCAAAACTGGATGCAATATGGGCAGACTGAGCTTTCTTATACTGCAGCTTCCGACAGTCCCGCTTGATATGACCGGGTTTGTGACAATAGTGACATACCATTTCTCCTTACTCCTGTCCACGATTTCCAGTATTCTTATCAGAGTTGTTGGACCCTGACCCCATGCTCTTACGATTGCCACCACTATTGTAGTGTTGTCTTCCTCAGTCAGATGTGGTAGTACGGCTAATAAGAACACTGTTAGGCTGAGTAGAGAGAATAGGTAACGTATTTTCTATACGGAGAACTCTTCGAAAAGCATCTTCCAGACAGGAAATTTTTGAACTGGAAAGAATTTGAGATTTGGCAGTCTCAAATTCAGATGGAAGACCGGCTAGAAAACTCATAACAGCCATCTTATCTCGCTGATTGCGTTGTTCCTCCACATCAGTACTGAAGGGAAGCAACATATTAAGCTCTTCATAAGTTTTCTTGAAGTCCATAAAATAACTGGTGAGAGACTTATCTCCTTTATTTGCCCTGTAAAAATCCTTGCAAACATCATAGATACGAGAGAAATTTCCTTTTCCAGAATATAAGAACTGCAAATAGTTCATTAAGTTTTTCACTGTCTTACAATGAGTAACCAGACCAACCACCTCACTATCAATAGAATTACGAAATTGTATATATAAACGAGCATCTTCTCTCATCCACGACAATCTAGAGTCATCCGTAGGTGGATCATCAGTCAAATGACCATCCATAGAAATACTGAGCAGATATAATTCAATCATATAGTTCCAATCAAGAAAATTAATTCCATTTAATTTATGGTCCGTGATTTTTGAAACCAATAGAACCATATCAGAAACAATTCCAGTCTTTTTGTCAGACATAATTGCTAAGAAAAGTCAACAAGATAACAGATTACCCACAAGGAGTCACTAGGTGTTGGCTAATCGGCACGACGTACCTCCCTAAGTTGGCGGTGTCTATAGAGGAACCTCCAAAGCCTGTACCTTGAATATGGCAGCAGCCTCCCTCACACCCAACAACCTAGAATTTTTTTTCTCTCAAATATCTATGAACAGAACCAGGCTCTGATACCATGTAAGTTTCAGAACAAGAGAATGAATTGCTTATCTTTTATTCATCAATTATAAGGGTATATATACAAGTATAGAGATCCTATAATAGGAAGTAAAATATCCTATATTAATTACAATAAATCAGCCCTCTAATTCCTATTAGTTAGCCTACAAATCAGCCTATATACAATCTGTAACAGCCTACAAATCAGCCTATATTTGTTAACAATCTAATCCCTACAAATCAACCTATATACAATCTGTAACAATACTCAATACATTCGTGTTCAATTACAAATCTACCCACAAATTAGTCTCTCATGTTATAATTTCTCTCATATCATGATCATGGTAGAACCTATATTTGGAAAAGACCATATGTATATGTATGTTTACATTTATATTTTCACAAAACGTATAGAGGTCTACTTAGACGTATAAACCATTTTGGAGTACTTGGGATAATTCGTTGATAATGTGGTTGAAGTGCAAAGAAAGACAAATAGGATTTTGAGCATCAAGATCATGATTGGTAGCGAAATTACTACTGTTATTAGTGCTTATGCGCCGCAAGTGGGACTAGATGATTCAGTTAGACAACAATTTTGGGAAGATTTAGATGAGGTTGTACAAAGTGTATTGTGGGCGGAGATGCTTTTCATTGGTGGTGATTTAAATGGACATGTGGGTACTGAACGAAGCAGGTTTGAGAGTGTTCATGCAGATCAGGGTTTCGGAGATAGAAAAGAGACAAGAACTTATATTTTTTATTTTTCCTTAACCAATGATTTGACTGTAACAAACACCTAGTTTAAGAAGAAAGATTCTCACTTAGTGACTTTTAGAAGCAAGTTAAATGCCACTCAGATAGACTTCTTTATTATGAAGTGTAGGTTTCATAGTGGTTGTACGGATTGTAAAATTATTCCAAGCGAGAGTGGTTACACAACACAGGCTGTTAGTCCTCAATTTTTATTTCAAGAAAAAGGGAACGCAAAGGAGTCTTCGGGTTGACCCGAGGATCAAGTGGTGGAAGCTACGAGGGGATGAAAGAACAACCTTTGTCGATAGGGTAGTCCAAGCAGATGATTGGTCTTCCGATATGGATTTGGATTCGGATCCGGATTCTATGTGAAGAAAGATGGCTCAATAAATTAGGACAGTGGCTAAGGAAGTGTTTGGCAAATCTAAAGGAAGAGTACCTCTAAACAAGGACGCATTGTGGTGGAACAACGACGTGAGAGAAGCCGTAAGAAATAAAAAAAAAATGCTATAGAAACTTAGGGAAGTGAGAATTTTGAGAAGTATAAGTTTGCGAGAGAAAAGCTATTAAAAAAGTAAGATCAACAGTTTTCAAGGATTTATATGAAAAGCTGAGTACTAAAGATGGGGAGAAGAATATATATAAACTTGCTCATTTTAGGGAGAAGAAAACTAGAGATATCGGTATGGTGAAATGTGTAAAAGACGATAACCACAAAGTTTTGGTTAAAGACGAGGGAATCAAGGAGAGATGGAGGTTCGATTTTCATAAGTTATTTAACGGGAATCAAGTTCAAGTTCCGAATATGGGTGACATTGCGATTTCGAACGAAGAGGTTAACCATGCATTTATTCATCGTATTCAAAAGCATGAAGTTCAAGAGGCCCTTAAAAGGATGAGATTGAAGAAGGCAGTGGAACCGGTCGGTATACCAATTGAGGTTTAGAGGTATTTAGAAGAGATAGGTGTTGCGTGGTTGACAAGTTTGTTCAACAAGATATACAATGTTAATAAGATGCCTACAAAGTGGCAACAGGCGTTGGAATCTAAGGGCTTCAAAATCAATAGGAGTAAAACGGAATATATGGAATACAAATTCAATACTAGCAGAAATATAGCTCAAGAGTGGAACTTTAGATGGTAGAAATATACCAATAGATGATTGCTTCCAATATCTAGGATTTATTATTTAGAAAGACGGAGAGCTCAATGGCGATGTTGCACACCGAGTTAAGGCAAGTTGGTTCAAATGGAGGGGTGCTACTTTTAAAATGTCATGTACATGTTACCTGAGTCTTTGCATATTCCATTTCTTCTTCTACCATCTTAAAAACTTTGCTGCTATGCTCCTGGAACCGTATTGCTATTTCAACAGCTGAAACACGCTCTTCAAAATTCATTGGTAGATCTGCACTGCAGAGAAATGCAATCATTAATGGAAGGAATTAGTAGTGGTACTTGTTCTTGGAGAAAGAACCACCACTGAAATGGTATTTACTGAGCATGCAAATCACTGGGAGAACTGGAAAAGATAATTTTCTTAAAAGTTAAACTTTCACAAAGAGTATTCCTTCAACAAGGTGGACATAGAATCCTCATAGATGATCAGATTTGTTTTTACTAATTGAGCTCATAACAAGTAAACTAAGCAAGCTGTGTGATAAAACATATAGGATAATGCTAAGCAATGTATACCTCAGATTTATCGCAATGCGGTCAAGCAGATGTTCACGCACAGCACCTTCTTCTGGATTATAAGTGGCAATTAGAAGTGGTTTGCATGGGTGTCGGAAACTTATTCCTTCTCTTTCTACAATATTAACTCCTTCTGTCAACACATTAAGCAGCAAATTACTTATTCCCTCGTCCAACAGATTTATTTCATCAACATATAGGACTCCTCTATGAGCTTCTGCAAGAAGACCAGGCTGAAAAACAGTTGTTCCAGATTTCACAGACTCTTCAACATCAACAGATCCTACTAGTCTATCTTCCGTGACTCCAAGTGGGATCTGTGGAATATATAGAACCATAATAATGTAAGAGTTCTAGATTACCACCTAATCCAAAATCTTAAACTGGTGGGGGAAGTGTAACTTATACTTTTAACAGTGACACCCAATCATGTGAGCACTGAACACCCTATTTTTACTAGTAGGCCCAACGCATGTGCACTTCACATTTTTTTCAATACATAAATGGGTCACAACAGGATCTCTCTCTCTTCCCCTGCTATCAAGTTAACTTACTACCTTATCCAAAAGCTCTTTTCGAGAGGTGGTAATTTAACAATAGAAACCAAAAATACATCATGCCATTAGACCTTCTACAAGAGAAAACTACCTGAACAAATGGTGATCGGACTATCTCGGTCTTGATATTACCAGCAGGGTCATATTCCCCTTTCTTAGCAAGTCCATCTTCCCATCTTCAAGGATCAATGATATTATCACAAACAACTCAATGAAACTAACATGTGAATTAGTTTAAACCACGAGCATCATACCTAAGTTATTCTAATATCTTTGAATTAAGAAACAGAATACCTATGAACAGAGCAAAATTACATGAGCTTGACTACAGTAGCACAACATAAGTATCAGCCTCAATAGACCACAAACAGGTATCAAAGTGATCAATAACACACCAAACTGAAATGATCCTGTACAAGCATCATGATATGAAAGAAAATGAAAAAATAGCATGATCCTGAATATTCTCAACAAAGGACCATTTTATCACAACAAAGGAATTTCCCCACAAAAAGGATCCAGGATGATCGCAAGATTTTGTGAACGAAATTTCTGATTATGCAACTACGCACTTGAAGCAAAAGTTTCAAAAAAACAGGTTGAATTAGGAAGCTCAAACTTACGTGGGACTTCCTTTTTCTTGTTCATTTGTATTTTTGGGGGCCATAAGGAGATTTCCCAATCAGAAAAACGAGGAACAATTTGGTTTCAGCTAGGTAAGCAACTCTATTCCACAAGGATGACACAATTTACAGTCAAATATAGAGTTTTCCCGCATTAAATATTGAGTTATGTGATAAGCTCCTAGAAAATTCCTCTGCAGATTGATTTGTTGCCTCATTTTTGGTTCAGATCCCTAAAGCATCCACTTGAAGATGATTGTCCAGTTACATCAATCCACAGTAGGCAATTGCAGACATCTCGACCTTCCATTCTAGTCATCTCTCCTTCGACACCAAACCTAGAAAGCCTGCTATAATAGGTTCCCAAGTTTTTACATCCTTTACCAATTCCTGATTTCTTACTAATTTTTAGAATAGTTGAATACAGAGAAAAAGATATTCTATGGAAGTATATTGCATGATCTAACAGAAACATTATCTATATATAACAAAGAGGCTCTTGGATTCCAAGAATACAATCCCATATAACATCACACAGTATGTAATCATATCTGTAATATATAGATTATTCAACACGTCTCCTGAAGCTGGAGCATATATGTCGTAAGCTCCAAGCATGTCACAGACAGAATCAATTAGAGGACCTCAAAGAGGCCTAGTAAATATATCCACTAGTTGATCATTCGAACCAACAAAGGGATGTAAAGATATCTCCAGACACAATCTTTTCCCTTACAAAATGAAGGAATGCATTTGGTTCTTTCGTAAAAGACTAGATTGGGAATTGAACTATAATCCACCGAGGATAATATCTGAAAGTCAAAGCTTCAGAAGAAACATTTTGGCAATCCACCAAGGAAGTAATGACTGTCATTTGTCTCTAAAGTACATGATGGAAGCCTAAATGTTCTGATGCCATTTCTGTAAAACATAGGCCAAATATATGGCATGTAGCCCTCCATTATATTACCTATAGCACAAATAATGCCTCTAGTCTTTCCAATTTCACAGATGAATGCACACGAATACTGATTTGTGTTCACTTATCCAAGTCTAGAGTTTCATAGACTGCAACAGAAAAACTTCATTAGAAAGAGGTATCAAACTCTACAAGCATACAACAATCAAATTCAATGCCACCCATATTAAGAACTACTCTGTTTTTTTCTTTTTTTAAGTGTCACTTTTGGTTGTTGCACACAGATTATGGAAGTTCTAAAATCTATAGAGTTTCAAGATAAAAAGACTAAATTAACCATCTTGAAAATATTAAACTAATTAATGTCATCGTTTAGGGGAGTAATAAAGGATAAGAGTAAAATTGGCAAAAAGTAGTAAATACGTTCTTGATTTTCCAAAAAGACAGATTATTGTAAACAAGAAAATTCTTTAAAGTGACATTAGAAAGGAAAAAAAAAAGTTGGCAGTATGCAACTAAGCAAAAAGATTAATTGAGGGCAAACTGCATATTTAAAATAATGGAAAGGAGTAAAAATAAAGAAACAAGAACAAAGGAACAACCATCAGGATTTAATCAATATTATAGCTAACTAATCTGCTAGGATCAAGAGTGTGCTTCCACAATTTCAATAGCAACATGTATAGGTTGTAAAGATCATTAGATTCACAAAACCATACTCTTCAGGGCAGGCAGGATCAGCATTTGCCATTGAACCAACAACTATTTCAATTGGTGGCAGAATTGCATGTAAGCCACGTGCCATAACTGTTTTAGCCGTTCCTCGTCTTCCAGAAATTGCAATCCCTCCTATTCCCCGATCAATAGCCCCAAGCAAAAGAGCAGTTTTAATTGCTTCCTGTGTAAAAGTTGAATTTTCTGGACATCAATTTCAGTGAAGCCTTTTTAGAATAAAGCGTCGACTTATGTGTTTCACAATACATTTTTCCAATGAATCTATAAGGAGAATAATGAGACTAAATAAGTATGCATGAATACATTGCGATAAAAAAAATAAGATGTGAAGACAACTTTTGACTAGAGAAGATTAAAATGTTATTAGAAGAACAATAACTCTCAATCCAAACTGAAAAAGAATGTCCAGTGCCAACTTCAAATTCACACTTTCATTTCTCCTATTTTCACCTAAAGGTTCTTTTTTAGTACTATTTTTTCTTTGGGGGTTCTAATTAGCAACTTTACTTTAAAAGAAAAAAAATGAACAAAATCATAATATTCAGCTCACGAGTCATGACTACTGAAAAAAGGAAAGAAAAGGGGGGGTGGGGGGGGTGTCCATATACTTGCCCATATGGGTAAACTATTCAAAGGATTATGTCAGATCATATTCACCAATAAATGATCCAAAAAGTTTATCCTGGTCTATTTAAGGTTGTTCTGTGAAATTATAATCAAATAAGTTACTATCTCTCATATCTTTCTGGACGGATAAAAGAACCTAACAGATTGAACTTAATGGCCCGTACAAGTGCAGTTTAAAACTGAAGTACAAAAGTTGCTTAACATCTTTGACAATCTTGCACGTGTTAAATTCATAAAAACAATTAAAAGAAAATCTATTACAATGTTACATGATTCACTAAATTCATATCACAACTAAGCAAATGACTTTTCAATTACTAATCCACTCTCTTCCAATTAGACATCAGTATTTGGGGATAATATCTAGCAGCAATGCCTATGAAGTTACAGATATGTTGAATGGAAAAGTAAGCAGTCTATTTTTAACACTCTGCATCACAGTTTCATTAGCAATTACATATTTGTATTTACAAACTTAAAAAAAAAAAAAAAAAGAGCACAATTGCACTATCAATTGAGGAGAATTAACAAATAGGTTTAAACTCCTCAATACCAAACAAGAAAAACAAAAATTGCTACTGTTAATTTTTTATGTGAGCAACTATGTCAGACCCTCCCGACGCTTTCCAAACTAAATTTTGCCCTGGATCGACATCGTGCAAGTTTGAGTCAGTGGCCTTATCACAGCCTTTCACATTGAAGTAAAATTGCTGTTGATATTAGCAGAGGAAGGGTAACCAGACACAAAAACACATGTCCATAAGTTTCATTACCTCTTTATTGAATCTTTGCACTGGCAGTCAACTGGTGATCATGGTTATAAAGGAAAACCTTTCCGGCGGCAATTCAAAGTAATTTCAGTTCCTAGCCATAAATATCCACATTACTGAATTACAAATGAAAATATTAATGATAAGACCATGAAAAAAGGTTAATAGTTCTCCAGGATCATTGGGTTAATCATTGGAAAGTATGTGATGTAAGAGAAACCCATATATTGTAATACCCCATGTTAGACCGTCTTGGGTAAGTGAGGGAAAAGTCATGCATGTCATATTAAGTTATACCACATTTGATGATTTGAATTATTTTTCATGAAAATATTGGTTGTTGATTGCATGAATTAATTTGTTCTTGAAATAGTTTGATTGCTTGAGCTTTCATTTATTGAGGAGAGTTTATTGGAAAAAAAGGGTAAAGCAAGTGGGGAGAGCATTTAAACCTTGACGGGCTTGAGTTTGAATCCTAGCAATTTCAAATCCTTTTCATTCTCTTATTTTCCTTCCTCCTTCCCTAACTTTTCCCTAGCTTGGCCGAAATCTCTAGGAGACTAGCCACTAGGAAATTAATTTCCTAAGAAGAGAAAAATAAACTAGAAGAGTGATTTATTTGAAAATTTTATAAAATATTTGAGAACAAATTAAATTGTTGGTTCTAATATCTTATCATAACCTTTTAGAGAATTTTAATAATATATTAGTAAAGAAAAGCATATATAAGAAAGCATATAGATATTATTTTCAAGGAAATAAATTCCTATATTTTATCTTCTTTCAAATAATATTTTCTTAATGGAAATAAAAGACTTGGAGGTGAAATTAAATGGAGTATTTATCTCTTGGATAAATCCAGGAATTTTCGAAGCCTTAGGGGAAATTTCAGTAGGCATGAATAGGAAACCAGAATTTTATTTCCTAATAACTATTTAATAGCTATTTCCTAATTAGATGACCTAATTCCTCTCTAGGGTTTTCTGGAAAACTCCCTTCTAGCAGCCGCCACTTAGGGTAAAGACAACTTACCTAATTTGTTTCTATACACTCATATTTAAGTAATTTCTTACACAAACATGCTACTGTAACTGCACAAGCGAGCTCCTGTAAGAAAGTGCTTATCATAACAGAGAAAAGATCTTAGAAAACAATGCAGATAATTTAGAAGTGAAAAATAAAGAGGAAAATAACAATATAACAGGATATAAAATATCATCAATGATAAATTACAAAACTTAAGCTTTATGAGAAGAACTTAGTCGTATGATCTTTCATGGCCATCATATTCCATTTTTACCACTTGAATATAAGTTCACATTCCTTTTTTTTTTTTTTTTCCCCTTTTAAATTATACTCCCCCCATTTAGAATTAAATGTCCAGATTTCTATTTTGTAATGTCTACTTTCCTAAATAAACATATTTTTCCTCTAAACTTGCAAAACTAACGCCCTCTATTTAAGGGATACAAACTCTATTAACCTATGGATCTTACCACTAACCTCTCTAACTGGTAAGGATAATATAGTAACTTATTCATAGTTAAACATTCTCTTAAATCTTTATACCAAGTCAAAATAGGACATTCAAATTTGAATAGGGTAACATTTATCAATAGAAAAAGTAACCAACTATTTGGTTGGAAGATTTTTGGAAAGAGAATAGAAATGGACCAAAATCATTCCCATTGTTTGTGTTTGGTCCAGATCTATAGGTTTCAAAATAAGGTAATAAAAAATTCAATACTTTGGAGTGATGAACATTCATTAAAATAGTGGGTTTCATTTTGCATTCCAACTTCTCTCCCTTTTCTCTTTCTTTTCTCCATTGCCAATCACAAAAGATCGCCTTGCAGCCTCTTCTCCTGTGCTTTTCTCCTCACTGTAATACCCCGTTGAAAACCACCTTTATTATATGGAAAAAATCATGCATTGCATAACATTTTATATGACATTTGATAACTTGAACCATTTTCATGGGTATATGTGATCTGTGAGTTGGTTAGTTCATGAATTTATTTACTTTGATATAATTGTTGGAGGCCTCTTTAAACAAGAGTGGGAGTTGAGGGAATTTGTTAGTTTCTTGGTGGACTTGAGCTTTTGTTTTATGAGTATTATTAGATAAGTATTATTAGAAGGGAAATGGAGTAAGTAAGTGGGAGTTAAGGGAATTTGTTAGTTTCTTGGTGGACGAGTATTATTAGATATGTATTATTAGAAGGAAAAAGGAATAAGTGAGTGTGAGTTAAGGGAATTTGTTAGTTTCTTGGTAGACTTGAGCTTTTGTTTTATGAGTAGAATTTATTAGAAGGGAAATGGCGTAAGTGAGTGGGAGTTGAGGGAATTTGATAGAGGAATATTTAAACAAGAGTTGTTGTGGTTGAGTGGAGTGGTTGAAGCTAGAGTTGCTGTGGTTTAGTGATTAAAACAGGAGTTGTTGTAGTTTAGTGGTTGAAACAAGAGTTGTTGTGGTTTAGAGGAGTGGTTGAAGCTATAGTTTTAGTGGTTGAAGCTTGGTGTTTAATACTTGGTGACTTGAGTTCAAATCCCAACTCTTGCAAACCTTTCCATTCTTATTTCTCAAAGTTCTCCTAAGCTAAACAAAAATCAGTCACATACACACTCACGAAAATTCCAGCTTCCCTTACTCGCAAATTTCTCTCTGGTTTTAAGCAAAAATCACAGTGCAAGACCCCAAGTTTTCTTCCCCTATTTCTGCCCAAAGCTGAACCAGAAATCAGCCTTTACTTTTCTCCTTTTCCTCTCATTATCTAGGCCACTTTAGCACCCTAGAGCACAGCCATAAACTCCTTTTATTCACTGCAGTTTCTGCCAAACCAAGAAGAGCAAAAGCTGTCATTTTTCCCTTGTTTGTTCAAGAGTCCAAAACAAGGTGTTGTCCTTCCAAACATCAAAACACCTAAACCTAACCTATACTCTTCATCAAAACAGCCACCAATCAAACCCTAAACCTCTCTTCTACACGGAAAAAAAAAACAGCCACCTTTTCTCTCTAAGATTTCGGCCCTCACAACTCTAATCACCACCAAAATCAAAACCTAAGAGCAAGGTAAGCAACTCTTCAACTCTTCATCAACTCGACCTCAATTCTTCTCATCTTCTTCTCCTAAATCCCGATCAAAAGGGACTGATTTACACCCCCCCTATTTTTTGTGATTTTCAAACAAGAAGAATTAAGGGACCTAATCATCTCTTCCTCTCAAGTGAACTCAACCGATCACCAAGGAGCCACATTTGCTTCATTATCTTGTCTCTCCAATAGGTATTTTGAGACTCAATCCCTATTGATTTGAATGAGATTGATTTTAGTATAGCATGAAAAGCATGAATGGATGGGATGGTTGAGTTTGATGGAGCAATAGTTGATCTAGGTAAATATGGGCTGAAATATTATGATATCATGTTATGTTGGACCTAGATCCATCTTATGGTTGGTTAAAGATGAGATCGTTTGATTCATATGGGCTTATAATATGGATTTAATGATAGTTGAGTATGGGAGTTATCATGTTGATTATTTAAATGGAGTATATGCATGCTTGATGATAAGTAGCATAACGAGAGAAGGTTATGAGCATAGTTTATTAAATTGATTTGTTTAGATGCCATGGTTGATCTATGGGATCATGAGGATTTATGTTGCATGAAAGAATAGTGGCTAGGCCATGAGCACTTCTTCGATTCTAGCCATAAAAACATTGATTCTAGATAAGGAAAAAAGTAAAAAAGAAATCAAGCATTGCTTTGGTTGATTATTGAGAATACCTAAGTAAGTCCCTGCACAACTGTTTTGCTAAATATTACATGTTTGCAAGTATTTTTGTACAATGATATTTGAAATGGTGTCAATATGATAACTAACATGATGATTGGAACGTTGGTTGAATATGATGAATTATACTGTGGTATTTCGATACTTGGTTTGAGAACGTAGTCATTTTATTTTCAAAATGAGTTTGTCAAATCTCAACTTTTAAACTGAAAACGATTTCTTTTCTTTATCACTAAACGTTTTGGCAAACTTATTGCGAAAAGCCACGTTTTACAAAAACAAGGTAATCAACGATTGTGAAAACAAGGAAAATGATTAAATGGGGAGCGCTGAGTACTCAGCGGGGGTAGGCTAGTGGTGCTAGTCTTGAAGAGCTAGAGTGAGTCTTCTGGCAGGAGGCCACCTCCAGAAGATGAACTCAACTTGGATAGGTGACATTACTACTTAGTCAGGCTGGTCCGAACTAGCATATGGGTCCATGTGGACTTTATTTATCTGGGTTGGACAACCGGTGTATTGGGTGTAGAGATGAAAGAGTATCTCAACCTAATGGGAGGATCCCCCACTGCCCATTGTTGAAAAGTTACATTGGGACGCTATCATGGTGGTAACTATGATATGGATTATGATACTATTGGTTGAATTATTGCTAATCCCTACATAATAAACTTATGATTATGATGAGATGATGATTTATTGAGAACTGCTTGGATATGATGAACACTGCTCCTTTGAAAAATTGTTTATTAATGAAAAGTCTTGCAAACATGATTTTGTGGTTTTGATAAACCTGCATGCACGAAATGTTTATATATGACATTCGCACACACGGGACTTACTGAGATGCCAATCTCACACTATTTTACATCATGTTTTCAGGGGAGTGTTTTTATTGAGAAGGTTGAAGAGATAAGAGATGACCTTCAATTTACTTATTTCTGCTTTTTATTTTTTTCGAGAGTTGACCGTTAGTTTTAGATTCTCAGACTTGCATAAGTTTTAACTTTGGTTGTAATAAGATTATCACTAAATTTATGTAGTCATTTTCATCCCTTTTGTACCTCATTATAAAGACCCCTGGTCCTTTAGACGGGGCGACATTCGCCTATTTGGGTACGTGAGTAGTGGGGTGCTACACTCACCCTCTTTCGAAACCTCTAAAACCACCATCTCCTTCCTCCTCTTCTCTTCTCCCTCCATCATTAATTATTTAAGGAATGGTTCCCAATCAGGGATTGAACCAGGAATTTGTGGTTGGGGGAAAACTATATGAAAGAATTATTAGAGGATAATGTTATATTTCTTTTTTTTTTTTTTTTTTTGGGTGGGGTGGGGGAGGGGGGGAGGTAAAATTCAAAAAAATCTTTCTGAAAATTTTAAATTTTTCTAAGGCAAATACAAAATTTTTAAAAATTTTGGAGGGGCCAACCCCCAATTCCATCTTTGTTCCCAATGACTCCCATTGCCTTGATAAACAAAACAAATGTAAAGGAATCGCCTAATGGGCTCTATCATTACCACTCCCGTTATGATTCCAAAATAGGAACCAAACACTTCCTCATAGGCAGAGCCAGAAAAAGTTTTCAGAAAATCCAAAATGGTACACCTTAGCAGGATAACCATTTACATTAAGGACAGCATTCAGATGCTGAGACTTCATATATTCGACCAATTTTCAATTGCATTGTAAATGATGAAACTTCTCAGAGTTATTGGCAAATGTAAATACTAGAACAATCGTAGTCCATAGGGCTTAAATAATTTAATTCTTATATTCCTGTCTAGAAATTCAATGTCCTTGTTTAACCTTTTTTTGGTCCACTGGACAATTATGTGGAGGCTAGTATTCAAAGTTTAGGAGAAGACTGAACAATAATTTCAATTCCTTGTTAACTCTTCTCTTCTTTTTTTTTTTTTCTTTTTTTCCTTTTTTAAGACTAAATCCTTGTTTAACTTTTCTTGTACAATGGACAACTAACTTGATTCTGGCATTGAAAATTTAAAGAACATTAGATTATAGCAAACTTCATGAAAAATTCTACAATATTCAAACATTTACAATCAGGAATCAACTAAATGATAACACAACAGTGCATCAGAAACTGAACTTTAAGCAAATAACAAGAAAATTAATTTAAATCAGAGGCAGTACTGAGTATCACAAACTGGTAATAATTCTCATCGCATATCCATTACTTGCTTCACTAGTATCATGAAATGCACATCACTACACATCAAACGTCAAAGTATTTAACAAAACAAAGACAATATGAAGATTTGTAGTTTCAATTGAACTTCTTGGATAATAGTAATGCTGGTACTAAATAAGAAGATCAGTTTCATTTCTTATCCTTGATAACTAAAATTGCCACTGTTTGGCTCACTAGAACATATTGCAAAAGATAAAATAAATTTCTTATTAGCTTCCTAATTAGCATTGTTTTCCTATTTGTTGGACATTTTGCCAAATGTGAGTAGTAATTTGAACAGTTGACTAGCAGCAGCCTTTGACACTAACCTACACTTAACAATGTATAGTCTCCAAATTAACATAGGCATATTGTGCAAAACATTTAGCCATTTTTTCCTACAACATCAAAATTATATTTTATGCGCCAGATGTAGAGGTGTCTCGCTAAAGTATATTGCTCTCATTAAAGATATGTATAAGGGAGCATGTACAAGTGTAAGGAGTTGAACTGGAGTGACTGCAAAGTTTTCTATTACTATTGGGATGTATCAAGGATCAGCACTTAGCCCTTTCCTCTTTGCGGCTGTTATGGACAAGTTGACTTGCACTATACAAGAGGCTGTGCCATGGTGTATGTTGTTTTTTGATGATATTGTGTTGCTTGATGAGACTAGAGTCGGTATAAATACTAAATTGGAATTGTGATGACAAACATTGGAATCCAAGGACTTTAAAATTAGTAGGAGTAAAACAGAGTACATGGAATGCAAGTTCAGTAGTAGCAGAAATATAACTCAGAGGGTAACTTTAGATGGTAAAGATATAGCGATAGGTGATTGCTTCTGATATATAGGATCTATTATTCAGAAAAACGGAGAGTTCAATGGCGACATTGCATACCGAGATATGGCGGGTTAGTTGAAATGGAGGAGCACGACTGGTATTCTATGTGATCGTAATATACCATTGAACCTAAAGGGAAAGTTCTATAGAACAGCCGTAAGACTTGCCTTGCTATATGGCACAGAATGTTGGGCAGTTAAAATGTGTGATATTCACAAAATGAAAGTAGCCAAGATGAGTATGTTACGGTGGATGTGTGGATATACTAAAAAGGATAAAGTCAGAAATGAGACTATTAGGGAAAATGTGGGGGTGGCATCTATTGAGGAGAAAATGAGAGAAAGCCGCTTGCGTTGGTTTGGACATGTACAGAGAAGACCAAGAGATGCGCCTGTTAGGAGGATTGAGGGAAGGAGGCAGGATAGGTTAGACAGAGGTAGAGGCAGGCCTAAAACGACATGGATAGAGGTGATTAGGAGAGATATATCTTTGTTAAATTTGGATGAAAGTATGACAGTTGATAGAAGGAAGTGGAGAGAAAGGGTTCATGTAGATGACCACATGTAACCTGGTATTAGTTCATGTAGTCGACCCCAAGTTTCTTGGGACTAAGGCTTAGTTTGTTGTTGTCGTATACTCCAGATGTAGAAGAATTTATAAGGTAAGCTTTAGGTTGGTGTAAAAAGGCTATTGACAGAAACCGTCTCCAGAAGCATAGTAGTCCTTTAAGACGTCTTCTTTAATGAGAAAAAGCCATCGAGTATTGAAACTCATAAGTTGGTGGTTTGGTTTATGATGGGTGATTTGCTTTCCAAGTCTTATTCCAATTATATCCTCCACTATCCATCCCACTTGCCCACCTCCCTAATGACAAAAAGAACAGCCAAAAGGAAGGGAAGAAGATAACAAAAAGAAAAAGAAAAAGAAAAAGAAAGAGGGATGGGGGGAAAGGTCCCCATCAAAGATTCAAGAAGGTCTCAACAAATAACTACCAAAAGCTATAGGCTTAATGCCTGTAAACTAGCTGCATACCATTAGATCCTAGATGCTAACTAAAGCACTCAGCATAATGAGATTCACTGGGCTTCTGTCATATGCATAATCAGCAATGTAGCTATAACTCCATGTTGTAATGGGCTCTCTAGATTTGGGGTTTGATTTTGTTCCGACTCAAATTGAAAATTTGCATATGCATTTTACAGGCTATATAGCATAGAGACGGTGGTGGAAATGGGAGAGAATTTAGAGGCAAAACAAAACAAACAAGGAAACAAACAAACAACAACAACCAAGATTATTCAACCATTATTACTCTCATCCACATTCAGCTGCCTGGAAAACAAACATCATATGGGCATATTAGCTCAATTAGAAGAAGGCCACCTACAGAAAAGAGAAGACTCAGAGTATTCCAAAAACAATAAAAGCTCTAAATAAGACTTACAGTAATAAATAACAAAACAATGACTAAAGACTCACTTCTTGCAATTTCTAAAAATTAACTAAATTATTAAAATAGCCGTGACACTCATGAACATCATTAACTTAAAGAATCTAATCAATCTATTCAATATTTAATTCCATCTGCAAGCCCTGTGCATTCTTCATAAAAAAATCTTGGTATCTAGTTCATTTAAGGCTTCACTCCATAGAAATTGTAGTTGGAAAACTAAAACTCTGTGATTTCTATTGTATTTTATTCTAAATTAGTCAGTTCATCTCTTCTAGTATCACAACTTCCCATGGATATTATTAGAGAGCTTTGAAAAGACTTTGCACATCCATTTTGAGGTACCTTTGGAGCAGCAAAGCATTTGTACAAAGGATAATTAGGAAAAAAAAAATTCCTTTTGAGAATAGGGCTCCTTGGATGAAAAATCCTCAATAAATTCTATTATCTTTCTTTATCGAATAGTTTGGCCAGTTGGATGAAATTGCAGTATTCCATGTCACCCCCTACATGTACCAGAAACACAGTCGTAAAGTCGCATGAAAATTTTTGTTTCAGTCATACCAAATGCTGCAATATAGGAAAAGTAGGAATAAATTGTCAAAGTATTTCCCAGAAGAGGGCTTTAATAGCTCAAATCCTGTGAAATTCAACATCTCAGATTAAATTCACAATCAACTCTGGCACACCACCACTATTTTGAACTTTAGAGGCACCGAGAAACCAAAGTAAGAAAATACTAGCAATTTGTAGAGTGTGAATTTTACCACACCCAAGAAACTCATTGATCAATCAATCCATTGAATTAATGGCATAATGCAATCAAACTGGATATTCCCAATGGCTATTGCAATAGTGAAACCATAAATATGTGACATTGGTTAGTCTATGTATACGTAATACGCATTGTTTAGGAGTATAAAGATGGAGAAAAAGAGAGACCTGTCCGACCACAGCAGCCAAAGGGAAGTAAACCCTGCCGTAGTTGGTAGACAAAGAAGCAAGTGAGCTGCTGCCGTCGGAGGACATGGAAACGGCGCCATTTCCAGAATCAAGGGTGGCAGTGGCCTTGATTTTGAAAAGACTTTTTAGGTGTCTTTTTGCGTTTGGCGTCACAGACAAAGACGAACGAAGTGGGCATAGCTTAAAGAAAGGCAGGAATGTCGAATATGATTGAAGAACGGAGAAGGACGACAACCATTTTGGGTTGAAGTTTACTGTAGAAGAGCAAGAAATCGCCATTGAAGCATGAATACCAGAAGCACATGCACAGCAGTAGAGATAGCCGCTTCCTTATCTGTTGACGGGATGATGTTATCTGGTTTCAATTTTAGGGTTAATAGCGATTTGCCCCCAATAGTTGCACCTAAGTTGTGATTTACCCATCAACTTCGTTTGCACTCTCCGATGAAACGAAACCAAAACACTGTCCACACTAACCAAACAAAATCAAAAATTTTTAAAAATTCCTGTACTTATATGTGTTTGACAATTGGTATCTAAATTTCTAATTTTGATAATTGGGTACCCAACAACAATTGACAAAATTATTAATTGAATACTTAATTGTCAAAATTAAAAGTTTGAATATTTCATTGTCAAAATTAAAAGTTTGAATATTTAATTGTCAAAATTAAAAATGTAGATACTTAATTGTCAAATATATAAAAGTACAAAAGATTTATTGAAATTAACTCAAATTACTTATTGTCTTCTTACTTTTTTTATTTCTTAAATTTTATTTCATTTTTATTTTCAATTTTTAAATAAAATCATACTTTCTTAAATATCAAATTAATTCAAAAATTTCTAACTAAACACAACAACAATAATATATAAAACTATAAAATTCACATGTATGTGTGTATCTTTCACGCTTTGTAAATTTTTAAAAATATTTAGTAATTTGAATTACAACATTTTCATTTTTGGAGATCTCAAAGGAGCGTAGAAATATATAAGAACTCTTGAATGGAAATGGAAAAGAGATGGAATGCCAGTTGTTTTGGAATCGGTAGTTAATCGGCTGTAATTTAAATTACTAAATATTTTTAATTGAACTATTCAATATTTCTAAAAATTTTACATAATATGAAAGAAATATAGAGAGACTTTTTAATATATATATATATATATATATATATATGTGATAGATGTGTAAATTTTTATAGTTTTATATATTATTACTGTTGTATTTAGTTAAAAAATTTTGGATTAATTTGATATTTAAGAAGGTATTATTTTATTTAAAAATTGAAAATAAAATAAAATAAAATTTAAAAAATAAAAAGTAAGAGGACAATCTTATTTAATGTAGGATTTAAAAGTAATTTGAATTAATTTCAATAAATCTTCTGTACTTCTATATATTTAACAATTAAGTATCTAAATTTTTAATTTTGACAATTAAGTACACAATTTACGATTTTGTCAATTATTAGGTACTCAATTGTAAAATTAAAAGTTTGGATGCCTAATTGTCAAACATATATAAGTATAGGGATTTTTTGAAATTGACCCTCAAAAATAAGCCAATTTTATGATTTATCAAATATATAGGAGAAGAAAACACAAATATATAATAAATGCTCAATTAGTACAGGAAAATTTAATGATCCAATGTAAGCAGCTAATTGTCAAAAATTATTAAGAAAGATTCACTTTGCCATCTCAAATATGGTCAAAATCCCACATTACCATCTAAACTAATCTAATTATCATCTGAATTATGGTTTTTTCCCCACATTATCCAAGCACCTATAATCCTTAAATTAAGTTAGTTAACATAGCAAATTAAATATAAAATAGTGTAAAATTTTCACCTAACCAACTTATAAAACTAAAAGACTAAATTATCTATAAATTTAAATTTGAAAAAATAGAAAATATGATATGATTGAACTAATTTAATTTTGTTGTGAATTTGATTCAAAATAGAATCAGTAAATATAAAATTGTAAAGTAAAGATACTAGAAGATGAGAGAATAGAAAGAATCGTTTAGATACGATTTCATTGATTATTCGCTTGTTTACATATGACCCCTATTTATAGAGGTTTCGATACAAAATCTGAAAGGTTACAGAATCTAAAAGGTTAAGAAATGAATTTAATAACCTTAGAAAATGAACAGTCACAGTATACGAACAGTCACATTATCTTCAAGAAAATGAACAGTCACTTGACCTTTCATATTTCATAACACTCCCTCTTGGATGTTCATTTTCAACCACTTCGAAAAATGCCTCGTTAAAAACCTTCATAGGAAAACCCCTGTGGGATAAAAACCTAGTGAAGGAAAAGAGTAAACTTTCTGTTCTAGAGGGAATACTGCCTTATTATTAGCAAGGTACATCAATGTACCAATTGCACTGAGATAGGGTACTTCAGGACCAAGTAGTTCTTCATTATCTTCCCGAGGTCGAAAATGATCTTTATTTATATCTAATAATCTCACGACCATTGGAGAACTTAATGGATGTGCTTTGTCCATGTAAAATCTTTTAAGAACTTTTGTTGTATATTTTGATTGATGAATAAAAATACCATCTTCCAGATGCTCAATTTGTAAATCAAGACAAAACTTAGTTCTGCCAAAATCCTTGATTTCAAATTCTTACTTCAGGCTATTTCTTATCTTTTGGAGTTCTTCTGGAGTTCAAATAAGGTTAATATCATCAACATATATCGCAAGTATCACAAAACTATATCTAGATTTCTTAATAAAAATACATGGACATAGTGGATCATTTTTAAATCCTGATTTTAATAAATATTCACTAAGACGATTATACCACATGTGTCTAGACTGCTTTAAGCCATATAATGACTTTTGTAATTGAATAGAATAATTTCCACGAGGGTTAGAATTATATGCGCCAGGCATACTAAATCCTTCTGGGATTTTCATATAAATATCATTATCAAGGTTCCCATATAAATAAGCAGTCACAACATCTATTAGACGCATGCCAATCTTTTAACGTACTACTAGACTCACAAGATATTGGCGTATAATTACATCCACCACAGGTGAATATGTTTCATCGTAATCAATACCCGATTTTTGCGAAAAACCTTATGCCATAAGTCGTGCTTTATATCTTATGACTTCATTATTTTCATTTTGCTTTCTCACAAATACCTATTTATGACTAATTAGTCTTACACCTTCTAGTGTTCGGACTAAAGGTTCAAAAACCTCACGCTTTACAAGTGAGTTTAACTCCGATTGAATCGCATCTTTCCATTTTGGCCAATCATTTCTATAACGACATTCTTCAACTGTTGTTGGTTCAAGGTCCTCATTATCTTTTAAAACTTCAAGTGCTATATTATATGTAAAAACATCATCAACAGTTATTTCCATCCGATTCCAACTTTTGCTAAAAGTTATATAATAAATGGACATCTCACTATTCTGTTCACTATTTTCAGATATTTAGATCTTTTCATCAGTTTTCACTTGATCCCTTTTTCCTAATTCTTCAATTGGATCATTCTGATCATTTAATCCTCTTTTCTTTCAAGGATTTTTATCTTTTGAACTAATAGGTCTTCCACATTTCTGACGTGTTTTTGATTCAGTAGCTCTAGGAATTGTATTTTGTCCTACTAGGACTTCTATCCGAATAGGGGCATTTATAGCTGGAATATGCGATTTAGTAACCCTTGTAAAGTCAGCAAAAGAATCTGGCAGTTGATTTGCAAGTCTTTGCAAATGAATGATCTTTTGAACTTCTAGTTCACTTGTACATGTGCGCGGATCTAAATAATTCAATGATGTTGTCCAGGCAAGCTCCTTTTTATGTGGTTTATGTTCTCCCCCTAATTTAGGAAACAAAGTTTCATCAAAATGACAATCAGCAAATCTTACCGTGAATACATCACCTGTCAATGGTTCAACGTATCTGATTATAGAGGGAGAAACATATCCAACATATATCCCCAACCTTCTTTGAGGACTCATTTTGGTACGTTAATTTGGCGCTATCAGTACATACACAACACACCCAAAAATTCTCAAATGAGCAATATCTGGCTCGGAACTAAAAGCCAATTGTAAGGGAGAAAATTTGTGATAACTTGTTGGCCTTATGCGCACAAGTGCTGCAGCATGCAAAATAGCATGTCCCCAATGTTCTCATTAATAACAACGGTCTAGCAATTAATTGTAACCGTTTAATGAATGATTCAGCTAGACCATTCTGAGTATGAACATGAGCTACTGGATGTTCAATAGTAATACCAATTGACACGCAATAAGCATCAAAGGCTTGGGAAGAATATTCTCCAACATTATCTAGACGGATCCTTTTGATAGGATAATTTGGAAATTGCGCTCTTAAGTGAATTATTTGGGCAAGCAATCTCGCAAACGCCAAGTTGCAAGTTGATAATAAACTGACATGCGACCATCGGGTCGATACATCAATTAAAATCATAAAGTATTTGAATTGCCCACATGGTGGATTAATTGGTCCACATATATCACCATGAATTCTTTCTAAAAATAATAGAGACTCAAACTCCACTTTTGTTGGAGATGGTTTAATAACCAATTTCCCTTGAGAACATGTAACACATGAAAATTTATCAAATGTCAAAATCCTTTGACTTTTCAAAGGATGACCATGCGTATTTTCAATTATTCTTCGCATCATAATAGCTCCTGGATGACCCAAATGGTCATGCCAAATGATAAATGTAGCAGGATCAGTAAACTTCTGATTTACTGAATGATGCACTTCAATTGCATGGATTTTTGTGCTATATAGGCCAAAAGAAAGAGATGGTAGCTTTTCTAATAAAAATTTCTTACCTGACATTATTTGAGTAATACAAAGATACTCAAAACCATTTTCTTCCATTGTCTCAATGTGATATCTATTTCAGTGAATATCTTTAAAACTTATAAATTTCTTCGAGATTTTGAAGAAAACAATGCTTTAGGAATAACAACATTTGTTCCTCCGAGTAATATAATATTAGCTCTTCCAGACCTTCAATCAACTTTATACTACCACTTATAATATTAACATTTGTTTCTCCCATCTGCAGGTAAGATAAATATTTTCTATCTTTCAATATGGTGTGTGTTGTACCACTATCAATTAGGCATATATCTTCAATGCCACTTGTGTATCCAGTAAGCAGAATAAAAGCCATTTGGGCATAACAAAATATTAAATACTCAAACAATAAAAAACTTTAAACGCTAATTACTATTACAATGACAAAAATATAAAACATAAAAGGAACATATTAAAAGTAAACTTCTAATTCTTCTGGACATTTCCATCACCAATCAAATGCTCAATTCTTCCTTTAGGATGCTCAACGAAATCAGCCACGTCCAAATGAGTTACATCAACATTGTCAAGGTTGGTATCATCATCATCATGAAGAGAATGTTATAGAGTAAAATTTGCTTCAGCATTTTTGCCTTTCTTCTCAATAGACGCCTGAAACAAATCAACAAGGTGTTTTGCAGTACGACAGGTACGGGACCAATGACCTTTCATGCCACAGCGATAACATTTATCTTCATAATTTTTAGGAACAACATCATTTCCTTTTCCTTTCTCGTTAGTTTTTGGCCACTTCTGGTGGTTGTCATTATTTCTCATAACTTTGTTTTGACTATTGCGATGATAATGAATATTTTTATCACGGCCATATATATGTCCACGGCCACGACCATATCCACGACCACGACCACGACCTCTTCTAAGGCCAAAATTATGAGTTCTAATATCATTCACTTCTGAGAATGGAGTAGAACCTATTGGTCGAGTTTCATGATTTTTCATTAATAGCTCATTATTTTACTTAGCTACGAGAAGATAAGATATTAATTCTGCATACTTTTTGAATCTCTTTTCTCGATATTGCTACTACAAGAGTACATTCAGGCAAGAAAAGTAGAGAAAGTTTTTTCTAATATATCCTCATCAGTAATATTTTCTTCACACAGTTTTAGCTGCGAGCTAATTTTAAAAATAGCAGAATTATACTCACTAACGGATTTAAAATCTTGTAATCGCAAATGCATCCAGTCATACCGTGCCTTTGGAAGGACGACCATCTTCTGGTGATTAAACCTTCCTTTCAAATTAGTTCACAAAATAAGTGAATTTTTCACGGTAAGGTATTCAGCCTTTAAGTCATCATGAAGATGATGGCGAAGAAAAATCATAACTTTAGCATCATTTTGTGATGATGATGGATTTCCTTCTACAATGGTATCTGCCAGACCCATTGCAACTAAATGCATTTCAGCATATAGTGTCCAAGATAAATAGTTTTTCCTAATAATATAAGAGCTACAAACTCAAGTTTGGTGAGATTTGCCATGTGAATACAAAATCAAATAGGAAAAGTACCTACCTTTCTCTTTTGTTATAGCAAACTTCAATAGTATCACCATGATTATTGAGGGAAACGGAAACAGGGGGCATGCACGGTCACGGAAAAAAAATTCAGAGAAAAAAACCTGCGAGCCTTAAAGGCCACACATGTAACATCCTACGACTACGTACCCTAAAAGGGCGGGGATGTCGCCCCGTCCCGTAGGACAAGGGGTCTTTAGAACGAGGTATAAAATATAAAGGCAATCTCCAAAAGGATCAACTTAGATAAATAAAAAAATATTCTTATTACATCAGGCTCAACCTGGAGCAAAACGAAATAAAACAAAATATTGTTTAGAAGCATAAGCAATAAATGTCTCCTAGAACGGATAGAGAAAATAGCAAAAGCTTCAACTATTACATGCCCCGCTGACTCAGCACAGTCTATCTCCTGAAAACATGATGTAAAACAGTGTGAGAATAAATCTCAGTAAGTCATGTGTGTGCACATGGTTTTTTAAATAGTTCGTGTATGCAAAGTGTAAAACATTTTTAGAAATAATTTGGCAAGTCATAAACAATCTCTTTTTGCAATGAGTGGGTTTTTCTCATTGTCACACTTTGTACGAAATAAATCCTCCACTCGGATAAAAGTCATGTCACCACACGTTGGGCTCCATGAGAATAAAATGGCCAAGGCACCACACTTTGTGCACCTTGTCCGGACCAGATTACCACACGTTGAGCGTTCTGATCAAGGTGAGTGTACAGCTCACCGGGTGAGATACTCCTCCATCTCTACACCCAACAAAACCATCTGGGTGTCCATGCCGGGAATATAAATACCATACCAGGTACACATGCTAGCTCGGACTGGCCTGACCAACCAACACTGGTCGCCTTTTCAAGCGAGTTCATCTTCTGGAGGTGGCCTCTTGCCAGAAGACTTACGCTAGCCCTCCAAGACTAGTATTGTTAGCCTACCCTTATTGAGTACTCAACGAACATATCCGTCAATTCCTGATTCAAAATATTTCCAAACCTTGGCTTTGTAAAACGTGATTTTCTTTAAAAGAGATTTCTACAAATGTAAGGAAAAGAATGGTTTTCTTGCTAAAATCGTTATTTTGACAAAACCGTTTAAAGAATAAATATCCACTTTTACAGCCCAAGCAAACACAGTTTAACAATAGCTTTACAAAGCTTCACAACATAGACTTGCCATCACAACCTTTAACAAAACAGTTTATAAAAGGACTTACCATCACAACATTTAATAAAATAGTTTATGCAAGGACTTACTTGATATGACTCAGATATATGCGATAAATTCACAGCTGGCTTTCCTCAATTATCCTCCTGATCTAAACCATATAATATCATGATCAGGGTCTCAATTAATTCAAACATGCTCTAATCCCATTTATTTTCACAACAATTCGCAATTCCCTATTTAATTCCAAGTAAACTACTCAATCCCCAAAGACCATATACTACGACCACATGTTCATCTCGCTAATAAACACCATTAAAATTTACTTTCGGCATCAAGGGAGGGTATTCCCTTACCTTGCAACTACCGAGTAATGAGGTCTCGATGCTCCTATGGTGATCGTCCTGAGTTCGCTTGAAAAGGAGAGAAAAGCTACCTCCTTTGCTCCTCTTGACCGAAAATTAAAGAAGAAGATGAAATCAGCCTCTATAGGGTGTGATTTAAGGGTAGAAGAAAGAGAAAAGAATCATTAGGGAAAACGGCATCAAGGGTTGAAAGGATTTGTGCTTACCTTAAGGTGTGTTCGACTTTTGGCTTAGAATAGCTCTTGTGTTTTCAAAAATTTTGCAGAGAGAGATGTTGCTGAAATTTTCGTGTAGAATGGAGAGGGTAGACGGTTGCTATGATTTAGAGTTGGAGAGGATTGGTTTAGGGTTAGATGGTGATGTTTAGATAGACTCCTAATGGCTTTAGGTTTTATGGACAGCAAGGGCGAAATTTCAGCTTGTTGCGTGTCTCCTTGCTGTCGATTTTAGGGGAGTTTAATGGAGGAAAAGATTCTGCAATTTTGCTCCTTTATGCTGGCTGAAATACTGCTCAAGGGAAGGGCTGAATGTGTTCAGAATTTTGGGCCAAACAAGGAAGAGTTTGTGTGGGTTTTGATGACTGAAAAATCCTGTGCAAGTGCTGTGAAAATTCTGTGCAAGAGTAGCAAGGTTTGGACTGTTTTGGCTGCTGTACTTCTACCGAAATTTCCAAAGAAAAATTGAGGGTTTTGGGTGCTGAAAATAGCTTGATCAACTGGGGTTTTTCAGTGGGTTATGTGTGCAGAATTTCGGTTGGAGTAGGAGTTCAAAGCTGGCCGAAATTCCTGCACAAAGCTGACCGAATTTTCTGTGTATAAGCTGGACGAATTTCAATGATTTTGTGTGAATAAAATTCTAGTTTTGTGCAGTTAAGGTACCCTGAATTGATGAGGAGTATTTAGGTGTTTTGGGCTAGGATTTACAGAGTTGGATTGTAGCTAAAGATGGCTGGAATTTCGGACAGCTTATGGTGATACAAAGCTATCGAAATTCAGCTAGGAAAAGGAAGAAAATCCTAGTTGAATTTGGATTGAAATAAAGTCTGGTTTTTATCAAGAATTTGGATAGGATTTTCTCTAGTCCTAGAAGAGTTTGGATTGAGCTACAAGTCCTCCAAGAAGTGGCGGCACTTGCTGGAATTTTTTCCAAATTTTTAGCTAACATTCTAGGATTGAAATCAACAAGATTTCCTACTAAGAAAAGAATTCATTAATTCCACCTATCCATGGAAACACATCTATCTAACTAAAATCAAGCTAATATTTTAATTACTAGCTAGGGTTTTTTCGAAAATCCTAAGGAACACAAGCTGAAAATTAAAGGTGAACTTTATTCACATCAAAGTCCTTGAATTTAGGAAATAAATATAGAGACTAATTTCCTTGGAGTAAAAATACTAAAATTTCTCTAGGATAGCTAGATTCTTTTTCGGCCAAGATAAGAAATGGTTTAAGGAAAAGAATTTCAAGAGGAGAAACTAACTTCACAAAAGGTAGGATTCGAACTCGGGTCACCAAAGGTAATCACCAACCTCCCCGCTATTCCAAAACAATTCCAATACTAATTTTTCTACAAGAAGTTCTTACCACCCCAATACTCATCCTTCCAAATCTTCGACCAAACCTCCCTTATCGAAATCTTTAACAACACAACTATTTCACATCAATTAATTTAAATGCAAGAGCAACGGAAAAATTCACATGCATCCATGCAAATAAAAATTATTCTAGCTACCACATAAAATGCAAGATGCTATGCAATGCATGACTTTTTCCCATAGTCAAAGGTGGTTTGGGCGGGGTATTACAACACGGAAGCATGAAGATCATACCTTTGCGCTCCTTAACCCTTCTAGGTTGAGTAAGAGTGGATTGAACGTCTGGAATCGCCTCGCTTTGTCCACTTGAAGTAGTTTCCGGTTGAACACCCGCTAGCCTTCTACTCCGCCTTGTTTGCATGAACGCCTAGCTTTCTAGCTCTCGGGATATTCCTCAGCCTAACTTCTAGTCGGTGAACACAACAGAGAAGAGGAATTGTATCAAGTGTTCTTGATTCACTTGCTATTGATTAGCCAAAGGACCAAGAATAACAACATAGGAAAGAAGGAGAGTCTGAGAGAGAGTAACGTGAGTTTTAGAGTGGCTAGGGAAAAATTAGGGTTTTTCTTTTTCCAGAGAGTTATTTATTAGTTACCCAAAATTAGGTCTCTCAATATTTGATAAACATATCCCCGGGATATCATATTTCAAACACTCGGATGTTATCCCTGAGAATCAATTTGACTTAACCCTAAACTCTTCTTAACCGTATCTAGAAAAAACCCTAAGGTCCAAGCTATTGGGCCAGAAAAATATTTATTATTTTTCTTGGACCCAAAAGGCCCAAAATAATAAACATTAATTATTTATTTCCTGGGCTTATATAAACAACCCAATAAATAATTAAGAAGCCCAAATGAACCATAATAATTAATCTTTAATTATTTATTTATTGGGCCTATATAAATAACCCAATAAATAATTAAATATTAATTATTTTCCCTAGTTTAAGCCCAGGTTAATTTCTTAATTATTCATACTGGACCTAGGCCCTGAATAATTAATTAACCAATTAAACTAGATAATTAATTTCTCTCAACTCCTATTTTAACTTATTTATTTATTTTATTCCAATCCAATAATAAATTAGACTTCCTGAATAAAAATAAAATAAAATAAAATAAAATAAAATTCTCTTCATACGAGACCAATTCCTCAACCCAAAAGTAGTTAGGACTTATGGGCTATCCCGAGAACCAAAAAGACACATCGCCTTGGCTGCTAAAATGACCAAAATACCCATACTATATAAATAACTGTATTTTGCATTTTAAATATTTCCTAATATCACCATAAGGAAATATTGACCCCAAGGACAATGCTGCATTCGCAAAGTCTCCGACCTACAGGTGAAATGACTAAAATACCCCTTTACACATTGCCGTACATTTAGAAAGGAAGAAGTGTACTAACACCCCTCTAAAAGACATCTACCATCCTTAGGCTTCTAGTCCAATGATCCACGACTTCCTGGAGTGTTTCTGCTTTCCAAGGGAGCTACCCTAAAGCAAACATCCAAGTCATGTTTCCCAGGGCCCTGGACATTTTAGACTATTCGGACAACCACAAGGGGCGATATAGTGCAGAAACTATCTTGTATAAGTTTGTCTTAACTAACTAGTCACACATACCCAACATGCAAGTATATTGGCCCTACGATAGAACCTCAACTATAACAAATCAAAGTATATGTTTCCAGTTTCGCCAGACCACCAACTCACACTCAAGTCATAGAGTACTAGTCCACGCTGTATCGGTAGTAGTCTAGGTTTCTATCATATAGTACTTTTAGAAACCACTACTACAGGTCCTGTCCTACGTATTCGAAATACGCTTATATCATGAAGTGAGTGAACTACTCATTGGCTAAAGGTAAGCCATTCCCCATTTCGAATTCATAACATAATAACCTAAACATGATGAGGTTCCCAGTCTCATCAATAGGTTAAGAACAAATATTTATGTGTTAAATAACCCGTGATCCATACCTTACTGTGAAAGACCACCATTCACATGGATCACTTATTTAAACACAATGGGTCTATTCCAAATAAAAATCGTGCACAAACAAAAAGTAAATTCATAAACAATTTTTGAAAATAAATTCTTTTATTAAAATATTCGATTTTACATCAGAAACCTAGTCTAAGAGGGCATACAATCCAACAATTATAACCTTCAGTAAAATAATTTCGGTAGAGTCTTATACTGATAACGTGTTGTGAATTTGATTCAAAATAGAATCAGTAAATATAAAATTGTAAAGTAAAGATACTAGAATAGGAGAGAAGAGAGAGAATCGCTTAGATACAATTTCATTGATTATTCATTTATTTACATATGACCCCTATTTATAGAGGTTTCGATATAGAATCTGAAAGGTTAAGAAATGAATTTAATAACCTTAGAAAATGAACAATTACAGTATACGAACAGTCACATTATCTTCAAAAAAATGAACAGCCGCTTGACCTTTCATATCTCATAACAAATTTAATTTAATCGAACTAATTTAGTCTTTTTGTTCTTTAAGTTAGTTAGATGGGAAGTTTACTTTACCTTATATTTAATTTATCATGTTAACTAACTTAATTTAAGGGTTAGAGGTGCTTGGATGCCAATGTGGGAAAAATTATTATTCAGATGACAATTAGATTCAAAATGAAGTTTAAATGGTAATGTGATATTTTGACTATAGTTAGGATGGCAGAGTGAATTTTTCCAAATTTTTTGGGCAAAATATTGGCCTTACTTGGCAGAAATTCTAATACAGACCTGGTCCATGTGGACCAACAGCTTTTGAAGGTTATAGTATATGCAGTGCAAGTTGTGAAACCCCAGTCAAAACCAGTCTTGGAGTAAGGGGGTTGGGATGCATATCATACTTTATTGCATGTTTAACTATATTTTTATATGATTTTCTGTGTTTTGGATTTGAGATTTATTGTCTTGAAGGCTTGGTTGTGGGTTTTGCTTGAGAAGGGCAAAATGGTAATTTTACTTGAGGTGGTAAGAGGGAGATAGCTTGAGGATTGAATAGAAAATATTTTTTTTAGAGGGGAAATAAGAACAAGAGTTGTTGTGGTGTAGTGGTTAGAGCCTTAGAATTAGTTCTTGAGGTCTTGGGTTCAAATTCCATCATAGGAGCTTTAGCTTGGTTAAATTTTATTTTTGCTTGGAAAGTAATAATTTTGGCTTTATGTACTTGGAGTAGGGTAGAGAAGTTGTCCTGAGAGAGACATGTTAGGAGTATCCTCATTCTACTCCTTTGCCCTACACGAATTTCCTAAGGGGAATTCATTTCTCCTTAATCTTTGACTTTCCTTATTTCTCAACTCATTAGTTTGATCAAGTTGTTCTAGCCATTTCCTTTCCAGAAATTTCAGTAAAGTACTGTGGTTTGTAGGATCAAAATGTCTTAGTGAAAGGCATCTTATGGTTTGAAAATGTGGAAGATTTGTGGGAGATTCCAAGAGGATAAATCCCTCTAGTGAACTTGCTAAAAATTCACTCTAGCTAGGTTCATTTCCCTTAATGCATAGAACTGAAATTTTCCAGCTTTGTGTGCCTTCAAGGTGTCGAAATTCTTAACCATTATTCCCTCCCAAATGCTGCCAAAAAAAGACCCTTTTGTTTAGCCGAGAATCTGGATTTTTCTGGCTATTTTATGACTGCACAAAAGTGGTGCAAAACCAGAAAAAATTCTTGTGCAAATCGCAGCTTTGGAGATCCAAAACCAAGCTGTTTTCTTCCAAATTTTGTTCAGCACCTTAGCCATGTTTTTCCTCCATGAAGAAGGCTAGAAACTAGCCTTGAAAGTCCCTGAAATTCCCCTTCAAAATCTCTGCAAGCTGGCTGAAAAATGGCAGCCGAAAACTGCCCAGGTATAATTCCAGCCTGCGAAAATGCTGTGCAGGATTTTGTCCAGCTTTATTTCCTAATTCTCTCCTAGCCGAAACTCCATTCTTGTTTTGCATAAACCACCCTTAAACCATCAGTAACCGAGCTCTATTATCTCCCTTAAGCTTCTGCACGAAATTCAGACATGGCTGCCCGAAAATCTCTCCAACAAATCTCTGCAATCATACTTGATTGATTACCAAAATTCCAACCACCATTGTTTAGCAACCTTCCATAAAGTATTCCTCAAATAACCAGACTTTTTCTTCACCAATATGCTCCTTGTTTTCAGCCATCATAAGCCTCCTTAAACCAGCTTTCAATCAACCGAAATACTGCTCAAAACAGTCGGCCATGGCAGTCTTCCAAAGCTCTCCAATAATCAATATATTCTTGAATATTTAGTTTCCAAATTTGCGTCCTAAAAATATTCTTCAAGGATTTTAATAACTAGCCTTTCCTTTTCCCTTCCAAACCAGAGAGCCATCTTCCTAAACCCTACAAAAAATTCGGCAGCCCTAGTTCTCACAGAATTTTGACAGCTGCAAAACAAAATCTCTCAAATCCCTTCAACCTTCAAGAACACACACAGCACACCAAGAACACCTACTCCTTCCTTTCACTTAATACCCCTCCAAACCACTTCAAATCTTCTCTAAAATTTCCAAATTCAACCTACTCACTGCCGTGAGTCCATCAACACCATTCTTAACATCAAACTCCACAAACCAACTTGCTAGTTTGGATCAAAAACAAGAAAATTCTATGAAGGTTCAAGAACACTTTCAAGGTAGGTTTGTTCTAACAACTTCATCTTCTCCAATCTTGATCTCTAGTGAGAACATATGTGAATAAACATGCTAATGGTCTCTCTCTCTCTCTCTCTCTCTCTCTCTCTCTCTCTCTCTCTCATGGCCGAAACTCTCTTCTCTTGGCTAGATGGCTTCTTCTCCCATGGCCATGCTTTCTTCATCTTCCTTGGACGAAGCTAGGCATCTAGGAGTTGAGATCCATTCTAAACTCCTTCAAGGTATTCCTCAACCAAGTAAGTCCCTTCAATCTTTCTTTTAAATTCTAGATTCATGTCTCTAGGATGATGTTGATAGTATGTGGATTGTGATAGGATTTGAGTATGTATTGTTAAGTTTGAAGCATGAATATATGTATGATTGTGAAGGAGATGGGATTTATGCATGGAAGGTTTATCTTGGTTGATTGAATGATGATTTGGGGTTTGATGCATGTTTCCATGTCATAGGTAGTATTTGTGATGAAGTATGTTAGAGATTATGTCACCTTTGGTGAATAGGATTTATATTCATGTTGGATTATTGAAGCCATGATCATATTTATACTAGTAGAGGTTAGATCATGTCTTGATAAATTTAGATCTATGCTTATATGTATAATTTGGATGATTTGATGAATTGAAGGATTGTATATGTTCTTGATTGTGGTTAGCCATAGAAATTTGATCATGATCTAGTTGTCACTAAGCTAATTTTTATTTCGTGAATAAAATATTTAATAATATAATTTTACTAGTAATTTCGAAAAATCCTAGGAAGGGTAGATCTGGATTATTATATATAATAAGGATATTTTATTCAAATAAATAATAGCTTTTACTAGAAAAATAATATATATATATATATATATATATATATTACTTAAAATAATGAAATCAAATAAAGCCTTTTATGGAAATAATTATAATTAGTAAAATATTTATTACTAAAAATTTAATTATTACTTTTAATCAAAAACCATTAAGAATTTATTTATTATTATTCAAGCAAGACTCATTAAATCTATTTTCAACTAATTTTAGCTATTAATTATTTTCTAACAACTAAATTATTAATAAATCATTATTTTATTTAATACTACCTAGGACTCTTGATCAAATAAACTCTAAATTTTTCTTAGCAAGATTTAAACTTTCAACTTATTAGAATTTATTTCCCAAACCATTAATTATTTTAAATATCAAATTAGGCTCAACTTATAAACCTATTTATTTATTATTTGGCCTTAGAGCTTGGGACACTAGGAACATGGTAGTAGTAAGTTGAGTTGATTTAAAATTGAGGAAGTGGATTGTGGCTCGAAATTGATTGTGATTTGTATTTGCCCATGCGGGGTTAGGTCAGCTGTTGGAGACCTTTTATTGTGAGCAAGAATCAGGTAATCTCCTGCATAAAACCTGATTGATGTGAAATGTTTATTATGGCAAGCCAAATGTAGAGCGTATGGACACTTATTTATGTAAAAGCAATTGAGGGTTGAATTCTTTCTTATTTCAAACAATTGAATTATTTAAAGATCAATGAACAAATTTAATCAAACTCAAAACTCTTTCTAAAATTGATTTTGACAAAGACTTTGGAAACCCTTAAATTGCCATTTTCATGTGGAACGGTGCTTTGTTCATTTTATCCCAAGTGGGAAACGTCGTTGAGTACTCAATAAGGGTAGACTATTAGGGCTAGTCTTTGAGGGGTTAAGGTAAGTCTCTCAATAGGTGGCCACCTCTGAGGGGTGAGTCCTTCCCGGATAAGACGTCAGTCCAGTAGGTCGTGCCGGTCCGAGCTAGCAGCGTTCTTTTCAGTCAAGTGATTGTGTTTTGCCAGAATGGACACCCGGTTGTTGTTTGGGTATAGAGAATGAGGAGTATCTTGCCCAATAGGCCGATCACCTACTTTTGTCAGTCTGCACAAAGTGTGGCATTCTGACCGACAGTATGCACAAAGTGTGGCATGCTGACCATGCGGTTATGGGGCCCAACGTGTGGTAACCCATGACCATTTCTTTTGAGTGGTTGATTTTATTGATTATTTGTGGTTGGAAAAGCCAAAACACCACTCTTGCTTTTGACTAATGTTTATTGCTTGCCAGTGATCTCTTATAAAGAATTTTATACTTTGCATTCACAAACTGTTTTCTCCCGACACTTAAGCACACACAGACTTACTGAGATTTCTATTTCACCACCATTTTTACCATGATTTCAGGTCGATCCTGCTGTGGGGATGAGTAGCTAGATATTGCCTGCTTTAGGAGAATTTTCTGATGATTTATTCTGTGTAATTTTTGGGGAGAGATGAGAGCGGATGAATTTTATTATGAATTTGTTTTGGGTATTCTTGGATTGATTTCTTGGATTTATTATTATATATATATATATATATATATATATATATATTTGGGATGTAATAAATTTTAAGTTCAAGTATCATTTTTATTCCGCTATTTTATTTGTGTGACCTAGTTATAAAGACTCCTTGTCCTTTGGACGGGGCGACATCCCCGGCCCTGGCGGGCCTAGGTAGCGGGGTGTTACACAAGTTGTATGGTATAACTCTCTAAAATTATTTATTTACGTGAACTTGATCAATATAAAAATTTACATGCCTTCTTTATATTTTATAACTTAACTGCATGTGTTATGTATAGTTAAGAATTTAAGTGCCTTCTTTGTGCTTTGTACCTTAACTACATGTGTTATATATAGTTACTTGTGTATCCTTTCTTTATACTTTGGTTGTTTTATTTACATGTTTAGTATATACTTGTTTTTTATTATTCATTCTAACTATTTTTCTTATTCATAAAGAGTCTCTCTATCTCACTCTTATTATCTCTGTAAAAAGTCATACATGGCATAGCCTATTATATTTTATTTGATAAATGTGAACTATTTTTGTGAAGTTATGTGATTTATGTTCTTGATGTTTCATTGAATTATTTACTTGAGCATAGTTGTGCTATATGATGTGGTAGAGTCTTTGTTCTTGTGGAGTAGAATTTAATGAAAAAAGAATAATGAAGTGAGTTAAGTTAGATTTATGGGAATTTATTTGATGAATATTAACACAAGAATTATTGTGAAATAATGGTTGGAACTTGGTGTGTATTCTTTGGTGACTTGAATTCGAATCTCAACTCTTGCAATCTTTTTCCTTTTTATCTATGATTAAACTCTTTTTCCCTTATTTATTTTCCCCTTGGCCAAAACCCTAGGGCTGCCGCCTTCTTATTTTTCCCACCTCCTAAAAAAAAAAAAAGGAATGTGATTATTTTGGGGATTGCTAAAAAAGAATTATGGTAAATTAAATTCCTAATATTCCTTAGTTAATATTTTATTCTAACCTTTTAGGAAGTTAAATATTCTAGCATCTAGAGCTTCCTAAAGATCTTATCCAAAGGATTTATTATGGAAAAAAAAAAAAAAAGATAGAAGCTTTAATTTTGGAAACTAGATTTTATCACCAAAAATAATTATGCCTTAATTAATTATTTTTGCCTAAAATAAAGTAGGATATTAACTAAATTATTTCTTGGATTAATAACCTATTTTCATTGCTTAAAATGTCTGGAAAAACAATAAACCCTAGCAACCACTAAGGGTTGTTTTAATTACTCTCCAACTCTCTAAAATATAGGAATCTACCCTAAGTAATTTTAACCAACAAAAGTTCCTTTAGGCTAAGCAAATAACCAAAAAAATTCTCTCTTCTCTCCTATCAAATTTCGACCACTGTAGCACCCTAAAACACAACCATAAACTCCTTCTATTCATTGCACAATCTTGGCCAAACCAAGAAAAGCAAAAGCTACCATTTTTCCTTTGTTTTTTCAAGAGTCCAAAACAAGGTGTAATTCTTCCGAACATCAAAACACCTAAACGTAACCTATTCCCTTCATCAAACCAGACTCAAACAAACTCTAAACACCCTCTACTACCCAAAAATTCCAACCGCCAACCCTCCTCCACATCTCGGCCAAAACAACACCAAAACTCTATCAAAGTTGAAAACCAACTCCTCAACTCTTCATTAGCTCTTCTTCAATTCTTCTCATCTTGTTATCCTAAATCTCAATCAAAAGGGACTGATTTACCCCTATCCCTCATGACCTTTGAACTAAGGAAGCTAAAGGGGAACAATCAACTCTCTCCCTCAAGTGAACCCAAGCAACCACCAAAGGTGCCACCTTTGCTCTTGTTGTACCATCAAAGAGGTGATTGAGGCTTGACTCGTTTGATTTAGATTAGGGTTGAATATATGGTGGGGACATTTTGCATGAAGCCTAGCATGAAGGCATGATTTGATTAGATGGATGAGCTTGATGGTGGAATATAATGAACTAGGCATATATGGCATTGAATATGAATAAAAATTGCTATGATAATCTAGATCTATCGTATGTTGAATAAAGATGAGATCTTTTGATGAAGTTAGGGTTAATGTATGGAGTTAATCAAAATTGGGTAGGGAAGTCATTATGTAGATGGTATGATTTATCTATAAGCATGCATAATGATGAGATGCATGATCATAAGAGGCTATAGAGATGACTTAATGCATTAATCCATCTAAATGCCATGGATGAATTAGATGATTAATATGATCATATGGATTCATAATACATGAAAAGATGAGTGGATTCATATGTAATTTCTAATTATAGAAATATTGATTCTAGATAAGGAAAAAAGTGAAAAAGTGATCAAGCATTGCTTTGGTTGATTATTGAGAATATCCAAGCAATGCTTGATCAAGCATTGGATATTCTACTACTTGTAATAGAATGAGAATTTGTATCAATAACTAGAACAAAAGATGATCGGTGTAATGAAACGGATATTTTGGTATAATAATATTTTGTGGGACCTGGATGTAATTATTGGATTTGTTCTACCCGTACCCTAAATCTTTGGAAGGCCACTACTGTTAATAAAATAAGAATTTGAGGATACATTGAGAAGATAAATTGATCATTGCAATGAGACGCACGTTTTGATGTGAATTTTATTATTCAGGTTATCGGGAGCATTTTTGTCATTTTGACCGCGCCCGTCATTTTGACTGCAAATTTGACCAAATTGATAAGGAATTGAAATATTTAAGTATTACCAATAGATTCAGTGAAATTTTTGGAATGGGATGGTAAAATAAAATATTTTTCATTTTGGACCCGATTTTGGTCATTTCTGAGAAAAAATGGAAAATGCAATCAAAAATTTGGACATGTGGTATTTCATGATTGGTAGCCATAGACATGTGTCAATTTATGAGAGGTTACATGAGGAATTCATGAAAGATACATGAAATTAAAGAATTGCAAAATAAATAAAGAATGATGTGTATTTTTTTTTATTAGAACACATCATTTGTGGAACCCAACTACTTAAAGTCTTGTGCAATGTGATTGGCCAGTATTTTGACCATGAAGAAGTGGTTGAGTGGCTAAAAAATTGGCAGCCATGCCAGAGAACAGAAGGGGAAATTTTGAGGAAGAAAAATAAGTGAAATGGTGTGTAAATTTTTCATTGGAACACACCTATGTTTTAACCACCATACAATTAATAAAAATGAGAAACGATTGGCCAAAATTTGATGAAGAATGGTGGTGAGAAGAGGCTATTATACAACCTAAATTTTGGCAGCATTAAGAAAAGAAAAATAAGAGAAAAAGAAATTAACAAAAGAGTTCTTGGTATTGTGTGTGACTTCTTGAGAAGTTAGAGAAAATCACACCAAATAGCCTCAAATACAAGGTAAAAGCTCACCTTTCTAGAATTAAAGTTGTTGTTGGGTGAATGATGATTATTTTGGTATGAATTTTAACATGAAAACATGATTTTCATGTCTTGATTTTGGATCAAAAGTTAGGATTTGTGAACTTTGTGTATGAACGTTGTGTATGTTTATGTGTGCCGACTGCCTAGGAGGTTTATGGATAATGTTTTATGTGAGGAAGAACTAAATATGCATGGTAGTTTGAAGGATTACTTTTCGTTGATGAGATGATGACCAAAGTAGAATGAAAATGGAAGTTACTTAGTTGGAAAAATGATGTATACTAGCTTTTGATTAGAAGAAGTGAATTTGTATTGAATAACCATGACTCTTGTGAGCTATTGTAATCTAGAAATTATAAAATCAAAGATGATTTGAAGGAAAATTGCATGAGTTAATGTTCCCAAATTGTTCAAGGCTAAAGGAAAACAAAAGATAACAGAAATAGTAGAATTGAAGCAAAACTATTGGGGCCGTTTTTGCCCTATATTGTGTTATGGAAACTAAATATTTTCAAAAGGGCTTACATAGAAGTAAAGTTAAGAGTCTTACAGTCATTTTGGTATATCATAGAGTCAAATCGGAGTTGTGGATTGAAAGTTATTTGCAAAACAAAATCGTGCAGCAATATTTCAGGATTTTGCTTGGGAAGTGAATGAATTTAAGGAAGAATAATTGTATAATTTTGGATGAAATGAATGAGAAATATGGAGTGAATCCTTTGTGCATGAAGGGAGGAAGGATATGGAAAAAGAACAATGAAAGAATTGAACAAATGACTAAAAAACGACGTGAATGAAAGTTGAACATTTTTCTTGACCGTCAGCTAACCATCGGCCCCGTCAGCTAACTGTCGGCTAAACGTCGGTTAGATGTCAGCTATCCATCGGGCACGTTGGCTAACCATCGGCTATTTTTCAACCAAACACGATTTAACATAAAAACGATGTTTAGTGTAGGTTTATCAATAAACGGCTAACGGTACGTTGAAAATAGTAGAAACGGTGGTCGAATGGCCGTGAACGGAAAAAGTTAATTAAGACACGAGGTGAGTTCCACTTCCTTTTAAATCCCGTTTTAGCAAGTGTTTGCCAAAATATTTAAACGTGAACTAGCCTACTTACTATTTCCATTGACAAGAAAGATCGTGAGTTCCTTTGATTTATAAAATCTTTTGAAAGCTAGTATGCTTTATTTTCCCATGAAATGTTACGTTTTATACCATTTTAAAAATCCATGAATATATTTAAAGTTTATCTAAGTAAGAATTATTCTTATGCCACTTTGGGCTCGAATGAACTTCGTATTTGTCTTGGAAACCTTAATGGATGATTAAAGCATGAATTTGTGAACTTAGTCCTTTTTGGATTACAAACTTGGGATTTTCAGAAAATGGTAAATTTTAGAATCGGGTATTCATGAATTGACTGAAATGCCCTTATTAGAACATTTTATGGAAACATGTTTAGAAACTTTGAATTTAATCCTCTTTTTGGATTAGAATTCTGGATTTCATGAAAGAAGTTCCTTTTGGAATCGGGTATTTGGAAAATGATCTAAATGTCCTTATTGGAATATTTTATGGAAACCTTTGGAAAAAGGTATTCGATAAATGACTGAAATATTCCCATTGGAACTTTTGGGAACACTTTTCAAATTGAGTAGGGTAAGATGATCTGAATACTCTTAGACATGACTTTTGTGATCGAGTACTAAAATGATCATGTGCTTTTTAGATATAGTTAATGCTTTCCTAATATATTATGAGATGAATATTACACTTGAACTTGAAAGCATTAACAAGTACTCGATTTCTTGAATATCTTGAATACGAAATATCTTGTGTGATACTTTCAATTTCCAAATTCCGATTTTGGTAAAGTGTTTTTCCTAATATGGAAATGGTTTCCTGATGTGCTCAAGTGTGAGCTTTTTATATGGATTTGGAAACATGATGAACAATATGAATCTTGAATTCTTGAATTCCTAAATTTGTCAATCCTTGAATCCAAAACATGACTAACTTGAATACTTGGCGTATGAACTAACTTGAATACTTGGCGTAAGTACTAATTTGAATACTTGGTGTATGCACTAACTTGAACGCTTGGCATAAGCACTCACTTAATTTAAGTAGTACGCTGTAGTGTATTTATCTTCCGGTGATGCACAGTTGAGTGCTATAGCCTGCGGTCTAAAGTACAATGATGCGTAGCGCCAAAGGTGAAGCCTTGCGAGCTTTGCATACAGGCTGACCTTCTGTTGAAAAAATGCCTGTGATTTGAAATTTGGAGCAAAAATTTGAAACTAAAATACAATTTTTCAAAAATGATTGAGTCTGAATAAACTCTTCTTTAGAGAGTTTAAGAATTGCTTCCAATAAGAAAATGATATGCTTTTCCACAAAGGTTTTATGTGCTCCGATTCTTTCATAAAACACTAGCACACGGGACTCACTGAACTTTACGCTCACACGTGTGTTATCTCTTTTGAAAAATTCAGGATCAGAGGACAAGCAAAAGCACGGTGGACTCCCAGAGGCTCATGCTACATTTTAGACCTGTTATATACGTGAGTGTATGTATCAGAAACTAAATTCTTGTACTTTTCTATTTTGAAAAAAAAAATCACTGCCTATTAAGTAAAGTTGTTATAAAGACCCCTTGTCTGAGCAATTAAACGGGGCAACATCCCACAAAGTTATAGCCCACTACATTATGGAAATATGGGGTGTTACAAATGGTATTAGAGCATAGCAGAAACCATAATAGAGCTTCTGATAGAATATAGCTGAGCCTATAACGGGATATTGGGGAGTCCATCATAGCATGAGTAAATGTGAATTTATAGAGATAGTGTTTGGATATTGGAGTAGATATGACAAGTGACTTTGAGGTATAATTTATTCTATAAGCCAGAAAAAGAGTGATTTGAGACAAATCTAATATCTTTGAAAAAGGTCTATGACCCTGAATTCGAACAATAGTAAAAGGATTGAGGTCAGAGAGACCTTATATATGAATTATTTACTAATTCTAAACATTTCATTTTGGGACCAGTAATAGTGAGATGATGAATAAAGGAAGTTGAACACTTAAAGGCCCCATGTATATAGAGCGATATGAATTGTGTAGATAAGGATATGTGCACTTGTATAGTGTTCCAATATTATATCAGAGTTCTAAAAGTCTTGATTTATCCTAATGTGTGAAAGAATATAATTATATCAATACTAATGTACCAGGAATCATTAGACATTTGAAGTTAAACGTGCTTGAGTTAGAGAAATTTTAGGATGGGTAACCCCTGGGAAGTACTCATGAAAGTTGAAAGGAAGTAATTTAACGCTGTTTATGGAAACGAAAGTATGATCTATATGCAAAATGATATAAATACAGAAGGTTTAATTATAGATTGTATGAGAACGATATATATGAAAGTATATTATTAGGTTGAAAGAGTATGAGAATTTCTCAAGAGATCATATTTATATGTGCTAAATAGAATTTTTCTTCTATTTCATATCATATGAATGGGAAGTATTGAGATATATATATTTACTTGGTGTTTCATGAAGTAGATTTAAAGAGAGAAAGCTATGCCGTGAAAAGTTACTCGTAGTAGCACTGGAGATCAAGGTGGAAGAAATACGACTAATATTACTAGAAATACTACCCCCAGAATGGAAGCACAATCTTAAGGAAATGAGATGGCCCAAGCATTACAAAATATCACCTCAGTACTTTAGCGTATCATTGAAACTCCAACTCAAAGAGAACAATATTCTGAGGAGGAAATGGATAGAGCATTAGAACAATTTCTAAAGTTCAATCCCCCTCAATTTTTTGGACAAGTAGATTCAAAACAAGAAACTAAGTCCTGGATAGAGCAAATGGATGACATCTTTGCAATCCTTGATTATTCTGAGCAGAGGAAAGTTTACTTTGTTGCATTTAGACTTCAAGGACCTACTCGAGACTGGCGGTTAAGGAAGAAAGAGGTGCGAGAGCAAGAACAAAAGGGCTAGACTTGGAAAAAATTTCTAGAAGAATTTAAAAATGAATTTATACTCCGATGGATAGTTGAAAATAAAGAAGAAGAATTTCAAAATATTTCACAAGCTGAGAGGACTGCTGGGAAATATGCCATTGAGTTTTGTTCGATTATCAAAGTATTGCCCTTTATTGGTACAGACTAACTCAGATCGAACTCAACGATTCATAAAAGGATTACGACATGAATTAAAGAGAACATTGATTGCTATGGCCCCGACAAGCTATAGTGCAGCCATAGAAATAGCCTCTTGACTAGAAATGGAATATTTGAATGAAGCTACACAGAACTGTAAGAGGGAAGCTGAAATTGGCTAGCGAAATGAAGGAAAGCATCTAAGGAAGGAGGGGCCAACTTCAAGAAGGACAGAATACGTTCAATGTAATTACTGCCACAAGGGTGGACATACTTATGAGCAGTGTCATAAGAGACTTAGAGCATGTTATCAATGTGGGAAAATGGGACATTGATAGGGACTAAATTAGTCATATTTTTTCTAGTTATTTGATATTATTTTGTGATACATTTTGTGAAATAACTAGCCATATTCCTTCATATTTAAGATTTTACCCTTGAAAAGGTATTTTGTGCATTATTTCAGATTTTAGGGGTAAAATAAAGCAAAATCGTCACAAAGCAAAGTATAAGCGGTGCCAGTTCTGAGAAGGACAGCCGGCGCCGGTCTTCCACTGGAAAAACAGGGAAGTGCAGAGCAATTGGAAGTCAACAAAGGCTGCTACAATTGAAAGGAAAAGGAAGAAATTGGTCATGGCTCATTGCTAAGCAAGCCAAAGCTAATAACAAGAGCAACAACAAACAAAGCAACAAAGAATTGATTGAATTCAGTGGGGCCCAGGTGCAAAACAAAAGTCAACAAAAGGTGGCTAAGAAAACAACAAAAGCAATAGCAAACAAAGAAGGAGAATTTCGATCAGCAATAGCAGGAGAAAGAAAGTGGCTTCATGGCTTTGGTAGCTCGGTAGGAAAACAAAGAAAAATAGTAGTTTCATGCGATAGCAAGAAGAAGCCAATTGCAGCAAAGCAGAATTTCGGCTAGGCTAAAGAACAAAAGCAGAAGGATAAAAGTGAAAGAATTTCGGTTAACAATTTTGGCAACAAAGAGAGGTGGTTTGCGGCTCAATTGAGCCGAGGCAAGGAAAGTGGCTCAATTGAGCCGGTGCAGCAATAAGTAAAAGAAACAGAATTTCGGTGGCTTCAGCAGATTTCTTTGGCTCACTTGGAAGCCAATTTCAACAATTCCAATTCAACAAGAATTGAAGTTCTCCAGCACAAGAAGACAAAAGCCGAAATCAAAAGTCTAAGTCCTAATTAAATTGAAGTTCAATTTCTCAAAGTCAAGGCGGTTTCCTTAGTGTTTTTTCAATTAATTTTTCTTAGGTTTTTATTTTAGCAATTTCTAATTCTTTTTGGTTTTTGATTTCTTTAGGTAATTACTTCTTCTTTATTTAGAATTATTTTAGGAATTTTGCGAGCTTATAAATAAAGGCCAATGTACATAGAAAAAAGGGGGTGCATAGTGTAGGGACTTAGATTTATTTTAAAGTGCATCACCAATATTTTCTCGAGATGAATAATTCAAGGAGGATTGTACAAGAGGGTCTATAAAGGAAGAAAAAGAAGGCTTGTCTATGAGTACCTATTTCTTTCCTTTGTTTTCTTTTTCTTGAACAATGATATGTTAATTGTTTTAGTGTAATTTGACATTGTTGTAGATATTTATGATATTTAGGGTATTTGATCTTTTGATTGATTGATTATTTTTCTTGGTATTTAATTACTTGTACTTATTACGAGGTTAGTTGGTTGGTTCTTCCTATTAACTTGCCGATACCAAGGGGGTTGATGATAGTTTCGATTGATTAATTTCATATTTGTTGTCAAGTAACTCACCGAGACTAAGGGGGTTAGTTGATAAGGACTAGGTAATTAAAGGTTAATTGATGTTTGCCGAGACCAAGGATTCATTGGTTAATTTCATGTTATAAATTTGCCGAGACCAAGGGAATTTAATTAAGGATTGTGTTTAATGCATCTTTTAGGTGAATTAGTTGAGACGAGACTAAGTGATTCTAATTTATCTAGAAGATAGTGATTTCATGGATTGAAAAAGAAGTGAGTCTATCTTAATCCTTCATAATGCCAAAAGAATAATTAGTTATGATAATGATTGAGTTCTTTAAGATCATGTTTGTCTAAACAATGGTTTGAATTACATACTTCTCCATCCTTGACATGTATATATTTTTATTTTGATTTTCTTGTATTTTATTTTCCTTTTTATTTGTTTTTCACTTTATCGAGTTGGTTAAACAATGAAAGAAATGTGATTAATATCTACTTGTTCTTGGAGGATTGACACTTGTTGAACCCTATGCTCGGTTAATGATGAGTACGCTTGCTCATATGTGTGATTTGGGTTGAACGTTTTAATTTAAACTTGATTGAGAATGTACTTAGTTTTTGTATGATTTTTATACCCAAGTCTGAACACATCAGACATACTTTAGCTAGTTGTCCACATACTAAGAAACAAGAAGATGCCCCATCTACTCATGAGGCATTTAAATCTAGAGAGTCACGGGGAAACAAAGGACCCATTAGGATTTATGTAGAGTAAAGAAGGAGCAATGGCAGAAGAAATTAGAAATAAAAGTTTGATGGAATTAAGGCAAATATAAATTTCGAGAACGAATTTTTTTGCAAGGAGGGGAGAATGTAATACCCTGTATTTTTAATTTTCGATTGACTACTACTTGTAATAGGATGAGAATTTATATCAATGACCAAAACAAAAGATGATTGGTGTAATGAAATGAATATTTTGGTGTAATAATATTTTGTCAGGACTTGGATGTAATTATTAAATTTGTTCTACCCGTACCCTAAATCTTTGAAAGGCTACTACTGTTAATAAAATAAGAATTTGAAGGTATACTGAGAAGAGGAATTGATCAGTGTGATAAGACGCACATTTTGATGTAAATTATGTTATTTAGGTTATCAGGGGCATTTTTGTCATTTTGACCACGCCCGCCACTTTGACTGCGAATTTGACCAAATTGAGAAGGAATTAAAGGATTTAAGTATTATCAATGGATTTAGTAAAATTTTTGGAGTAGAATGGTAAAATAAAATATTTTCTTTATTTTAGACCCGATTTTGGTTATTTTTGAGAAAAAATGGAAAATGCGATCGAAAATTTGGACATGTGATATTTTGTGATTGGTAGCCATGCACATGTATCAATTTATGAGAGGTTGCATGAGGAATTTATGCAAGATACTTGGAATTAAAGAATTGCAAAATAAATAAAGAATAGTGTGTATTTTTGTGATTGGAACACATCATTTGTGGAGCCCAACTACCTAAGGTCTTGTGCAATGTGATTGGCCAATATTTTGACCATGAAGAAGAGGTTGAGTGGCTGATAAACAGCCAAAAAATGGGCAGCCATACAAGAGAAAAGAAGAGAAAATTTTAAGGAAGAAAAATAAGTGAAATGGTGTGTAAAATTTTCATTGGAACACACCTATATTTTAACCACCATACAATTAATGAAAATGAGAAATGATTGGCCAAAATTTGATGAAGGATGGTGCTAAGAAGAGGCTGTTATACAGCCTGAATTTTGACAGCATTAAGGAAAGAAAATCAAGAGAAAAAGAAATTAACAAGAGAGAAAAAAAGACTAGTGTGCGTTCTTGGTGTTGTGTGTGTGTTCTTGAGAAGTTCTTGGGGCAAATCACACAAAATAGCCTTATACACAAATTAAAAGCTCACCTTGCTAGAATTAAAGTTGTTGTTGGGTGAATGATGATTATTTTGGTATGAATTTTAACATGAAAACATGATTTTCATGTCCTAAATTTGGATCAAAAGCTAGGATTTGTGAACTTTGTGTATGTTTATGAGTGCTGGCTGCCTGGGAGGTTTATGGATAATTTTTTATGTGAGGAAGAACTGAATATGCATGGTAATTTGAAGGATTGCTTTTGGTTGATGAGATGATGACCAAAGTAGAATGAAAATGAAAGTTACTTGGTTGGAAAAATAAAGTATACTAGCTTTTGATTAGAAGAAGTGAATTTGTGTTGAATAAGCATGACTCTTGTGAGCTATTGGAACTTGAAAATTACAGAATCAAAGATGATTTGAAGGAAAATTGCATGAGTTAATGTTCCCAAGGTGTTAAAGTTTAAAGGAAAACAAAGGATAGCATAAATAGTAGAATTGAAGCAAAACTATTAGGGTAGATTTTGCCCTGTATTATGTTATAGGAACCGAAGACTCTAAAAAGGGCTTACATAGAATAAATTTAAGAGTCTTACGGTCATTTTAGTATATCATAGAGCCAAATTGGAGTTGTGAATTGAAAGTTATGTGCAAAACAAAATCGTGTGTCAAAGCAGCAAAATTTTAGGATTTTGCTTAGGAAGTGAATGAACATAAGGAAGAATACTTGTGTAATTTTGGATCAAATGAATGAGAAATATGTAGTAATTCCTTTGTGCATGAAGGGAGGAAAGATATGGAAAAAGGAAAACGAAAGAATTGAACAAATGACGAAAAAATGACATGAATGAAAGTTGAACGTTTTCCTTAATTGTTGGCCCCGTCAGCTAACCGTTGGCTATTTTTGACCAAATATGATCTAACATAAAAATGATGTTTTGTGTAGGTTTATTAGTAAACGGCCAACGGTATGTTGAAAACGGTAGAAACGGTGGTCGAACAGCCGTGAGCAAAAAAAGTTAACTAGGACACGAGGTGAGTCTCACTTCCTTTTAAATCCTGTTTTAGGTAGTGTTTGTCAAAATATTTGAACGTGAACTAGCCTACTTGTTGTTTCCATTGACAAGAAAGATCATGAGTCCCTTTGATTTCTAAAATCTTTTGAAATCTAGTGTGCTTTATTTTCCCAAGAAATGCTACGTTTTATACTATTTTGAAAATCCCTGAATATATTTAAGGTTTATCTGAGCAAGAATTGTTTTTATGCCACTTTGGGTTCGAATGAACTTCATATTTGGCCTGGAAACCTTAATGGATGATTAAAGTATAAATTTGTGAATTTAGTCCTTTTTGGATTGAAAACTTGGGATTTTCGGGAAATGGTAAATTTTAGATTTGGGTATTTATGAATTGACTGGAATGCCCTTATTTGAACATTTTATGAAAACGTGTTTAGAAACTTTAAATTTAATCTTCTTTTCGAATTAGAATTCTAGATTTCTTGAAATGAGTTCCTTTTGGAATCGAGCATTTGAAAAATGATTCAAATGTCCTTATTGGAATGTTTTATGGAAATCTTTGGAATCGGGTATTCGGTAAATGACCGAAATATCCTCATTAGAACTTTTGTGAATGCTTTTCAAATCAGGTAGGGTAAAATAAACCGAATACCCTTGGAAATGACTTTTGTGATCGAGTACTGAAACGATCATGTGCTTTTCTGATATAGTTAACACTTTCCTAATATATTATGAGATGAATATCACACTTGAGTTTGAAAGCATTAACAAGTACTCGATTTCTTGAATATCTTGAATATGAAATATCTCGTGTGATCCTTTCAATTTCTAAATCCTGATTTTGGTAAAGTGTTTTTTCCTAATATGGAAATGGTTTCCTGATGTGCTCAAGTGCGAGCCTTTTATATGGATTTGGAAATTCGATGAACAATATGAATCTTGAATTCCTGATTTCCTGAACTTGTCAATCATTGGATCCAAAACATGGCTAACTTGATTACTTGGTGTATGAATTAACTTGAATACTTGGCGTAAGTACTAACTTGAATACTTAGTGTATGTACTAACTTGAATACTTGGCATATGCACTAACTTAAATACTTGGCATATGCACTAATTTGAATACTTGGTGTATGCACTAACTTGAATACTTGGCGTATGCACTAACTTGATTTAAGTAGTACGCTGCAGTGTACTTATCTTTCGATGATGCACAACAGAGTACTGTAAGCTGCGGTCTAAGCACAATGATATATGGCGCCGAAGGCGAAGTCTTGTGAGCTTTGCATACAGGTTGACCTTTTGTTGAAAAAGTGCTTGTGATTTGAAAATCAAGGTAATAATTTGAAACTGAAATACAATTTTCCAAAAATAATTGAGTCTGAATAAACTCTTCTTTAGAGAGTTTAAGAATTACTTCTAGTAGGAAAATGATATGGTTTTCCACAATGGTTTTAGGTGCTCTGATTCTTTCATAAAACACTAGCACACACGGGATTCACTGTGCTTTATGCTCACACGTGTGTTATCTCTTTTGAAAAATTCAGGATCAAAGGCGTAGCGAAAGTGTGGTGGACTCCCAGAGGCTCATGCTACATCTTGGACCTGTTATATCCTTGAGTGTATGTATGAGAAACTAAATTCTTGTACTTTTCTATTTTGAAAAAAAAAAAATCCGCTGCCTATTGAGTAAAGTTGCTATAAAGACCCATTGTCTGAGCAATTAGATGGGGCGACATCCCACAAAGCTATAGCTCACTACGTTATGGAAATATGGGGTGTTACATAATCCCTACTTAATGAACTTATAGTTTTGATGAGTTTATGTTTTATTGAGAACTGTTTTGGATATGATGAGTAGTGCTCATCTGAATGACTGTTTATTGATGAAAATTGACTTGCAAACATATTTTGTGATTTTTATAAACCTACATGCACGAAATGTTTAAATGTGACATTCGCACACACAGGACTTACTGAGATTCCAGTCTCATACTGTTTTATATCATGTTTTCAGGGGAGTACTTTTATTAAGGAGGTTGGAGGAATAAGAGATGATTGTTCAATTTAATTTATTTTTCTTTGTATTTCTTGTGACAGATAATTGTTAGTTTCTAAATTTTTAGACTTGTAAGTTTTGATTTCGGATGTAATAAGATTATCGTTTTTTTTATTTAGTCATTTTCCTTTTTTACCTCGTTATAAAGACCCCTGGTCTATTGGATGGGACGACATCCCCACCCTATTTAGGTATGTTGGTTGTGGAGTGTTACAAGTTGTATCAGAGACAGGTTTAGACAATTGACTCTATTGAATAGTACCTAAACCTTAGGAATTGAGATTTATTGAATAGTACTTGAACACTTGGAATTGAGATTTAGGTTTGACTTCTCTATGTTTTATTTATAGGATGACTAGAAGATCCACAGCTGTGACTAGAGACTGGCCTTTTATGTGCGGTCCCGTAAGTGGTAGAGTATCTAGCCCCATTTATATACTGGATTCATCATCATCTGATTCAAAGATAGAACCTGAGGGTGGATGGTTCTTGAGAGAAAATGAGGTAGACCATGAGCCATCTATGATGGAAGACTTAGGAGAAGAGGAGGGACTTGAAGATCTAGTACTAGAGATGCCTACACTTGAGGAGAATAGGGATATGGTAGAGTATGAGGAAGATGATGAGGGGGAGATAGGGAATGGAGGAGCAATAGGTGAAAAGAGTGATAACAAGCTAGGAGGATTTGGGATTGAAGGGGAGATAGGAGAGCTTGAGAGTGAGGGTGAAGCGGAAGTAATTGAGCAGAAGGATAGAATTGATACACCTATGATGTAACACCCCACTACCTAGGCCCATCAGGGCCGGGGATGTCGTCCCGTCCAGAGGACAAGGGGTCTTTATAACTAGGTTACATAAAAATAAAATAAAATAAAGACTTTAAAATTTAAGCTTATTACAACCCAAAAGATAAGTACTGGAACAAATCCAAAATAAATTGTTTGCAACAATCTCTCAAACAACACTTAAAGTAAATAGCATGAGTCTTCAAGCACAGGCAACATTCTAGCTAATGATCTCCACAGTAGGATCTTCTTGAAAATATGGCATAAACGGGTGGTGAGATAAAAATCTCAGTAAGCCCGTGTGTGCTTTGAGTGTCTCAGATAAAATAATTCATGTATGCAAGTTGTAAAAGTTTCATAAGAAAAGGTGCTGGCAAGCAATAAATAAGTGTTGAAAATAAAGAGTGGTGTTTCGCTTTTCAAACCATACATGTGCACAATAAATACAACCACTTAAATGGGTAGCCATGGGTTACCACACGTTGGGCCCCATGACTAAATAACAGTCAGAATGCCACATTTTGTGCAAGCTGACAAAAGGTAGGTGTACGGTCTACCGGGTGAGATACTCCTTCATCTCTACACCCAAACTTACCAGTTGTCCACTCCGGAACACACAGTCCACATGACTGAAACTTGCTAGCTCGGACCGGTATGACCTACTGGACTGACATCCTATCCAGGAAGGACTCATCCCTCAGAGGTGGCCACCTACTGAGAGACTTACCCTAACCCTTCAAAGACTAGTCCTGGTAGTCTACCCTTATTGAGTACTCAACGTTGATTGTTCCCCTTGGAAGAAAATTAATCAAACTTTGCTTTATTTGAAAATAGCAATTAAGGGTTTCCAAAAGTCTAGTCAAGTTGGGTTTTAGAAAAGGTTTAGATTTGTGTAAAACTGCTTGTTCAATTTTCAAATGATTTGCTTGACTGAAATAAAAAGGAAAAACAGTCCTTAATTGCATTTTCAAATAAATGTCCATATACATTGCATTTGCTTGCCACAATAACTTTTGGTCTTCACAAAACTCCATGCAGGAGCTTACCTGCTTCTTTGCTTGCTCAAACTCAAAAGTCTTCCAAGGCTGACCTAACCCCGCCTGGGGTAAACACAAAACATAATGTCACATTCAGGCTATACCTGCCTTACATAAATAATTCTTAGCTCAACTAGTTACAACCATGATTAACCATGACCTCAATGTCCTAAGCTTTAAGGCTAGATTCTAAAGAATTTTATAAAACAAGTCTAGTTTGATAAGTTAAAATAACTAGGGGTTCTAAAATAATTGCTAATAAATTATAGACTCAAATAATAATTCTTGAATGTTATTAATAATAAATAAACTAAGGTTTGAATTTTAAATAATATAAAGTCCTACATAATTTTAATAAATGATAATTTAAAAATAGCTTTATTATAAATAAATAATAAATTAAATAATTTTTAATTAAATAAATTTTTTAATAGATAATAATTAATTAGTAATAAATAAAATTAGTAATAAATGAATTTTATTAAATTTTTTTTAATAAAAATATTAATAGTCTAATTAAATATTCCAATCCAAATCCCCTAGTGTTTCGAATTTTGAAGGAAAATATAGTAGTAATTCTAATTTCTTTGTAATAAATTTTGTTAATGAATATAACCTAGAATTAATAAGAAAATAATCGTTTATCATAATTTTCCTAGTGCTAGAAAGGATTCATGATCACATTCTCAATCATCAACAATATATTAATCCATTCATGAACATACATTTGAACTATCTCATACCATCACATGGCCAAAATCCTTCTAAGCATAATCATCAATCATGGTTTCCATGGAAAAATAAGAACATAAAAGCCTAATCACATTTGGTGTCATAATATCTAATCATGCTTCAAATATCCATAAAATTCATTAAGCATGAAGAACATACAATGATTTGAAAGAAAAATACATATATCCTAGTCATATACAACAATCATCATGTCCTAACCCCAATCCCTTTATGCATATACTCAATCTCCCAATCATATTCCATCTCCCTATCAACACCTAAGAGACATGATTTCAGAATTTAATAAGAGAGATCTAAGAATGAATACTTGATTGTCGAGTACTTCAAGGAAGACAAAAGAAGGTCCACGCGCGATTGAGTGTCTTGAATGGTCCAACGAAACAAACGATCATAGTTGATGTTTGATCAACCATTTCGGTTAGAAGAGAGAGAGAGAGAGAGAGAGAGAGAGAGAGAGAGAGAGAGAGAGAGAGAGAGAGAGAGAGAGAGAGAGAGAGATCATTAGAATGATATAATCGAATGGAAGAAGATGAATAAGAAAGGTGTTCTTGACTTACCTTGTTGATGTTCTTGAGACCTTCAAGAAAAAAGGTTAATTTCGATCCGCTTGATAATTTTTGTTTGCGAGGTCTTGTGTTATAAATACCAAAAATGAGGTTTAGGGAATAAATGGAAGTGATTTGGAGTGTTTGAGAGTGATTGGAGGTGTTTAGAGTAGGATTAGGCTTGAAGAAGGTTAGTGTGTGTTCTTGGTGTTCTAGGTAAAAATGGAGAGAATTTGGAAGGATGATGCACAAATTTTGATAGAAGGCTGGCCGAATGGTATGGAATGAATGAGGGTTTCGGTTTTCAGCTAGAAAGAGAGGGGAAGATCAGATTTTTTTGAAATTTAAATGGAGGAAATAGTGGAGAGGTTTAAGGTAAGAGGCTAGCTATGGTGTTTTGATCAAGAGAGGTTTCTATGTCTTTCAATGGTGCCGGCTGAACATGGAGTTTTTCCTGAAATGATTGAAGGTTAATGTTGCTCAAGGCTGGCCGAAATTCAGTCCATGAAGGTAGAGAAAATTCTGGTTAATTAGCCTAATGCAAGAGTGATTTTAATGGAGTAAAATGCTGAAATTATTTGAAGTTCAAAAGAGTTTGAATGGAGTGATCTTAGGAGTGTTTTGTGGTGCAGCTATGGAGTCCTTATGCTCAAGGTAAGAGTGGGGTTTATGGTGTTTAGTCTACAGCTGAGCAAGTTCAATTTTTACAGAGGTTGAAGATGATTTTTGGCCTTAGGCTAGAAGGAAGAAAGGCTGGAAAATTCTGGTTTCAAGTTGTTCAGAATTTTCGAAGATTGCAGAATTTTGCACACTCTTAGCTCGATTTTCAGAGGTTCTTCTGGGGTGTTTGAGGGTCTTCCAAGTTTGGTTTTTCAGCCTTATTTCTGGACAAATACAGAAGAGATTTGCTGGCTTGAAGGTGAACTAAAAACAGCTTCATTTCCTTGATTGCAAGCTGCGAAATGCCCAGTTTTTTTTTTCTGGTTTGGTGCTGTTTTGTGCAGTCCGAAATTTGCACAGTTTTTCTAGCTTCCAAGCCACATAAAATGACCATTTTCTTGGCAGCAAATGAATGGGATTATGGCCTGAATTTTTGAAGAAAGGGGCTGCAACAATTCTGGAAAATTTCCAGATTTCTTTCCACTAAAGTATGAACAACATGAAGGTAGATTTGAAAGTCCTTTCATGGTGATTGATTTTCTCTTGGAACCCTTCCTATTTACCCTCCTATTTTCGGCCAACTACCCAACCACCATAGCTGATTTTTGAATTTCATGGTGGAGGAGTTATCCCAGATTTTTTTTGGAATTTAAAAGAAAGGATTTAATGGTTTTGAATTATAAAGATGTTAGGACAAGCTAGAGGTAATAAATAGGACAAGAATTCCTCTAGAATTCTTTTTAGGACATGAGGATAAGATTAGGACATTCTCTTCATGTCTCCCCTAAGACAACATTCCTATTTTTATGGAATGCAAGAAAACAAAAATTCAAATTTAATGAAGATAATCATGATAAAACTTAAATGATGGGATTCGAACCCATGATCTTAGAAATTAATTCACCAAGCTCTAACCACTAAACCACACTAATTCTTGTTCTTATTTCCTCACCCACATATTTTTCTTATCTACTCCTCGAGTTATCTCCCTATTCTGATCTCAGGCAAAATTACCATTTTACCCCTCCTACTCAATAAGCATAACTAAGCATTTAAACCTATAATCCATGATTCTAAAGCACATAAAATCATTCAAAAACATATATATTCATGCAAAATAATATGATATGTATTCCTGATCCCCTTACTCTAGGGTTGGTTTTAGGTGGGGTTTCACATATGACCCCATTATTAGAGGAAGGAATCTCGACACTTTTGGGAAGTGAGTCATATGAGTTAGACTCTTGGAGGCCTAAGAGTGCATTGATGTTTGTTATGGAAAAGTTTAGGGATACGGAGTTGAGAGCCAAGCTGAGAAGTAAGGAACTTGTCGGGTTTATGTTGGGGCAGCCTAGGAAAAAGCCCAGATCTTTTGGTTTCTCAAGAGATTGCATGATAGATCACCCCAATAGTAGTGCAAGATGGCTAGTGGAACCTTCTTCTAAGACTTTTGAGGATTTCAGCGACTCTAGTGATGCTTAGAGGTTATAGGACCCTTAGTGTTTATTCTTTTATTTTCATAAAATGATGTTCATTTATTTATTTGGTTTAGAATTTATTCTTTTTTCGAATTTTGTTTAGCAAGAATAAGAGGAGTACCTACTAGGATACTCCCTTATTTTGTACCAAGTTGGACTTGGTTAATAAAAGCATGATTTTATTGATTTCTCTATACTATTTAGAGTGTTATTTGCAAAACCTATTTTCTCTCAAATTGCAAATTGTTTCAAATCTATGAGCTAATTCATTGCGTGTTATTTAGGTTGGGATGGGGTAGAATTGCCTTATACCATGCTAGTAAGTACTCCCTTAGGGAGGCAGAGAGATGCCAATAGAGTAGTGCAAGGGTGTGATATTATGGTTGGGAAAGAGATTTTGATGGCGGATCTCAGAATCCTACCTATCGATGATTACAATTTAATTCTCTATACGAATTGGTTAGCGAAACATAGAGCACGAGTGGATTGCAAGATCAAGATGGTGCAGTTCATTAGACCTGGATGTGATGTACTAGAGTTTAGCGGGAAAAATGTGAAAGAGTTAAAATTCCTAATAGCAGGAACGAAGGCGCAGAAGATGCTGAAGAAGGGTTGTGTACGATATTTGGCTTCCTTAATCAATAAGCTAAAGGATTAATGTAGCTTGGAAAGTACTGAGGTAGTAAAGGACTTTGCAGATGTATTTTCGGCTGAACTCACTTCTTTTCTACCTCCGCGGGACGTCGAGTTCACTACTGATCTAGTTCCTGGAGCTGAGCTAGTATTGAAGACTCCCTATCGGATTACGCCTGCGGAATTGAAGGAGTTGAAGGAATAGTTGGAGGAATTGGTTAAGCAAGGGTATATAAGACTGAGTACTTTACCTTGGGGAGCCCTGGTTTTGTTCGTAAAGAAGAAAGATGGGACGTTGAGGTTGTGTATAGACTATAGGAGGTTGAACAACCTCACGATCAAGAACAAGTACCCCTTGCCTCTAATTGATAAGTTGTTCGATTAGTTGTAAGGTTTTTGTTACTTTTTCAAGTTGGATCTCCGGCAAGGTAATTACCAAGTGCGAATCAAGGAGGAGAATATTTTCAAAATAGTCTTCAACACTAGATATGGGCACAACGGTTTGTAATGATGCCGTTTGGAGTAACCAATGCACCTATTGTTTTAATGGACCTTATGCACAGAGTTTTCAAGCTATACTTAGATAAGTTGGTAGTGGTGTTTATCGACGATATTTTGATTTACTCTAAAAGTTTGGAGAAGCATGCCGAGCATTTAAAGTTGGTGTTGGAGAAGTTGAGAGAGCATAAGCTCTATGCTAAATTTAGCAAATGTGAGTTTTGGTTAGATTCAATGGCATTCCTTGGTCATGTGATATCTAAAGATGGGATTAAGGTGGATCCAGCAAAAGTTGAAGTTGACTCTAATTGGAAATAACCGAAGAGTGTAACTGAGATTCGGTGTTTCTTGGGATTGCCTAGATACTATTGTCGATTTATCAAGACCTTCTTTGCGCTAGCTACACCGAAGACTCAATTGCTAAAGAAGGACATACCGCATGTTTGTACCGATAAGTATGAGGAGAGTTGTCAAGAGCTTAAGGGGAGATTGATGACGACACCAGTATTGAGTTTACCTGAGGAAGGTAAACCCTATTCCTTGTACACGGACACCTCTAAGGAAGGTCTAGGGGCAGTGTTGATGTAAGATAGAAAAGTTATCGCCTATGCATCGAGGAAGCTGAAGCCGTTTGAGGTAAACTATCTAATGCATGACTTAGAGTTGGCTACAATAGTGTTTTCCTTGAAGAAGTGGAGACACTATTTATATGGAGCAGAGTATGAAGTCTTCACGGATCATAAGAGTTTGAAGTATATCTTCACATAAAAGGACTTAAATCTAAGGCAGAGAAGATGGGTGGAGTCTTTGGAAGAATATAAGTATCCAATTAACTACCACCCGGGGAAGGCTAACGTGATAGTTGATGCGCTAAGTCAAAAGGTGAGGATGGCTAGTATGAGAGTGCATGAAGTCTAAATAGTACAAGAACTCATAGAGCGAAAGGCAGAAGTAGGAGAAGGAAAGATCAGCTTATGTAACTTGAAGATGGAACCTGAGTTGAGACAAGAGATTGGTAAGGTACAACGAAGCAAGTAAGATTTTCACACTTTTAAAGCAAAGGAAATCAAAAGAGGAAATAAGGATTTTCAGACTGATAAAGTGGGAGTGTTGTATTTTCAAAAACGGATATGTATCCTGAATGACCAGATATTAAGGAAGAAGATAATGGTTGAGGCTCACATGAGCAAGTATACTATTCATCTTGGAGAAGTGAAGATGTACCAAGATTTGAAGAATGCCTACTGGTGGCTAGAGATGAAAAGGGATGTGGCGCAACGTCTCTACTTGTCTAACTTATCAAAAAGTAAAGATGGAACATAAGAAAATAGTTAGATTACTACAACCATTGCCTATTCTCGAGTGGAAGTAGCACGAGGTGACGATGGATTTTGTTACCAGACTACCATGTCGAAAACTTTGAAGAATGTCGTTTGGGTAGTAGTTGACAGATTGACCAAAACTACTCATTTTATTCCGGTAAATGTTAAGGATTCCATGGAGAAGCTAGCTAAGACTTATATTTGGGAAGTGGTTAGATTGCATGGTGTTCCATTGAGTATCATATCCGATAGGGATCTCAAATTTACCTCAAGGTTTTAGACTAAGTTTCAAGAGTCGATGGGAACGACTCTGAAGCTTAGTACTTTTGCTCACCGTAGACTGATGGACAGTCCAAAAGAGTTATCCAGATATTAGCGGATATGCTTAAGGCTTGTGTATTAGACATTGGAGATAAGTGGTTAGATTGCATACCTTATACTGAGTTGGCATGCAACAACAATTATCAAACGTTGATTGGAATGGCACCCTATGAAACGTTATATGGACGGAAGTGTCAAGTACCATTGTACTAGGGTTAGACTAAAGATGGACAAATTAGCAAGACTGGGGAGGTCAATATTGAATTGATGGAAGATAAAGTAAAGATGATAAGAGAAAGACTGAAAGCAGCCCAGGGCTAACAGAAGAGTTATACGAACAATAGAAGAAGAGAACTAGAGTTTCAAGTGGAAGATTAGACTTTTCTAAAGATAACGTTGAGTAGGGGGATTTGGAAACATCATGATAAGACTCAATTTTATTATGGAGGTCAAGATCAAGAAGGGGGAGCCGTGACCATGCAAGAATAAGGACCGATGACAAGATCTAGGACCAAGAAGCTTCAAAATGATCTTCAATTGTTCATAAAGCCATGCTTGAAGATAAAAGAGGGTTGGAAGGTTGAGGAAGTTAGCCAAGAGCTCATTTTGATGACTATATAAGAAGGACCCCAACAAGAACTCAAATCGGCAACAAAGATAGACGACATTTAACCAGAAGGTGGCCTTCCAGTGGACAGCCGGTGCCGGTCCAAGCAGCTGAACCGGCGCCGCTTCAACCAGCACAAAGACAGCCCAAACACAGTGCACAACCGGTGCTGGCTCAAGAGCCCTAGCCGGCGCCAGCTTCAGCCTGAGTAGCCGACGGCTGCCCCACGTTTTTTATGTTTTTTCTGATTTTTCTCCATTTTAAATATTTTGTAAAGACCTATTAAGGCCCAAAATTATATTAGAACCTCAGGAATTACTTAGCTAGGGTTAAAGTAGTGTAAATACAACTTTTAGTGAGTTGACAACACAATTCACACAGTTTAGTCAAATTTGAAGAGAGAGTATTGAGAAGCTCTAGCCTCCTTGTTCATCTTATTCAAGACCATGCTTAAGGCTTAGTGCTCCTGATGAATGAGTCTATAAAATCTTTTGGATAATCTAATGTGGTTTCTTTCGATGGGTCTTAGGTGCTTTGCTCTTCTAAGGTTTGTTTGAATTCCATTACTTGGGTGCCTATTTTCTCTGTTCTATTTATTCTTGTTTGCCTTTGTTGCTTCAAGGATATTGGTGTGAGATTATAGTAGAACTTTCTACTATTCTTAAGGGTCTTTGAAGCCTAGTTCTTCAAGGGTTTGATAGAGGGTAGGTTGTTAGTTTAATTTCTCTTTTTTGTCTTAAGAAATTCACTGTTTTGGTCCAATGGGATGAGCTGAACTCATAATCAACTAAACCACCAACAACACTAAGAAAAAGCCCACTCAAGATCATATCAAAGAGTTTGGTATCAGAGCAAGAAAAGCTTTGATTCCAACCAAAGCTTGGAAGCAAGAAATGAGCCCTATAAAGTTGAAGAAAAACAAGAGAAATCTCGTAACTAAAAAAAATGCTACAAAAAGGTCATGTTATCTTTGCTATTTCTTCATTTTTCCTTGAGAAAATTGCTCCTTGAAGTTAGTATATTACTTGGGAACAAATTTATCTTGTGATTGTGGTGAAAATGGGCATGAATTTGAGTGAAAATATTATTTGGTTTTGAGTGACGGGATTGCAACTAAGGTGTTTGATAAATGTTCTATGAGAATGCTTTTGGCTATAGTTGGGAACTTTGATTCCTAATTTTCATTCATTGGGATATTGGGATTTAGTATATCACTCTATTGTTGAATTTCATGCTCATTGAACTCAACTTTACTAGTGCACACTTGTGATCATCTTGTTCTTTATAATCCTAGTTCTAGTTGTTCTTGTTTCTTTGTTCTTGCTAACTCTTGTTTGTTTTTTGGTTAGAAGTGTTTCTTTGTGCATCTAGTGCTTGTTCTTGTATTGATTGAGTCCATATTTCTTGAAATTCTTGATTAAAAACTTGTTTACTTGAGGTGTCCAACAAGTATTTGTTGAAATTCCCCTAAGACCCCCTAATTGGAAAAATCCAGTGATTTGTGTGATTCATTGAGTTGGACTAAATCTTTAGCTATTGGGGAGAATTGTGATTGAACAAGAAGGCTTGAGTATTGAGAAAAAGGCAAGAATATGAGCCTATTACTAAAAAAGCCTATGAGAGCAAACACGAGCGTGAAGTGACCAACCTTTGAGAGCCAACACGCAAGGAAGTGAAGTGAGTATCCATTTTTCTTTCTAATCTCTTTGTTTTGCAGGCATAAATAAGTAAATATTCCACCACTATGGCCCTTGATCAAGAGATTTCTAGGCCTAACCCAAGTGGACCTAGTAGACCTCAAGAAGAACAAATTGATGTTAGGGTTTTGCATGAAGACTTGCAAGCTATGATGAGGACTATGCAAAGTGAGTTTCAAAACATGACAAGGGAATGGATAAATCATCTTGGACAATCTTCTACCGTCGCAGAAATGAGAGGCCAAGAGCGATTTGAAGTACTTAACCCTAGGATGAGGGATGGTGATGCCCGTACTCTCCCGTTAAATGCTCAACAAGGGAAAGAGTGGGATGAATACTCTATCGGGGGATTCCAACAAGCTCCTATGAGAGGGGGAAGACATGGTATGAAAGGAGGATGAGGTAGGGGTCAAAGAAGGAATGGTGGGAACAACCTAAGGGGGTTAGAAAGAGAGTTTGAAGGAGTTGATGAATGGTATGAGGGGGAACAAGTTGAAGCCTTTGGGAAACATAATAGAGAATGGGGCAATAATAGAGGAGGTAGAAGAGAAGGAAATGATGAGGAGATGGAGTTGAACCATATTAAATTGAAAGTGCCCACATTTTATGACAAGAGTGACCCCAAAGCATATTTTGAGTAGGAGAGCAAGATGGAGATCTTTCTAGAAAGTTATACCTATAGTGAGAGGTTAAAGGTGAGGTTGGCTATTTTGGGATTTTTGGATTATGCTTTGGTTTGGTAGGAGCAAGTTAGTGCACAAAGGAGACAAATGGGAGTGAAAACCGTATCTAGTTGGAACTTGTTGAAAGATATGATGAGGGCTAGGTTTATACCACACCATTACTACAATGATCTTTACCAAAGACTCCAATCATTCAAGCAAGGGAACAAGAGTGTGGAAGATTACCATAAAAAGATGGAAGTAATATTGATGATAGCTCAAATCAATGAGGATCCTAGGGCAACAAGGGTAAGGTTTTTGGGAGGATTAAATAAAGAAGTTGCCATTTTAGTAGAATTGCACCCATTTGAATGATTGGATGATATGGTACATGCCGCTATGAAGATTGAGAGGTAATTAAAGAGGAGGGCATTTACTAGACCATCACTTCCAAACCCCAACACTACTAGTAAGATAACAATAAAAAAGGATGAAGCCCCTAAGCTATTTCAAAGGGACTTCAACAAACCTAGAGAGGATTGGAAGTTTAGGGAGGATTGGAAACCTAGGGAAGGTTGGAACAAGGACAAGAGAAAAGCCATGGAGAGGCCACAAAGGAATATGGATATTAAGTGTTTTAAGTGCCTTGGATATAGACATACTTCCCATGGGTGTCCAAGTAAGAGAACGATGTATACTAATCCCTATGGTGAGGTTGCTATCGACGAAGAAGAAGAGGGAGAAAGGTACCAATGAGACCAAGAGAGAAATGGGAATGAGGAAAGTGATGAAGGAGAAGTTGTTGGTCAAGAATACTCTTTGGTGGGAGTCACAAGCAGGTCATTGAATTCACAAGCCATTGAAGGCCATGATCACCAATAAAGAGAGAATATTTTCTACATTAGGTGTCTAATTAACAAGACCCCTTGTAGTGTTATTGTGGATAGTGGGAGTTGCACTAACGTGATTAATGCAAACTTGGTTGAAGAATTGTACATGAGATGGATTAAACACCCTAAGCCCTACAAATTGAAATGGTTGAACAATAGCGGGGAATTGAGAGTAAACAAATAGGTTTTGGTGTCTTTTGAGATGGGAAAGTACAACGATGATGTGTTACATGATGTGGTACCCATGTAAATGGGTCACTTGCTCATAGGGAGGCCTTGGCAATACAATAGGTATGTAAAGCATGATAGAAGGAAGAATACTTATTCCCTACACAAGGAGGGAACTAAGTTTAACCTCACCCCCATGGCCCCTAGTGAGGTGAACAAAAATCAAAGAATCATGAAAGAGAAAGAAAAGAAGAAGGAAGTGCAATATGTTAAACAAAAACAAGAAATTGAGAAGAAAGAACAAGAGAGGAAAGAAAAAGAGTTGAGAGAGGATGGACAAACAAGTACCTTTGACGATCAATGATAGGAGTGAGTAAGGACAAGAGAGGGGAGATAAAAGAAGAGTGAATTACTTTGCAAAAGAAAGTGAGGTCATAGAGGCTATAGAAGTTAAGGAACCGATTATTCTTCTTTTATGCAAAGGTTCTTATGTTACTATTAACGATTCTACATTATCTTTGCCTAATGAAATTGTAGCTATTCTTCAAGAATTTGAAGATGTTTTTCCAAAGGAGGTACCCAGAGGACTGCCACCCATAAGAGGGATTGAGTATCAAATCGATTTTGTGCCCGGAGCTGTTATCCCTAACCGACCGGCTATAGAAGCAACCCGGAAGAGTCCAAGGAATTGCAAAAGTAAATAGAGGCATTACTTGAGAAGGGACATGTGAGAGAGAGCCTAAGCCTATGTGCGGTTCCGGTTCTCTTGGTGCCCAAAAAGGATTGGACATGACATATGTGCGTGGATTGTCGCGCTATCAACAACATCATGGTAAAGTACCACTATCCCATTCCTAGGCTAGGTGACTTGCTTGATGAGCTATTTAGTGCATGCATTTTCTTTAAAATTGATTTGAAATTCGATTACCACCAAATTAAAATAAGGGAAGGGGATGAATGGAAAATGTCTTTTAAAACCAAATAAGGGTTGTATGAGTGGCTTGTCATGCCATTTGGGTTGTCTAATGCTCCTAGTACTTTCATACGATTAATGCATCATGTTTTGAGGGAATTCATTGAAAAATTTGTTGTTGTATACTTTGATGATATATTAATCTATAGCAAATCATATGTGGATCATTTAAATCATGTTCAAAGTGTGCTTGTTGCCCTCCGAAAGGAGAGATTGTATGCTAACTTTGCAAAGTGCTCTTTTTGTTTGGAGAGGATTACATTCTTTGGGTATGTTGTGAGTGCCAAAGGGATTGAGGTTGATGAGGGAAAAGTAAAAGCCATCTAAGATTAGCCCACCGCTACCATCATTACCCAAGTCCGTAGTTTCCATAAGCTAGCTAGCTTCTATAGTAGGTTTATCCAAAATTTTAGCACTATAGCGGCCCCTCTAACTGAAGTGGTAAAGAAAAAGGTGGGATTTAGGTGGGAGGAAGCCCAACAACAAGCCTTTCAAACCCTCAAAGATAAATTGAGCCAAGCTCCAATTTTTATTCTTCCTAACTTTGAGAAGGTATTTGAGATAGATTGTGATGCAAGTGGGGTGGGAATAGGTAAGATAGAAAACCCATTGCATACTTTAGTGAGAAATTATCTGGGGCGGCCCTCAATTATTCTACCTATGATAAAGAGCTTTTTTCCTTGGTGAGGACCCTAGAATATTGGCAATACTACCTTTTCCCAAGAGAATATGTCATTCATACCGATCATGAAACCCTTAAACACCTCAAAAGCCAACAAAATTTGAACAAGAGGCATGCAAGGTAGACGGAGTTTATTGGGACATTTCCTTATGTTATTCAATACAAGAAGTGTAAGGAAAATGTGGTAGCGGATACACTATCTCGAAAGTATGCACTACTAAACTTTTTGGATGCTAAACTTCTTGGTTTTGAACTTGTGAAGGAATTGTATATTGATGATGAGGAGTTTGGGAATATTTTCCATACTCGTGAGAAATGTGCATTTGCTAAATATTATAGGCATGATGGTTTCTTGTTTAGGGAGGCTAGGCTTTGTGTGCCAAAGGGTTCTATTAGGTGACTAGTTAAGGAGGCCCATAGTGGGAGACTAATGGGGTATTTTGGTGTTGCAAAGATCTTAGGCATCCTTAAGGAACATTTCTTTTGGCAAAAAATGAGAAAGGATGTGGAGAAACATTGTTCTCAATGCATTATTTGTTGGCGAGCTAAGTCTAAATCTCTTCCACATGGTTTTTATACTCCTTTGCTCACACCTAATGTGCCTTGGGTTGATATTTCAATGGACTTCTGTTAGTGTTATGCCTTAGAGGCAATCACTTGTACATTTTATATGACGTATTTTATTTTAATAAAAGACATTATTTATCTTATAGTTTCTTTTGTTTACTTTTAACTAATATAACTGTTAGATAAAGTCCCTAGTATAACACAGTGTTAAGGAAATCATGATAGAGATAATGATATGGATTCCTACTACACTGTATAATGTTAGTACTTAAATAGTCCCTAGTTGTCATATTAATGAGATAGGACATTATTAATACGTTAAGACTAGCATGTGTTAGACTTCCTGATTTGATCAGGTGGTGGTTCTCATATCCGTAAGTATTGAGATACTCAAAGTTAATACGTGGATGCTTGTTAGTGGAACAAGTTCATTGGATGACCTAGCTATGAGATAATCACATGGATAACTATTTAGTGCTAGTGATATAATCTCAATATGGCAAATGTGCAAGTATCCTTAAACTTGAGATCTCCAAGGTACTTTGTTTGCTGAGCATTGTGCTTTGATTCCAATCTCTGGAGCCAGATCGAGGGTCGCCTATGGGATAGATATTGGGTACACTGTAAGGTAAACGAAAGTGGTTGAGAGGGTCAATAAAGGATTCACCACTCCTAATAGTAGGGGCAAATATCTCACGGCCACTTGTAGGAATTACTACTCAAGAAGTCCTTGGCCAAGGCGTATGTGTATTGGAAGTAGTTCCAATTAATACATATATATAGTAGTAGGTTCCTGGTGCAAGTATTATTATATTCGGGCAAAAATTAATTCTAGAGGGAGTTGGCACTAATTCCGTACTCCAAACCGAATGAGATATTGTATGGTGAAAGGAGTTAATTGCACTGTGGTTTGTTATTGAAGGGTTTATGTCAAGCCACTTGACTTTCTGGACTCTTGGGTGGTCATGATGTGTTGCTAGATACCGTTCATGATATGAGAATATGGGTTTATTAATTGATGAATTAATAAACCAATCATGATTAGAATTAATATTATGAATTCTAATTAATTAAGGATTATTAATCTCAAAGACGTTTGGTTTAATTCATGTTCGCTACCAATTGACTGGGAAACCTAATAGGTCACACATACAATAGAGGATTCAATACTCAAGATGTTATTTGATAACATATTGGGGTTTATTGCGAGAAAGAGAAGCTGATGTGGCCAAATTATAATTAGTTATAATTTATGGGCCAATTTGTAATTTTGTGAACTTGAGGGGTTCCAATTACAAATTAGAGAATTTTAATTGTTTAGAATTCTCAGATATGGTTTTATGTGGAGATTTTCGGGTGACTTCATGGGTCACATAAGAAAAATAAAACATGAAAACCAAAGGACACATAAAACAACTCTACAAAAACCAAGGGGCATAAGATGCCTTATGATCTTTTGTTCTCTTCTCTCTCTCTCTCTCTTTCTCTCTCGTGTGAGTCTCTCCAAGAGAACACCAAGACTCTTCTTCTTCTTCTTCTTCTTCTTCTCTGATTTTGCTGAATAAGAAGAACAAAACCCAGCCACCATTGTTGTTTTCTACTAGTACAGAAAAATATTGGTGCTTGTGTATGGTCCTCCGTGTGGATTTCTGTTAGAGATAATCACACATTATGATTATGCACCACAATCGTTAAACTTGAAGAAGGAAAGAATTTTTTTTCCACACAAACAAAGAAAGGTAAAAGCTATTATCTTTGTTCTATATATATATGTCTTATTTTCCACACATATACGGATCTTGGGATGGTATCTCATTTTATTCTTCTGCGGCGCCGTATATGATACGCAAGAGATACCCAACAACTTCATCTTAGAATTGCCTAAGTCTAAGGGGGGTAAGGACTCTATATTTGTGATTATTGATCGATTCTCTAAAATGGCTCATTTTGTGGCTTGTTCCACGACTAATGATGCGTCATATATTGCAGATTTATTCTTTAAGAAAGTGGTAAGAATGCACGGGATTCCAATGACTATTGTCTCGGATAGGGATACTAAATTCCTTATCCACTTCTGGAGAGTATTATGGAACAAACTTGGTACTAATCTCTTATTTTTCACAGCTTGTCATCCTCAAATGGACGGACAAACGGAGGTGGTCAACCGAACACTCACCCAACTCTTGCGGACCATAATTAAGAAGAACTTGAAAAATTAGGAGGAATGCTTGCCACACATTGAGTTTGCTTACAATAGGGCTATTCACTCTACCATTTCTTATTCTCCTTTGGAAATTGTGTTTGGTTTTAATCCTCTAACTCCTTTAGATTTAGTTCCCTTGCCTATAGATGAATGGATGAACCTCGATGGAGCTAAGAAGGCAGAAATTGTGAAGGCATACTATGAGAAGGTGAAAGCAACCATTGCAAAACGAAATGAAGAGATCGCCCATAAGCGTAATCAAGAAAGGAAAAAGGTGTCATTTGAACTGGGCGATTGGGTATGGGTGCACCTTTGCAACGAGAGATTTCCCACTCAACAACGGAGCAAACTAGATCCAAGAGGAGATGGTCCATTTCAAGTTCTCGCCAAAGTTGGAGATAGCACTTATAAGATAGATTTACCCGGTGAGTATCATGTTAGCGCCACTTTTAATGTTAGTGACCTCTCTCCCTTTGATGTAGATGATGGCAATAATTCAAAGACGAATCATTTTCAAGGAGGGAGAGATGATGAGACTCCACTTCATCATGGAGGTCAAGATCAAGAAGGAGGAGGCGTGACCGTGTAAGGAAAAGGATCGATGATAAGATCTAGGACCAAAAAGTTTCAAAAAGATCTTCAATTGCTCATAAAACCATGCTTGAGGAAGGAAGAGGGTTGGAAGGTTGAGGAAGCTAGCTAAGAGCTCATTTTGATGACTATTCAAGAAGGACCCCAATAAGAACTCAAGTCGGCAACAAAGACGGACGACATTTGACCAAAATGTGGCATTCCAGCGGACAGTCAACGCCGGCTTCAACCTACACAAAGACGGCCCGAACACAGTGCACAACCGGTGCCGGCTTAAGAGCCCTAGCCGGCGCCGACTCCAGCTTGGGCAGCTGACGACTGCCCAGCGTTTTTGATATTTTCTCTAATTTTTCTCCATTTTAAATATTTTGTAAAGACCTATTAAGGCCCAAAATTGTATTAGAATCTCAGGAATTTCTTATCTAGGGTTAGGGTAGTATAAATACAACTTTTAGTGAGTTAAATACAACTTTTAGTGAGTTAACAACATAATTCACATACTTTATTCAAATTTGAAGAGAGAGTCTTGAGAGGCCCTAGCCTCTTTGTTCATCTTGTTCAAGACCATGCTTAAGGCTTAGTCCTCCTTATGAATGAGTCTATAAAATCTTTTGGATAATCTAATGTGGTTTGTTTCAATGGGTCTTAGTTGTTTTGCTCTTCTAAGGTTTGTTTGAATTCCATTACTTGTGTGCCTATTTTCTCTATTCTATTTGTTCTTGTTTGCCTTTGTTGCTTCAAGGATATTGGGGTGAGATTATAGAACTTTTTACTATTCTTGAGGGTCTTTGAAGCCTAATTCTTCAAGGGTTTGATAGAGGGTAGGTTGTTAGTTTAATTTTCTCCTTTTTGTCTCAAGAAATTCACTGTTTTGGTCCCATGGGATGGGCTGAACTCATAATCAACTAAATCACCCACAACACCAAGAAAAAGCCCATTCAAGATCATATCACATCCTAAAAGTGGGAAGTTGAAACCTAGATATTTAGGACCATTTCCAGTGATCGAGAAGATTGGACCTGTAATATATTGATTGGAGTTGCTAGAAAGATTGGCAGAAATTCATGATGTGTTCCATGTATCTCAGTTGAAGAAATATAACCCTGACTTGGAGCATGTATTGAACGAGGAGCCATTGATTCTACAGCCTGATTTGAACTACGTTGAGAAACCGATTAAGGTTTTGGATCGGAGTGTTAAGGTATTGAGGAGTAAATAGATACCAATGGTGAAGCTTTTGTGGGATTATCATGGTACTTAGGATGCAACATGGGAAACTGAAGATTAGGTGAAGAAGAACTATCCAAACTTGCTCTAAAGGTATAACGCTCTGAATTTCAGGATGAAATTCTCTTAAAGGGGAGAGGATATAATATCCCAATTTGAACCACCATTAGTTCATGGGGAAAGTCATGCATGGCATAGCCTGTTATATTTTATTTGATAAATGTGAACTATTTTGGTAAGGCCTATGTGATTTATGTGCTTGATGTTTCATTGAATTATTTATTTGAGTATAGTTGTGTTATGTGAGGTGGTAGAGTCTTTGTTCTTATGAAGTAGAATTTAAAGCAAAAAAAAAAAAAAAAAAAAGAATGAAGTGACTTAAGTTAGATTTATGGGAATTTATTTGATGAATATTGACACAAGAATTATTGTGAAATAGTGGTTGGAGCTTGGTGTGTATTCTTTGGTGACTTGAGTTTGAATGCCAACTTTTGCAAACCTTTTCCTTTTTATCTTTGATTAAACTATTTTTTCCCCTATTTATTTTCCCCTTGGCCAAAACCCTAGGGCTGTCACCTTGTTATTTTTTCCACCTCCAAGGAAAAAAAAAAAAAAAGAAGTAGGAACATGACTATTTTGGGGATTGTTAAAAAATAATTACGGTAAATTAAATTTCTTAGTTAATATTTTATTCTAACCTTTTAGGAAGTTAAATATTCCAACATCTAGAGTTTCCTAAATACCTTATCCAAGGATTTATTTTGGAAAGAAAAAGATAGAAGCTTTGATTTTGGAAATTAGATTTTATCACCAAAAATAATTATGCGTTAATTAATTATTTTTGCCTAAAATAAATTAGGATATTAACTAAATTATTTCTTGGATTAATAGCCTATTTTCATTGCTTAAACTTTCTGGAAAAACAATAAACCTTAGCTGCCACTAAGGGTTATTTTAATTACTCTCCAACCCTCTAAAATATAGGAATCTACCCTAAGTAATTTTAACCAGCCAAAGTTCCTTTAGGCTAAACAAATAACTAGAAAATTTCTCTCTTCTCTCCTCCCAAATTTTGGCCACTGTAGCACCCTAAAACACAGCCATAAACTCCTATTCATTGCACAATCTTGGCCAAACCAAGAAAAGCAAAAGCTGCCATTTTTCCTTTGTTTGTTCAAGAGTCCAAAACAAGGTGTAATTCTTTCAGACATCAAAACACCTAAACCTAACCTATTCCCTTCGTCAAACCAGCCTCAAACAAACCCTAAACACCCTCTATTGCCCAAAAATTCCAGCTGCCAACCCTCATCCACATCTCGGCCAAAACAGAACCAAAACTCTATCAAAGCTGAAAAGTAACTCTAAGGTAAGCAACTCCTCAACTCTTTATCAACTCCTCTTCAATTCTTCTCATCTTCTTCTCCTAAATCTTGATCAAAAGGGACTGATTTATCCCTATCCCTCATGACCTTCGAACTAAGGAAGCCAAAGGGGAACAATCGACTCTCTCCCTCAAGCGAACCTAAGCAACCACCAAAGGCGCCACATTTGCTCTTGTTGTACTGTCAAAGAGGTAATTGAGGATTAACTCCTTTGATTTAGATTAGGGTTGAATATATAGTGGGGACATTATGCATGAAGCCTAGCATGAAGACATGATTTGATTAGATGGATGAGCTTGATGGTGTAATATAATAAACTAGGCATATACGGCGTTGAATGTGGATAAAAATTGCTATGATGATCTAGATCTATCGTATGTTGAATAAAGATAAGATCTTTTGATAAAGTTAGGGTTAATATATGGAGTTAATGGAAATTGGGTAGGGAAGTCATTTTGTAGATGGTATGATTTGTCTATAAGTATGCATAATGATGAGATGCATGATCATAGGAGGCTATAGGGATGATTTAATGCATTAATCCATCTTGATGCCATGGATGAATTAGATGAATAATATGATTATAGGAATTCATAATGCATGAAAAGATGAGTGAATTCATATTTGATTTCTAGTTATAGAAATATTGATTCTAGATAAGGAAGAAAGTGAAAAAGAGACCAAACATTACTTTGGTTTGTTATTGAGAATATTCAAGTAAGTCCTTGCATAACTGTTTTGCTAAATATTATATGTTTGCAAGTCTTTTGTACAATGATATTGAAATGGTGTCAATATGATGATTGGCATGATGATTGAAATGATGGTTGAAACATGATGAAATGATATTGTGGTATTTTGATACTTAGTTTGAGAACGTGAATATTTTAATCTCTAAAGGATTTTGGTCAAATCTCAACTTTCATACTAAAAATGGTTTCTTTTCTTTTATCCCTAAAACGTTTTGGAAAGCTCCGCAACTCTTCTCGTTTATCCGAGCGTGAGACCAACAGTGAACACCACAAACAAAGCCCATTATGTGATCGTAATATACCATTGAGCCTAAAAAAAAAAGTTCTATAAAATAGCCGTAAACCTGCCTTACTATATGGCACGGAATGTTGAGCAGTTAAAAGGTGTCATATTCACAAAATAAAAGTAGTCGAGATGCGTATGTTATATGGATGTATGGATATACTAGAAAGGATAGAGTTAGAAATGAGAACCATTATAGAAAATGTAGGGGTGACATCTATTGAGGAGGAGATGAGAGAAAACCGCTTGCGTTGGTTTGGACATGTATAGAGAAGACCGAGGGATGCACCTATTAGGAGGATTGAGGGAAGGAGGCAGGATAGGTTAGACAGAGGTGTTAGGATTTGTAGACTCCTAAACATAAAAAATATCCACGAATCCCTTCCAAAGACCAAAGCCAAATGATTAAGTTTGATCTAGGGGTTACATAATTACCACTATATCGCCGTAAGCAAGATCTCTGCTTTTAGATTTTCAGGCGTACGTGCACTTCGAACGATTACCAGACGCTGCAATGTGCGAGCGTCTTTTATCGGATACATACGGCAAAACCAGCTCATTATCTAGGAGTGCTAGTATAACACCCCACGACTACGTACCCTAAAAGGGCGGGAATGTCGCCCCGTCCCGTAGGACAAGGAGTCTTTAGAACGAGGTGTAAAATATAAAGGCAATCTCTAAAGGAGTCAACTTAGATAAATAAAGAAATACATTTATTACATCAGGCTCAACTTGGAGCAAAACGAAATAAACAAATATTGTTCAGAAGTATAAATGACAAAAGTCTCCTAGAACAGCATAGGAAAAAAAAACAAAAGCTTTTACTGTCAAAGCCTCGCTGACTCAGCACAATCTATCTCCTGAAAACATGGTGTAAAATAGTGTGAGAATAAATCTCAATAAGTCCTGTGTGTGCACATGGTGTTCCGAATAGTACGTGTATGCAAAGTGCAAAACATTTGTAGAAATAATTTGGCAAGTCATAAACAATCTCTTTTCACAAGGAGTGGGTTTTTCTCATTGTCACCCTTTGTATAAAATAAATCTTCCACTCAAATAAACAGTCATGTTACCACACGTTGGGCTCCATGAGAACAAAATGGCCAAGGTACCACACTTTGTGCACCTTGTCCGGACCAGATTACCACACGTTGGGCGTTCTGATCAAGGTGAGTGTACAGCTCACCGGATGAGATACTCCTCCATCTCTACACCCAACAAAACCATCCGGGTATCCATGATGGGAAAATAAATAATACCTTACCAGGTACAAATGCTAGCTCAGACCGGCCTGACCAACCAACACTGTTGCCTTTTCAAGCAGAGTTCATCTTCTGGAGGTGGCCTCCTGCCAGAAGACTTACGCTAGCCCTCCAAGACTAGTATTGTTAGCTTACCCTTATTGAGTACTCAACGAACATATCCGTCAATTCCTGATTCACAATATTTCCAAACCTTGGCTTTGTACAACGTGGTGGTTTTTAAAAGAGACTTCCAAAAATTTAAGGAAAAGAATAGTTTTCTTGATAAAATCATTAGTTTGACAAAACCGTTTAAAGAATAAATATCCACGTTTACAACCCAAGCAAACATAGTTCAACAATAGCTTTACAAAGCTTCACAACATAGACTTGCCATCACAACATTTAACCAAAGAGTTTATACAAGGACTTACCATCACAACATTTAACAAAAGAGTTCATGCAAGGACTTACTTGATATGCCTCAGATAAACATGATAAATTCACATCTTGCTTTCCTCAATTATCCTCCTGATCTAAACCAAATAATATCATGATTAGGGTCTCAATTAATTCAAACATGCTTTAATCTCATTTATTTTCACAGCCATTCGCAATCCCCTATTTAATTCTAAGTAAACTATCCAATCCCCAAAGACCATACACCATGGCCCCATGTTTATCCCACTAATAGACATCATTAAACTTTACTTTCGGCATCAAGGGCGGGTATTCCCTTACCTTGCAACAACCGGGTGATGAGGTCTTGATGCTCCTATGGTGGTCGTCCCGAGTTCGCTTGAGAAGAACAGAAAAGCTACCTCCTTTTCTCCTCTTGACCGAAAATTAAAGAAGAAGATGAAATCAGCCTCTATGGGGCGTGATTTAAGGGAAGAAGAAGGAGAAAAGAATCATTAGAGAAAACGGCATCAAGAGGTTGAAAGGATTTTTGCTTACCTTAAGGTGTGTTTGATTTTTGCTTAGAATAGTTGTTGAGTTTTCGAAAATTTGCAGAGAGAATTTGCTGGAATTTTCGTGTAGAATGGAGAGGATAGACGGCTGCTATGATTTATAGTTGGAAAAGATTGGTTTAGGGTTAGATGATGGTGTTTAGAAAGACTCCTAATGGCTTTAGGCTTCTTGGACAGCAAGGCCAAAAATTGCAGCTTGTGGTGTCTCTTCTTGCTGCCGAATTTAGGCGAGTTTAAGGGGAGAAATTAATCTGCAATTTGCTCCCTTGTGCTGGCCAAAATATTGGTCAAGAAAAGGGCTGATTGTGTTCAGAATTTTGGGCTAAACAAGGAAGAGTTTGAGAAGGCTTTGGAGACTAAAATTCTGTGCAAGTGCTGTGTGAAAATTCTGTGCAAGAGTGACGAGTTTTGGACTATTTTGGCTGTTGTAGTTCTGCTGAAATTTCTAGAGAAACAATGAGGGTTTTGGGTGCTGAAAATAGCTTGATCAGTTACGGTTTTTCGATGGGTTGTGTGTGCATAAAATTCTGGTTTTGTGCAGCTAAGGTAATCTGATTTGATGAGGAGTATTTAGGTGTTTTGAGCTAGGGTTTGAAGAGTTGGATTGTACTTAAAGGTGCTGGAATTTCGGACAGCTTGTGTTAACACAAAGCTGCCGAAATTCTCCTAGGTTTAGGAAGAAAATCCTAGTTGAATTAAGGCTGAAATAAAAGTCTGATTTGCTAAGGGATTTAGGATAAGATTTCCTAGCTTTGGAAGAGTTTGAGTTGAGCTAAAGTTCCTCCAAGAAGTGGCGGCACTTGCTGGAATTTTTTTCCAAATTTTTAGCTAACATTCTAGGGTTAAAATCAACAAGGTTTCCTACTAGAAAAATGACTTTTTAATTCCAACTATCCATGGTAACATTCATTAAGCTAAAATCAAGTTGGAATTTTATTTATTAGCTAAGGTTTTTCGAAAATCCTAAGGAAATAAAAGCTGAAAATGAAAAGTGAACTTTGTTCACATCAAAGTCCTTAAATTTAGGGAATAAATATAGAGACTTATTTCCTTGGAATAATGACACTAAAATTTCTCTAGGTTTCCTAGATCTTTTTCGGCCAAGACATGGAAGCTCTAAGGAAAGGAATTTTCAAGAAGAGTAACTAACTTCACAAAAAGTAGGATTCCAACTTGGGTCACCAAAGGAAATCACCAACCTCCCCGCTATTCCAAAACAACTCCAATACTAATTTTTCTACAGTCAGTTCTCACCATCCCCCCCAATACTCATCCTTCCAAGTCTTTGACCAAACCTCCCTTATCCAAATCTTTAACAGTACAGCTATTTCACATCAATCAATTGAAATGCAAGAGCAACGGAAAATTCACATGCATCCATGCAATTAAAGTAATTCTAAGCTACCACATAAAATGCAAAATGCTATGCAATGCATGACTTTTCCCCATAGTCAAAGGTGGTTTTGGGCGGGGTATTACATCCCCTCCCCCTTAAGAGAATTTCCTCCTGAAATTCAGATTTCGTCCCGAAATTCAGATTTTATACCCTTCGAGCATATCCGGATACTTCCATCTTAACCATTCCTCCGTTTCCCACGTTGCATCCTATGCTCTATGATGATCCCGTAGTATCTTCACCATGGGTATCTGCTTATTTCGAAGCGTCTTAATACTCCGCTTTAAGATCTTGACGGGTCTCTCCACATAACTCAGATTTGGTTGCAACTCCAACGGTTCCTCTTTGAGTACATGACTCGGATCGGGGTTGTACCTCTTTAACTGAGAGACATGGAATATATCATGCATCCCGGTTAGACCATCAGGTAGATCCAATCGATAGGAAACCGGTCCAATTTTCTCTAATATCGGGAATGGTCCCAAATACCTAGGACTCAACTTCCCTCCCCTCGGATGTTTCAGGATTCCTCTACTAGGAGTCAACTTCAAGAATGCACGGTCACCTACTTGGAACTCCAGTTCCCTTCTCCTGGAGTCTGCATAACTTTTCTGTCTGCTTTGCGCTGCCCTTAGCCTTTCTCGAATTAACTTGATCTTGTCCGTCATCTCCTGAATGCATACTTCACCAGTCTTCTTAACGTTCCCTTCTTCTGTCCATCCCCAGTATATCGGTACTTGGCATTTTCGTCCGTACAGTGCTTCGTACGGTGCCATTCCGATCGATGCCTGATAGCTGTTGTTATATGCTAACTCCTCATGCGGTAAAGACTCAATCCACTTATCTCCAAAGTCCAAGATACATGCTTGGAGCATGTCTTCCAGTATCTGAATGACTCTTTCGGATTGACCGTCTATTTGCGGATGAGCAGAGGTGCTGAATTTCAGGGTTGTGCCCAGGGACTCCTAGAACATACCCTAGAACCTTGAAGTGAATCTAGGGTCCCTATCCGACACGATGCTCAACGGTACAACATGCAACCTTACAATTTCTCAAGTATATGTCTGAGCCAACTTTTCCATCGAGTCCCTTACGTTGACCGGTATGAAATGCGTTGTCTTGGTCAATCGGTCCACTACCACCCAGATCGCATCTTTGTGTGACTTGGTCATCGGAAGGCCAGTCACAAAGTCCATGGTCACCTCTTCCCATTTCCATTCGGGAATCAGTAACGGTTGTAGTAACCCTGCAGACTTCTTATGTTCCATTTTAACCTTCTGGCACGTCAGGCAGGTTGACACATTCCGAACTACATCCCTCTTCATTCCAGCCCACCAATATTTCCTCTTCAAGTCTTAGTACATCTTTACCTCCCCAGGGTGTATGGTATATTTGCTTTTGTGCGCTTCATCCAGTATCCTCTTCCTTAAGTCTTGGATTACCAGTACACAAATCCGGTCTCAAAAGTATAATACCCCTTTCTTATCGATTCGGAAATCGCTTCCTCCTCTCGCGATCTCTTTCTCCCTGAAAGTTTGAAATTCTGCACTGCCCTGTTGACCTGATACAATTTCCTGGTCCAGATTGGGTTTCAGGGTCAAGTTGCTCACGTAGATCTTCCTCTCTTGCACTTGCGCATCTTTCTCCAGGATATCCTGGACTGCCGACACCTCCTGTATTCTCAAGTGTGCCATTTTCACCTTCCGACTTAGAGCGTCTGCTACCACATTCGCTTTACCCGAATGATAGTTAATAGGGCACTTATATTCTTCTAGGAACTTCATCCACCTACGCTGCCGGAGATTCAAGTTCTTTTGCGTGAAGATGTACTTCAAACTCTTATGGTCCGTGAAAACCTCGTATTGTGCACCATACAAGTAATGTCGCCATTTCTTCAAGGTGAACACTATAGCTGCTAGCTCTAGGTCATGCGTGGGATAATTAGTTTCGTGCGGCTTTAGCTTCCTAGATGCGTAAGCTATGACTTTCCCTTCCTGCATCAGCACAGCTCCTAGTCCTTCCTTGGATGCATCTGTATGGAGTGCATAGGGCTTATCAGCCTCAGGCAGACACAACATGGGTGCTGTAATCAACCTCCTCTTAAGTTCTTGGAAGCTCTTCTCGCACTTCTTACTCCAAGCAAAAACGACACCGTTCTTCAACAGTCGTGTCATTGGTGAAGCTAAAGTGGAGAAATTTTTAATGAAACGCCGATAGTACCCGGCCAACCCAAGGAAACTTCGTATCTCGGTAATGTTCTCTGGTTGTTTCCAGTTAGCTACGGCTTCTACCTTAGCAGGGTCCACCTTGATCCCCTCCTTGGATATCACGTGACCAAGGAAAGACACTGAGCTCAGCCAAAACTCACACTTACTGAACTTAGCGTAAAGTTTGAATTCCCTCAGCTTCTCTAGGACTAACCTTAAGTGCTCTGTGTGGTCCTCCGGATTTTTGGAGTAGATCAAAATGTCATCGATGAATATAACTACGAACTTGTCCAAGTATGGTTGAAAAATGCGATGCATCAAATCCATGAATACTGCCGGTGCGTTGGTTACACCGAACGGCATTACTACAAATTCGTAATGGCCATGCCGCGTGTTGAATGCAGTCTTAGGAATGTCTTCTTCTTTGATCCTCACTTGATAGTATCCTTGCCGTAGGTCCAATTTTGAAAAGCAAGTAGCGCCTTGCAGTTGATCAAACAACTCATCGATCAAGGGTAGGGGGTATTTATTCTTGATTGTTAGATTGTTCAGTCCCCGATAATCGATACATAGCCTCAAGGTTCCATCTTTCTTCTTGACAAACAACACTGGGGCTCCCCATGGTGACGTACTCGGCCGAATGTAGCCTTGCCTTAGCAATTCTTCCAATTGCTCCTTCAACTCCTTCAACTCTGTCGGTGCCATCCGGTTGGGGGTTCTGGATACCGGTTCTGCTCCGGAATTAGATCCACGGTGAACTCAACTTCTCGTTCTGGGGGTAGGGAGGTGAGCTCCATAGGGAACACATCCGAAAAGTCTTTCACCACCTCTGTACTTTCCAAGGTACACTGGTCTTTCGGTTTGTTTAAGAGATATGCCAAATATCCTGTACATCCTTTCTTGAGTAACTTCCGGGCTTTAGCTCCAGCAATAAGAAATTTCAGTTCCTTCGTTCGCTTGCCATTGAATTCAATTACATCCCGTCCAGGTCTCACAAACTGCACCGTCTTGATCTTGCAGTCCACATGAGCTCCGTGTTTCGACAACCAGTCCTTGCCCAAGATCAAGTCATAATCGTCCATGGGCAGGATCGTAAGGTCGGCCTCCAGAATCTCTTTCCTAACCTCAACTCCACAACTTCCCATTTTCTTACCTGCTTCCACCACCTTTCCCAAGGGGGAACTAACTACTTGGCTATAAGGTAGCTCATTTCCTTCCCAGCCCAGATGTGAAGCACATACTTTATTTACATAAGTAGTTTCTTTTGGTGTGGCCTCGTTTCCCACACAGCCGGTAATTCAGGCTGCCTTGCATCGGTCCTTCTACTGGTACTCAAGGCTGCTTGCCCCGATTTCCCCAAGGCATAGAGGCCGCGGGTCGCTTGTTACTTGATGGCCTCATAAGTGGACGATTCGGTTGGAAGGGTCGGTTCACCGGTCGATGCCGATCTTCGTTCTCCGTCTGAGAAGCTGCATCCACAGTGGCAGTGTACAATGTAGGCGGCGATGGGGCCAATGCTTTCCTCAACTCTGGCCTAAGCCCTTTCACGAATTACCGGGTACGCTTCTGCTCCGTGCCTACCAAGCACTTGTAGTACTTGGACAACTGCATGAATCGAGCTGCATATTGGGCCACGGTCATGCCTCCCTGCCTGAGGGTCTGGAATTCGTCCTCCCTCTTCTCAGCCACCCATCGGGGAATGTACTCGGCCCGGAAAGCCTCCGTAAAATCGTCCCACGTCCATTCCTGCTCCTCCTTATCCCAATCACTCCGTACCCGCTGCCACCATGCTCGAGACGGTCCCCTCAGCCGAAAAGCAGCGAACTTCACCATCCTCTCTTCCGAGTACAGCAAAGTAGCGAAGATGTCCTCTATCTGCTCAATCCATTGCTCGGATTTCTCGTCCTGTTCCACCTCCCCCTGGAATGTGGGCGGCTGGAACTTTAGGAAACGCTCCAGAGCCTCATCCTTTCCCCGCGGTGGTTTCCTGGCTGCCTTGTCCACCCTTTCAGTCAAGTTCTGCAGGATCGATGCCATTTTGTCGAAAGCCTGACCCATGGTCACATCTCGTGACCTCTCCGAAGCCAATTCCTGCTCGCGTGGCAAGTGCTCTTCCACATCGGGGGTGGAACGATGCATCTACTCAAATTCCGGGGTGGAGGATGCACTCTCCTACACCGTTCTGCTATGCACAACTGTTCGGTGTCTTGGTGCCATCTTAATCACATTCACTCAGGGTCAGTTAGTTACCAAGGGGGAAAATAATATGCTTAGATGCATGATCAGTTGATAGCAATGTACTTATCTAAAAGAGAATGTGATGATATCGTGCAGGGGTAAATCAAGTAATAAACGAAACTCATGCTTGTCATATAAACCATTCTTTGCAGAAAAGAAGGGGTTATCTCATACGATACCCTTTTTATTTAAAATGATAAATAAGCCATATGAGCCACATGCTCTCTTAAAAGAAATAAACAAACAAAGGTATGCAAATCCCAAAGAAAGAAAAGTAAAAGCTGCTGATCTTCTATGTTCGACTCTCCCTAGTTTCAATAGAAGTATCAGAGTCGTCAGAGGCCAGTTCCACAAGCCACCCCACGGAGCTATCGGGTCTCCCTATGTAGTCCCGTGCGAAACCAACACTCCCACTTGGCTACCCTGACTCACCCTCTCGGCCTCTCTTGGCTCTCATGGCCGTCTCATAGAGCTCATCCAACGCTAATCTAACCGCACCCTTAGGCGCAGGCCTCTCACTCCCTGAATCAACTGGGTCAAACAACCCCTTTCTCCTTAGCATGGCATCTACGTCCAGTCCATATCGGAGTCCACACCCCTTAGGACTCTTTTCCAGCTTCCTCTTTCCCGTATCTACCCCTCCTAGAGCTGACTGCCTAAGGTCTCTCTCTCCCGGGACAACCCCATTTCTCGGCGCATATCCCTCACCACTGGACCCTTTCGGGTTATGGCGAGCAGGGGTCCTATCAACTTCCCCTATCTGTGGGGTCCGGGGAACCTCCATTACCTCCTCATCCTCTCCTGCTACCCCCAGCCATCTCTCCCTCGTTCTCATCGTCTTCCTCATTCCCTAGCTCATCTACCTCTCCCTCACTCAACTCCGTCATCTCCTCATCTCCCTCATCTTCCCCTAAGCTCTCATTGACCTCTATCTTCGTCTCAACCCCTAGGTCGTCTAGCACTGACGGCTCACGCTCTCTCTCTGAATCAGACGTGGGTGGATTAGCTACGGGTAGTGGGGTTGTAACACCCTACGACTACGTACCCTAAAAGGGCGGGGATGTCGCCCCTTCCCGTAGGACAAGGGGTCTTTAGAACGAGGTATAAAGTATAAAGGCAATCTCCAAAAGGATCAACTTAGATAAATAAGGAAATACTCTTATTACATCAGGCTCAACTTGGAGTAAAACGGAAAAAAATAAAATATTGTTTAGAAGCATAAGCAACAAATGTCTCCTAGAACAGATAGAGAAAATAGCAAAAGCTTCAACTATTACATGCCCCGCTGACTCAGCACAGTCTATCCCTGAAAACATGATGTAAAACGGTGTGAGAATAAATCTCAATAAGTCATGTGTGTGCATATGGTGTTTTAAATAGTTCGTGTATGCAAAGTGTAAAACATTTGTAGAAATAATTTGACAAGTCATAAACAATCTCTTTTCGCAAGGAGTGGGTTTTTCTCATTGTCACACTTTGTACAAAATAAATCCTCCACTCGGATAAAAGTCATGTCACAACACGTTGGGCTCCATAAGAACAAATTGGCCAAGGCACCACACTTTGTGCACCTTGTCCGGACCAGATTACCATACGTTGGGCGTTCTGATCAAGGTGAGTGTACAGCCCACCGGGTGAGATACTCCTCCATCTCTACACCCAACAAAACCATCTGGGTGTCCATGCTGGGAATATAAATACCATACCAGGTACACATGCTAGCTCGGGCTGGCCTGACCAACCAACACTGTCGCCTTTTCAAGCAGAGTTCATCTTCTGGAGGTGGCCTCCTGCCAGAAGACTTATGCTAGCCCTCCAAGACTAGTATTGTTAGCCTACCCTTATTGAGTACTCAACGAACATATCCGTCAATTCCTGATTCAAAATATTTCCAAACCTTAGCTTTGTAAAACGTGGTTTCTTTAAAAGCGATTTCTAAAAATTTAAGGAAAAGAATAGTTTTCTTGATAAAATCGCTAGTTTGACAAAACCGTTTAAAAAATAAATATCCACATTTACAACCCAAGCAAACATAGTTTAACAATAGCTTTACAAAGCTTCACAACATGGACTTGCCATCACAACCTTTAACAAAACAGTTTATAAAAGGACTTACCATCACAACATTTAATAAAAGAGTTTATGCAAGGACTTACCGGATATGCCTCAAACAAACGTGATAAATTCACAGCTGGCTTTCCTCAATTATCCACCTGATCTAAACCATATAATATCATGATCAGTGTCTCAATTAATTCAAACATACTCTAATCCCATTTATTTTCACAACAATTCGTAATCCCCTATTTAATTCCAAGTAAACTATTCAATCCCCAAAGATCATATACTACGACCACATGTTTATCTCGCTAATAAACACCATTAAATTTTACTTTCGGCATCAAGGGAGGGTATTCCCTTACCTTGCATCTACCGGGTAATGAGGTCTCGATGCTCCTATGGTGATCGTCCCGAGTTCGCTTGAGAAGAAGAGAGAAGCTACCTCCTTTACTCCTCTTGACTGAAAATTAAGGAAGAAGAGGAAATCAGCCTCTATAGGGCGTGATTTAAGGGTAGAAGAAAGAGAAAAGAATCGTTAGGGAAAACGGCATCAAGGGGTTGAAAGGATTTGTGCTTACCTTAAGGTGTGTTCGACTTTTGGCTTAGAATAGCTCTTATGTTTTCAAAAATTTTGCAGAGAGAGATGTTGCTGAAATTTTCGTGTAGAATGGAGAGGGTAGACGGTTGCTATGATTTAGAGTTGGAGAGGATTGGTTTAGGGTTAGATGGTGATGTTTAGATAGACTCCTAATGGCTTTAGGTTTCATGGACAGCAAGGGCGAAATTTCAGCTTGTTGCGTGTCTCCTTGCTGTCGATTTTAGGGGAGTTTAATGGAGGAAAAGATTCTACAATTTTGCTCCTTTATGCTGGCCAAAATACTGCTCAAGGGAAGGGCTGAATGTGTTCAGAATTTTAGGCCAAACAAGGAAGAGTTTGTGTGGGTTTTGATGACTGAAAAATCCTGTGCAAGCTGTGCGAAATTGCTGAGCAGAAGGAGAAGAAATTCTGGGCTGTTTAGGCTGTAATTCTGTCGAAATTTCCAGAGAAAAGATGTGGGTTTTGGTCGCTGAAAATAGCTTGATCAGCTGGGGTTTTTTGGTGTGTTTTGTGTGCGGAATTTCGGTTGGATTAGGAACACAACAGCTGGCCGAAATTCCTGCACCAAGCTGCCGAAATTCCTGTGCATAAGCTGGACGAATTTCAGTGTTTTTGTGTGAATAAAATTCTGGTTTTGTGCAGCTAAGGTACCCTAAATTGATGAGGAGTATTTAGGTGTTTTGAGCTAGGATTTACAGAGTTGGGTTGTAGCTAAAGATGGCTGGAATTTCGAACAGCTTATGGTGATACAAAGCTGCCGAAATTCAACTAGGAAAAGGAAGAAAAACCTAGTTGAATTTGGATTGAAATAAAATCTGATTTTATCAAGGATTTGGATAGGATTTCCTCTAGTCCTAGAAGAGTTTGGATTGAGCTAAAAGTCCTCCAAGAAGTGGCGGCACTTGCTGAAATTTTTTTCCAGATTTTTCGCTAACATTCTAGGATTAAAATCAACAAGATTTCCTACTAGGAAAAGGACTCATTAAGCTAACATTCTAGGATTAAAATCAAGCTAATATTTTAATTACTAGCTAGGGTTTTTTTGAAAATTCCTAAGGAACACAAGCTAAAAATTAAAGGTGAACTTTATTCACATCAAAGTCCTTAAATATAGAGACTTATTTCCTTGGAGTAAAAATACTAAAATTTCTCTAGGATAGCTAGATTCTTTTTCGGCCAAGACAAGAAATGGTTTAAGGAAAAGAATTTCAAGAGGAGAAACTAACTTCACAAAAGGTAGGATTCGAACTCGGGTCACCAAAGGTAATCACCAACCTCCCCGCTACTCCAAAACAACTCCAATACTAATTTTTCTACAAGAAGTTCTTACCACCCCAATACTCATCCTTCCAAATCTTCGACCAAACCTCCCTTATCCAAATCTTTAACAACACAACTATTTCACATCAATTAATTCAATTACAAGAGCAACGGAAAAATTCACATGCATCCATGCAAATAAAATTATTCTAGCTACCACATAAAATGCAAGATGCTATGCAATGCATGACTTTTTCCCATAGTCAAAGGTGGTTTTGGGCGGGGTATTTTCACAACATACTCTAATCCCATTTATTTTCACAACAATTCGTAATCCCCTATTTAATTCCAAGTAAACTATTCAATCCCCAAAGATCATATACCACGACCACATGTTCATCTCGCTAATAAACACCATTAAACTTTACTTTCGGCATCAAGGGCGGGTATTCCCTTACCTTGCAACAACCGGGTAATGAGGTCTCGATGCTCCTATGGTGGTCATCCTGAGTTCGCTTGAGAAGAAAAGAAAAGCTACCTCCTTTGCTCCTCTTGATCGGAAATTAAGGAAGAAGATGAAATCAGCCTCTATGGGCGTGATTTAAGGGTAGAAGAAAGAGAAAAGAATCATTAGAGAAAACGGCATTAAGAGGTTGAAAGGATTTGTGCTTACCTTAAGGTGTGTTCGATTTTTGCTTAGAATAGTCTTGAGTTTTAGAAAATTTGCAGAGAGAATTCGCTGGAATTTTCATGTAGAATGGAGAGGGTAGATGGTTGCTATTGTTTAGAGTTGGAGAAGATTGGTTTAGGGTTAGATGGTGATGTTTAGAAAGACTCCTAATAGCTTTAGGTTTCTTGGACAGCAAGAGCGAAATTTCAGCTTGCTGTACCTTTGATGCTGGCCAAATTTAAGAGGGATTAAGAGGAGAAAAGTGTTCTGTAATTGCTCCCTAGGCTGGCCGAAATAATGCTCAAGAGATGGGTTGAGTGTGTTCAGGTTTTTGGCCAAAATTAGGAAGAGTTTGTATGGGTGTTGATGACTGAAAAATCCTGTGCAAGCTGTGCGAAAATTCTGTGTAGGAGTAACAATTTCTGGACTATTTTGGGTGTTGTTTTTGATGAAATTCCAGAGGAAAAAAGTATGGTTTTTAGGTGCTGGAATTTGGCTTAATCAACAAAGAGTTTTGGTAGGTTTTGGAGTGCAAAATTTTGTGTGTTTTGGAGTGCAAAGCTGGACGAAAATTCTGTGCATAAGCTGGGCGAAAATTCAGTGATTTTGTGTGAATAAAATTCTGGTTTTATGCAGCTAAGGTAACCTGAATTGATGAGGAGTATTTAGGTGTTTTGAGCTAGGGTTTGAAGAGTTGGATTGTGGCTAGAGATGCTGGAATTTTCGGACAGCTTGTGGTGACACAAAGCTGCCGAAATTCTGCTAGGATAAGGAAGAAAATCCTAGTTGAATTTGGGTTGAATAAAATCTGGTTTTATCAAGGATTTGGATAAGATTTCCTCTAGTCCTAGAAGAGTTTGGATTGAGCTAAAAGTGCTCCAAGGTGGCGGACAAAATCTGGAAAAATTTCCAGAATTTTCCAGCTTAAGGTTTTCGAAAATCCAAGAGAACAAAAGCTGAAAATAAAGCAAACTTTATCCTTATCTAAAATCCTTGAACTTAGGAGTTAAATATGGAGTCTTATTCCTATAAAGGTGACGTTTAAACCCAAAGAAGTTATCTAAGACTTAAGTTAAAATATTTCTCTAAAATAATTAAATAAATAAAAGGATTATGGCTAAAATTCTTGAAGAGGTAAAATAAGATTTTTCCCTAATATATTCCCTAACTCTAATATTCATCAAGAAGAGTTTTATACCAGTTAAAATTCTTCAAAGTGGCACCTCACTAGGGGTTTTTGGCCAAGGCATGAAGAATACTAGAAAAGAAATTCAAAAGAAAGCTTAAAATTTTCAAAAGATAGGATTCGAACTCGGGTCACTAAAGGAAATCACCAACCTCTCCGCTATTCCAAAACAACTCCAATACTAATTTTTTCCACAATCAATTCTCACCACCCTAATCTTCATCCTTCCAAATCTTCGACCAAACCTCCCTTATCCAAATCTTTACCAACACAACTATTTCACATCAATTAATTCAAATGCAAGAGCAACGGAAAAATTCACATGCATCCATGCAAATAAAATTATTCTAGCTACCACATAAAATGCAAGATGCTATGCAATGCATGACTTTTCCCCATAGTCAAAGGTGGTTTTGGGCGGGGTATTACACAGCGGGCCAGTCTCTGACAGCCGATACAACTCTTTTGACCATCCTATAAACAAAAGATAAAAATTAGCACCAGATCAAAATACTTAAGGAAATAGAACCCCATAAGTCAAGTAATTGCCTAAACCTCGCTCTGATACCGCTTGTAACACCCCACGACTACGTACCCTAAAAGGGCGGGGATGTCGCCCCGTCCCGTTGGATAAGGGGTCTTTAGAACGAGGTGTAAAATATAAAAGCAATCTCCAAATGAGTCAACTTGGATAAATAAAGAAATAATCTTATTACATCAGGCTCAACTTGGAGCAAAACAAAATAAAACAAATATTGTTCAGAAGTATAAACGACAAAAGTCTCCTAGAACAGCATAGGAAAAAAAACAAAACAAAAGCCTCTACTGTCAAAGCCCCGCTAACTCAGCACAATCTATCTCCTGAAAACATGGTGTAAAACATTGTGAGAATAAATCTCAGTAAGTCCTATGTGTGCACATGGTGTTTCGAATAGTACGTGTATGCAAAGTGTAAAACATTTGTAGAAATAATTTGGCAAGTCATAAAAAATCTCTTTTCGCAAGGAGTGGGTTTTTCTCATTGTCACACTTTGTACAAAATAAATCCTCCACTCGAATAAACAGTTATAACACCACACGTTGGGCTCCATGAGAACAAAATGGCCAAGGCACCACACTTTGTGCACCTTGTCCGGACCAGATTACCACACGTTGGGCGTTCTGATCAAGGTGAGTGTACAGCTCACCGGGTGAGATACTCCTCCATCTCTACACCCAACAAAACCATTCGGGTGTCCATGCCGGGAAAATAAATAATACCTTACCAGGTACAAATGCTAGCTCGGACCGGCCTAACCAACCAACACTGTCGCCTTTTCAAGCAGAGTTCATCTTCTGGAGGTGGCCTCCTGCCAGAAAACTTAGCTAGCCCTCCAAGACTAGTATTGTTAGTCTACCCTTATTGAGTACTCAACAAACATATCCGTCAATTCCTGATTCACAATATTTCCAAACCTTGGCTTTGTACAACGTGGTGGTTTTTAAAAGAGACTTCCAAAAATTTAAGGAAAAGAATAGTTTTCTTGATAAAATCATTAGTTTGACAAAACCGTTTAAAGAATAAATATCCACGTTTACAACCCAAGCAAACATAGTTCAACAATAGCTTTACAAAGCTTCACAACATAGACTTGCCATCACAACATTTAACCAAAGAGTTTATACAAGGACTTACCATCACAATATTTAACAAAAGAGTTTATGCAAGGACTTACTTGATATGCCTCAGATAAACGTGATAAATTCACAGCTTGCTTTCCTCAATTATCCTCCTGATCTAAACCACATAATATCATGATCAGGGTCTCAATTAATTCAAACATACTCTAATCCCATTTATTTTCACAACAATTTGTAATCCCCTATTTAATTCCAAGTAAACTATTCAATCCCCAAAGATCATATACCACGACCACATGTTCATCTCGCTAATAAACACCATTAAACTTTACTTTCGGCATCAAGGGCGGGTATTCCCTTACCTTGCAACAACCGGGTAATGAGGGCTCGATGCTCCTATGGTGGTCGTCCTGAGTTCTCTTGAGAAGAAGAGAAAAGCTATCTCCTTTGCTCCTCTTGACTGAAAATTAAAGAAGAAGATGAAATTAGCCTCTATGGGGCATGATTTAAGGGAAGAAGAAGGAGAAAAGGATCATTAGAGAAAACGGCATCAAGAGGTTGAAAGGATTTTTTCTTACCTTAAGGTGTGTTCGATTTTTGCTTAGAATAGTTGTTGAGTTTTCGAAAATTTGCAGAGAGAATTTACTAGAATTTTCGTGTAGAATGGAGAGGATAAACGGCTGCTATGATTTAGAGTTGGAGAAGATTGGTTTAGGGTTAGATGATGGTGTTTAGAAAGACTCCTAATGGCTTTAGGCTTCTTGGACAGCAAGGCCGAAAATTGCAGCTTGTGGCGTCTCTCCTTGCTGCCGAATTTAGGCAAGTTTAAGGGGAGAAATTAATCTGCAATTTGCTCCCTTGTGCTGGCCGAAATATTGGTCAAGAGAAGGGCTGATTGTGTTCGGAATTTTGGGCCAAACAAGGAAGAGTTTGAGCAGGCTTTGGAGACTAAAATTCTGTGCAAGTGCTGTGCGAAAATTCTGTGCAAGAGTGACAAGTTTTGGACTGTTTTGGCTGCTGTAGTTCTGCCGAAATTTCTAGAGAAACAATGACGGTTTTGGGTGTTGAAAATAGCTTGATGAGCTGGGGTTTTTCGGTGGGTTGTGTGTGCATAAAATTCTGGTTTTGTGCAGCTAAGGTAATCTGATTTGATGAGGAGTATTTAGGTGTTTTGAGCTATGGTTTGAAGAGTTGGATTGTACTTAAAGGTGCTGGAATTTCGGACAGCTTGTGTTAACACAAAGCTGTCAAAATTCTGCTAGGTTTAGGAAGAAAATCCTAGTTGAATTAGGGTTGAAATAAAAGTCTGATTTGCTAAGGGATTTAGGATAAGATTTCCTAGCATTGGAAGAGTTTGAGTTGAGCTAAAATTCCTCCAAGAAGTGGCGGCACTTGCTGGAGTTTTTTTCCAGATTTTTAGCTAACATTCTAGGGTTAAAATCAACAAGGTTTCCTACTAGAAATATGACTCTTTAATTCCAACTATCCATGGTAACATTCATTAAGCTAAAATCAAGTTGGAATTTTATTTATTAGCTACGGTTTTTCGAAAATCCTAAGGAAATAAAAGCTGAAAATTAAAAGTGAACTTTGTTCACATCAAAGTCCTTAAATTTAGGGAATAAATATAGAGACTTATTTCCTTGGAATAATGACACTAAAATTTCTCTTGATTTTCTAGATCTTTTTCGGCCAAGACATGGAAGCTCTAAGGAAAGGAATTTTCAAGAAGAGGTACTAACTTCACAAAAAGTAGGATTCGAACTCGGGTCACCAAAGGAAATCACCAACCTCCCCGCTATTCCAAAACAACTCCAATACTAATTTTTCTACAGTCAGTTCTCACCATCCCCCCAATACTCATCCTTCCAAGTCTTCGACCAAACCTCCCTTATCCAAATCTTTAACAGCACAACTATTTCACATCAATCAATTCAAATGCAAGAGCAACGGAAAATTCACATGCATCCATGCAATTAAAATAATTCTAAGCTACCACATAAAATGCAAAATGCTATGCAATGCATGACTTTTCCCCATAGTCAAAGGTGGTTTTGGGCGGGGTATTACAGCTAGCGCATAGGGTTTTGAGAGGCTTAATTTTTCTTGGTTATAGAGGCATGAATATTTTTATGAGAAGTCTCTAACAAGAAGATGACTAGGGTTTTCTTTTAAAACTACCCGAACTTATTGGAGTCTAACTCTCATAATATCTTATCATATATTATTTTAAGTTCAAATTAAATTAAAACTGATATGATAAGATTTTGTCATTATCTCAGTAATTTAACTAATTAATTTACCGAGTTAGATTCTTATAATCTGGACATCCTCCAGATACATCGAATGTGGACATATTTCCACATTCATTGTATCTAGTCATTTTTCTAGGTTTAATTAACCTAGACATATTTTCAGATACGTCGAACTTGGTTACCAGAAAAATAACTTAACATGCTCGTTTAATGTGTGACCCTATAGGTTCATTTAACACTAGCAGTGTGTCCAAATCACATTTAAATGGCTCACAAGTTATAAGCGATTTTTAGAAAAACATTATAACTATCCAGGTTAAATGAAGATCAGTGATCTCTTTGAACCAAACCATAACTTTATATTTAGTCATTTTCTCACACGATATCCAGTTTAAGCATAAGGCATGAAGCATGTCATCCTTATTAAGCTTAATCAACTATTTCTTAATCTCAACGCAGACTGTTCAAATAAATGATATCAATATCTCAAATTGATATATTTGAGTACGACCATGCATTTTAGTAGTCTAACTTATCAAGGGGCTTATGGACATCTCTCCCAAAATTGAGAGGGACAAATTCCTTCACTATCAATCATATTCCTCTCCCAGGTTTGTTCTATATCCAACAGTGGTCTAATTTATTATCTGATTAAATACAGCTTTAGATAACGTCAAGATATATAATTTATCAAGTAGGAAACTATGATGAATTTAGGTTGAAGAACTTCTAATATCATTATGGCTAGAAAGTACTTATGACATGTCCCATGAAGTACTTTCACTGTGGGTCATGTCCAATACAATATTTTCTAACATTTATTTATATTTTGACTTAGTATCACATATATCTATGACCAGTAAAATATAGCCATCAAGTCACAAACATACTAATCTTAATTTATTATTATTCTACTAATAATAATAATCAATCAATGATAATTTAAGAATAGTCACTGTATTTGTTACATGTTTTTACTATCAAATCACGTACTTGATGACCACAAAACTAAATACACTATTTATGGAAAGAAATGTCTTGTATTATTACATAATACATAACGATAATAGTATAAGTACAAATTGTTTTAGGGCATATCCCTAACAAGTGGTAAAGGTAGGCCTAAAACAACATGGATAGAGGTGATTAGGAGAGATATATCTGTTAAATTTGAATGAAAGTATGACGGTTGATAAAAGGAAGTGGAGAGAGATAATTCATGTGAATGACCACATGTAGCCTGGTATTGGTTCATATAGCCGACTCCAAATTTCTTGGGACTAAAGCTTAGTTTGTTATTATTGTTGATGATGATGATGCACATTTTTATGAAAAATAGATTCTGTTAATCTAATAGCACTATGCGAAGAGTAGATCCTACTGAATCAAACACAATGAAAGAGACTATTGATCTATTAGCTCTTACTCGATGTTGCTCAGGTTTGAATTTCTAACAGTAGTAATTTGAAAGACAAGAATTGGTTAATTAATCTTACCTTAGCTACAACAAAAGAGTTCCATTGGTGGAGAAGAGGAATCAATTTTTGAAAACCACCAATTTGTTATCAAAATTTTAACGATAAATTTTGAAGGATGAGCTCCATGGTGTCTTCTGTCCCAAGGAAAAGAAATATTATATTGTCATAAAGTAATTGCAGTGTGAAACTACTATATCTTCATGCCCTAATCATCGCTCTTTTGAAGCCTTTCATATTAATATAATTATACTACTACAATAACAACAAACTAAGCCTTAATCCCAAGAAACTTAGGGTCGGCTACATGAACCAATGTCAGGCAACATGTGGTCATCCACATGGATTCTCTCTCGCCACTTCCTTCTATCAACCATCATACTTTCATCCAAATCTAACAAAGACATATCTTTCCTAATCACCTCTATCCATATTATTTTAGGCTTGCCTCTACCTCTGTCTAACCTATCCTACCTCCCTCCCTCAATTGTCCGAACAGGAGTATCCCTCGGTCTTCACTGTACATGTCCAAACCAACACAAGCGACTTTCTCTCATATTTTCCTCAATAGATGCCACTCCCACCTTTTCCCTAACAGTCTCATTTCTGACTCTATCCTTTCTAGTATATCTACACATCTACCGTAACATACTCATCTCAACTACTTTCATTTTTTTAATATGACACATTTTAACTGCCCAACATTCCATGCCATATAACAAAGCAGGTCTTACGGCTGTTTTGTACAACTTTCAATTTAGATTCAATGGTATATTACGATCACATAGAATATCAGTCGCACTCCTCCATTTCAACCAACCTGCCTTAACTCGATGTGCAATGTCACCATCGAGCTCTCTGTCTTTCTGAATAATAGATCCTAGATATCGGAAGCAATCAACTATCGGTATATCTCTACCATCCAAAGTTACTCTTTGGGCTATATTTCTACTACCACTGAACTTGCATTTCATATACTCTATTTTACTCCTAATTCTAAAGCCCTTAGATTCCAATGTCAGTTGCCAGAACTCTAATTTAGCATTTACACCAACTCTAATCTCATCAATTAACACAATATCACCCGAAAACAACATATACCATAGCACAACCTCTTGTATAGTACAGATCAACTCATCCATAGTGGCCACAAAAAGGAAAGGACTAAGCGCTGATCCTTGATGCACCCTAATAGTAATAGGGAGCTTTGCAGTCTCTTCGTCTTCGGCGTAAGTCCTTACACTTGTACATGCTTCCTCATACATATCTTTAATAAGAGTAATATACTTTAGCGATACACCTTTCTTGGCCAGCACCCATCAAACTACTTCTCTAGACAGCTTGTTGTAGGCTTTCTCCAGGTCAATAAATACTATATGTAAATCTTTCTTTCTTTCCCTATAATATTCAATCATCTGTTGTAATAAATGAATTGCCTCCCTAGTGGAATGCCCAGGGATAAAACCAAACTGATTATCTAAAATTTGTATAATACCCTGTAACCTCTGTTCAATCGTTCTCTCCCAAAACTTCATAGTATGACTCATGAGTTTAATCCAACGGTAATTGGCATAATCTTGAACATTCTATTTATTCTGGTACAAAGGAATTAGAATACTCTTCCTCCACTCTGTAGGCATCTTATTAACTCTATATATCTTGTTAAATAGACCTGTTAGCCACGTAATACCTATCTCTCATAAACACTTCCAAACCTCGATCGGTATACCATTTTGTTCCACTATTTTTTTTGGTCTCATCCTTTTAAGGGCATCTCAAACTTCATGCTTCTGAATATGACAAATACACGCACTATTAACCATTTCGTTTGAAATAGCTAGGCTACCCACACTTGGAACTTGGACATGATTGCTATTAAATAACTTATCAAAATAAGACCTCCATCTCTCCTTTATTTCTTCGTTCTTAACCAAAATTGTATAGTTGTCATCCTTTACATATTTCACCACACCGATATCTCTCATCTTCTTGTTAGTGTTTTGCCCTAGAGGCAATCACTTGTACATTGTATATGACACATTTTATTTTAATAAAATGCATTATTTATCTTACAATTTCTTTTGTTTACTTTAAGTAATATAACTGTTCGATAAAGTCCCTAGGACAACACTGTGTTAAAGAAATCATGATAGAGATCATGATATGAGATTCCTACTACACTGGATGGTGTTAGTACTTAAATAGTCCCTAGTCATTGTATTAATGAGATAGGACATCATTAATGCGTTAAGACTAGCATGTGTTAGACTTCCTGATTTGATCAGGCGGTGGTTCTCATAACCGTGAGTATTGAGATACTCAAAGTTAACACATGGATGCTTGTTAATGGAACAAGTTCATTAGATGACCTAGCTTTGAGATAATCACATGAATAACTATTTAGTGCCAGTGATATAATCTCAATATAGCAAACGTGCAAGTATCCTTAGACTTGAGATCTCCAAGGTACTTTGTTTGCTGAGCCTTGTACTTTGATTCCAATCTCCAGAGCTCAATTGAGGGCCACCTATGGGATGGATATTGGGTACATCATGCGGCAAACGAAAGTAGTTGAGAGGGTCAATAAAGGATTCACCACTCCTAATTGTATGGGCAAATATTTCACGGCCACTTGTAGAAATTACTACTTGAAAGTCCTTGGCCAAGGCAATTGTGTATAGGAAACTGTTCCAATGGATACATATCTAGAGTAGTGGGTTCCTAGTACAAGTACTATTATATTCGGGGCAGAATTAATTCTGGAGGGAGTTGGCACTAATTCCGTACTCCAAACCGAATGAGATATTGTATGGTGAAAGGAGTTGATTGCACTGAAGTTTGTTATTGAAGGGTTCATGTCAAGCTACTTGACTTCCTGGACTCTTGGGTGGTCATGATGTATTGCTAGATACTGCTCATGATCTGGGAATATGGGTTTATTAATTGATGAATTAATAAACCAATCCTGATTAGAATTAATAGGATTAATTCTAATTAATTATAGATTATTAATCTCAAAGATGTTTGGATTAATTCATGTTCGCTACCAATTGACTGAGAAACTTAATAGGTCACACACAATAGATGATTATATACTCAAGATATTATTTGATAACATAGTAGGGTTAATTTCGAGAAAGAGAAGTTGTTGTGGACAAATTATAATTCGTTATAATTTATCGTCCAAATTGTAATTATGAGAACTTGATGTTCCCAATTACAATTAGGGAATTCTAATGGGATTAGAATCCCTTGTTTTTGGTAAGGGAATTTCGTGTATATTGGAGAATATACACACGAAAAACCTAAGCTGAAATTGAACACAAAAACCCTAGAGCAAGATACACGAAATCATCCTCTTGTTCTCTCTCTCTCTCTCTCTCGTTTTCTTCTTGAAAGAAAAACCTAGCCGCCATTTTTTTTTTTTTTTTGCTAGCACAGAAATTTTGGTACTTGAGTATTTCTCTGTATGGATTACTATTAGAGATAATCACACTCTGTGATTATAGTAGGTAGACGTTCAACTCATGTGGAGGTTGATCACGAGGATTGCTAGATCGCGCCTTAACTTGAAGAAGAATTTTTGTTCTTCGGACGATCACGCAAAGGTAAAAGCTATTACCTTTACCCTCATTATGTCTTGTTTTCCACACATAGATGGGTCCTAGGAGGGTATCTCATTTTATTTTCCGTTGCACTGTATAGGATACGAGCTTGAGATACCCAACAGTGGTATCAGAGACATGCTATGTGTGGTCTACGGACATTGTTTTGGCATGAAAAATTATTTTCGTGTTTGTCTTTGTTTGCTGTGAAAATCATTTTCACTCGAGTCGAAATCGTTTCGATCTTTATGAGTTAGGTCCGTAGCACAATATGATTGTGTTATAGTCATAGAGTATTTCAGAAAAATGCTTTCTTTGGTGCTGAAAAATTTCTGCAGAAAACGTTTTCTTGCAACATAGATGTTACCCTCTGTTTCATCTTAAATTTTCGTTTTGATTTTGTTTAAACTAACAAATTGGTTGTTGTTTTTAGCTTCGAAATAGAAAATACAGTTGAGAATTGTTCTCACTGAAAATTTGCAAAAGAAGAAAGCACCAGAAATTGTTTCTGGAATTTTTTGAAAATCGCCACCATTGTTGCAGAACACAGGCGGCGCCGGCTCCATTCTGTTCGCAATGTTCGAAAATCGTTTTTGGAAGAAAATTTTTTTTGGAAACCAGAACAGAGTTGGTGACGGCTCCGGCTTCCGAACAGGTGCCGATTCTACTCTGTTTGCGACTTCTAGGTATTTAAAAAAAAAAATCGGAACAAAATTTCGAAAGGGAAAAAAAACCTCATTTGATGAGAGACGGGACCCGAAAGCATTTTCTTAAAATTAGTTTTGAGACAATCAATTTTGTTCTTCAAAATAATGATTTTGAAAATATAAAATTGATGTATTCTCTAAAATGGTGATTTTAGAATTTATTTTATTTTTTCAAAATAGTGATTTTGGAATAATAAAAGTATATGTTTATTTTGTTTAAGCATAGTCAATGGCATGGTGGATGGTTATGGACTAAAACCAATTATATCTGTTCATGCATTTTACAGTTTTGGTTTTTATGAAATAGGGCCTGCGTGTCCTGCCTTCTCTAGAATTCTTGTGTAATTCTCTTCTCATCTAACTCCCCTCGAATGTAACTCGATGTTTTCTCTCTTTAGGAAATTATGTAATTAGTTTACATAAGTTAGATAGGAGTAGAATTATTTTATTCTGGAGATGGAAACCAAAATAAGGCGAGGAGGTAAGACCTTCTACTTAAATCATGCATGAACACATAGGATTAACTATATTAATTTCTTTTAAGGCTCAAAGAAATTAATTTAGGGTAAAGTTCATAACCATACCACGTAATCATTTTATTACCATGATTATCAATTATGTGATTATTGATTATTATGCATGTCATTCAACGAAATCACTAAAAGGAACAAATCTCTCAATTAATATTAAACCTAATTTCTTCCGTTAATATAGTAAGAACGAGAGTCCTTTTTCGAGACCAGATTGTTGGGCAAACCCAAGCCTACTTGACATTGGGCATGTTCAAGCTATGAAATTAAATTCCTGATAAATGGGTCGGGTTTAACTAAATTCTTTATCCCGGTTGGGCAAACTCAAGCATAAAGAAATTTAGAGGAAAAGTTGGGGTAGCCCAAAAGGCTTTAAGATTAAAAGCTGTTAATCACCCAATGATCCGGTAGTTACATATGATGTAATTGGTATTGGATACCTACCAATGAACTCAAGGGTGGCTTGTTGGGCAAATCCAAAGTTATTCTTGAGGAATTTGGATATCGGTCCACTAGGAAAGCTTCTAATGGGCTTTCCGAATCAATAGTGGGGGCTATTGGTTTGAGTAAAATAGTGGAGTAAAAATGCGTTTAATTAAAGTCCTAATTATTTGCATATCATGTGCATATACAATTAGCTAATGCTCTCTATCTTTACATCTAGGTCACTTGCATCATGTCAATGAACTTGAACTTACGTAGCATTTTGGAAACCAACAAGTTAACCGAATCAAACTATCTCGACTGGTATAGAAATTTGAGAATCGTTCTCAAATTGGAAAAGTTGCTCTACATGCTAGATGCTCCTATTTCACCACCACTAGCCCAAGATGCTCATGCTGATGAGCATGCTGTCCACAAGAGGCACAAGGAGGATAGTGATACAGCATCATGTATTATGCTGGCATCTATGACTCCCGAGTTGCAAAAACAGCACGAGCATATGGATGCTCAATCGATCATTTTACATCTTCGAGAGTTGTTTGATGTTTAAGCCAGAACTGAGAGATATGAGATCTCGAAGCAACTATTTCGTTGTAAAATGGCAGAGGGTTCTTCTGTGGCCACTCATGGGCTGAAGATGCTGGGCTTGATGAGGGTTCTTAGAAGAGGGATTCCAATGCAGTTTTAATGGTAGAATCTTCCTCTTCTAAGAAGAAAGTTCAAAAGAAGAAGAAGAAGGCTACCATGAAGCTCAAAGGTGGTGTGAACAAGAAGGACGCCGCTACCAAGGGCCCATGCCATCATTGTGGGAAGATGGGCCACTGGAGGCGCAACTACAAAGCCTACTTGGAGACCATCAAGGACAAGAAGCAGAAGGAGAAGCTTACAAGCACTTCTGCTTCTTCTTCAGGTATGTTTATGATTGAGATAAATACTACCTTTAGAAATGAGATATGGGTATTAGATACTGGATATGGATTTCATTTGTGCAATAACTTGTAGGGACTAAAGAGCAGTAGAAGGCTAGAGAAAGGCAATATGGACCTACGTACTGCAAATGGGGCAAAGGTTGCTGCACTTACTGTGGGGACATACGAGCTGAACCTGCCTTCAGGATTGATTCTAGAACTGGAAAACTATTATTATGTACCAGTTTTAATGAAAAACATTATCTCAGTTACGTGTTTAGACTTATGTGGATTTCATTTAATATTTAAGAATAAATGTTGTTCTTTTTCATTGAATGATATTCATTATGGTTCAGCAACTTTGGTTAATGGTTTATATGTTCTAGACTTGGACAATCCAATTCTCAATATAAACAATAAGAAACCTAAAATAGATAACTCTAACACCTCTTACTTATGGCATTGTCGTTTGGGCCATGTAAACGAAAATTGTGTTTCTAAGTTATATAAGTTTGGTGACTTACGGTCATTTGATTATGAATCATATGGCACATGCGAGTCTTGTTTACTAGGCAAAATGACTAAAACTCCTTTTCTAGGAAAAGGAGAACGGGCCAAGGAGTTATTAGAACTCATACATTTTGATGTATATGGCCCAATGTCAATATAAGTAAGAGGAGGTTATAACTATTTCATAACATTTATCGATGATTTCTCACGATACGGGTATTTGTATTTAATGAAATACAATTCTGAGGCCTTTGAAAGGTTCAAAAACTTTAAGAATGAAATAGAGAAACAACTTGGCAAAAGTATTAAGACTCTAAGATCTAATCGAGGAGGAGAATATTTAAGTCAAGAGTTTTTGAGTTATCTTAGAGATAATAGGATATTATCTTAATGGACTCTGCCACATACACCTCAACATAACGGTGTATCTGAGAGAAGGAATCGAACCCTTCTAGACATGGTACGAACCATGATGGCTTCTGCAGACCTACCAAAATCATTTTGGGGGTATGCACTAGAGACTTCTGTTTATATACTAAACAGAGTTCCGACAAAATCAGTTGATACTACCCCCTTTGAGATGTCCTTTGGTAAGAGACCAAAGTTATCTCACTTGCGAATATGGGGTTGTCCTGCCTTTGTTAAAAGGCCACAGTCAGACAAACTTGATAGTAAGTCTGACAAGTGTTTATTTGTGGGATATCCAAAAGAATCTTTTGGATATTACTTCTATCAACTCTCCGAAAACAAATTATTTGTTTCGAAGCATGCCGTCTTCTTAAAGAAGGAGCACATGCTCAAGTGGGAGTAAGATTGAACTTAGTGAAGTTCATGAAGATCAAATAAACGAGGATCAACCGTCTAACCTCACATCTATTGAGAGAATAGATGAACTTTCTAATACATAAGAACCTCATAGATCTAGTAGGATACGTATGGTACCTGAGAGATATGGATTTCTCATTAGTGACCATAATGACGTATTGCTCATAGATGAAGATGAGCCTACTACCTACAAGGATATTCTGAATAGTTCAGAATCTGACAAATGGCTTGAGGCCATGAAGTCAGAGATGGGTTTCATGTACGACAATCAAGTATGGACTTTGGTTGATCCACCCAAAAGAATTAAACCTATTGGGTGCAAGTGGGTTTTCAAGAAGAAAACGGACATGGATGGTAACTTAGTTACCTATAAAGCATAACTAGTGGCAAAGGGTTATCGTTAACAACATGGTATTGACTATGATGAAACTTTCTCGCCAGTAGCCATGTTGAAATCCATCAGGATACTCCTAGCCATTGCTGCTCATTATGATTATGAGATTTGGCAAATGGATGTGAAAACAGCTTTCCTAAATGGAAATCTGACAAAGGAAGTGTATATAACACAACCTGAGGGTTTCGCATCCAGTGATGGCACAAAGGTGTGTAAGCTACAAAGGTCTATTTATGGACTTAAGCAAGCTTCTAGGAGTTGGAATATCTGTTTTGATGAAACAATCAAAGAGTTTGGTTTCATTCAAAATATGGATGAGCCTCGTGTATACAAGAAGGTTAGTGGGAGTGCAATCATTTTCTTACTGCTTTATGTAGATGACATATTGCTAATAGGAAACGATATACCTATCTTGCAAATGGTTAAAATTTGGTTGACCAAACAATTCTGCATGAAAGACCTTGGTAAAGCAACCTATATTCTTGGAATAAGGATCTATAGAGATAGATCCAAAAGGTTGCTTGGTTTTTCACAATCTACATATATAGATAAAGTGCTAAAGAGGTTTAGCATGGATCAATCCAAAAAGGGATTCTTGCCCATGTCACATGGTGTAAGCCTTTCAAAGTCGATATCTCCCATGACACAAGTTGAAAGGGATCACATGAGTAAGATTCCATATGCCTCGGCAGTTAAATCTATCATGTATGCTATGATATGTACCAGGTCCGATGTATCTTGTGCTCTTAGTTTGACGAGCAGATACCAATCCAACCCTGGTGAGGGTCATTGGCCGGTTGTAAAGAACATCCTTAAGTACTTACGAAGGACTAAGGATATGTTCTTAGTATATGGAGAAGGTGATTTGAAAATAAATGAGTATACTGATGCCAGTTTTCAATCTGATAAAGATGATTTCAAATTACAATCCGGCTACGTGTTTACGTTTTGTGGAGGGGTAATAAGTTGGAAAAGTTCCAAATAAGAGACTATTACTGACTCTATGACAGAAATTGAGTACATAGTTGCTTCTGAAGCAGCTAAGGAGACTATTTAGATCAAGAAGTTCGTGACGGAACTAGGGGTGATTCCTAGTGTTGTTGGTCCAATAACTTTGTATTGTGACAACAACGGAGCCATTGCACAAGCAAAGGAGCCGTGGTCTCACCAACGATCCAAACATGTGCTGCGACGCTATCATCTAATCGAGAGATCATAGATAGGAATGATGTAAAGATAGAGAGAGTTCCCACGGATAAGAACATAGCTGACCCGCTTACGAAAGTACTATTCCAAAAGAAACATGATTGTCATGTTGAGTCATTCGGTATTAGATACATGAATGATTGGCTCTAGTGCAAGTGGGAGTTTGTTAGTGTTATGCCCTAGAGGTAATCACTTGTACATTGTATATGTAATACCCCACGACTACGTATCCTAAAAGGGCGGGGATGTCGCCCCTCCCATAGGACAAGGGGTCTTTAAAATGGGGTATAAAATACAAAGGCAACCTCTAAGAGATTCAACTTAGATAAATAAATAAATACTCTTATTACATCAGGCTCAACTTGGAGCAAAACGAAATAAAAATAATTAATCGTTCAACAGCTTAAACAACAAACATCTCCTAAGCAAATATGACAATAATTAGAAAAGCTTCAACTATCAATGCCCCGCTGACTCAGCACAGTCTATCTCCTAAAAACATGATGTAAAATAGTGTGAGAATAAATCTCAGTAAGTCCTGTGTATGCATATGGTGTTTAAAACTGTACGTGTATACAAAGTGGAAAACATTTGTAGAAATATTTGGCAAGTCATAAATAATTTCTCTTTCACAAAGAGTGGGTTTTTCCATAATCATACTTTACACAAAAACAATCATCCACTGGAATAAACAGTCATGTCACCACACGTTGGGCTTCATGAGAACAAAATAGCCAAGGCACCACACTTTGTGCACCTTGTCCGGACCAGATTACCACACGTTGGGCCTTCTGATCAAGGTGAATGTACAGCTCACCGAGTAAGATACTCCTCCTTCTCTACACCCAACAAAACCATCCGGGTGTCCATGCCGGGAAAATAAATAATACCTTACTAGGTACACATGCTAGCTCAGACCGGCCTGACCAACCAATACTGTCGCCTTTTCAAGTAGAGCTTATCTTCTGGAGGTGGTCTCCTGCCAGAAGACTTACTCTAGCCCTTCAGGACTAGTATTGTTAGCCTACCCTTATTGAGTACTCAACGAACATATCCATCAATTCTTGATTCACAATATCTCTAAACCTTAGCTTTGTAAAACGTGGTTTTCTTTAAAAGAGATTTCTAAAAGTTTAAGGAAAAGAATAGTTTTCTTGATAAAATCGTTAGTTTGACAAAATCGTTTAAAGAATAAATATCCACGTTTACAACCCAAGCAAACTTAGTTCAACAATAGCTTTACAAAGCTTCACAACATAGACTTGCCATCACAACATTTAACAAAAGAGTTTATGTAAGGACTTACTTGATATGCCTTAGATAAACGAGATAAATTCACAGCTTGCTTTCCTCAATTATCCTCCTGATCTAAACCATATAATATCATGATTAGGGCTTCAACTAATTCGAACATGTGCCAAACTCATTTATTTTCATAACAATTCACAATCCCCTAAGATCATATACTATGACCATATATTCAACAAGGTAATAGACATCATCTACTACCTTAAACCTTAATTCCGGCATTAAGGGTAAGTATTTCCGTACCTTACAACAACTGGGTAGCAAGATCCCGATGCTCCTATGGTGATTGTCTCGAGTTCGTTGGATTAGAAGAGAAACGTTGTCTCCTTTTTCCTTAGTTATGACCGAGAATTCATAAAGAGATGAAATCAGCCTTGAGATGGCGTGATTCCAAAGAAGAAAAGGAAGAGAATTGATGGAAGAAAGGAATCAAGAAGTTGAGATGGTTTTTGCTTACCTTGGAGGGTGATCGGTTTTTGTTAGGTATTGTTCTTGAGGTTTTCGAAAATTTGCTGTGGAGTTCTTGCTGGAATTTTTGTGTAGAATGGAGAGGATAGACGACTGCTATGATTTAGAGTTAGAGAAGATTGGTTTAGGGTTAGATGGTGATGTTTAGAAAGACTCCTAATGGCTTTAGGTTTCTTGGACAGCAAGGCCGAAAATTGCAGCTCACGAGTGCCTTCTTGCTGTCGACTTTGAGAGGGTTTAAGGGAGAAAATATTCTGCAATTTTGCTCCCTTGTGCTGGCCGAACTATTGCTCAAGAGAAGGGCTGATTGTGTTCAGAATTTTGAGCCAAACAAAGAAGAGTTTGCGAAGGTTTTTAGGGCTGAAATTTCTGTGCGCGTGTAGTAGTTTTGCTGTGCGAAATTGCTGAACAGGAGAGGAAGAATTTTTGGACTATTTTAGCTGTAGTTCTGTCAAAATTTCCAGAGAAAAAATGAGGGTTTTAGGCACTGAAAAATAGCTTGATCAGCTGGGGTTTTTCGGTGTGTTTGTGTGCAGAATTTTGGTTGGAATAGGAGTACAAGGCTGGCCGAAATTTTCTGTACAAAGCTGTCGAAAATCCAGGTTTCTTAGCTGGCCGAAATTCTGGAATTTATGTGAGTAAAATCTGGTTTTGCACAGCAAAGATAATCTGAATTGATGGAAGATGTTTTAGGGGATTTGAGCTAGGGTTTGAAGGGTTGGATTGTACTTAAAGGTGCTGGAATTTTGGACAGCTTGTGTTAACACAAAGCTACCGAAATTCTGCTAGGTTTAGGAAGAAAATCCTAGTCGAATTAGGATTGCAATAAAAATCTGATTTGCTAAAGGATTTAGGATAAGATTTCCTAACTTTGGAAGAGTTTAAGTTGAGCTAAAATTCCTCTAAGAAGTGGCGGCACTTGCTTGAATTTTTTCCCAGATTTTTAGCTTAGGTTCTAGGGTTAAAATCAACAAGGTTTCCTACTAGAAAAATGCTTCATTAATTCCAACTATCCATGGCAAGATCTATCTAGCTAAATTCAAGTTGAAATTTTAATTATTAGGTAGGGGTTTTTTGAAAATCCTAAGGAATAAAAGTTGAAAATTAAAAGTGAACTTTATTCACATTAAGGTCCTTAAATTTAGGAATAAATATAGAGACTTATTTCCTTGGAATAATGACACTAAAATTTCTCTACGTTTGCTAGATCTTTTTCGGCCAAGACATGGAAACTCTAAGGAAAGGAATTTTCAAGAAGAGAAACTAACTTCACAAAAGGTAGGATTCGAACTCGGGTCACCAAAGGAAATCACCAACCTCCCCGCTATTCCAAAACAACTCCAATACTAATTTTTTCTACAATCAGTTCTCACTAGCCCCCAATACTCATCCTTCCAAATCTTCGACCAAACCTCCCTTATCCAAATCTTTAACAGTACAACTATTTCACATCAATTAATTCAAATGCAAGAGCAATGGAAAAATTCACATGTATCCATGCAAATAAAATAATTCTAAGCTACCACATAAAATGCAAAATGCTATGCAATGCATGACTTTTCCCCATAGTCAAAGGTGGTTTTGGGCAGGGTATCACAGTATATGACACATTTTATTTTAATAAAAGGCATTATTTATGTTACAGTTTCTTTTGTTTACTTTAAATAATATAACTGTTCGATAAAGTCCCTAGTACAACACTGTGTTAAGGAAATCATGATAGAGATCATGATATGAGATTCCTACTACACTGGATGGTGTTAGTACTTAAATAGTCCCTAGTCATAGTATTAATGAGATAAGACATCATTAATGCGTTAAGACTAGCATGTGTTAGACTTCCTGATTTGATCAGGCGGTGGTTCTCATAACCGTGAGTATTGAGATACTCAAAGTTAACACATGGATGCTTGTTAATGGAACAAGTTCATTGGATGACCTAGCTTTGAGATAATCACATGGATAACTATTTAGTGCTAGTGATATAATCTCAATATAGCAAACGGCAAGTATCCTTAAACTTGAGATTTCCAAGGTACTTTGTTTGCTGAGCCTTGTACTTTGATTCCAATCTCCGGAGCTCGATCGAGGACCGCCTATGGGATGGATATTGGATACATGATGAGGCAAACAAAAGTAGTTGAGAGGGTCAATAAAGGATTCACCACTCCTAATAGTAGGGGCGAATATCTCATGGCCACTTGTAGAAATTATTATTCGAAAGTCCTTGGCCAAGGCAATTGTGTATTGAAAACAGTTCCAATTGATACATATCTAGAGTAGTGGGTTCCTAGTACAAGTACTATTGTATTCGGGGCAGAATTAATTCTGGAAGGAGTTGGCACTAATTCCGTACTCCAAACTGAATGAGATATTGTATGGTGAAAGGAGTTGATTGCATTGAAATTTGTTATTGAAGGGTTCATGTCAAGCCACTTGACTTCCTGGACTCTTGGGTGGTCATGATGTGTTGCTAGATACCACTCATGATCTGGGAATATGGGTTTATTAATTGATAAATTAATAAACCAATCCTGATTAGAATTAATAGGATTAATTCTAATTAATTATAGATTATTAATCTCAAAGATGTTTGGATTAATTCATGTTTGCTACCAATTGACTGAGAAACCTAATAGGTCACACACAATAGAGGATTATATACTCAAGATGTTATTTGATAACATAGTAGGGTTAATTTCGAGAAAGAGAAGTTGTTGTGGACAAATTATAATTCGTTATAATTTATTATCCAAATTGTAATTATGAGAACTTGATGTTCCCAATTACATTTGGGGAATTCTAATGGCTATTTTTGGTAAGAGAATTTCATGTATATTGGAGAATATACACACGAAAAACCTAAGCTGAAATTGAACACAAAAACCCTAGAGCATGATACACGAAATCAGCCTCTTGTTCTCTCTCTCTCTCTCTCTCTCTCTCTCTCTCTCTCTCGTTTTCTTCTTGAAAGAAAAACCTAGCCGCCATTTTTTTTTTTTTTTGGTGCTAGCATAGAAATTTTGATGCTTGATCATTCCTCTATGTGGATTACTATTAGAGATAATCATACTCTGTGATTATAGTGGGTAGACATTCAACTCACGTGGAGGTTGATCACGAGAATTGCTGGATCGTGCCTTAACTTGAAGAAGATTTTTTGTTCTTCGGACGATCACGCAAAGGTAAAAGCTATTACCTTTATCCTCATTATGTCTTGTTTTCCACACATAGATGGGTCCTGGGAGGGTATCTCGTTTTATTTTCCGCTGCGCCGTATAGGATACGAGCCTGAGATACCCAACACTTCTTCTCTCTATAATGCGCCAGTCTATATATATTCTTCTCTCCATCTTTGGTATCCAACTTTTCATATAAATCCTTGTAAACTATGGGTCTTGCTTTTCTAACAGCTTCTTTAGCTTTTCTTCACGCGACCTTGTATTTCTCAAAATTCTCATCACTCCTGCACTTCCCTAAGTTTCTATAGCACTCTCTGTTACTTCTTATGGCTTCTTTCACTTTGTTGTTCCACCACGACATGTCCTTGTTTAGAGGTACTCTTCTTTTAGATTCACCAAGTACTTCCTTTGCTACTGTCCTAATACATTGAGCCATCTTTCTCCACATAGTATCTGGATCCGAATCCCTATCAGAAGACCAGTCATCCGCCTCAACTACCTTATCGATAAAGGCTATTCTTTCATCCCCCTGTAGCTTCCACCACTTGATCCTAGGGTCAACCCAATGATTTCGTTGCTTACTCTTTTTTCTAAAATTAAAATTGAGGACCAACAGCCTGTGTTGTGTAACTGCACTCTCGCCTGGAATAACTTTACAGTTTGTATAACCACTACGAAACCTACGCCTCATAATAAAGAAGTCTATTTAACTGGCATTTAACCCGCTTCTAAAGGTCACGAAGTGAGAATCTCTCTTCTTAAATCAGGTGTTTGCTATGGTCAAATCATAGGCCAAGGCAAAGTCAAGAATAGTAGTTCCTACTTCATTTCTAACTCCGAAACCATGACCTCCTACTTTTATTAGTACTAACATGTCCGTTTAGATCACCACTAAGAAAAAGCTTTTCTGCATATGGTACACTCTATACAATCTCATCTAAATCATCCTAAAACTGTTTACTAACCGAATCTTTGAGTCCCACTTGTGAAGCATACGCACCAATAATAGTAGTAATTTTGCCGCTAATCATGATCTTGATACTCAAAATCCTATCATTCTTCCTCTGTACTTCAACCACATTATCAATAAACTTGCGGTCAATAATAATCCTGACTCAATTTCTATTCCTAACTCTACCTAAATACCAAAGATTATAACCCCAAGGTGCTACTACCCTCGCCTTCTTACCTACCCATTTGGTTTCCTGAAGACACAAAATGCTAATCTTTCTCCTCTATATAACCTCAACTAATTCTGTCAATCTACCAGTTAAAGATCCTATATTCCATGTAGCTAGATAGATCCTATCACTAAGGACTATTTTTTTTACCCTACTCCCTTGCATATTTGACACCGTATCCGGGGATCGACACGGCGCCTTACTTTCGGGCAACGACCTAGCAATGCTCGCATATATATCACTACACTTGAGTTTAGGAAGTGCGGTGTGTTGCTGAGTAGGGAATGCCCCTATAAAGTCAATCGATTGGTTCATATCATGAATGTGACTATATTTTACGCTAGCCATCACAAGTCTTATCTCAACTCTCTTTCTTTATCTGGGCTTAAGACCGACAATAAATACCGCAGACAAAGCCCGTAGCACTCACAGCCGGAGTTTATAATTATATTACTATAAATGATAATATAGAGATTTGGTGTCATTCTTCCATTCCACAACTAGGATGATTTGCTATGGTAATGCACAATGTTTCGATCTCTACTAGTGAGAAAGTATAGAACTTTGGTGAGAAATCGATATGTATGTTGACAGTTGACAAAAAAATAAGGATCTCGAACTTTAAAGATTATAATTATACAATAAGAATTAACCTTAGATTTATAGTATAAAATTTGAGGCCAAAAAAGGAAACTGATATCGGATCTTAGCTTTAATGAAAACCTAACAATAGAAATCCTTGTCTCCTTTTGATTGTCAAAGAAAGTGAAGCATAAAAAGTAATTGTATTACTCATAAATTCAGCGTTTAGTTTATTATGTATATTTTGAAAAAAAAATAATCTAATTCCTAAGATTTGATAAAATAAATATAAAATATTAGGAAAATAAATCATTCCTGAGAAAGTGGTATGTGATTCTTTTTGCAGAATTTTAACAATAACAGATAACAAAATAAAACATAAAGAAAAATAAAAGACTTAAAAATTTTAAAAGGTCAACATTTCGGCTAAATATATGATTGTAAAATTTTGATTTAAAAGTCATATTATGATCGTATAATTTATATGAGAATAAATTTTATTAAAGTTTTTGTAAATATTTTAATTTGATAATAACTAAGTGTTATTTTTTATTAATATTAAAATTTGAACTCAACATAAAAATAATTATAATATCGAATAAAATAAAATAAAATCGTATTTAAAGATGTAAGAACACTATGTATGTGATTTTCATTTACAATAACAATTTGAATGAAAAACAATTAAATTGTACAATGATATGATACATATTTAAAAATAATTTTAAAAATTTAATCTATAATAACTTTTCATCAATTTTTTGGAGATATTTCAAACAAGGAAAGATAATCTATTTGAAATCATATATTCTGCGGATACTTTCCTAAAATTTAGATTTCATAGCATTAGTTTCTTGTATGCGAATCAAATTATGCTTGAGATTTTTAGAAATTCTATACAACTAGAGGTATGTAATTCGTTCCTCATATGTCTTTCTTAGTCTATGAGAACAGGTTAGAGTTTGTCATTCAGCTTCCTGCACTGCTAGCGATAGGAGAGCTTAATGGATGCCTTTTCATAGCTAAAATGAAGAAATTAGATGCGCTTTTTACTTTTATTTTGACTGAAGTGTTTTTAAAGTTTCTTTATAGGGAGAATCCATAATTGTTTCACTACTGCTATACCTAATCTATTCTAAATATGATAAATTAACTAGAGCAATAGATTATTATTCCCTACTAACTTTTAGTTTTTTCAACGCTTCGAAAATTCTGTTACATTGCCTGTTATATCCTCTGTCTTATTCCTACTATGAAGCCTCCTTCTCTTTTTAATGTTTAATTATTAAATGTCTAGCTAGTTACTAAACTAATAGAACCTCCTCCTTTTTTTAATGTAAATTATTAAAAGGCTAGTTAATAAACTAACTGTTTTTTTAATTAATATATAAAAAAGAGAAAATCGTGAGAAAGAAGGAGACGTCAGAAAAAGGGAAACTTGAGATAAGAGAAAAAGGGGAACCTAAATGATTAGATTAACATTGTTAATATAGTAATAAGGTTTTTAATAATTAAATATTAAAGAAAAAATATTTAAAAAATAAGGAAGTTTTATAATAAGAATATCACAGAGAATTTTATAGGTAATATCATAAGGGATTCAAAACAGTTATCTAGAGCTTATTTTAATCTAACTACCAATTTTATTCTACCTACGGATTATACTTTTTCAAAAAACCTTTTTCTTGCTGTCCTACCCATTGTTATACTTATTCATTAACTATATAGTTTTTCTAAGATTTTAATTAAGAAAACTTTCTTGTCACAAGGACTGAAAAAGAACCAAAAAAAATTTAGGATTAAAAAATTAAGAAAAAGATATAAGATTAAGTTATTATAAGTAAAATAAATTTGTATTGTACTACCGATTTTTGGGCAATGGGTTGAAAAAAAAAAATTAGGATTAAAATTTTGAAAAAGAATTTAGAACTATATTACAACAAGTAAAATAAATTTAGAACTACTATGCAAATTACTCTTTCCTTAATCAGCTGTCAGACGGAGTTAATAAATACACACCTATAATTTAACTCTCACCTATGCAGCATATGTTTTAGCTTTGTATTTCTTCTTTTTTTTTTTAACCGCCCATTTTTATTTGATTCCAGCAACCATTCTATCAAGTTTTGAACTTCTTTCTTTTTTTAATCCTAGTACACATTATTCAGGTCTTTTTTGTTTGTGATATATCAAAGTATTATAATAATTATATTGATGTAAAGAATATTTGTAAATGGCATTCATAATTTATTATTCAATTCCCTAATTAGGGTTCATGATATCCTGTTAGGTGTCCCCTGTAATTTACAGAATTTTTGAATATATTTTGAAAGTGCATTCAATTATTAAAAATGTTCCACAGAATTTTAAAAGTATTCAATAATATTTCAATCGCTAATTTAGTAATGAACTAAGAAATCACACACAATAAGAGCTGAAGTTCATGTATATTCATAGAATCAGTGTATATTTAATGTAGAACAATATTATTACATTTCAAAACTTATGCTATAATTGAAACAATTGAATTAATTATACTTTAAATAAATATAAAGATTATTTATTTTTTGAATCAAAATAATAATAGCTTAATTAATTATTCGAACCTAAAAGGAACTAGAAAATATTAGAGTTTTTGAAATTTATCCGTAAATACTTTTTATTATGGGTTTTGTACATAGAATAAACAATCCCGGTGACCCTCTTAACACCCCTCCATATACATAGCATTAACCAGTTTGGGATGTCATCCCTTCTATTGACAAAGGATATTTATAACTACTAATTGTACTAAAAAAATAGATACAAAATTTGGGGTTAGAAAATTTCGCAAAAGTTAACTTAGAATATATCATTCCATAATTCGTAACACTGACATCTAAACATTACATTAAGTCGACAAAACCATAAGGTTTCCCAACAATTCATCTTAAATAAAATTATTAACAAATCCAATGCCAATATCAAAGCGTAAATAAGTCAATAAATCTAAATCTTCAACATACCAAAGTTATACAGTCATCTAAATAAAATTATAATATAGAAATAATAATAATAATAATTAGAACTACAAGATTTTGGTCCAAATACAAATATTTTAACAATCAGATAACCGCCTTGCTAACCTTGCCTCAGCTCAGAAATTCTGAAAACATGACCAAGGAGGGTTAGATTTTTTTTTTTTTTTTGGGGAGGGGGGGGGTGTGGGGAGATGAAAATCCACCAATGTGCTGGGGGTTAGGCAAGACCCCTACTAGATTATTGAAAAGAAATATCAAAAGTTACATGGAGGGAGGCATAGGACTTGACCTTCAAGCAATGTGTATATATATGCTTCGTTCTAAAATTTTACAGCCTGTAGCTATCTAGTGTACAAAGTGTAATACCCATCACTGAGTAATTATTGAATGTAAGAATTATTTGATGAGAAATCTATATATATATATATATATATATATAATAGGAGATGCGGAAGTTTCTGAGAGAGCCACTTGGCATTGTTCTGTGCGGCCACTTGACACTTTGAAACCTTATCAAACTCCTAATTTCTGCAAAGAACAATGAACTTTCGTTTTGATAAGGTTCATTATATTCAGTACATCTGAACAGACGAAGATTCATTGGACCATTCATTTTTAATCACATATTAAATAGTCCCCAGCAAAGACTATACACAACACAGCCCTTCGGCGCTTTTGCAACTCAACTCACTGCCACTATGCCTCCCTCACCAACCCCGGACCACCCCAATTCTCCACCTAGAACTCGCCTCCTCGCCTTCTGTCATAGGTCAGATCTCTCTGCTGTTTTCTATATTTATTTGCAAATACATTGTCACCAGTTCATTCCCCCATATGTTCCATGGACTCTTTGCTTTTCTGGATGAGAAGAAATGCGTCTTTACCATGGTAATATAACATTTTTGCTCTCTTTTTGGTTGCTTCTAGACAAAGTTACAGGGCAGTACAAAGTTGAAGAAAATTTTACAGGAATCTAAGGACACTGTCATCGAGTCAGATATAAAGAACAGGATGCAACCTCTGAAGGACCAACTTGCAAGCACAATTAGCTATCTGCTTCTTCCATGGATATATATGAACAACGGGGGTTGGACTTTGTTTAACATAACAAAGTTATACCCTGTGCATTCTAAACAATAAATTTTACTCCCGTGCAACGTATAAGTTATCAACCTAGTATATATGAATATTTAAAAAAAATTAGAAAAAGGAAGAACCCACTAAGTAATGGCCCATTATAAGGAAGAGAAAGAATATATTAAATCTTAATAGTAGATGGCCCATTAGGCCCACTATATTAATCTTGTGTAGTGGCTTACACCATTTAATAAATCCTTTAGATATTTTAAGACCATGAGTAAAAGGCTCATTGGATTTTACATGATTAAAGAAGCTTCCCATATCTTCTATCTTCTTCCATGATTTTCCTATAACTTCTAAACTCTTCTAAAATTGCCAAGTCATAAATGAAACAAGATAAAAAAGGGAGAAGAAAGAGGAAAAATGAAATCAGGAAAGAAAGAAAGAGAAACCGAAAGGAAGGGACAAGAAAAGAGAAGAAGGAGGTGACACTTTTGAGATTTGATCCTTACTCAATCAAGTAGGTAAGACTTTTCCCTCTAGAATTGAAGTTATTTTTATGTATAACAAGGATTGTTTTTATATGAATTTTGATGCTTGAATCCATGTAAACTTGGAAGGAAGTTATGGTAGAAATTGTTGTTTGTGTAATGGTGACAATCGACTGCTAAGGAAAAAGTATTTGTTGTATTTTGAAATTCTATTGGATGTGTTTGAAGTGACAAAGTGTTGAGAATTGGCTTAAGGAAAAAAATAGTAAAGGAGTTTATGGGAAAAGAGAATATAAGCTATCTATTATTGGAGAAAAGCAAACTAAATGATTTTGTTTGGTAATTTGTGAGCTTCCTTTGAATTGAGATGGCTGAAATATTAAGAGAAGCTTGGAGTAGACTTTGTGGGGTATTTGTAACACCAATCGCAATAGGCCATGTCTTCGTGAGATGTCGCACTATGTAAATTCCCAAACAAATGGTCTTTTTAACGATCAATAAGTTAATACTCAGCGGAATTACACTGTAACTTTAAAATAGAGAATTTATTCATAGCAAAATTCCATAATACATGAATTTTGAATCCTTCTTACAATATATCATATAATATATCATATTGCCTATTTCTTTATCATCATACTTCCGTTTTGTACTCTAATCACCAACTTGTACCATAAGGCCTTAAAACATGTAGGAAAATGTGTGAGTGCTAAATGCTCAGTAAGCCCCATTTGTACTCGTGATTTTTAGAGAAAACAGGTTTCATGGTATTTTCTCAACAAGACAACTTGTAAACATATATGAGATCTCATAATTGATATTGATGCACAACGAACATTTTTCTCACATGGATATTAATGGCTCCACACAAAAATTACTAGTCCCATAAAATAAAAATATTGGTCTCAATGACCCAGATAGGAGTTATAATCCTACCACCTTTATTTGGTCTCAATGACCCAGATCGTGTTTACAATCCTACCACCTTTAATTTTGTCACAACGAAAATGAACCCAATAGGGCTCAAAATATCCATGCTTCATAAAATTATCAAATAGGCACATGTTTATATTTTAAAAAAAAATCTCTTGCCAAACGGTATTTGTAAAATAAAAAGGAAACTCACATATATTTTAGAAAATCACTAGACATAACAGTATTTATAAAACAAAAAGGACTCACTTTATCAAGCTAATTTTTTTAAGCAATCAATCCTTTAAAGTTCTAATTTTTCTTTCTCTTTCCTCTCTCTTCTTCTTCCTTCTTTTCCATTTCTCCCCTTTCTCCTTTCTCTTCTCCTTCTCTCAGCCTTCCTATCTCGTCCTTCCTTTTTGTTTTCCTCTTCTTCTTTCTTTTTCTTCTCTTTCTTTGTTCTTTTCTTTATCTCTTCCTTTCTTCCTCTAATTTTGGTCCTCTCTCTCCCTCTTGCTTCTCATCTTGTTCTTCTCCCTACTCCCCTATTTATAGGTGTTAAAGAAGCTTAGGTGAGAAGCCTTGCTTATGTAATATACTTGAGTAAGAAACTTATGTAGGAAGTAATGAAATATGATTGGAACACATGGAAGGTGACTCTTTGCTTCTAGAAACCGCTAGAGACGCTTGGATGATAATTCACCTAGTCTAGAATATCTTGGAAGTTGTTAGAAATTAATAAAATAATATAGAAGCTTATGGAATAAGATAGAAGGTATAGGTGGCAATTCTCTAGAATATTTTGGAAGATATAAAAATATTATGGAAAGAATAAACTATCAATTAATAATAAAACTAATGCAATAAATATTTAAAATTTGTAAAAGTAGTAAAAAATGGTCATCACATAATTAATGAAGCATTAATGAAATAAGTCACCTCACCTTATCTTTAGAAAAGTTGTGGGCCCCACATAATTAATATTAAGGTTACTTATCAAAATCGAATTTGTCTTCTTAATATAAAAATAGAGTAAGTAGCAAAATTGAATTTGTCTTCCTAAAAAAAATAAAATATATAATATTTTCTTATCAAATTGAATATATAAAAAAATATAATATAATATAATATAATATAATATAATATAATATAATATAATATAATATAATATAATATAATATAATATAATATAATATAATATAATATAATATAATATAATATAATATAATATAATATAATATAATATAATATAATATAATATAATATAATATAATATAATATAGTATAGTATAGTATAGTATAATATAATACAATATAATCTAATCTAATCTCTATGAAATATATATATTTTTATCAAATATAATAGATATAAAATATATTTTGCATAAAATATTCATTTAATAAATAATGACTTTCTTGAAAATAAAAAAGAATAGCTTTATAAAATTCATGAAAATTCTCAAAAGATCAAAGATAGTAAAAATAGCCTATTTTGAGAAGGCTTAGCGCAAGATGTTACAATCTCCCATCTTTTAAAAAATTTCATCCCCGAAATTCGAAAATACTTGCAACATCATTAATCTAAAACCTCTTTCAAACCACTAACCAATAATATCACTTAAGATATCAAATTTAAAATAGTCACAAAATCAATATCTTCTATCCACCTAACTCTTTGAGACTAATTAAACTCCCAAAATCATTCACCTAAAATCTCTTATACCATTTTCTCTAATATCAATTTCTCCCAAAATCACTTACTTAAGCTTTGCTCTGATACCATCTGTAACTCAAATCAATATCTTCCAGACCATTAAACCTATAGCTCTGATACTATTTCTAACTCCCAAAGATCAGTAACGTTATTCTCTGACACTAATTGTAACTTAAGTCAAAATCTCCTAGATCATTAAACCTATAGCTCTGACACTAATTGTAACACCCCACATATCCAGTAGTAGTAGGCCATGTATTCATGGAATGTCACCTCGTCTGAACTCCCATACAAGAGGTCTTTGTAACGATCAATAACTTATTACACAGTAGAATCACATTATAGCTTCAAAATAGGGAATTTATTCATACTAAAATTTCATAATACATGGATTTTGAATCCTTCTTACAATATTGTTAGAATCCATACATGCATCAAATATGCATTACACAGTGAAAATAAAAGAATTCTATGACAAGAGGACTGCATGTATGTGTAAGACGGATCAAAAGACTACTTTATTGACCGTGAGATATTCGCCCTTACTATTAGGAGTGGTGAATTCTTTATTGACCTTCTCAACTACTTTCGTTTACCTTACATTGTACCTAATATCCATCCTATAGGTGGCTCTCGATCTGACTCCAGAGATTGGAATCAAAGTAAAATGCCTAGAAAATAATGTACCTTGGAGATTTCAAATCTAAAGATACTTGCACATTTGCTATAACGAGATTCTATCACTAGCACTACATAGTTATCCGTGTGATTATCTCATAGTCAGGTCATCCAATGCACTTGTTCTATTAACAAGCATCCACATGTTAACTTTGAGTATCTCAATACTCACGGATATGAGAACCATCGTCTAATCAAATCAGGAAGTTTAACACGTGCTAGTTTTAATGCATTAATAAAGTCTTATCTCATTAATACTACGACTAGGGATTATTTAAGTACTAACACTATACAGTATAGTAGGAATCTCACATCATGATTTTCTTAACACAGTAATGTACTAGGGACTTTATCTAACAATTATTTTACATGAAAGTAAAGAAAACACACTAAAAGATAAATAATGCATTGTATTATAAAATAAATGTGTCATATATAAAGTACAAGTGATTGCCTCTAGGGCACAACACTAACAAACTCTTACTTGCACTAGAGCCAATCATTCATGTATCTAATACCAATGACTCAACGTGCCTATCATGTTTCTTCTGGGATACTGCTTTTGTAAGCAGGTCAACTATGTTCTTATCCGTAGAAACTCTCTCTATCTTTACATCATTCATATCTATGATCTTCTGGATCAGATGATAGCGGCGTAGTGCGTGTTTGGATCGTTGGTGAGACCGTGGCTAATTTGCTTGTGCAATGGCTCTATTGTTGTCACAATATAAGAATATTAGACCAACAACGCTAGGGACCATATCCAGTTCCATCACAAACTTCTTGATCCAAACGGATTCCTTAGCTATTTTAGAAGTGGCTATGTACTTAACTTCTATTGTAGGGTCAGCAATAGTCTCTTGTTTGGAACTCTTCTAACTTATTGCCCTTCCACACAACGTAAACACGAAGCTAGATTGTCATTTGAAATTATCTTTGTCAGATTGAAAATTGGCATCAGTATACCCGTTTACTTTCAAATTACCTTCTCCATAAATCAAGAACACATCCTTAATCCTTTACAAGTACTTAAGGATATTCTTTACAACCTTCCAATGACCCTCACCAGGGTTAGATTGGTATCTGCTCATTAAATTGAGAGTATTAGATACATCGGGCCTCGTACATATTATAGCGTACATGATAGATCCAACTGCCAAAGTATATAGAATCTTACTCATGTGATCCCTTTCAACTTGTGTTTTGGGAGACATCGACACTCAAAAGCTTATCCCATGGGTTATGGGTAAGAATCTCTTTTTGGATTGATCCATACTAAACCTCTTTAGCACTTTACCTATGTGTGTAGACTGTGAAAGACCCTGCAACCTTTTTGACCTTTCTCTATAGATCCCAATTCCAAGAATATAGGTTACTTCTCCAAGATCTTTCATGTAGAATTTCTTGGACAACCAAACTTTAACTAATTGAAGGACAAATACAACATTTCTTATTAGCAATATGTCATCTACATAAAGTAATAAGAAAACGATTACGCTCCCACTAACCTTCTTGTACACACAAGGCTTATTCATGTTTTAAATGAAACCAAACTCTTTGATTGTTTCATCAAAATGGATGTTCCAATTCCTAGAAGCTTGTTTAAATCCATAAATAGACCTTTGCAGATTGCATACTTTCGTGCTATCATTGGATGTGAAACCCTCAAGTTGTATCATATACACTTTCTTAGTCAGATTTCTTTTTAAGAAAACTGTTTTCACATCCATTTGCCAGATCTTATAATCATGATGAGCGGTATTGGCTAGGAGTATCCTGATGGATTTTAGCACGGCTACTGGCGAGAAGGTTTCGTCATAGTCAATACCATATTGTTGATGATAATCCTTAACCACTAGTTGTGCTCTATTGGTAATTACGTTACCATGCATGTCAATTTTCTTCTTGAAAACCCATTTACACCTAATAGGTTTGATTCCTTTGCGTGGATAAACCAAAGTCCATACTTGGTTGTTGTATATGGAATCTATCTCTGACTTTATGGTCTCAAGCCATTTGTTAGATTTTGAACTATTCAAAACTTTCTTGTAGGTTTGTAGGTAGTAGGCTCATCTTCAATGAGCAATACATCATTGCGGTCACTAATGAGAAATTCATATCTTTCAGGTGCCACACGTATCCTACTTGATCTACGGAACTCTATTTACAATATAAACAGAAGTTTTTAGTGCGTACCCCTAAAACGATTTTGGCAAGTTTGCAGAAGCCATCATGGTCCGTACTATGTCTAGAAGGGTTCAATTCCTTCTCTCAGATACACCATTATGTTGATATGTATGTGGTGGAGTCCATTGAGATAATATTCCATTATCTCTCAAATAACCCTGAAACTCTTGACTTAAGTATTCACCTCCTCAATCCGATCTCAGAGCCTTAATACTTTTGTCAAGTTATTTCTCTACTTTATTCTTGAAGTTTTTGAAATTTTTAAAAGCTTCAGATTTGTATTTCATTAAACATAAATACCCATATTATGATTAATTATCGATAAAGGTTATGAAATAGTTATAATCTCCTCTTACTTGTATAGACATTGGGCCACATACATTAGAATGTATGAGTTCTAATAACTCTTTGACCATTTCTCCTTTTCAAGAAAAATGAGTTTTACCCATTTTACCTAGTAAACAAGACAAGCAAGTGCCATATGATTCATAATCAAATGACTCTAAGTCACTAAGCCCGTGTAACTTAGAAATATGATTTTCATTTACATGGCCTAAATGGCAATGCCATAAGTAAGAGGTGTTTGAGTTATCAATATTTGGTTTCTTATTATTTATATTAAGAATTGGATTATTCATGTCTTGAACATATAAACTATTAACCAAAGTTGCAGAGCTATAATGAATATCATTCAATGAAAAAGAACAACATTTATTCTTAAATATCAAATGAAATCCATACAAGTCTAAGCATACAACTAAGATAATTTTTTCATTAAAACTAATAAAAAATAATAGTTTTACAGTTCTAAAACTAATCTTGAAGGTAGGTTCAACTCATACGTCCTCACAGCAAGTGTAGCAACCTTTGCTCCATTTGCAGTACGCAGGTCCACGTCACCTTTCTCTAGCTTTCTATTGCCCTTTAGTCCCTACAAGTTATTGCACAAATGATATCCACATCTAGTATCCAATACCCATATCTCATTTCTAAAGACAATATTTATCTCAATCAAAAACATACCAGGAGTAGAAGTAGAAGTGCTCGTGAGTTTCTCCTTGTGCTTCTTTTCCTTGACGGTCTCCAAGTAGGCTTTGTAGTTGTGCCTGTAGTAGCCCATTTTGTCACAGCGATAGCATGGGCCTTTGGTGGCTGCATCTTTCTTCTTTACACCACCTTTGGGCTTAGTGGGAGCCTTCTTTTTCTTCATTTGAACTTTTTTCTTGGAAGAAAAAGATTCTACTATCAAGACTGCATTGGAATCCTTCTTTATAGAAGACTCTGCAATCTTGAGAAGATCGATCAACTCAAGAATGGTAGATTTAATCTTATTCATCTGATATTCAATCATAAATTGTGAAAAACTAATAGGTAAAGATTGTAAAATTAAGTTAACACTTAATTTATGGTCATCACGAACCCAAGAGATTCAAGCTTTTCGATCAAGCCCAACATCTTCAGCCCATGAGTGGCCACAGAAGCACCCTTAGCCATTTTACAATGAAACAGTTGCTTCAAGATCTCATATCTCTCTGTTCTGACTTGGGCGTTAAATAACTCTTGAAGATAGAGAATCATTGATTGAGCATCTATATGCTTGTACTGTTTTTGTAGCTTAGGAATCATTGATGCCAGTATAATACAAGATATCGTGTCATTGACCTCCTTATGCTTCTTATGGATAGCATACTCATCAGTATGAGCATCTTGAGTTAGTGGTGGCAGAATAGAAGCATCTAGCGCGTAGAGCAACTTTTTTGACTTGAGAACGATTCTCAAGTTTCTATACCAGTCGAGATAGTTTGATTTAGTTAGTTTTTTAGTCTCTAAGATGCTACGTAAGTTAAGGTTGGTTGACATGATGCATATGACCTATGTAACACCCCACGACTACGTACCCTAAAAGGGCGGGGATGTCGCCCCGTCTCGTAGGACAAGGGGTCTTTAGAACGAGGTATAAAATATAAAGGCAATCTCCAAAAGGATCAACTTAGATAAATAAAGAAATACTCTGATTACATCAGGCTCAACTTGGAGCAAAACGGAATAAAACAAAATATTGTTTAGAAGCATAAGCAACAAATGTCTCCTAGAACGGATAGAGAAAATAGCACAAGCTTCAACTATTACATGCCCCACTGACTCAGTACAGTCTATCCCCTGAAAACATGATGTAAAACGGTGTGAGCATAAATCTCAGTAAGTCCTGTGTGTGCACATGGTGTTTTAAATAGTTCGTGTATGCAAAGTGTAAAACATTTGTAGAAATAATTTGGCAAGTCATAAACAATCTCTTTTCGCAAGGAGTGGGTTTTTCTCATTGTCACACTTTGTACAAAATAAATCCTCTGCTCGGATAAAAGTCATGTCACCACACGTTGGGCTCCATGAGAACAAATTGGCCAAGGCACCACACTTTGTGCACCTTGTCTGGACCAGATTACCACACGTTGGGCGTTCTGATCAAGGTGAGTGTACAACCCACCAGGTGAGATACTCCTCCATCTCTACACCCAACAAAACCATCCGGGTGTCCATGCCGGGAATATAAATACCATACCTGGGTTAGCCCAATAACCTGGTTTCGAAAAAGGACTCTCGTTCTTCCTATGTTAACGGAAGGAATTAGGTTTAATATTAATTGAGGGATTTATTCCTTTTAGTGATTTCATCAAATGACATGCATAAAATTATCAATAAATCACATAAATTGAAAATCATGGTAATAAAACGATTACGTGGTATGGTTATGGACTTTCCCTAAATTAATTTCCTCGATAAAAAAAAAAAACATGGTTAACCCTATGTGTTCGTGCATGTTTTAAGTAGAAGCTCTTATTCTCTCGCCTTATTTTGGTCACCATCTCCAAAATTTAAAAATAATTCTATTCCTATCTAATCTATGTAATCTAATTACATAAATTTCCTAAATAGAGAAACCTCGAGTTACATTCGAGGGGAGTTAGATAAGAAGAGAATTACACAAGAATTTTAGAGAAGGCAGGACTCGCAGGTCCTAATTAATAAAAACCAAAACTGTAAAAATGCATGAATAGATATAATTTGGTTTTAGTCCATAACTATCCACTATATCATTTATTATGCTTAAACAAAATTAAACATATAATTTTATTATTCCAAAATCTCTATTTTGGAAAAATAAAACAAATTTAGATTTAATTTCTGAAATCAAATTCTAGAAATTAAATTAGGATAAAATCTAAAATCAATATTTTAGAAAATTTATTAATTTCTAAAATCATATTTTATAAATTAAATAATAATATATAATCTAAAATTAATATTTTAGAAAATATATTAATTTCCAAAATATAATTTTATCCTAAATCATGGGTCCCAAATAAAAACTAATTATAATTAGATTTAATTCTTAAAACAAGAATTAATAAAAAAAAACTTATGATTTTTTTTACGTATCTAAAATCACTATTTTAGATAATATATATTAATTTACAAAACCAATTTTAGAAATTAGTATTGGTTAGTCCCAAAACACAATTTCTGGGAAGCTTTGGGTAAGTGGAAAAAGAAACATTCGTGGGCCATTTAAACAAAACCAACGAAATGGAAGATTTTTTTAATTTTTTTTTATCTCAAAGACATAAGAGACAAAAATTCATCCTGGGGAGGATGATCCATGATCACCCACGGCTTCCAAGCTTCGAAAAAATAAATCCCAAGCAAGCCGCGGCTTGGGGGCCAATTGTGCCTCAAGCCGTGGTGGGCAGAATAATTTTTTTTTCCTTTGCCACTTCCAGAAACAATTTCTGGATCGATTTTCTACAAAATTTGCAGTGAATTCCAGAGAACAATTCTCTATGCAAAGACCGATTTTTATTATTTTCAAAACTTAAACAAGGTTTCTGATAGTAGATATCAAGAACAAAGCCAAATGAAGAACAGTTTCTTCATGAAAATAGTTTCAGTAACCATGAAAATAATTTTCAGCAAATGTCCTTTTATTTACCAAAATCACAGAACGTTTTCTGTGCAGAACAAAGTGAGCCCAGAAGATAGTTTTACAAAAAAACTCTCTGTAACATTTACAGAATAAAATGCTTCAACCAAAACCCACAAAACTCGTTCAAGAAAACATTATAGAGACTCATGATTCTTGAAATAGTTTTCAGATATCAATTGAATAGAAAAATAGTGCATTATGCAAACTCTTTTCAGAACACACACAGTGACCCAAGTACAGAACAATTCTTAATTAAATGAACCATAGAAACATTTTCTATGATCCAAACATATGCGCGAAACAATTTCAGACACAGGAAACAAAATCAACCAAAAATAATTTTTTCAGAAACATGATTGCAGCATGAAATGAAAAATAGAGACAAACATGAAACAACTTTCATGGTGACGAATGTCCGTAAAACACATACAAGTGGCTTTGATACCACTGTTAGAATCCATAAATGCATCAAATATGCATTACGCAGTAGAAATAAAACAATTCTATGACAAGAGGACCATATGCATGTGTAAGACGGATCAAAAGACAGGAAGATATACCTTTCTCGCCTTCACTGTTGTTCAAAATTTCGACTGCTGAAGGGGCGATCTAGCACAACCACATCTTCGCCACTGGAGTCTAAGTGTAAGTCTCCCTCTAGTAATGTCCACACAAAGGATACTCAAGAAATCAAAGCGTTTTTTGTGCTAGTAGAGAACGTGAAGCTGGCTAGGGTTTTTCTTTGGATTTTCTAAAATAGAAAATTGAGAAAGAGAGGAAGGTTTTTGTGTGTGTTCTGTGTTTTTCACATTCAAGTCGTAAGAACCATTCTCTTTATATATCAAAAGATATATCCAACTCTTTAACTCCGGTGTTCTCCTCGAAAAATGTTGTGAAACACGTTTCTGTGAATTCTAATCAAATTAGAATTCACAAATTGTAATTGGAAACTATAAGTTTTAGCAATCAACATTTGGACTAAAATTATAACTAATTATAATTTGACCACAATAACTTTTCATTCTCACAAATAACCCCATAACGTTATCAAATAACATCTTGAGTACTTAATCCTCTATTGTCTGTGACCTATTAGATTTTTCGGTCTGTTGGTAGGCAATGTAAATTAATCCAAACGTCTTTGAGATTAATAATCCTTAATAACTTAGAATTAACCTATTAATTCTAATCAGGATTGGTTCATTAATTCATTAATTAATAAACCCATATTTAGTAGATCATGAGCGGTATCTAGCAACATATTATGACCACCCAAGAGTCCAGGAAATCAAGTGGCTTGATATAAACCCTTTAATAACAAACTACAGTGCAATAAATTTCCTTCACCATACAATATCTCATTTGGTTTGGAGTACAAAATTAGTATAAACTCCCACCAAAATATGTATGAATTCTGGCTTGATTATATTAGTACTTGTACTAGGAATCTACTACTCTATATGTGTATCAATTGGAACTGTTTTCAATACACAATTACCTTGGCCAAGGATTTCATGAGTAGTAATTCCAACAAGTGGCCGTGAGATATTCGCCTCTACTATTAGGAGTGGTAAATTCTTTATTGACCCTCTCAACTATTTTCGTTTACTTCACATTGTACCAAATATCCATCCCATATGCGTCCCTCAATCTAGCTCTAGAGATTGGAATCAAAGTACAATACTTAGTAAATAAAGTACCTTAGAGATCTCAAGTCTAAGGATACTTGCATGTTTGCTATAACGTGATTCTATCACTGGCACTACATAGTTATCCATGTGATTATCTCATAGTCAGGTCATTCAATACACTTGTTCTATTAACAAGCGTCCATGTATTAACTTTGAGTATTTCAATACTCATGGATATGAGAACTATTGCCTGATCAAATCTGAAAGTTTAGCACGTACTAGTCATAACGCATTAATGAAGTCCTATCTTATTAATATTACGACTAGGGACTATTTAAGTACTAACACTATACAGTGTAGTAGGAATCTCACATCATGATCTCTATCATGATTTTCTTAATACAGTGTTGTACTAAGGACTTTATCTAACAGTTATTTTATATGAAAGTAAAGAAAACAAATTGAAAGATAAATAATACCTTATATTATAAAATAAATGTGTCATATACAAAGTACAAGTAATTGCCTCTAGGGTACAACACTAACAAAAATATATCATATAATATATCATATTAACTATTTCTTCATCGTCACGCTTCCGTTCTGCAATCTGATCACCAACCTATACTATAAAGCCTAAAAATGTGTAGGAAAATGCGTGAGTTCTAAATACTCAGTAAATCCCATGTGTGCACATAATTTTAAGAGAAAATAGGCTTTATGGTATTTTCTCAATAAGATGACTTATAAATATATATGAGATCTCATAATCGGTATTGATACATAACAAACATTTTTCTTATATGGATATTAATGGTTCCATAAAAAGATTACTAGTCCCATCTGTTGGAATATATGCCCTAAAACTATGTATTTGATGTAAATTTGAATTGATAAATGAAAGTTTTATTTTAAAAAATGTTTGTGTTCTTTACATTAATTTGTTTTGCACGATTTTATTGAAAAAGACCCATTGTGCTTAAGTAAGTAATCCATGTGAATGGAGGTCATTCACAGTAAGGTATGAATCATGGATTACTTAACATATAAACTTAGTTCTTATCTATTTGATCAGAATGAGAATCTGATCAGGACAAAGGTTATTATACTACGAATTCCAAATGAGGAATAGTTTACTTTTAGCCAGTGAGTAGTCTTTTGATGAGGGCTCATCATATACATATTTTTGAGTATTTTTGTGCTTTAATTATGGTAAATCCTTGTTGAAATCATCACTCACTACATTCTTTTCATCTTCTTTTGTAGGAAATAAAGAAAATACCAATTGGAGATGATAAAGATGAAAATGAGTAAATTGGAGCGGAAACGAAGTACCATTGAAGAATCACACAAAAGCAAGAATAAAAGCTACCTGGAGCAAAAGAAAATATGCCAAGAGAAGAAGCTAGCAACCTAGGACACTTCTAATTCCCTAGGCCGCCTAGTACCATGAAATGAATAGAATAATGGTGTGCCAGGGAGCTGAAACCTCCATAGACCTCCAAGTATACATATGTGTGTGTGCATTAGAATAATTAGCGGCCTAGAGAACATTAAGTTCCTTTGGTCACATAGTGTACATAGGTGCGTTGTGTGTGTTCAAAGTGGCGGCTTAGGGAAGTTAGAGTACCCTTAGTCACCTGATGTTGTATATTTATATGTGTGTTTGAATAAGCTCACGGCCTAGGGAAGAATAACATCTCTAGGCTGCCTAGATCAATTCCAGGGCATGCCAGGTAGAAGCCTGGTGGCCTACGACCTAGCTTTTGGAAAACCTTGTGGGCTAGGGAACTTCACTGGGCCACCCACATGCGTAGAAACGTGCAATTCCGCGTTTTTCTTGTATTTTTCTTGAGTTTTCTTCATTGTATACTATAAATACCCTATTATAAACCCTAGAAACACATCCTTGGTTGGCTAGTGACCAAGAGATCACTTAGGGAGCTCAAAAGATTCACCAAGGAAGGGAAGATCATGGAGAAGAAGGGCGAAGAAGACGGGGTTGTTCAAGGAAATCTAAGGAAGAAGAAGTTCAAGATCTTGTCTATGAGTGTAAGTGTTTTCTTTTTCTTTGTATTACATTTAACAATGTTGATGCTTATATGATTTTAATTGTATTTGAGGGATGAACCCTAACTTATGTTCTTGTATTAAGTGGTTATTATGATTTATTGAATTCCTATTCCTGTATTTAACTACTTGGGCATTATTTTGTTGGATTGATTGTTTGGACTTGATAGGTTTATTCAATTGATTAGTTCATTCTTAATGATTTCGAGAGATGGGGTTAGGAGTTGAACACCAAATTAATTGGTCTAATGTTTATTTTTTTTTTATTAACTCGAGAGAGAGGTTAAGGGATTAGAACTTGGTAGTTAATGGGTTTTTAATAGTACTTAGAGATAGGGCTATTGAGGCTTCTAGGTATTTTTTGGGTGATGAGCGAGTGTAATGCTTCCTTGGGTTAAATTGATTAGGTAGATATACCAATTAATTAGGCCTTAGTAAAGGAATCTCATAACTCAAGAGAGAGTGAAGTTTATTCTTAAAAACTCATACCAGTTCTCGAATTAGGATTATATGAGCATGGTGTTTTGCTCTTTACTCAACATGTTTTGGGGGCATTTCTTTTTGGACATGGCCTTTCCCGTATTCTTGCTACTTGACGATTCTTATGACTTTTCTTGTGTAGGTCCGATGTATTCTCTATTGTATTAGGTTAGCATAGTTAGTTTTTATTTCTTTATCTTTATATTTATATTGGATAGAAATGAGATTAGAGCAAAGTAGTAGTGATTGCTAAGTTCCTGTGGATTCGATACTAGCTATTCCCTACACTATGTGATGGGTATACTTGCTCATATGTGTGGTTTTAGTGCTTAGCATTTTAAATTTAAAACTTGATAATTTGTGGTCTTTGTTACATATTTTCAATGCAAGTGAAACCATCCATCAAGTTTTTGGCATCGTTGCTGGGGGATTGGCAATATCATGAAACATTTGAGTCTTGTTGATTTAGCTATGTATATATTTGTAAATACTAGATAAATACTTGCTTTCTATTTGTGTATAGTACTAACCATTACTTGTATATAAACTTCTTTTTCTTTTTATAAGCTGTTTGTATGTTGTTTTAATTCTTTAATTTTTTATATATTTTTTGTCTTTGAGATAAATAAATTTTATTAGGTTCTAGTGTATTGTATCATTATATTTGTTTATTATTATTTTTGATATTATTTTATATTACTATATTGAGAAATTGTATATGTAGTAGATTCTTGGGATTTAAAATTTTGCTTTTGTATATGGCCTTGTTGTATTCTATTATTATTGTTGTTGAGGAGAAGTTGTATAATGGTTATTGTGGTTGATTGTTGTATAATAGAATTAATTTCATTATTGTTGTAATGGAGTTGGAGTTTTGAGGTTTTTATTGTCATTTTTAGGATGAAAGTATTGCTTGTAGTTTTAGGTTGTTGATAGGGGTTAAAATCACCATTATTTTTCTAGTTATTTGAGGTTGTTTTGAGATACATTTGTTATGATAATTGGGCATATTCTTTCCTATATGACATTTTACTTGTAGAAAGTGTTTTTGATGAATTTATGTAGATTTGAGTTAATTTCAAGCAAAATAGGGAATTTTCCAGAGCACACTTGGCGCCAGATTTGGCAAGTGGACTAAGCACTAGGTCTGTAATACCCCACCCAAAACCACCTTTGACTATGGGAAAAAAGTCATGCATTGCATAACATTTCGCATTTCACGTGTTATCTTAGAAATTACTCTTGCATGGGTGCATGTGATTTTCAAAGTTGCTTTTGCATTTGATTTATTTGGTGAGAAATAATTGTGTTGTTTAAGAGTTGGTTAAGTGAAGTTTAGTCGAGGAGATGGAAGGATGAGAATTAGGGTGGAAAGAATTTCTTAGAGAAATATTAGCATTGGAGTTGGTTTGGAATAGCGGGGAGGTTTGTGATTTCCTTTAGTGACCCGAGTTCGAATCTTACCTTTTTCGAATCTTAGTTTCTTTTCGAAAATTCTTTTCCTAGACTTCTACATGTCTTGGCTGAAAAAGACCTAGCCATTCTAGAGAAATTTCAGCGCCATTATTCTAAGGAAATAAGTCTCTATAGTTATTTTCTAAATTCAAGGATTTTTTATGTGAACAAAGACCACCTTTATTTTCAAGCCTTTGTTCTCTTGGATTTTCGAAAAACCCTAGCTGAAAAATTAAAATTCCAGCTTGATTTCAACTTATTCGATTTGGTAATGGATAGTTGGAATTAAAGAGTTGTTCTCCTAGTTGGAAACCTTATTGATATTGAACTTAGAACCTTAGCTAAAAATCTGGAAAATTTTCCAGCTAGTGCCGCCACTTTTTGAGGGAATTTTAGCTCAACTCAAATTCTTCCAACACTAGAAAATCTTATCCAAAATCCTTTAGAAAATCAGATTTTATCTTAATCCTACTTCAACTAGGTTTTGCTTCCTTTTTCTAGCAGAATTTCGGCAGCCTCGTGCAAGCACAAGCTGTCCGAAAATTCAGCACTTTTAAGTGCAATCTAACTCTTCAAACCTTAGCTCAAATCACCTAAAACATCTTCCATCAATTTAGATTATTTTTGCTGCACAAAATCATATTTTATTCACCAAAAATCTCCAGAATTTCGGCCAGCTTCTGCCCAGAATTTTCGACAGCTTCCTAGCAGAAATTTCGACCAGATTGTACTCCTACTCAAATGAAATTTCTGCACACCAAAACCTACCAAAATCCGCAGCAAATTAAGCCAATTTTCAGCACAAAAAACCCTCACCCTTTTCTCTGTAAATCGTGGTAGAACAATAGCTACAAATGTCCAGAATTTCTTCCCCTTTGTTCAGCAAATTTTTGCACAGCAAATCACTGCATGCGCACAGAATTTTAGTTCTCAAAACCTACTCAAACTCTTCCTTGTTTTGGCCAAAAATTTTGAACACATACAACCCTTTACTTGAGCTATATTTCGGCCAGCATAAGGGAGCAAATTGCAGAATATTTTCTTCTCATAAACCCTCCCAAATTCGGTTGCAATAAGGTGCATAGCAAGCTGCAATTTTCACCCTTGCTGTCCAAGAAACCTAAAGCCATTAGGAGTCTTTCTAAACACCACCATCTAACCCTAAACTAATCTTCTCTAACCCTAAAACTCAGTAGCCAACTACCCTCTCCACTCTACACGAAAAATTTCAGCAAGAACCTCTCTAGAATTTTCGAAAATCACAAGTACAACTCCTAGCAAGAAACCGATCACCCTCTAAGGTAAGCAAAAACCATCTTAACCTCTTGATTCCTTTCTTCCATCAGTTCTTCTCCTTTTCTTCCCTTGAATTACGCCACTTAAAGGCTGATTTCATCCCTTTTACTTATTTTCGGTCATAAGGAAGGAAAGAAGGTAGCTTTTCTCTTCCAATCAAGCGAACTCAGGACGGTCACCAAAGGAGTATCGAGATCTTGATAAACCAGTTGTTGCAAGGTAAGAGGATACTTACCTTTGATGTCGAAACTAAAGTTTAATGTGGTTGATGAGGTCCAATAGCATGATGAACGGGTAGATTGAGTTGAGAAATTAACTGAGCCTATTCGATGGATAGCTATGCTATGTTTTATTGTGGTAATGATGAATATGAATTGTGATGGTCAAGTCAAGACCTTTTTGATATAATATTCCTATCTTTGGGGATTGGATAATTTATTTGGAACTAGATAGTGGATAGTGATTTGTTATGGGAATAAATAAGTTTAGAGCGTGTTTGAATCAATTGAGACCCTGATCATGATATTATATGGTTTTAGATCAGGAGGATAATTGAGGAAAGCGAGCTGTGATTTTATCTCATTTGTCTGAGGCATATCATGTAAGTCCTTGCATAAACTCTTTTGTTAAATATGGTGGTGGCAAGTCTATGTTGTGAAGCTTTGTAAAGCTATTGTTAAACTACGGTTGCTAGGGTTGTAAATGTGGACATTTATTCTTTAAACGATTTTGTCAAAATAACGATTTTATCAAGAAAACTATTCCTTTCTTTAAACTTTTAGAAAACCCTTTTAAGAAAACCACGTTTTACAAAGCCAAGGTATGGAAATATTTGGAATCAGGAATTGACGGATATGCTCGTTGAGTACTCAATTGGGGTAGGCTAACAGTACTAGTCTTGGAGGGTTAGAGTAAGTCTTCTGGCAGGAGGCCACCTTCAGAAGATGAGCTCTGCTTGAAAAGGCGACAGTGTTGGTTGGTTAGGCCGTCCGAGCTAGCATGTGTACCTGGTATGGTACTATTTATTTTCCTGGCATGGACACCCGGATGGTTTTGTTGGGTGTAGAGAAGGAGGAGTATCTTACCCGGTGAGTTGTACACTCACCTTGATCAGAACGCCCAACGTGTGGTAATCTGGTCCCGGCAAGGTGTACAAAGTGCGGTGCCTTGTCCTCATAGAGCCCAACGTGTGGTGACATGACTTTTTATTCGAGTGGATGATTTATTTTGTGTAAAGCGTGATTATGAGAAAAATCCACTCCTTGCGAAAAGAGATTATTTTTTACTTGCCAAATGTTTTACACTATGCATACACGTATTGTTTAAAACACCATGTGCACACACAGGACTTACTGAGATTTATTCTCACACCATTTTATATCATATTTTTAGGAGATAGATTGTGCTGAGCCAGTAAGGCATTGATAGTTGAAGCTCTTGTTATTTTTCCCATTTTTGTTTTAGGAGACATTTATTGTGTAAGCTTTGGAACGATATTTGTTTATTCCGTATTTGCTCTAATTTGAGCCTGATGTAATAGGAGTTCTTCTCTATTTGTCTAAGTTGATTCTTTTGGGGTTGCCTTTACATTTATACCTCGTTTTAAAAACCCTTTCTCCTACGGGACGGGGCGACATCCCCGCCCTTTTAGGGTACGTAGTAGTGGGGTGTGTTACAAGTGGTATCAGAGCCCTAGTTTAGGCAATTACTTGACTTACTGGGTTCTATTTCCTTAAGTATTTTGATCTGGTGCTAATTTTTGCCTTATGCTTTTAGGATGGCCAAAAGAGTGGTATCGGCTGTCAGAGACTGGCCTTCTGGCTACGGGAATCCACCTGCCCCACTACCCGTAGCTGAGCCACCGTCGTCTGATTTGGAGAGGGAGCATGAGCTGCCAGTGCTAGACGACCTAGTAGTTGAGGCGGAGATAGAGGTTGAAGGGTGCCTAGGGGAGTACGAGGGAGATGATGAGCGGGAGGTAGTCGAGGTTGCCAGTGAGGGAGAGGAAGATGAGGAGATGGCTGAGTTGAGTGAGGGGGAGGTAGATGAGCTCGGGAATGAGGGCGACGATGAGAATGAGGGAGTGATGGCGGGGATAGAAGAAGAGGATGAGGAGGTAATGGAGGTTCCCCAGACCCCACAGATAGGAGAAGTTGATAGGACTCCTGCTTGCTACGACCTTAGGGAGCCCAGTGGTGAAGGATATAGGCTGAGGGATGGAGATGCCCCGGGAGGGTGGAAACTTAGGCAGTCAGCACTAGGAGTGGTGGATAAGGGAAAGAGGAAGCTAGAAGAGGGTCCTAAGGGGTATGGACTCCGATATGGACTGGGAATAGATGCCAAGTTGTGGAGAGAGGGGTTGCTTGATCCATTCGACTCGGGGAGTGAGAGGTATGCGCCTAAGGGTGCAGTTAGATTAGCATTGGATGAGCTTTATGAGACGGCCATGAGAGGCAAGAGGGGCCGTGAGGGTGAGTCAGGGTAATCAAGTGAGAGTGTTGCTTTTGTAAGGGACTACATAGGGTGAGCCGATAACTCCGTGGGATGGCTTGTGGAACCAACCTCTGACGACTCCGATGCCTCTGTTGAAACTAGAGAGAGTCGAGTATAGAAGACCCGCAGCATTTACTTTTCTTCCTTCGGGATTTGCATTCCTTTGTTTGTTTATTCTTTTTAAAGAAGCATGTTGCTTATAGGGCTTTATTATTTTATTAAATAAAAGGGCATCGCATGTGATAACCCCTTCTTTTCTACGAAAGAATGGTTTATATGAAAAGCATGAGTTTTATTACTTGATTTTACCTTGCATAATATCATCACATTCTCTTTTGAAATGAGTGGATAGCATAGCTATTAACTGATCATGCACTTGAGCATACTCTTTTCCCCTTGGTAACTATCTGACTTTGAGTAATGTGATCAAAGATGGCACCAAGATGCATAATAGTCATACATAGCAGAACTGTGCAGGAAAGTGCATTATCTACCCCGGAATTTGAGCAGATGCATTGTTCCACCCCCGACGTGGAAGAGCACTTGCCACAAGAGCAGGACTTAGCTTCGGAGAGGTCACGAGATGTGACCATGGGTCAGACTTTCAACAAGATAGCCTCGATCCTACAGAACCTGACGAAAAAAGTAGACGGGGTGGCCAGGAAACCACTGCGGGGAGAAGATGAGGCCCTAGAGCGTTTCCTGAAGTTCCAACTTCCCATATTCCAGGGGGAAGTGGAGCAGGATGAGAAGGCCGAGCAGTGGATTGAATAGATGGAGGATATTTTCGCTACCTTGCAGTACTCAAAAGAGAGGATGGTGAAGTTTTCTGCTTTCCGGCTGAGGGGACCGTCTCGAGCATGGTGGCAGCGAGTACGGAGTGATTGGGATAGAGAGGAGCAGGAATGGACATGGGACGACTTTATGGAAGCTTTTTGGGCCGAGTACATTCCTCGATGGGTAGCTGAGAAGAGGGAGGATGAGTTCCAGACCCTCAAGCAAGGGGCCATGTCTGTCGCACAATATGCAGCCCGGTTAATGCAATTATCCAAGTACTGCAAGTGCTTGGTAGACACAGAGCAGAAGCGCACCCGACAATTCGTAAAGGGGCTGAGGCCAGATTTGAGGAAGGTATTGGCTCCATCACCGCCTATGTTGTACACCGCCGCCGTGGACGCAGCTTCCCGTACGGAGAATGAAGATCGGCATCGACCGGTGAACTGACCCTTCCGACCAAATCGTCCACCCATGAGGCCTTCAAGCAACAAGCGACCTAGGGGCTCTATGCCATGGGGAAATTGGAATAAGGAGCCTCGAGTGCCTACGGCCGGACCGATGCAAGGCAGCCTGAATTGTTGACTGTGTGGAAAGCGGGGCCACACCGAGAGGAATTACTCGGGCAACGGGAGTGTGAGGAGGTGCTTCAATTGTGGGGACCCAGGTCATCTGAGGAACGCCTGCCTTAAACCTTTAAGGATTGGGCAGATAGCCCCAGCCCAGCCAATGGGAGTCAACTGAGGTGCTGCTACTGGACCAGCTAGAATGGGAGGCTAGAAGCCCCAGGTGAAGGCTAAGGTCTCTGCCCTGAACAGAGAGGAAATCGGAGCGGACACCGCCATGATCGAAGGTAACCTTTCTATCCAAGGTCGCCTTGTTAATGTTTTGATAGATCCAGGATCCACACACTCTTTTGTAAGCAAAGTTTATGCATCACATCTGGGTTGGGAAGGAAAGGAATTACCCTATACCCTAGTAGTAAGTTCACCCTTGGGAAATGTGGTAAAAGTAGGTAAGAAAATGGGGAGTTGTGGAGTTGAGGTAGGGGAGTTGAGGTAGGAAAGGAAATTTTGGAGGCCGAGCTCATAATTCTGCCCATAGACGATTATGACCTGATCTTGGGTATGGACTGGTTGTCGAAGCACGGAGCTTGTATGGACTGCAAGATCAAGACGGTGTAGTTTGTGAGACTTGATCGGGATGTAATTGAATTCAACGGCAGACGAACGAAGGAACTGAAATTTCTGATTGCTGGTGCTAAGGCCCGGAAGTTGCTCAAGAAAGGATGTACGGGATATTTGGCGTATCTCCTGAACAAACCTAAGGATCAGTGTACCTTGGAGAGTATGAAAGTTGTAAAATATTTTCCAGACGTTTTCCCTACTGAGCTCACTTCCCTACCCCCTGAATGGGAAGTCGAGTTTACCGTGGACCTGATTCCCGGTGCAGAACCGGTGTCAAGAACCCCCTACCGGATGGCATCGATGGAGCTGAAGGAGTTAAATGAGTAATTGGAGGAATTGGTGAGGCAAGGCTACATCCGACTGAGCACGTCGCCGTGGGGAGCCCTGGTATTGTTTGTTAAGAAGAAAGATGGTACCTTGAGGTTATGCATTGACTATCGGGGACTGAACAATCTAACGATAAAAAATAAATACCCTATACCCTTGATCGATGAGCTGTTCGATCAACTTCAAGGCGTCGTTTGTTTTTCGAAGTTGGACCTGCGATAAGGATACTATCAGGTGAGGATTAAGGAATAAGACATTCCTAAGACTGCTTTCAGCACGCAGTATGGCCACTATGAATTTGTGGTAATACCGTTCGGTGTAACCAATGCACCGGCAGTTTTCATGGATTTGATGCATCGCGTTTTCCAACCATACTTGGACAAGTTCGTGGTTATCTTCATCGATAATATCTTAATCTACTCAAAGAACCCGGAGGATCACGCAGAGCACTTAAGGTTGGTCCTGGAGAAGCTAAGAGAATTCAAGATTTTCGCCAAGTTCAGTAAATGTGAGTTTTGGTTAAGCTCGGTATCCTTCCTCGGCCATATGATATGCAAGGATGGGATCAAGGTGGACCCTGCCAAGGTGGAAGCAATAGCTAATTGGAAACAACCGAAGAACATTACCGAGATACGAAGTTTCCTTGGGTTGGCCGGGTACTATCGGCGTTTCATTAAAAATTTTTCTACTTTAGCTTCACTGATGACGCGACTGTTAAAGAAGGATGTCACTTTTGTTTGGAGTGAGAAGTGCGAGAAGAGCTTCCAAGAGCTTAAAAGGAGGTTGATTACAACACCCGTAGTAAGCCTACCTGAGGCTAACAAGCCCTATGCACTCTATACAGACGCGTCCAAGGAAGGTCTAGGAGCTGTGCTGATGCAGGAAGGGAAAGTCATAGCTTATGCGTTTAGGAAGCTAAAGCTGCATGAAGCTAATTATCCAACACATGACTTAGAGCTGGCAGCCATAGTGTTCGCCTTGAAGAAGTAGCGACACTATTTGTACGGTGCTCAATACGAAGTTTTCACTGACCATAAGAGTTTAAAGAACATCTTCACGTAGAAGGACCTGAATCTCCGGCAGCGTAGATGGATGGAGTTTCTGGAGGAGTATAGATGTCCTATCAATTATCACTCGAGCAAAGTAATGTGGTAGCTGAAGCCTTGAGTCGAAAGGTGAAGATGGCACATTTGAGAATGCAGGAGGTGACAGCAGTCCAGGATATCTTGGAGCAAGAGGTGGGAGTTTAAGAGAGGAAGATCTGCGTGAGCAACTTGACCCTGAAACCCGATCTGGATCAGGAAATTGTATCAGGCCAACAGGACAGTGTGGAATTTTAGACCTTCAAGGAGAAAGAAATCGCAAGAAGAGGAAGTGATTTTTGGATTGACGAGAAGGGGATATTATATTTTCGGGATCGGATATGCGTACCGAACATCCAAGATTTGAGGAACAGGATACTGGATGAAGCTCACAAGAGCAAGTATACTATACACCTTGGGGAGGTAAAGATGTACCAAGACTTGAAGAAGAAATATTGGTGGGCTGGAATGAAAAGAGATGCAGTTCAGCATGTGTCAACCTGCCTGACGTGCCAGAAGGTTAAAGTGGAGCATAAGAAGTCTGCAGGGTTACTGCAACCGTTACCAATTCCCGAGTGGAAATGGGAAGAGGTGACTATGGATTTTGTGACTGGTCTTCCGATGACCAAGTCACACAAAGATGCAATCTGGGTGGTGGTGGACCGATTGACCAAGACAGAGCATTTCATACCAGTGAACGTGCGGGACTCGATGAAAAAGTTGGCTCATACGTATACCCGAGAAATTGTAAGGTTGCATGGGGTACCGTCGAGGATTGTGTCGGATAGGGACCCTGATTCACTTCTAGATTCTGGGGTAAGTTCCAGGAGTCTTTGGGTACTACACTGAAATTCAGCACTTCTGCTCATTCGCAGACCGATGGTCAATCCGAGAGAGTCATTTAGATACTAGAGGATATGCTTCGAGCATGTATCTTGGACATTGGAGATAAGCAGATCGAGTCTTTACCGCATGCAGAGTTGGCATACAACAACAGCTATCAGGCATCGATTGGGATGGCGCCGTACGAAGCGCTATATGGGCGAAAATGTCAAGTACCGATATACTGGGGATGGACAGAAGAGGGGAACATTAAAAGGACTGGCGAGGTATGCATTCAGGAAATGACGGACAAGGTCAAGGTTATCCGAGAAAGGTTAAGGGCAGTGCAAAGCCGACAGAAAAGCTATGCAGATTCTAGAAGAAGGGAACTGGAGTTCCAAGTGGGTGATTGTGCATTCTTGAAGTTGACTCCTAGTAGGGGAATCCTAAGGCATCCGAGAGGTGGGAAGTTGAGTCCTAGGTATTTAGGACCATTCCCGATATTGGAGAAAGTTGGGCCAATTGCCTACAAATTGGACCTACCTGATGGTCTAACTGGGATGCATGATGTATTCCATGTATCTCAGTTGAAGAAGTACAACCCCAATCCGAGTCATGTACTCAATGAGGAACCATTGGAATTGCAGTCGAATCTGAGTTATGTGGAGAGACCAGTTAAGATCTTGGAGCAGAGTATCAAGACCCTCCGAAACAAGTAGATACTATGAAACCCCAGTCAAGACCAACCTTAGAGTAAGGGGGTTGTGATGCATATCATACCTTATTTCATGATTTAATCTATTTTTATATGATTTTTAAGTGCTTTGGATTGAGTTTTATTATCTTGAAGCCTTGTTGGTGAGTATTGAGTGAGAAGGGTAAAATGGTAATTTTTGCATGAGGTGAAAATAGGAAGATAGCTTGAGGATTAAATAGGAATTAATTTTCTAGTGGAAATAACAATAAGAGTTGTTGTGGTTTAGTGGTTAGAGCTTTGGAATCAATTCTTGAGGTCTTGTGTTCAAATTCCATCATAGAAGTTTTAGCTTGATTAAATTTTAATTTTGCTTGGGGAAGAATAATTTTGGCCTTATGAGCTTGGAGTAAGGTAGGGATGATGTCCTAAGAGAGACATGTTAGGAGTAACTTCATTCTACTCCCTTACCCTACTCGAATTTCCTAAAGGGAATTCATTTTCCCTTGATCTTTGATTTTCCTTATTTATCAACTCATTAGTTTGATTAGGTTGTTCTAGCCATTTTCTTTCCAGAAATTTTAGCAAAGTGCTGTGGTCTTGTAGGCTCAAAATCTCTTAGTAAAAGACTTCTTATGGTCTGAAAAATGTGGAAGAGTTGTGAGAAATTCCAAGAGGAAAAAATCCCTCTAGTGAGCTTGTTGAAAATTCACTCTAGCTAGTTCATCTTCCTTCTTGGAATGAGCTGAAATTTTCCAGCTTATTGTGCCTTGAAAGTGTCGAGTTTCTTAGCTAACATTCCCTCCCAAATGCTACTAGAAAAATGGTCTTTAGGATCAGTTTACAATATGAATTTCTTGGCCATTTTCGGACTGCTCAAAGCTGGAGCAACAACAAGAAAAATTCCTGTACAAATCGCCACTTTGAGAGTCCAAAACCAAGCTGTTTTCTTCTAAATTTTGTGCAGCACCTTAGCCATGTTTTTCCTCCATGAAGAAGGCTGGAAACCAACCTTGAACACCCCCGAAATTCCCCTTCAAACTCTCTGCAAGTTGGCTGGAAATGGTAGCCGAAAATCTGTCCAGAAAATTTCTGCCCAGCGAAATTCTGTGCAGGAAAATTTTCCAGCTTTGTTTCCTAATCTTCTTCCAGCTGAAACAGCACCCTTGTTCTGCATAAACCTTCCTTAAACCTCCAGTAATAGAGCTCCATTGTTTCCCTTAAGCTTCTGCACGAAATTCAGCAATGGCTGTCTGAGAATCTCTCCAACAAATCCCTGCAATTATGCTCGATTGATTTCCAAAATTCCAGCCACCTTTGTTTATCAACTTTCCATAATGCATTCCCCAAATAACCAGACTTCTTCTTCACCATTGAGCACCCTACTTTCGGCCACCATAAGCTTCCATAAACCAGCATTAATCCCACCAAAATTCTGCTCAAACAGTCGGCCATGACAGACTTCCAAAACTCTCCAACAATCAAGATATTCTTGGAATATTTAGTTTCCAAATTCACTTCCTAAAAATATTCTTCCAGGATTGTAATAAATATCCTTTCCTTTTCCCTTCCAAATCAGAGAAATAACTTCGTAAACCCTACAGAAATTCATCCAGCCCTAGCTTTCACAGAATTTCGGCAGCTACACAAATCCAATCTCTCGAATTCTTTCAACCTCCAAGAACACACGCACTACACTAAGAACACCTACCTCTTTCCTTCACCTAATACCCCTCCAAACCATCTCAAATCCTCTCTAAAACTTCCAGATTTACCTACTCACTGCCGTGAGTCCATCAACCCCATTCTTAACATCAAATTATACAAATCATCTTGCTACTTCGGATCAAAACCAGAAATTTCTGTGAAGGACAAGAACACCTTCAAGGTAAATTTATTCTAACAACTTCATCTCCTCCAATCTTGACCTCTAATGAGAACCTATGTGTATAAGCATGCTAATGGTTTCTTTCTTTCTCTCTCTCATGGCTGAAACCTCCCTCTCTTAGCCGGATGGCTCATTTTCCCCATGTCCATGTTTTCACCATCTCCCTTGGACAAAGTTAGGCATCAAGGAGTTGAGATATATTCTAAACTCCTTCAAAGCATTCATCGATCAAGTAAGTCCCTTCAATCCTTTTTTTTTTAACTCTAGAATCATGTCTCTAGGATGATGTTGATAGTGGGTGGATGGTGATAGGATTTGAGTATGTATTATTGAGATTGAAGCATGAATATGTGTATGATTGTGAAGGAGATGGGATTTATGCATGGAAGGATTATCTTGGTTGATTGTGTGATGATTTGAGGTTTGATGCATGAAGTATTTGAGATAAAGCATGCTAGAGATTATGTCACCTTTGGTGAATAGGATTTATATGCATGTTAGATTATTGAAGCCATGATTATATTTATACTAGTAGAGGTTAGATCATGTCTTAATAAATTTAGATCTATGCTTATATGCATGATTTGGATGATTTGATGAATGGAAGGATTGCATATGTTCTTGATTATGGATAGCCATAGAAATTTGACCATGATCTAGTTGTCCCTAAACTAATTTTATTTCATAAATAAAATATTTAATGATATAAAATTTTCCTAGTAAATGTCGAAAAAACCCTAGGAAGGGTAGATTTGGATTATTATATACATAAAGGATATTTTAGTCAAATAAATAATAATTTTTGCTATAAAATAAAATAAATAAATATTATTTAAAATAAAGAAATCAATTAAAGCCTTTTTTTTTGGAAATAATTATAATTAGTAAAATATTTATTAAATCAAATCCCTTTTTAAAAGTTTACTTATTATTTTCCAAGCAAGACTCATTAAATTTAATCTCAACTAGTTTTAGCAACCAATTATTTTCTAACAACTAAACTATTATTAAATCATTGTTTTACTTATTACTACCTATGACTCTTGATCAAATAAACTCTGAATTTTTCTTAGCAAGATTTAAACTTTCAACTTATTAGAATTTATTTCCCAAACCATTAATTATTTTAAATATCAAATTAGGCTCAACCTACAAACCTATTTATTTATTATTTGGCCTTAAAGCTTGGGACATTAGGATCATGGTAGTAGTAAGTGGAGTTGATTTAAAATTGAGAAAATGGATTGTGGCTTGGAATTGATTGTGATTTGTATTTGCCCATGTGGGGTTAGGTCAGCTGTTGGAGACATTGTTGTTGTGAGCAAGAACCAGGTAAGCTCCTGCATAAAACCTGATTGTTGAAAAATGTTTAATTATGGCAAGCCAAATGTAGAGTGCATGGACACTCATTTTTGTAAAGACAATTGAGGGTTGTCTCCTGTTTTATTTTCGTCAAATGAGTTATTTGAAATTTATCAAGCAGATTTACTCAAACTCAGAACTCTTTCGGAAACTGTTTTTGACAAAGATTTTGGAAACCCTTTAGTTGCCATGTTCAAGTGGAACTGTATTTGTTCATTTTTTTCAAGTGGGATACGTTACATTGAGTGCTCAATAAGGGTGGACTACTAGGACCAGTCTTTGAGGGGTTAGGGTAAGTCTCTCAGTAGGTGGCCACCTCTGAGGGGTGAGTCCTTCCCGAATAGGACGTCAATCCAGTAGGTTGTGCCGGTCCGAGCTAGCAGTGTTCTCTTCAGTCAAGTGACAGTGTTATGCCGAAATGGACACCCGGTTGTTGTTTGGGTATAGAGAAGGAGGAGTATCTTGCCCAGTAGGCCGATCACCTACTTTTGTCAGTCTGCACAAAGTGTGGCATTCTGACTGGCGGTATGCACAAAGTGTGGCATGCTGACCATTCGGTAATGGGGCCCAACGTGTGGTAACCTGTAATCCTTTCTTTCGAGTGGTTGATTTTATAAATTATGTATGGCTGGAAATGCCAAAACACCACTCTTGTTTTTGACGGATGTTTATTGCTTGCCAGTGATCTCTTATGAAGAATTTTATACTTTGCATTCACGAAATGTTTTCACCTGACACATAAACACACATGGACTTACTGAGATTTCTGTCTCACCACCTTTTTACCATGTTTTCAGGTCGGTCCTGCTGTGGGGACGAGTAGTTAGATTATGCCCGCTTTGAAAGATTTATGATGATTTATGTTTGTGTAAAGTTATGGAGAGATGAGAGTGGATGAATTTTTATTATGGATTTGTTTTTGGTATTCTCGGATTTATTTTGGATAGATATTTATTTTGGGATGTAATAAATATTTAAGTTCAAGTATCATTTATTTTCGCTATTTTATTTGTATGACCTAGTTATAAAGACCTCTTGTCCTTTGGACGGGGCGACATCCCCGGCCCTGGCGGGCCTAGGTAGCGGGGTGTTACAGATACCTATGGTGAAAACACTTTGGGATCATCATGGAGCACAAGATGCACCATGGGAAACGGAGGTATGGTTAAGACGGAAGTATCCGGATATGCTCTAAGGGCATGGAATCTGAATTTAGGGACGAAATTCTCTTAAGGGGGAGGGGATGTAATACCCCGCCCAAAACCACCTTTGACTATGGGAAAAAAGTCATGCATTGCATAGCATTTCGCATTTCACGTGTTATCTTAGAAATTACTCTTGCATGGGTGCATGTGATTTTCAAAGTTATTTTTGCATTTGATTTATTTGGTGAGAAATAATTGTGTTGTTTAAGAGTTGGTTAAGTGAAGTTTAGTCGAGGAGATGGAAGGATGAGAATTAGGGTGGAAAGAATTTCTTAGAGAAATATTAGCATTAGAGTTGGTTTGGAATAGTGGGGAGGTTGGTGATTTCCCTTGGTGACCCGAGTTCGAATCTTACCTTTTTCGAATCTTAGTTTCTTTTCAAAAATTCTTTTCCTAGACTTCTACATGTCTTGGCCGAACAAGACCTAGCCATTCTAGAGAAATTTCAGCGCCATTATTCTAAGGAAATAAGTCTCTATAGTTATTTCCTAAATTCAAGGATTTTTTATGTGAACAAAGACCACCTTTATTTTCAAGCCTTTGTTCTCTTGGATTTTTGAAAAACCCTAGCTGAAAAATTAAAATTCTAGCTTGATTTCAACTTATTAGATTTGGTAATGGATATTTGGAATTAAAGAGTTGTTTTCCTAGTTGGAAACCTTGTTGATATTGAACTTAGAACCTTAGCTAAAAATCTGGAAAACTTTCCAGCTAGTGCTGCCACTTTTTGAGGGAATTTTAGCTCAACTTAAACTCTTCCAACACTAGGAAATCTTATCCAAAATCCTTTAGAAAATCAGATTTTATCTTAATCCTACTTCAACTAGGTTTTGCTTCCTTTTTCTAGCAGAATTTCGGCAATCTTGAGCAAGCACAAGCTGTCCGAAAATCCAGCACTTTTAAGTGCAATCCAACTCTTCAAACCTTAGCTCAAATCACCTAAAACATCTTCCATCAATTCAGATTATTTTTGCTGCACAAAATCAGATTTTATTCACCAAAAAACTCCAGAATTTCGGCCAGTTTCTGCCCAGAATTTTCGACAGCTTCCTATCAGAAATTTCGACCAGATTGTACCCCTACTCAAACGAAATTTCTGCACACCAAAACCTACCAAAATCCTCAGCAAATTAAGCCAATTTTCAGCACCAAAAACCCTCACCCTATTCTCTGTAAATCGTGGCAGAACAATAGCTACAAAAGTCCAGAATTTCTTCCCCTTTGTTCAGCAAATTTTCTCACAGCAAATGACTGCATGCGCACAGAATTTTTGTTCTCAAAACCTACTCAAACTCTTCCTTGTTTTGGCCAAAAATTCTGAACACATACAACCCTTTACTTGAGCTATATTTCGGCCAACATAAGGGAGCAAATTGCAGAATATTTTCTTCTCATAAACCCTCCCAAATTCGGTTGCAATAAGGTGCATAGCAAGCTACAATTTTCACCCTTGCTGTCCAAGAAACCTAAAGCCATTAGGAGTCTTTCTAAACACCACCATCTAACCCTAAACCAATCTTCTCTAACCCTAAAACTCAGTAGTCGACTACCCTCTCCATTCTACACAAAAAATTTCAGCAAGAACCTCTCTAGAATTTTCGAAAATCACAAGTACAACTCCTAGCAAGAAACCGATCACCCTCTAAGGTAAGCAAAAACCATTTTAACCTCTTGATTCCTTTCTTCCATCAGTTCTTCTCCTTTTCTTCCCTTGAATCACACCACTTAAAGGCTGATTTCACCCCTTTTACTTATTTTCGGTCATAAGGAAGGAAAGAAGGTAGCTTTTCTCTTCCAATCAAGCGAATTCAGGACGGTCACCATAGGAGTATCGAGATCTAGCTAACCCGGTTGTTGCAAGGTAAGAGGATACTTACCCTTGATGTCGAAACTAAAGTTTAATGTGGTTGATGAGGTCTAATAGCATGATGAACGGGTAGATTGAGTCGAGAAATTAACTGAGCCTATTCAATGGATAGCTATGCTATGTTTTATTGTGGTAATGATGAATATGAATTGTGACGGTCAAGTCAAGACCTTTTTGATATAATATTCCTATCTTTGGGGATTGGATAATTTATTTGGAATTAGATAGTGGATAGCGATTTGTTATGGGAATAAATAAGTTTAGAGCGTGTTTGAATCAATTGAGACCCTGATCGTGATATTTTATGGTTTTAGATTAGGAGGATAATTGAGGAAAGCGAGCTGTGATTTTATCTCATTTGTCTGAGGAATATTAAGTAAGTCCTTGCATAAACTCTTTTGTTAAATGTGGTGGTGGCAAGTCTATGTTGTGAAGCTTTGTAAAGCTATTGTTAAACTACGGTTGCCTGGGTTGTAAACGTGGACATTTATTCTTTAAACGGTTTTGTCAAAATAACGATTTTATCAAGAAAACTATTCTTTTCTTTAAACTTTTAGAAAACCCTTTTAAGAAAATCACGTTTTACAAAGCCAAGGTATGGAAATATTTGGAATCAGGAATTAACGGATATGCTCGTTGAGTACTCAATTGGGGTAGGCTAACAGTACTAGTCTTGGAGGGTTAGAGTAAGTCTTCTGGCAGGAGGCCACCTTCAGAAGATGAGCTCTGCTTGAAAAGGCGACAGTGTTGGTTGGTCAGGCCGTCCGAGCTAGCATGTGTACCTGGTATGGTACTATTTATTTTCCTGGCATGGACACCCGGATGGTTTTGTTGGGTGTAGAGAATAAGGAGTATCTTACCCGGTGAGTTGTACACTCACCTTGATCAGAACGCCCAACGTGTGGTAATCTAGTCCCGGCAAGGTGCACAAAGTGCGGTGCCTTGTCCTCATAGAGCCCAACGTGTGGTGACATAACTTTTTATTCGAGTGGATTATTTGTTTTGTGTAAAGCGTGATTATGAGAAAAACCCACTCCTTGCGAAAAGAGATTATTTTTTACTTGCCAAATGTTTTACACTATGCATACACGTACTGTTTACAACACCATGTACACACACAGGACTTACTGAGATTTATTCTCACACCATTTTATATCATATTTTTAGGAGATAGATTGTGCTGAGCCAGCAGGGCATTGATAGTTGAAGCTTTTGTTATTTTTCCCATTTTTGTTTTAGGAGACATTTATTGTGTAAGCTTTGGAACGATATTTGTTCATTCCGTATTTGCTCTAATTTGAGCCTGATGTAATAGGAGTTCTTCTCTATTTGTCTAAGTTGATTCTTTTGGGGTTGCCTTTACATTTATACCTCGTTTTAAAGACCCCTTGTCCTACAGGACGGGGCGACATCCCCGCCCTTTTAGAGTACGTAGTAGTGGGGTGTTACAAGGTCTATTTTGGATGGCCAGAGGAAAACAGTGCAAAATTCAGAGGAGGAGCAGATTGCACCTGGTGCTAGGTGGGTCGACTGGACTCGGCGCCAGGCCTATTCTGGGATGCCAAAATCCTGTGCATGAATTTAGAAATTTTTAATGATTTTGGTATTTTTTTTTAAATTCTACTGGGCCAGGACTTCCCAAACTACGAATTTAGCATTAAGAGGCCTATAAAAGTAAGAAAAAACACAAGGAATAAGGGTGGATCTAAGAGCTGAAATTCCAAACACTCATTGAAGGAGGAATTCAGCAATTTTAATAGGGTTGTTAAAGAGAGTCTTCAAGGGAGAAGAAAAAGGCTTGTCTATGAGTGCTTGCTTTTATCTTTGTTTTATTCTAGTTAAGTAATGATGTATTCAATGTTTTTATTGTAATTTAACATTATTTTAGATTCATGGTTTTGTGTTAATTTAGTTATTTGATTAATTCTTTATTATCTTTGGCATTTGATTACTTATTATCATTGGTTATTGATGCGAGTTCTTCTAATTGACTTGGGACAACGAAGTTAGGAGTTTATTTCATTGATTTCGTATTTGTTAAATCTTAATGGACTTGGACAATGAAGTTAGGATTATAGGACTAAAGTAATCGAAGATTAGTTGATTCCACTTCGAGCAAAGGGTTATTAGCTAATTTCATGTTTATAAGGAATTGGGCATAATGCATGTTTTGGTTATGTTAGCTTGATTGTCAAATCTGTTAATATTAATCAAAAGATAGTAATTCTATGGACTGGGAAAAGAAGTGAAATTTATTTAAGTAGATTCACGACTTGAGAAATGATTGAATTTTACTTTATATTCCTTCATGATGCCAAGATGATAATTAATTGAGAGAATTGCTAGTTGGTTCATTATCATATTTTCTAGGATAGTTGTCTGAATTGCATATTCTTACATCCTTGAGTTGTATATATTTCTTTATTGTTCTTTTTATTATTTTCTCATTTTATTTGGGTCAATTAAACATTGAATGAAAAGTTATTAGTGTGTACTTGTTCCTTTGAGGATCGATATTCATTAATTTTCTATACTATACTTGCGATGAGTACACTTGCTCATATGTGTATTTTGGGATTAATGTTTTAATTAAAACTTGACTATGGAATGGATTTAAATTTGATGATTTTTATACACCTAAAATTTACGCATAAGTTGTTGTTGTACTATATATTGTGGAGGTTGAAATTTTGATTATACTAACTGTGAATAAATTAAGAAGTTGATGGGTTTATAGAGTTGGTGTTATGTTTTTGTAGATTTTATATTTGGGGGATGGTTTGGTATTTTTGAAAGGTGTGGTATAAAGGTAAATTTGGTAAAAACGAACGACGCACAGTAACATGCCATAGAAAAAAAATAGAGCAGCGGAAGTCCATTTACCTCTGTGCTTTTTTGCTGGTCTAGGAGGCGCCGATGACTCGGTCTGAACCACTTTTGGTTCTGTGATCCTTTCTTCAGGCTGTTGTCCCGCAAGCCGTCGGCTCCGTCTGGGCATCACGCGATACTTTGGTTCTTTCGAAATATAACCCGTGCTTGAACTCCTGGTTGAAGGCTAACGAAAAAGAGGATGATCTTTCCTTTTTCTGACTAAATACTGTTAAGCATTAATCAGGAAAAAAATGTGTCTCTATTCTTGCTATTGAATAGCATAGAAGTCACTGTCTACAGAGTGAAGAAGAAGAAGGGCTAGAGCAAAACAACGACATTCTGTCAAAAAACTCCTCATGTTCTCTTGAATCCCAACTACCTTAATAATATGCTATTATCCGGGCTTGCAAAAATCAAACGGAGGCGGTAGAATCAGAGAAGCCCTAAGGCCCATGTTATGTTAAGCTATTAACTAGGCCTATGGGCCTATTGCTCAGTTCATTGGATTAACCCTTTAATTCAATTTAATTATTCCTAGACTAATACAAGTCTAATAATTAAATTAATTAAAAACCTAAATTGACCAACATAAACCTCAAGCCTTGGCCCTGTTCATTCGGTTAAGCCTTCAATTCAATTTAATTATTCCTGAACTAATACAAGCCCAATAATTAAATTAATTAAATAACCCAAACAAGCCAATGTATAATTCTCCCTTTTGAGACCTTTTGTTTTATTCTAGCCCAATAAATAAACCAGGCTACTCGAATAAAATAAAATCCATTTAATAAAAGACCAATCCTTCAACTCAAAACCATCAAGACTTATGGGCTATTCCGAGGATCAAAAGACACATCGCCTTGGCTACTAAAATGACCAAAATATCCGTGCTACAGAAATAGATGTATTTTGCATTTAAACATTTCTTAATATCACCATAAGAAAATATTGACCCCAAGGACAATACTACGTTAGTAAAGTCTCCGATCTACAAGTGTAATGAATAAAATACCCCTCTACGTATTGCCGTACATTTAGAGAGGAATGGTGTACTAACACCTCTCTAAAAGACATCTACCATCCTTAGACCTCTAGTTCAATGATCCACGACTCTTGGAATGTTTCCACTTTCTAAGGGAGCTACCCTAAAGCAAACATCCAAGTCATGTTCCCCAGGACCCTCGATATTTAGATCATTCAAACAGTCACAAGGGGCAATATAGCGCATAAGTTATCTTGTACAATTCTATCTTAATTGACTAGTCACATATACCTAACATACAAGTGTATTGGCTCTACGATAGAACCTCAACTACAGTATATCAAAGTATATGCTTCCAACTTTATCAGACCACTAACTCATACTCAAGTGGTAGAGTATTAGTTCACGTTGTAGCAGTAATATTTTGAGTTTCTTCTAAATAGTACTTTTAGAAACCACTATTACAGGTCCTATTTTACGTAATCGAAATACGCTTATGCTATGAAATGAGTGGACTACTCATTGGCTAAAGATAAGCCATTTCCCATTTGGAATTCATAACATAATAACCTAAATATGATGATATTCACATTCTCATCAAATGGTTAAAAACAAATGTTTATGTGTTAAGTAACCCATGATCTATACCTTACTGTGAAAGACCACCATTTACATAGATCACTTACTTAAACATAATGGGTCTTTTCTAAACGTAAATCATGCACAAATAAAATATAAATTCACAAAAAAATTTTAAGAATGAATTCTTTTATTAATAAATTCGATAATTACATCAGAAACCTAATCTAGAGGGCATATTTATCAACATGGTATTCATGAATTGGTGGTTGTAGTTGTCGAAATATTTTAAGATTCTTTTCAATAAAACCACTACATCCTTGACCTTTCCACTTTTCTTTAGATTTTTTTGAATTTATAGTGTGTATATCAAAGATTCTTTGAAGGAGAATTGAATGAATTAATGGTTCTAAAGTGTTAAAGATAGAATAAGTGAGGTAAAACTACTGGGGATATTTTTTTCCCAGTATTGTGCCTTGGAAACCAGAATTATGGAAAAGAGCTTACACAAAATTAAATTTGAGTGTTTTACGGTCATTTTGGTATATCATAGAGCCAAATCGGAGTTGTGGATTGAATGTTATGTGCAAAACAAAATCATATGTCATGTAGTGAAATTCTAGAAAAATGAGTTTGAAAATGGATGAACTTAAGGATGATTAATTGGGTGATTTTGAATGAAATAAATGGGAAATATGGAGTGAATCCCTTGTATATGAAGGGCTAAAGGATGTGGGAAAAGGAAAAGAAAAGAATTGATCAAACGACGAAAAAACGATGTGAACGAAAGATGAACATTTTCCTTAACCGTTGGCTAACCATTGGCTAAACATCAGTTGATCGTTGCTAGACGCTGACTACCCCTCGGGCACGTTGGCAATTTTTCGGCCGAACATGATTTGACACAAAATGATGTTTGGTGTAGGTTTGTCGGTAAATGGTCAACGGAATGTTGAAAATAGTGGAAACGATGGTTGAACGGCAGTAAACAGAAAGAGTTTAGTTAGGACATGATGTGAGTCCATTTGATTTCTAAAACCTTTTGAAAGCTAGTGTGCTTCACTTTTCCATGAAATGCTATATTTTATACTAGTTTGGAAATCCCTGAATACGTTTAAGGTTTATCTTAGAAAGAATTATTTTACGCCATTTTGGGCTCGATTGAACATCATAATTGGCTTAGAAACCTTACTGGTTGATTAAAGAATGAATTTTGTGAATTTAGTCATTTTTGGATTAAATATTTGGGATTTTCAGAAAATGATAAATTTTGGAATCGAGTATTCATAAATTAACTAGAATGCCCTTATTGGAACATTTTATGGAAATATATTTGGAAACTTTGAATTTAATCCTTTTTTAGGATTAGAATTTTGGATTTTTTGAAATGAGTTCTATTTGGAATTGGGTATTTGAAAAATAATCCAAATGTCCTTATTGAAATTTTTATGAAAACTTTTGGAATCGGGTATATGGTAAATGACCAAAATACCCTTATTGAAACTTTTGTGAATACTTTTCAAATTGGGAAAGTGTAAAATGACCCGAATACCGTTGAAAAGTCTTTTGGAATCGGGTATGGGTAAAATGACCTGAATTCCCTTGGAAATGACTTTTGTGATCGAGTACGGGAAAAATGATCCAGATACTCTTAGAAACATATTTTGATGTGTGAATAGAACTCTTTATCCTGTTTCAACGATTTTGAAAATGATCTCTAGTGATGAGAATGACTTTTGAAAAATGACTTTTTGATCCCTAAAATTGTTTTATTGGCCTGGTGTGCCATGGAAAGAATTGATTAGCTCTGTAGAGCCTATGTGAATGATGGTCTAACTTGCAAGTCAGTGGGATCAAATTCTAGAAAATGTAATTTTCCCCCAAAAATATTTTGATTTGAAATCCTGCGGGATCAAATAACCCTCTAGCCTGATCAGTCAGACGGAGTTGGTATTGTTAACGTTGAGTACTCAGTAAGGACTTTGATCTTTATACTAGCCTATGTTAAAGTTAGACGGCCTTAGCAACCTGGCCTAGTTCTAGGGATTGTCTTGCTCCAAATGAGGTGACAAGATATTGAGATAAGTCGTCCGGCTAGCTGTTTAGCACCTGGCAATTGTCGCGTCTGCGGGCACTTCTTATTTTGAGTCATTCGTTGGATGCCGGGTTGGGACTCTCAATGTGTTTGACTCCTTACCGCCTCAATGGTGATTTATGTCAGTATTGGGACCTCTGGCTTATAGTGGCAAGTAGAAGATTGTGTGTTACGGTACACTAGGTATGCTACAGTATACCTGAGCAGAAGTACACTGTGGTGTATTTATTCCAGCGATGCACGGTTGAGTACTAGAGACTGTGGTCTCAGTACAATGATATGTTGTGTCGAAGGCAAAGACTGTGGGACTTGCATGTGGATACAGGTCGACCTTCTGTTGGAGAAGTGTCTATGATTTAAAAAAATTGGGGCAATGATTTGAAAATTGAAATACAGTTTTCCAAAAATGATTGAGTTCTGAATAAACTCTTCATTAAAGAGTTTTGGAATTGTTTCTAGTGAACAAATGATATGCTATTTCACAAAAATTTTATGTACTCGGTCTTTTTGATAAAGCACTAGCTCACACGGGACTCACTGGGTGATTTTTCACTCACATATGTCTTTTATCTTACCATTTTTGTAGGATTCAGAGTTGAGCGGACCTACAGATAGAGGACGATACCACAGTGACAGCAAAATAGGTCCAGACGTTTCCTTTTTGGATAATGTACCTTATTACTGATATTGAATGAAAATTTTCATGTATGAGATTCTTTGTTATATAAGTGCACGTGACCATCAGTATGGGTTGTTGTATGGATCTAGACCTTACATACTCTGTTAGTTTTTTCTTTCGTTATAAAGACCCTTTGTTTGGGTGACTGGACTGGGTGATACACAATTTTGATATGCTTCCACTGTTACCTTTAGTAAGGGTGTTACAATTGGTATCAGTGCCCAATAGATAACAGATAAGAGTGATAAGGGTAAGCGCCCAATAGATGTGTATAGTAATAATGGGAAGAAAGAGATAGATGAGCATTCGGGTGTGAAAAGATCTGGAAAGATTAGTATTATCCACTGAGTAGGTGTGCCAGGATATTTCACTTGGACTGGATCCGGCCTTGGCCGCCTTCATACACCCTGTCTCACTAGGAGTGCGTTTGACTCTATAGTGCCTGTCGTTACCTTATTTGCATGAGACCTTAGCCTGGAAAGGACACCTACTCCCGAGAGGACATCGTCACCACATGAGGAGATGGGTGGCGATTTTGATGAATTGATGGTGATATTCAACCACGCCATCAGGATATTGATGAGGAGGATAGTGTCCCCAATGGTGTAGTATTGTCTAAGGATAATGAGAAGGAATTTGGCGGGGATACTCCGAGAGTATTAGAAGATGAGATGTTATATTTGGAGGATGTTGAGATAGGAAGAGATCAAGAGGTACCTAAGGTGAAGGTACCTGTGGTCGAGGAGTTCGAGAAAGAATTGGAGATAGACTCAGACATACTGGCTTGGTTGCACCCTGATTCGGATGAAGGTGAAGGATTCAATACAGCCGAATCCTATACGATTTCTACTAATTCAGTACCTCTCGTTTCAGATAGTGATGACAATGAGAAGAAAGATGAGACGTAGATATGTGTAGTAGGATATGTACAGTCTTGCTAGTGTATATGACTGTGTGCTCGGCATACGAATTTTGTACTAGCTTTGTGTTTGATGAGAATGAATATATGTTATGATCCTGCTATGTGCACTATAGATCTTTTGTGCCTACTCTTGAGTTATGTAATATCATTTTACTAGCAAAATTATATGAACTGTACAGATGTCTCCTAAATGAACTTTTAGATGATTATCACGAACTACTTAATATAACCCTGAGCTAATGGTGGAGGAATCGCATGTGGAAGGTTCCCACCTTGTGAATTTGGATTATTTTATATTCTAAACCTTCTAGAAAATGGCTGATACCATTCAACGGATGGCTAAGACTATTACTAGAGCTAATGAGAATGCTGGAATAATTGAGAATATGAGTATGAGAAATCGAAGTGAATTTCGGGGCATGAGTCAGAAATGATTTGGAGAACCTCAATGGCAGAAGAAAGGAAAGATGCAGAGGAGGGGAGGACCAACTGGAGGACAACCCTCTTTTAGTTGCTTTAATTGTAAGAAGGAAGGGTGTAAGAGTTTCAATTGCCCTCACTTCCAAAGGATAGGAGGATGGAGTCGACAAGGAAGAAACAATTAGGGGGTGAGGTTCGGACTAGAAAGAGAGAACCTGGACAAGCTTCTACCCCTAGGGTCGGATCTGCTAAACTAAGTAAATGCTCGAGTAGTTGTATTGAAGAAGATGGATGATCAAGTCACAGTAGTGAAAAGTATACTTCTTAGCTTTAAATCATGATACTAAAGTATTGGTAGATCCCAGTTCTACGCATTCTTTTGTTACCAATGTATTTCTTGATGCTATGAGAATAAAAAGGGGGAAGAAACTTCATAAGAAATGGTTGTTAGTACCCCATTAGGAAAGTAAATGAATAGTGAGAAAGTACATAAGGAATGTAAGATCTTGGTAGGAAATGAAATTTTAGAGGAGATTTAATATGTCTGCCCATAGAGGACTAAGATGCTATCTTAGGCATGGACTGGTTATCCCAACATCATAATCAAGTTGACTGTAGACATAAAGTAGTACAATTCCGTTAACCTAGGAAACCTATATTGGAAATTGTAGACGAGGCTGGGAGGAAAAGTAATACTTGCATATCGGGACTCAAGGCCCGGAAGATAATTAAAAAAGGGTGTACTGGGTACTTAGCCTATGTAATTAATAAGCCAAGAGGGGTTAAGAAACCTGAAGAAGTTCTGTTAAGAATGAGTATTTGGATGTGTTTCTAATGAAATTGAAGGAATTACCACTAGAGACAGAAGTAGAATTTTCTATTGAGTTGTGACATTAGTAGAATCAATTTGAAGAACTCCTTATTGAATGATACCTACTGAATTGCAGGAGCTTAAGAACTAAGTACATAAATTAATGGAGCAAGAATTCATTCGTCCTAGTACTTCATCTTGGGGAGTACCTTTCTTGTTTGTTAGAAAGAAAGATGAGTCGCCACGGATGTATATAGATTTGTGAGGTTAAATGCAGTAACAGTAAAGAATAAATATCCATTACCCATGATTGATGAATTGTTTGATTGGTTACAAATAGCAAGCTGATTCTCAAAGTTAGACATGAGGCAAGGATCTTACTAAGTTCAGATTCGGGAAGAAAAATATACTGAAAACTGCATTTAACATGATATAGACCTTTTGAGCTTGTAGTGAGGCCCTTTTGGTGTCACTAATGCCTGCTATTTCATAGATCTAATGCACCGACATTTCGGCCTAGTTTTGTGGCTATATTAATATATGATATTTTGGTGTACTCTAAAGATCCTTAAGATCATGAACAATAATCTTTAGAAAGTATTAGGAAAGTTAAGGGAGACCAAACTATATGCAAAATTCAGTAAGTATGAGTCTTGGCTACAATAAGTAGCATTCTTGGAACATGTGATATCTAAAGTCGCGAGTACAATAGATCCTGCAAAAGTTAAATCAGTGACGAATTGGAAACATCCCGAGATTCTGACTGAATACGATATTTTTTGGGATTTTCTGGATATTATCAAAGATTTACTAAGAAATTTTCTAAGATAGCTTTACTTTGAGTTGACTCACTCAAAAGAAAGTTTCTTATGTTTGGATTGGGAAATGTGAGGGAAAATTCCAGGAGTTGAGAAAAGGATTAAGCTCTGCTCTTGTTTTAATATTGCCAATGATGGACAAACCTTATAAGGAGTACACAGATGTGTCAAAGGAAGGATTGTGAGGAGAAAATGGAAACCTCATGAGGAGGATTACTTTACACATAATATGGAGTTAGTTGCTATTATGTTTGCCCTTAAGGAGTGGAGACATTATTTGTGTGGGGTTGAGTTGGAAATCTTCACCGACCACAAAAGTTTAAAGTATGTTTTTATTCAAAATGATTTGAACATAAGGCAAGGTTGATGGATTGGATTTTTGGAAGGATTTCAGTGTCTAATTAAATATCATCCTAGAAAAGCAAACATAGTAGTAAATGTCCTTAGTAGGAAGGCGAATTTATCAGCTCTCCGGATGTTACAAATTCCAGAATTAGAAGTTTTTGCAGTAGATGGAGAAATAAGGATAAATGATACTTCCATTCAACATGCCTTCCTACAACGGTTGAAGAGAAAGCAAGATAAAGATGAAGACTACAAAAGTTAGTGCAGAAGGAGGCGAATACAGGAGGAGATGGTTCTGAAAGGACAATAATGGGATTAATTGCTATTGGGGTTGGTATTATCTTCTGAAATAATCTGCGATAAGATAAGATACTTTAACGGAGGCACCTTAGAGTAAGTATACCATCCATGCAGGAGCCGTAAAGATGTATTAGAACCCAAAATGCCATTATTGGTGGATTGGTATGAAGAAAAACTATTTAGACTTTGTAATTCGATGTTTAATTTATCAATAAAGGAAAGCCAATTAACAAACGGCTTGGAGGGTTACAACTATTATCTACTCCATCGTGAAAATGGGATGAAATTACTATAGACCTCATTACAGGATTACCTATGATAGTAGAGCGGCGAGATACTATTTGGATGATAATAGATCGATTAACTAAGTCTACTCATTTCATTCATATTAATTAACGAAATTCCCTAGAGAAGTTAAGTGAAATCTATATGGAGGAAGTAATCAGACTTCACGAGTATCCTCTAATATTGTGTCAGATCAAGATCCTAGATTTACCTCAAAGTTTTGGACTAAGCTGCAGTAGAGGTATGGGACCACAATAAAGTTCAGCATAGCATCTCACCTACACACGGATGGATAGACAAAATGAGTGAATAGAGCTTTGAAAGACATTTTGAGGACTTGTGCTTTGGATTTTGGAACTAAGTGGATTGATAATTTAGCGTATGTAGAATTTGCATATGAATTGGAATGGCCCTGTTTGAAGCTTTATATGGAAGAAAATGTCAGTCTCCATTATATTAGGAAACTTTAGGATGGAGAATGGGCGAACAAGATACTTTTGATCTTGAAAAGGTCCGATAGGCTATAGAGATGATCAAAACCAACTTAGAAGTAGCGCAGAGTAGACAGAAAAGTTATACGGATCGACGTAAGAGAGATTTGGAATTTATTGAAGCGGATTATGCATTCTTGTAGTTAGCTCCGCAACGACAATTGGGAACCAAAAAATAAGAAAAGAAATTGACATTTAGGTACGTTTGATCATTCCCTATTGTCAAGAGGATTGGGAAAGTAGCCTATCGATTGGAGTTACTAGTAGAACTTCACATTATTCATGGCATGTTTAATGTACTCCAACTTCGAAAGTATGTGGCTGATCCTGCCCACATTTTGAATGAAAAACCCATTGAGATGACTCTAAGCTTGAAGAATGAGGAAAAGCCTATTAAGATCTTGGAGTATGATGAAAAGGAATTGCGAAATGAATGAGAAAATTGAACTTGTACAAGTATCATGGAATCATTATTTTGTGTAAGATGTAACATGGAAAAACAAAAGCGAAGATGTTGAAAGAGTACCCAGGTTTATTTCAAGAGTAACCTAATTTCGAGGACGAAATTTTTTGTAAGGAGGGGAGAAATGTAACACCCCATCTTTTACTTTCAATTGGCTACTATTTATAATAGGATGAGAATTTATATCAATAGCCAGAACAAAAGATGATCGGTATAAGTGAGACGAATATTTTGGTATAATAATATCTTGTCGAGACCTGGATGTAATTATTAGATTTGTTCTACTCGTACCCTAAATTTTCAGAAGGCTATTATTATTAACAAAATAAGAATTGTGGAGTACTCTAAAAGGAGAAATTGATCAGTATGATGAAACGCACGTTTTGGTGTGAATTATGGGGGCATTTTCATCATTTTGACAACGCCTGTGACTTTGACTACAAATTTGACCAAAATGAGAAGGGATTGAAGAATTTAAGTATTACCAATGGATTCAGTAAAATTTTTGGAGTTGAAAAACCCGATTTTGGCCATTTCTGAGAAAAAATTATAAATGCGGGTAAAAATTGGATGTGTGGCGCTCTGTGATTGGTGGATAGGAACATATGTCACATTATGAGAGGTTGTATGAGATTTTATACAAGATAAATCTTATCAAATAATTTTTACAAAATAAAAAAAATGATGGACAAATGAAATTGCGACACGTGGCGGATAGTCCACAATTTGTGACCAAATGGTCACTAATTTGGTCCAAGAATAGCGGTTAAGGAGCTGAAAAATAGCTAGATTTTGTGCATAAGGAGTATGGAAAGAAGAGAGAAAGAAAAGGAAAGCAAAGCTAGAGAAATTCGGGAGAAAAAAGAAAAAGGAGAGAGAAAGAAAGATGTGTGTGTGTTCTTGGTGTTCTTAGAGCAAAATCAAGCCAAGAGATCCACGTACAAGGTAAAAGTTTATACTTCAAGAATTAAAGTCATAGATCTCATTACGGTGATTATATTGATATGAATTTTAACATGAAAACATGATTTTCATGCCTTGATTTTGGATCAAAGTTAGGGTTTGTGAACTTTTATGTATGAACCTTGTATATGCTTATATAAGTGCCGACTGCCTAAGGGTTTTTGAATGATATTTTGTGTGAAGAAGAATTGAATAATTATGGTGGCTTAAAGGGTTGTTTCCGGTTGAGGAGATGATGATCAAAGTAGAGTAAAAATAGAATTTACTTGGTTGAAAAAATGGATATTACTAGCCTTTAATTAGAAAAGATGAATTTGTATTGAATAAGTGTGACTTTTGTGAGCTACTGGAAATCCGAAAATTCAGAATTAGAGATGATTTGAAGGAGAATTGAATTAATTAATGGTTCTAAGGTGTTAAAGATTAAATGAGGAGATGGAAAGCTTGAATAGTAAAAGTGAGGTAAAACTACTGGGGCAGTTTTTGCCCAGTACTGTGCCTGGAAAACTAGAATTCTAGAAAAGGGCTTATACAAAATTAAAGTTAAAGACTTATGGATGTTTTGGTATATCATAGAGCTAAATCGGAGTTGTGGATTGAAAGTTATGTGCAAAACAAAATCACGTGTCAAGCAGTGAAATTCCAGAAAAATGAGTCCAAATATGGATGAACTTAAGGATGATTAATTGTATGATTTTAGATGAAATAAATGGGAAATATGAAATGAATCCCTTATATATGAAGGGATAAAGGATGTGGGAAAAGGAAAATGAAAGAATTGATTAAACGACGTGAACGAAAGTTGAACAGTTTCCTTAACCGTCAGCCTCGTCGGCTAAACGTCCGCTAACTGTCGGTTATTTTTCAGCTAAACACGATTTGACCCGAAAATGATGTTTGGTGTAGGTTTGTCGGTAAACGGCCAACATAACGTTAAAACAGATGGAAACGATGGTTGAACAGCCGTAAACGGAAAGAATTTAGTTAGGATACGAGGTGAGTCCCTTTGGTTTCTAAAACCTTTTGAAAGCTAGTGTGCTTCACTTTTGCTTGAAATGCTATGTTTTATACCATTTTGGAAATCCTTGAATATGTTTAAGGTTTATATGAGCAAGAATTATTTTATGCCATTTTGGGTTCGATTGAACATCATAATTGGCTTGGAAACCTTACTGGTTGATTAAAGCATGAATTTTGTGAATTTAGTCCTTTTTGGATTAAATATTTGGGATTTTCAGAAAATGATACATTTTGGAATTGGGTATTCATAAATTGACTAAAATGCCCTTATTGGATCATTTTATGGAAATAAGTTTGGAAACTTTGAATTTAATCCTTTTTTGGTATTAGAATTCTGAATTTCTTGAAATGAGTTCTATTTGGAATCAGGTATTTGAAAAATAATCCAAATGTCCTTATTGGAATGTTTATGAAAACTTTTAGAATCGGGTATACGATAAATGATCGAAGTACCCTTATTGAAAATTTTGTGAATACTTTTCAAATCAGGTAAGGGTAAAATGACATGAATACCCTCGAAAAGTCTTTTGGAATTAGCCATGAATTCCCTTGGAAATGACTTTTGTGATTGAGTATGGGGAAATGACCCGGATACTCTCGAAAACATATGTTGATGTGTGAACAGAACTCTTTATCCTATTTCAATGATTTTGAAAATGATCTCTCATGATGAGATTAACTTTTGAAAAATAACCTTTTGATCCCTAAAATTATTTTATTTGCATGGTGTGCCATGGAATGAATTGATTGGCTATGCGGAGCCTATGTAAATAATGGTCTGACTTGCGAGTCAGTGGGATCAAATTCTAGAAAATGTGATTTTGCCTAAAAAATGTGTTGATTTGAAATCCTGTGAGATCAGATAACCCTCTGACCTGATCAATCAGATGGGGTTGGTATTATTAATGTTGATACTCAATACGGACTTTGATCTTTGTATTAGCTTACGTTTGAGTTAGATGGCCCTAGAAACTTGGTCTAATTCTAGGGATTGTCTTGCTCCAAACAAGGCGACAGGACATTGAGATGAGTTGTCCTGGCTAGCCATTTGGCATCTAGCAATTGCCACGTTTGCGGGCGCTTCTTATTTTGAGTCATTCACTGGATGCCGGGAAGGGACACTTGATGCGTTTGACTCCTTGCCACCTCGATGGTAATTGACGTCAAGATTGGGACCCCTAGCTTATGGTGGCAAGAAAAAGATTGTGTGCTGTGGTGTACTAGGTATGCTGCGGTATACCTGAGCAGAAGTACGCTACGATGTACTTATTATGGCGATGCACGGTTGAGCACTAGAGGTTGCGATCTTAGTACAATGATATGTGGTACCGAAGGCAAGGACTGCGGGACTTGCATATGGATACAGGTCGACTTTCTATTGGAGAAGTGCCTGTGATTTGAAAAAATTGGGATAATGATTTGAAATTGAAATACAGTTTTCCAAAAATAATTAAGTTTTAAATAGACTCTTCGTTAAAGAGTCTTGGAATCGTTTCCAGTGAACAAATGATATACTATTCCACAAAAGTTTTATGTACTTTGTCTCTTTGATAAAGCACTAGCACACACGGGACTCACTAGGTAATTTTTCACTTACATATGTCTTTTATCTTACCTTTTTTGTAAGATCCGAAGTTGAGCGGACCTACGGATAGAGGATGATACCACAGTGACAGCAGAATAGGTCTGGACGTTTCCCTTTTGGATAATGTACCTTATTACTAATGTTGAATGAAAATTTTCTTGTATGAGATTCTTTGTTTTATATGTGCATGTGACCATCATTGTGGTTGTTGTATGGATCTGGACCTTACATACTCTGTTAGTTTTTTTTTTATTATAAAGACCCCTTGTCTGGGTGACTGGACGGGGCGACACCCGATTTTGATATACTTCTACTATTACCTTTAGTAGGGGTGTTACATAATATACTTGTATGTTTGGTATATGGAACTAGTTAGTTAAGACAAACTTATACAAGATAGTTTCTGTGTTATATCGCCTCTTAAGACTGTTTGAATGATCTAATAATTGTGGGCCCTGGGGAATATGACATGGATGTTTGCTTTAGGGTAGCTCCTTTGGAAAGCAAAAACATTCTAGTAAGTCATAGATTATTGGACTAGAGGTCTAAGGATGGTAGATGTCATTTAGAGAGGTATTAGTACACTCTTCCTCTTTGAATGTGTGGCATTACGTAGAGGGGTATATTTGTTATAACACCTATAGATTGAAGACATTACTAATGCAGCAATGTCTTTGGGGTATTTTCTTATGGTGATATTAGAAAATATTTAAAGTGCAAAATGTAGCTATTTATGTAGCAGGGGTATTAAAATCATTTTGATAGCCAAGGCGGTGTGTCTTTTGATCCTTAGAATAGTCCGTAAGTCCTAATTGATTTTGGGTTGAGGAAATGGTCATGATTAGAGAGAGTTTTATTTTATTCAGGAAGTTTAGTTTTTTTATTAGATTGGAATAAAATAAAAGGCCGAGAGAGATTAAATTAATTATCTAGTTTAATTGGTTAATTAATTATTCAGAGCCTGAGTTCAGATTGAATAATTGAAAAAATTAACTTAGGCCTAAACTGGGTAAAAGGTTAGAAAAATAATCTTGGTCTATTTGGGTTCATTGATTATTTATTGGGCTGTTTTACTAGTCTGAAAAATAAATAATTAAGATTTATCATTTATGGGCTTATTGAGTCCAAGAGTAAATAGTTATATCTGGCCCAATAGCCTAGACCAAGTTGTTCATAGAACAGAAGGGTGTTTAGTATTTTGCCCTAGCAAAACGTCTTCTCTAGAGAGGATAAAATGACAACACTTAGAGATTTGAATAGAGAGTTATCCCGGCAGTTTGTTATGATTGAAATAGTATGAGATAAGTTTTAGCATTGTAATCCTTTCACGGCAAATAAAAAAGATAGCCAGATTAATTTTACCCTCTCATTATTTCTGGTTTTTCGTCTTCCTTTGTGTCTCTGGTTTATCCAAGAAACAAAAACAAAGAAACTGTACTTTTTGATACTATTTGATAACAATTGGTCAAGAAGACAATACTTTTTCCTTACCCGTAGCTTTCACTGGCTGATTAGGCAGTGGAATATTCTGAGAACCAAAGGCCAAAAGGCGTTCATGCAAACTAGACGAAGCCGACAACTTGTAGGCCTTGATTTGGAGGTATCCACGAGTGAACTGAGAGTTGTTCAGTTAACACCAGATCCATTAGTTTAGTCTAAGCAACAGATAAAAGTAAATCGCAGAGGTATACTTTTCAAAAAGCTTCCGTTGTTATTTTTTGTGTATCTGTGTTGTTTCTGTATACTTTTAGGCTGTGATCCACCTTCATGGGAACCTTGGGCTTACGATGCCAAGTAAAAGATCCTATTATATGAGGTAAAGTGCTTGTGACACTTACCATTCCTACTCGATACGGTTGACCGCTAAAGATGCAAACCCTTGGTGCAACAGTACTGCAATAGCCAAAGATGAAGCCTTTTAGACTTTGCACGTATATTAACCTTCTATTGAGAGAAATGCTTGTTTTCTTTAAATAAGGGGCACCAATGTTCAATGAACCATGTTTACCAAATGTGTATTAACTTTTGGATAATGATTAACAAGATTTTCAACTACATTACTTTAAGTGTTTTTTTTAGTGGAAAATGCGATTAATTCCTTTTATATGTTTCTTTTTGGAAAAGTACTAGCACACACAGGACTCATTGAGTATACGACTCACACATGCGCTTTTTTCTTCTATTTCCTTAGGACTTGGAGCTGGAGACATGTATCAGTGACACTAGTATCACTCATTTGACTCAGTATAATGAATGTTATATGACTTCTACCATAAAGGCTATAGAACTACTTATTTATATATATTTTGGTTCTAGATATACATATTAGACCTAAACTAGTATCTAGATTTAATGGAATAGTATATGTCTATTTACTTACTTTAAGTTTTAATCTATTATAAACACCTGAAAGTTCAAATGAGGAGACACCTAGATTCTCATAAGTCCGTTAATGTAATGAAATTAGGGGGAAAATTAGAACGTGGAAAAAATAGAACAAGTTAGTTTGCTAATGCATCAACCAGCATGTTTGCTTCCCTATAGATATGCTTGAATCTTAAAGAGTTGAAAGATTTGCTAATTCATTAAACTTCTCAGTGAAGTTGATGTAGTGCTCCTGGAAGCTCCTTATTGAGTTGCTACAAAATATGATTGCACCAGAATGTCAAGAAAATCCTTGCTTACTAGCTAATTTTAATCCTTCAAGAATTGCTAATAATTTTGCCTTGTTGTGATCACTAAAGCTAGAATGCGTTGCAAATGCTATAAGGAAGTCGTAGTTGTATTATAGGACACTCCTAATTTCTAAGTTTCCTAAAATCTTTACCTCACCATCAACACTTAGAATAATTATGGCACCAACACAAGATCAAGATATTGGAATATGGCAACATTGTGGCTTTGGACTTATGCTGATATGAAAATAGAGTGAAGTTGCTACATCTTGAGATGGAAAAGGAAGTAGAAAAGCTGCTAAAGTTAGCCATATAAAAGTATGAATATTAATTACTAGATAAGATGAAGACATAGTGCATAAGTGATGTCTAGACGTTTGAATGTAGAAAAGGACGTGGGAGATGAATTCTATGCACAAAATGCTAGGAAGATGTTAGTCAATATGCACTTGAAAATTTTGTAGTCCACAAAAATATGCCATAAAGGTTCAATAACTTTATTGAATACATTGAATTTAGAGTGAAGATGAATGCCTAAAGATTGCAATTTGTCATCAAAGAGTAAGAAATTATTGAGAAGACACCACAACAAGTACCTTACATGGGGCTGAACGTCCATTTTTCATATTTCATCCTAAAGGATACATGATGATTTATGCTTTTGGATTACCTCCCATGCTAATGAGAATATGAAGTCTCCTATTAGCGTTAGGTTCCACAACATTACATCATTTTCTTCATGCCTAAATGGTGGTTAAATCTTAAGAATTTTGTAAGCTAGGTCCTTATCAAGCAACTTTGTGATCAAATTGGCCTTCTAGAAATCACTAGAAAGGTTGTCATGGACTATTAAGTTCGAATAGCTAATGGAAGAATTCAGTGTTGCTAATTTACCTTCACCAGACAAGTTGTCATGCCGGAAGGAAGAAGAGCCAAAATTTCAGTGAAAAATAATATGAGACTTTGCGATGCTTGAGAATTGTAGTAATCACTTCTAGGTCATTAAAGATTAAAGGGATGGAACAAGTTGTGAAGGTGGGATGTTTCCAGGGTGTTGTACATGCTCTGTAAAAACTAAGACCATAATATGTCCCTCTCACGAAACTTCCGCCACAGTTTGAGTGCAAAAGCTTAACTTGCTTGCTCTAAAAATATAAAATTCAAGCCATTCTCTTTTTTTGGAAATCAGATTGATTGCCAACTCATCAGTGCCTTTTATCACCATGAATTGTAGTAATCACTTCTAGGTCATTAAAGATTAGAGGGATGGAACAAGTTGTGAAGGGGGAATATTTCTAGGGTGTTGTACATGCTCTATAAAAATTGAAAGCATAATGTGTCCCTCTCACGAAACTTCTACCATAGTTTGAGTGCAAAAGCTTAACTTGCTTGCTCTAAAAATATAAAATTCAAGCCATTCTCTTCTTTGGGAAATCAGATTGATCACCAACTGATCCAGTGCCTTTTATCACCATGAATTAGCTTTCCCACAAGAATTTGGCAAGATGCCGCTCAACTTCCCAAAGGACCACTTTTGAAGGATTTGTGATGTGACACCCTATCCAAACCCATATGAATTGCATAGATGAATTTGCATTCTTGAGCATCTGTGTGAATATAATTGTTCAGAAAAAAAGTGCATTTATATGCCCTAAATGTTAGAGTGACTATTTGTTTTAATTTGCAAATGTGAATTTTGAGAATTGGTTATGTGTATTTCAATTGTATAATTTTTATTAAGGAAGGAAAACTTAATATTATATTTTGGGGAGCAAAATAATATTTAGTAAAATACTATATCAATCTTTTTGGAGTGAAATTATAATTTTATATTCTATATAGGAGTGCATAACTATTTTCTTTAGAAATGGTGCCCAAAATGTAATTAGGGCAAATTTTTATAAGAGTCTACATAAGACTTATTTTAATTGACTTTTTTTATTTATGACTATTTTAAATTGATTTTGACTTTAGACTTGTTGACCTATGACTATTTTAAATTAATTATGACTCTTGATATTAGACTATTTTATTTCGGCTAAAATTATTTTAATTAAATTGACTTTTATTAAATTAAACTTTTATTAAAAGCTTACAAAAATTTCATTTTTGTCCCTTAGTAGCCGCCTCTTGGAGATAGAAATCCTAACTCATTTAATGAAAGTTTAATCATAATCCTCCCTTGTGTTTTAATCTTAGTCATACAATTTTACTAAATCTTAGCCTTTTATTGTTTCTTCATATTTAAGGATATAATCTTAACCTTTAATTTATCATTAAATCATAGCCTTCCTTTTTGTTATATCTTAGCCCTCCAAATGGATTAATCCTCACCATCCATTTTATTTCATCTTAGCCTTACATTTTACTTAATCAAGACCATTGAAATTAAATCTTATCCAAGAAAATTACTTTTGACCTTACACATTTTTCAATCTAGTCATTCATATGAATTAATCTCAACCCTCCAATCTTATTAAATCACAACCCTTGATTCTTTCTTTTTGCCTAATCAAATTAATCAACATATTACATTATTCTTGCATTAAAAACAAACCTTAACAACCCTAATCTCCTCTTGGATTGGCAGCCCTTCTGTCATTCACCAAAAACACTTTTTCTCTCATTCTCCCTTAGTTGCCACCTACCTTCATCTCTTTCCTTTGAATTTTCTCTCAAACATAAATAAGAACCCTAACCTTAGAAGCTTGGAAAATTAAGTATTTATACTAATTTCAAGGTTTTACAACATGTTCTTCAAGAGGTAATTAACTATTAACTTAATTTCTCTTTGTTTTAGCAATAACTACTTTTCTGGACAAATTTTGTTATTTCATTAAAATGCTATTTTTGATCACTTTAATGATGGGGATTTGATACAAGCATGTTTGTGACATGTTCTATTGTGATTGTGTGGTTTTATTTGTGAGATTTGTGAAGAATTGATGATGATATGATGGTTAGAATTGCTTGTTGGAATTTCTTTCTATCTTGAATGTTTGGTTTTAGCATGCATGAATTCGATTAGGGTTTTACTAAAATTGTTTTTTTTTTAAATGCAATGTCTTGGGAACATTTTTCTGTAAGAATTGCATATAGGTCATGTTGGAAAGTTGGTCTTTTAATTTTTGAAATTTGCTCTGTTTTCTGCTTGAGAATATATGCTGAACCCTTGACTTTGTCGACTTAATTATGTGCCTTCTCAATTGAATTTTGATATGAAGTTTCATAGTATGAAAATAGGATGTTTAGTGCATTTCAAAAAAATAATTACCAAAAAATGCTTTGTATTTTGTTCTCTGTGATTTTTTGAAAAACATTGCTAGAAACTATTTCTTCAAGGTATTATAGTGGTGATTTCACTTTGAGCATTATTTTAACCTTGAAATGTGCATGATTTTTAAAAAGGGATTTACATGGATTTTTATTATATATAATGAAGTTACAAACTAGAAGTTTTGATGCAAAGATAAATTCATTTGCTATGTTAGTTTATCATCACGACTTATGCTCTATTTTAACATTTAAAGTAGAATTTACTGTTTTAATATTTTAAAGTTTACTTGGAGATTTTGATTCAAATCAATCGACTGCAATTAATCTTGTAATATATTATTTTGGGATTATTTTTATGAGTTTATAGTTACTTTATTGGTTGTATTGAATTACATCATGTTGCAATTTGGAAAACAATAACAATTGATGATTCTTTATGACTTGAATTTTGAGTTGATAATGATAAAATGACTTATTTGTTGAGACTATATGATTGATATTTCATGTATTATGTACTGAACATATGAAGTCTTTTGTGATGTTTTGTAATTGGGTAGGAATGTGACTTGGTTTATGAGTTGGAGACCTAGCTAAGTAAGGAATATGATTGGAAGTGAATCCTATGCTTTGAGTATTGAGATAGAAGATTAATACATAATGGTTTGAATGTTACATTTGATTGAAGTAAAGGAATATGAAGCTCAAAGTTAGATAAGACATCTCTTGTGTGCTTAGATCAAGGTTAGTCATTGCATCCATGAAAAGTCATTTTTATGTAAAATGTGAGTTTTATATTCAAATTCATGAAAATGCTTTATATCTTGCAATCATGAATTATATTGTACATGATTGAATTCTTAATATCCAAGATATGTTTTTTATATGAATTAGGTTGGAATCATATCATCTAAGTATGGCATGTAAGTTCTTGCATTCCATGAAATCATTTTGTGAGTGAAATGTTATGAGATATTGTGAGTCTTTGCTTACCATAAAAATGTCTTGTTCTCATGAACCTTATAAAACAATTTGTACTTGAGTAATTTTGGAAATGCATACAAGATTATTATATTAGCTTTACTATTAGGCAATGTCTCGTGAATGACTATTTACAAATCTATTCAAAATTGTTATGCTGCTATTGGGACCCATGCAATAAATCATATGAGCTATTTTTGCATGTCAAAACTTTGTGATTTTATTCATATGTATGTTTACAAAAATCACAGCAGGAATATTTTATGGGCTCCAATTATTAGCAATTGAGTTGAGAAAATGTTGATTATTGATATGCCTTATATTGATTTTGGAAACAAGATAAGTGCTCAAATATTTTGAATTGGGAGATTGACTTTATATTTTGCAAAGTGTTTTCGGGATGTGAAATGTGAATATATTTTGGAAATTGGGAATTGTGTTTTGTTGAAAAAGGTTAAGCAGTTCGTGAAGGATATCTTTGTAGTAATTCATTGTGAAATGTAAATGTATATCTTATACTAATCTTTGTAGATTTGTGAATGCTTTCCGATCTGTGGCCACCTGCAAAGAGCTAATTATTTTCTATAGGGAGGATAAGACTTGTTAGTAAAGCTATCCTTAGCTAGCATGAGGTTACAAAAAGGAAACTTGATAGTATGATTTTGAGTGTTGAAAATAGTATCAGCAAAAGCTACAAACAATCAAGTTTTAGTTAAAATGCCAAACACCAAAACTATACAATTAGACGAAGTCTATAGTCACCTCTTCCCATTTCCATTTAGGTATCGATAATAGTTGAACAATCTCGTCGACTTTTTGTGCTCTGCTTTGACTTTCTGATAGATCAGACATGTCGAGACATACTTAACCACATTTCTCTTCATTCTGGGCCACCAATAAGCCCTTTTTAGGTCTTGATACTTTTTCACCTCTCCCAGATGAATTGCATACTTGCTTTTATGCGCCTCCTCCAAAATCTTATCCTTTAACTAGTGCTCATCAGGTACACACAAACGATCTCGAAAATACAGAACTCCCGCTTCGTCCTATCAGAATTCACTACTTTGCCATTTAAGCTCTTTATCCTTGAAAATTTAAAATTCTGCATTACTTTGCTGAGCTTCAATGATTTCCCACCTTTGATCCGATATCAATCTCATATTGCTAACAATAATCCTCTCGTCTTACACTTCCACTCTTCTATCCCACACGTCTTGGACCGCTTACATCTCCTGCACTCTCAACTTGGCCATTTTGACTTTACAGCTTAGGGCATCAACAACGACATTAGCCTTCCCGGGGTAGTAGTTGATAGGATAACGATACTCTTCCAAAAATTCCATCCATCTCCACTGCCTCAAATTCAAGTCCCTCAGCGTGAAGATGTATTTCAGGCTCTTGTGATTGGTAAACACTTCATACTCAGCTCTATACAAGTAATGCCACCATTTCTTCAAAGCAAATACAATGGCGGCCAGCCAGTTCCAAATCATGCGTTGGGTAGTTGACTTCATGAGGCTTCAACTTTCGAGAAGCATAGGCGATTACCTTCCTATCTTGCATCAATACTGCTCCCAAACCTTCATTTGAAGCATCAGTATGCAGAGCATAAGGCTTATCTCCCTCTGGCAAACTCAACACGGGTGCTGTCATTAACCTATGCTTCAGCTCTTGGAAACTCTTTTCATATTTCTCATTCTAGGCAAAGGGTATGTCCTTTCTTAGCAGCTGAGTCATAGGCAATGCTAGCGTTGAGAAGCCTTTAATAAACCTCCTGTAGTAGCTGGCCAGTCCCAAGAAGCTTCGAATATCCGTGATTTTCTCTGGATGCTTCTAGTCTGAAACTGCTTAAACTTTTGCTGGGTCCACTTTGATTCCATCCTTGGTTACCACATGGCCAAGAAATGACACACAATCAAGCCAAAACTCACACTTGCTAAATTTGGCATAAAGTTTGTGCTCTCTTAGCTTTTCCAATGCCAGCCTCAAATGTTCCGCATGATCCTGGGATTCTTAGAGTATATGAGTATGTTGTCCATGAAGACTAGCACAAACTTGTCCAGGTAAGGTTGGAAAACTCGATGCAACAAATCCATAAATACCACTGGTGCATTTGTCATCCCAAAAGGTATCACCACAAACTCGTAGTGGCCATATCTTGTGTTGAAGGCAATCTTAGGAATATCCTCCTCCTTTATCCTCAACTGATAATATCCTTACGTCAAATCAAATTTGGAATAACAATTGGATCCTTACAACTGGTCGAACAACTCGTCAATTAATGGTAGAGGATATTTATTCTTGATGGTTAGGTTGTTCAACCCTCGGTAGTCGATACATAACCTCAAGGTCCCATCTTTCTTCTTCACAAATAGCACTGGAGCTCTCTAGGGTGATATGCTAGGTCTAATGTAACCTTGCTTCACCAATTCCTCTAGCTGCTCCTTTGATTCCTTTAACTCTGCCAGTGCCATCTGATATGGGGATTGGGATATAGGTTCCACTCCTGGAACTAGATCAATAGTGAACTCAACTTCTCGGTTAGGAGGTAGAAAAGTAAGTTCCGTAGGGAACACATCGGGAAAATGTCTTACCACCTCAGTATCTTCGAGAGTGCAGTGATCCTTTGGCTTATTTATCACATAGGCCAAATATCCTGGACATCCTTACTTCAACAATTTCCGGGCTTTTGCCCCCAGCTATCAAAAACTTCAACTCTTTTACTCTCTTGCTGTTGAACTCCAATACATCACTTCCTAGTCTAATTAACTGAACTGACTTATTCTTACAGTCTACTCTAGCCCCATGCTTAGCTAGCCAATCCATACCCAGAATCAAGTCATAGTCATCAATAGCTAAGACTATCAAATCTCCCTCCAAGTTTTCTCTCCCCACCTCAATCGTACAATTCTGCACATACCGATCCGCTTGCACCATTTTCCCCAAGGGCATACTCACTAACAAAGTAAAAGATAGTTCTACTCCATCCCAACCCAAATGATATGCACAATTCTTGTTTAAATAGGAATGGGTAGATCTAAGGTCTACCAATGCATTAATGGAATGACCTTGGATAGTAAACGTACCTTCCACCACTGCTGCATCTGCTCCAACCTTCTCCCGGATAAGAGCAAAAATCTTTGCTTTCACCTGCGGCTTCTGAGTTCCACTTCCAGAGGCTCCTACAACATTGGCTCGATTGTCTCCCACTGTCGGAGCCGGGTTTCCTTGGCCGATTCGGAGAAGTTTACGGCATGTGTTTCTCGGATGATTCGGGTCTTCGCAATGGTAGCATTTCTGCTCAACTCTCCTGGACCAACAATTTTTCTCTACATGGCCCCTCTTCCCGCAGTGTCAAAATAATGGAAGATTCTGTGCAAGACCAACCGGTGTTGTTTATGCTTACTTCTCTCGGTTCTGCCATTGCTGGATGGCAGGCCGATTATTAGGTTGTTGCCTTTGGAAAGGTCTTGGTACCATCCTACTATGATCTTTGTTCTTAGTCCGGGTCGCTGCGTCCATTGCCCCTGAATAAGTCATCGGTGGAGAAGATGCCAATTCCCTTCTTAACTTTTACCTCAACCCCTTGACAAATTACCTTGTTCTATTCTGCTCGGTATCTGCTAGCCTTTTGCAATACTTCGATAACTGAGTAAAAGGTGCCGCATACTGTGCAACCGTCATGTCCCTTTGCTTCAAATTCTGGATTTCGTCTTCCCTTTTCTCCACTATCCACTAAGGGATATATTCGACTCTGAATGCCTCCACGAAATTGGCCCACATCCAGTCTTGATCGATCCTCTGCCAGTCATCTTGGACTTGTTGCCACATGCCTGAGCTAGGCCCCTCAGTCAAAATGTAGAAAATTTCACCATTTGCTTCTTAGTGTACTAGAGCATAATGAAGATGTCCTCTATCTGTTCCACTCACTGTTCTGCTTTTTGATCTTGCTCGGCCTCTCGTAAAAAGATGGGAGGTTGAAATTTCAGAAATCTCTACAATACTTCATCTTCCCCCTTCGGATCCCTTCGCTCAGTCAGAGTTTGCAGAATCTCGGTCATTTTGTAGAACTCTTGCCCCATAGTTATGCTGATAGGTTCCTCCGATCCCATTTTGACTCTAGTTCATTCTCATTTCCTCGATTTGGTGATGGCATTTGAGTTGTATCAAACTCTGGTGTCACGGGCTCTGCCTCAGGAACCCTTCTGCTAGATATGGTTGCACGACACTTGGGTGCCATTCTAAACCATGCCCCGGATAATGAGTATTTGCATCAAAGTGTAAAACATTTAAATCGAGCATGCATTCACATTCAGGTTTAAGCAAAAGAAAGTTAGATGCAAGTTTTGCTTAAAGAATTGCATATTTTCAAAATTAGAGTACACCTAGTACTCTTATTTGCATAAAGTTTGAAATGAAGCAATGAACATAAATGGATTCCTAGCACAGGAGTTTATTAAAAGCTATAAATAAAACGTCCTAAGAATAGTAAAACTTAGCCTCTCTAATTCTCATCAGAGTCTTCAAAGTTAGCATCATACAACCATCCTCCTGAATTCCTAGAGAAGTCTATCCTTGCCCTATTCACGAACCCATAGTCCATTAGCTCCTTCCCCAGTTTGAACTGGGTTGGGTGGGAGTACAAAAGAAGGTCTAAGTGCAGATTCATAGTCTATCTCCCCCGGGTCATCACTATCAGCAGTCAAATCAATCATAGGGCTAGATGGGGGTGTGACATATTCCATGTCAATTTCCTCATCTTCACTATTAGTAACTAAGTCTATTACAGGTATTAGAGGTGGCTCAATAATCTGAACCTCATCATTACTGCTCTTGTCCAAGGGTATGATTGGTTAAGGTGTGGGCTGCGGTGTAGGCTGAGGCACTGGTAAATTTTCTGGGTTGATAGGGATGGGTGGATGCCATTGCTACCCCTTCTTTGCAGTTCTAATTATTCTAACCATCCTACAACATAAACAAGGCAGGTTAGTCAAAATATTTTAATCCTTTATAAAACAAAGCATATACTATCAATAATTGCATAAACCTTATCTTTGATACCACTTGAAACACCCCACTGCCTCTGCCCCATTAGGGTTGGGAATGTCACCTCGTCCATAGGACAAGGGGTCTTTATAACTAGGACACATAAAATAAATTAAAAGGAATAACTTAAAATTAAACTTATTACAACCCAACAATGCATGAACAAATAAAAATAATAATAAAATAATTTTCTACTACTGTCTATCAAAAGCACTGAATAGAAAAAAATAACAAAAAGTCTTCAAGACATAGGCAACATTCTAGCTGATGACCTTCACAGTAGGATCGACCTGAAAATATTGCATAAAAGGTGGTGAGACAAAAATCTCAGTAAGATAACCTTCAGACCATATCTGCCTAACATAAATAATCCCTAGTTCAACTAGTCACAACCACAACTAACCATGACCATAACATCTTAGGCTTTAATACTAGTTGATAAAGTATTTTATAAATTAAATCTAGCTTGATGAGTAAAAATAACTAGGAGTTCTAAAATAAATACTAATAAGTTATAGTCCCAAATAATAATTATGAGTATTATTGCTAATAAATAAACTAGTGTTAAACATTGAATAATACTAAGTCCTAAATAATATTGGTAAATATTATAAATAATAAATTACACTATAATTCTTAATTATTAATTAATAGATAATAAATAAATAATAAAATTAATAATAAATGAATTATACTTAATTTTAACTAACAAATAATAAATAAATTTTAATATAAATAATATTTATAGATAAAGATAAAAGTTTTAGTAAGGATAATTATTATGGTCTACAAGGTCATTTAATATTAATTAATTCTAATATTTTATTTATTATTATTATTATTATATATTTTAATAAAATATTGTATTTATTTAACTAATAAAAATATTAATATTTTAATTAATATTCTATTTCCAAACCTCCGTAGCAATTTCGAATTTCGTAGAGAAAATGTAATAGTAACTCTAGTTAAAGTAGTAAAATTTGTGAATAAAAATAATCTTAGAATTAACAAAGAAAATAATCTTTCACCATGATTTCCCAATTGTTAGAATAGATTAATGAACACATTCCCAAACCTTAAATAATAAGGTAAACCATTCATGAATATATACTTGAATTAACACATACAAATACATGGCCAATCTCCTACTAGGCATAATCATCATCCATGGCTTTATTGAAACTTAAGAATATAAAGGCCTAATCGCCATTGGTGTCATAACATCTATCTTGCATCAAAACAACCATAAATCTCATGAAGCACAATGAGCATATCTTGATTCAAAAGAAAAATCCATACGACCTAATTATACGTTTCATCTCTCATGTCCTAACTCCACCCCCTTCATCCACATACATACACTCAACCCCATTTATATTCGATCTTCCTATCAACATATAAGAGACATATATCCAGAAATTAAAAGGGAGATTCAAGAAGAAATACTTGATAGATGATCTCTTGATGAAGGTTTATGATTAGTGAAGGTCCACACGAGCTTGAGAGCCTTTAGTGGTCTGGACAATCGCCATAGTTGATCATCACCATTTCGCCCAAGAGAGAGAGAAAGAGAGAGTGAGAGACAAAGGGCATTAGAATGGAACATTAGAAGTTGAGTAGAAAAGAAAGAACATGGGGGTTGTTCTTATTTTACCTTTTGATGTTCTTGGAACCTGAAAAAAAACTGGTTTTGATCTATTTGAAAATTCTAGTTTGCATGATTTTAAGTTATAAAGACCAGAAATGAAGACTAAGGATAAAATATGAGTGATCTAGAGTATTTGGGAGTGATTGGAGATGTTTAGGATAGGTTTAGGCTTGAAGGGGTGAAGTGTGTGTTCTTGGTGTTCTTGATGTTTTTAAGAGATTTTGAGAGAAAATGGCTTCTGAATTTTTGGAATTGTTGATGGCCAAATGGCCCTGTGTAGTGAGGAGTTTTGGTTAAGCAAGAAGGAGAGAGAAGTGTTCAATTTTTTTTGAAATTCAAATGGAGCAAAATGAGGAGTTGTTTGAGGTAGAGGATTAGTTAATGGTGGTTGTTCATGGGAGGTCTCTTGCTCTTTAATGGAGTAAGGCTAAACAACCTAGTCTTAATGCTAGGAATGGAGGTTTGTTTAGCTTATAATGCTGGCCGAAACTTAGTCTATAATGGCAAAGAAATTCTTGTTTGATCACTTGCTACAAGAGTGTTTTAATGGAGCAAAAACTCTGGAATTAGTTCGAAGTTCAAATGAGTTTTGGATAGAATAATCTTAGCAGCTTTTTCAGGTGTGATCATGGAGTCCAAACACTTAAGGTTAGTATGGAGGTCAATAGTGTTCACTCCATGGCTAAACAAGGTCTATTTTCTACAGGTTTGAATGCAAGCTTCCGGACTTTGCCTTGAGAAACCAAGCTGGGAATTTTCTGGTCTTCAATGCTTCAAGAGTACCTATAATGGAGATGGTTTTTGGTGCAGAATTTTTTGCTTTCTTTGGCCAGATTTATAGCTGATTCTTGATAGTGTTTGAAGGTCTTTTAATGGTGGTTTTCCAGCTTTCTTTCTGAAGAAAAAACAGAGGAAGTTCCAGTTGTTCCCATGACTTAAAGGTGGCTTCAAAATCCAGCTTCAAGGTAGCGAATTTGCTGAAGGGAAAATTCTAGTTTGCAAAGGTTGTGCAGTCAACCTTCAACCTTACATGAAACATCCATTTTTCTAGCACAAATGGGGTAATAATGTTGGCTGTACTTTCAAAAATAACCTTGCAGAAATTCTGGAAAATTTCTAAATTTTTCCTTTACCAAGATATGAACAAGATGAAGGTAGAATTGAAGGTATAACTATGGTGATTTCTTCCTTAGAAACCCATCCTACCTCTCCTCCCTATTCTCGGCAATCCCCTATCCCTCAAGGCAGATTTTTGAATTTCTCGGCTAGGGGTTCATCTTAGATTTTTTTTGGAATTAAAAGGATGGATTAATGGATTATGGATAGTTTAAATTATAAAGATGTTAGGACAAGGCTATAGAAATTCAAGGGGACAAGAATTCCTCTAGAATTCTTTTTTGGACATGATCACTTGATCAAGATATTATCTTCATGTCTTCCTTAAGGCAACATTCCTATCTTCAAGGAATGTAAGAAAATCAAAAATTCAAACATTGTTAAGATAATCATGAATAAAACTTAAGTGATTGGATTTGAACTACCTTTGAGATTAATTCACAAAGCTCTAACAACTTAACCACAACAACTCTTATTATTATTTTCTCACCTAAATATTCTTCTTATCGAAACCTCAAGCCATCTTCCTATTTTGACCTCAAGCAAAATTACCTTTTTACCCTTCCTACCCAACAAGTATAATTAAGCCATTTAACCTATAAACCTTAATTATAAGGTACATAAAATCATTCAAAAAGTATATTTGTATACAGAGTGACATGATATGAATGCCATCCCCCTTACTCTAAGGTTGGCTTTAGGTGGGGTTTCGTATTCCATCTTGTCAGGGTCCACATTGATACCATCCTGGGATACCACATATCCAAGAAAGGTTACAGTATCTAGCTAAAACCCACACTTTTTGAATTTTGCAGAGAGTTTATTCTCCCTCAATTTCTCCAATACCAAACTCAAATGCTCAGCATGCTCCTTCGGACTCTTGGAATGAATCAATATAACATTAACAAAGACCATCACAAACTTGTCCAGATACGATTGAAAAACTTGGTGTATAAAATCGATAGAAACCATAGGAATATTATTCACTCCAAACAACATCACCACAAACTCGTAGCATCAAAAGCAATCTTAGGGATGTCTACTTTCTTAATCCGTACTTGGTAATATTTTTGCTGAAGAGTCAGCTTTGAATAACAACTTGAATCTTGCAATTGATCAAACCACTTGTCAATTAATGGTAGAGGGTAATTGTTCTTGATTGTTAGGTTATTTTATCCTTGATAATCGATGCACAACCTCAAAGTTCCATCATTCTTCTTGATAAATAATACCAGTGCTCCTCATAGGGATGTGCTCAGTCTAATAAAACCTGATAGGGGTAAAAATCACCATTATTTTTCTAGTTATTTAAGATTGTTTTGAGATACATTTGTTGTGATAACTAGGCATATTCCTTGCTATTTGATATTTTGCTTGTAAAAATTGTTTCTTGGTAAATTTTTGCAGATTTGAGTTAAAATTGAGTAGAAAGTAAACAATTCCAAAATGTACTTGGCACCAGGCCTAGACAATGGACCAGGCGCTAGGTCCATTCTGGTCAAGTAGTAGAAATTAAGCCAATGTTTAGGGAAAAACTAGAACAGACCTGGTACTAGGTCCGGCAAGTATACCTGGCGCCAGGTCCATTCTGTCCACCACTGAGAACAGAACAAAAAACAGAGCAAAATTCTAGAGGAAGAACATTGTGTACCTGGCGCCAGGTGGGTCAAAAGTACCCGACGCCAAGTAGGCTTGGGAAGGCAAATATTTTATGCATGAAATTAGGAAATTTTCAACTATTTTGGTATTTTCTAAATCCTACTCAACCAAGACTTTTTAAGTCATGAATTTAGCATCCAAGAGGCCTATAAAAGCATAAGAAAACACAAGAGGGGAGATGTACATAGAGAGAGGTAGATCCAAGAGCAAAGATTCCCTAAACACTCTGTAAAGAAGAGATTCACCACATCAAGGAGGATTATGAGTGCTTTCTTTTACCTTTGTTTTGTTTTTTTAAAACAATTATGTATTCAATGTTTTTATTGTAATTTGACAATATTTTGGGATTCATGACTTATACATTAATTTAACTACTTGATAAATTTTCAATCATTCTTGGTATTTTATTACTTGTGATTATGGAGGAATTTATGAAGTTAGATTTTCTTTTAATTGACTTGGGAAACAATGTTATGAGTTGATTTAGTTTTATTGATTTCATATTTTTTATTGCTTAACAAACTTAGGAAACGAATTTAAGATCAAAGAACTTAAGTAATCAAAGGGTAGTCAATGTTGCCTATAGCATATGGTTGTTGGCTAATTTTATATCTATAAGGAATTATGTTTAACACATCTTTTAGTTATGTTGGTTTGATTGGAAAATCTGCTAATTTAATCAAGGGGTAGTAATTCTATAGATTGGGAAAGAAGTGGAGTCTATATAAGTCAATTCATGACATGAGAAATGATTGAACTTTACTTTATATTCCTTCATGATGTCAAAATGATGATTAATTAAGATAGTTGTTAAGTGGTTCATTGTTATGATTTCTAGGATAATTGTCTAAATTGCATATTCATACATCCTTGACTTGTATATATTTCTTTATTTTTTTATTCTTTTCTCACTTTATTTGGGTCAGTTAAACAATGAACGAAAAGTGATTAGTGTGTACTTATTCCTTTCAGGATCGATAGTCATTAATTTCTTATGTTGTTCTTGTGATGAGTATACTTGCTCGTATGTGTATTTTGAGATTAATGTTTTAGTTAAGACATGGCTAAGGGATGGATTTAAATTTGAAGATTTTTATGCACCAAAATTTAGATTTTTGGCGCCATTGCCGGGGAACAATATCATGAAAGCTTAGATTTTGTTAATTTAATCATGTTTATATGTTAATATGTTTATATGTTCCTTGTATGACTAGGTGCCATATTTTGTTTTCTTGTATACTTGTATTAGTAATGTCTCTATATATTGTAATTTTCATTAACCAAACTTCTAAGTGTATTCCTTAACTAACTAACTAACTTGATTTCATATTGTGATGTGTATATATGATGCTAACAAGTTATTTTGTATAAGTAAGATGGCCAATTGGAGCAGGGGATGGTATCCTAACATGTCTCATGGGATGACATCTCAACCATCAGATTCCATTACTTTAGAAGGGCTGTTGGAAAAATTTCCTACCCATGTAACTATGTGTTTTTTTTAGATAGATGACATATTGGCAAAATTTGAGGGCATGGTTATAAATATGGAAAGGCAAATTTGGTTTTTAATGGATTTAGTGATAAAGTCACCATTAGGGGTAGAAGCACACCATGATTCAGCTACCATTACACTAAGGAATGGTAAGGAGCGGTAAGGAGCTACCTGATCCGAGCACGGAACTGATACCATCTAAAGAAGATAGGCCAGAAAAAACCCCTCTTGTTGAACCTTTTGAGAAAAAAGACTAAAAAACTAGATTTTTAGCCACCGGTACCTTACCCTACTCGCACACACAAAGCAAGAAAGGATGTGCAATTTGACAAGATTTTGGAAATATTCAAACAATTACACATAAATATTCCATTTAGTGAGGCCTTGGTTCACATGCCTAAATATGAAAAATTTCTCAAAAGCATGCTTGTGAACAAAAAAAGGTTGGAGGAATTATCTACAGAAGTTTTAAGTAAGGAATGCTTAGCTATCTTGCAGGACCAACGAACTTTGCCACAAAAAGAAAATGATCCAGGGAGTTTCTCTATTCCCTGTCTTGTTGGGACTCTTACATTTTGCAATGCATTAGCAGACTTAGGTGCTAGTATTAATATTTTTTCATATAAAACTGTCAAAAATCTAGGCCTAGATGAACCCATGCCTACTAGGATGAGTATTCAACTTGCAGATAGATCTATTAAATATCTTAGGGGAATAGTGGAAGATTTATTGGTTAAAGTGGATATATTTATATTTCCTGTGAATTTTGTTACTCTTGATATGGATGAAGATTCTAAAGTTCCTTTAATCCTAGCTCGATCATTTTTAGCAACTAATAAAGCTTTAATTGATGTTCTTGGAGGAAAATTGACGCTTAGGATTAAGGACGAGGAAGTTATTATCAAAATTCACAAAAGCATGCAACATCCTTTTTCTTATGATGATTCTTGTTTAAGGGTTGATATTCTAGATGAACCTATATTTGACTTTGTACAGGAATCATTTCCCCAATGTTATATGGAACAATCCATTGCATATTTGGAGGACTCGAGTAAGGGTCATAAGTTGGACAAATTTGAGAAAATTGAAAAAGGCAGTTTGAGAAGGATGAAGTCATCCATTGAGGAACAATCGGAATTGGACTTAAAAGACCTCCTCGAGCACTTGGAATATGTATTTTTGGCAAAATGTGAAAAACTGCCTGTGATCATTGCCAAAGTCCTTACTTGTGAAAAAAAGACCAAATTGGTAAGTCTATTGGGAAAATATAAAGGAATCATTGCATGAAAAATCACGGATATTAAGGGAATTAGCCCTTCCTTTTGTACTCACAAAATCTTATTGGAAAAGGAGCTAAACCCATAGTGTAACCCTAACGTAGGTTGAACCCAAACATGAGTGATGTGGTAAAAGGTAAGGTGATTAAACTCTTAGATTCCGACATCATTTACCCTATTTTTGGTAGTATTTGGGTTAGTCCAACATAAGTGGTACCAAAGAAAGGAGGAATGATTGTGAGCCCTAATGAAAAAAATGAGTTGATCCTAATAAGATTGGTAATCAGTAGGAGGGTTTGCATTGATAATAGAAAATTGAATGAGGCAAGTAAGAAGGACCATTTTATTCTCCCTTTCATTGACCAAGTGTTAGAAAGGTTAGCCAGATATGAGTTTTATTGCTTTTTGGATGGCTTTTCTGGATACTTTAAAATTCCTATAGCACTAGAGAATCAAGATAAGACGACCTTTTGATCAGATACTATATCCGAATTTACCATTTTATATTATTACCACTGTATCCTTCAGGAATCTTCATTTGACTTAGTTGTTTAGCTATAGTCTGTTCAGAAATCCGTAGCAGGAGTTGTGTTTATAAACAGGATGCTCTTCTCTTGGATGAGGCATCAAAACTCCAACCTCCTCTCTTTTGTAACACCATTGTCTCGACTTTTTTCTAAATGGTCTATAATCACTTTACAATAGCCATATTCAATTCTTGTATTCATTTAAAAATCAATCTGATATATAACCCCAATCATCATCATCATATCGACGTATGCCTTTTGGTCTTTGCAATAGTCCCAGAATATTCCAATGGTGTATGATGGCTATTTTTGAAGGGCTTGTGGGAGACAACATGGAGGTATTTATGGATATTTCTATGTTTTTGGTGATTGTTTTAATTTGTGTTTGGCCAATTCAGAAAAGGTACTTCAACGATGTGAAAAGACCAACCTTACGCTTAATTGGGAAAAATGCCACTTCATAGTGCAAGAAGGTATAGTATTAGGACATAAGATTTCAATGAAAGGTATTGAGGTTGATAGGGCAAAATTTGAGGCAATTGAGAAACTCCCTCCTCTAACTTCCGTGAAGGTAATTCGAAGCTTTCTTGGGTATGGAGGTTTTTATAGGAGGTTTATCTTGGATTTCTTAAAGATTTCTAAACCCCTTACTTCTTTTCTTGAAAAAGATGCTATTTTTTCTTTTGATGAAAAATGTCTCAATACTTTCAATGTTCTTAAAACAAATTTGATCAACTCTCCTATTTTAATTGCACCAGATCGGTCTCTTCCTTTTGAATTAATGTGTTATGCAAGTGATTATGGAGTGGGTGCAGTGCTTAGATAAAGGAGGAATAAGCACTTTCAAATAATTTACAATGCAAGAAAAACTCTTACAGTGGCACAAGAGAACTACACCACAACGGAGAGGAGTTACTTGCAATAGTGTTTGCTTTTGACAAATTTCGTGCTTATCTTGTTTTGTCCAAAGTCATTGTATATACGGACAATTCCACCCTTAAGTACCTGCTAAACAAGTATGATTCCAAACTAAGATTGATAAGATAGGTTTTATTGTTGTAGGAATTTGACTTGGAGATTAAGGACAAAAAGGGAGTGGAAAATTTAGCTGCGGATCACTTGTCTAGGTTGGAAAATCCTAACCTTGAGCCATTGGTCGAAGGAAACATCAATGACACCTTCCTAGATGAACAACTTCTACTTGTTGATGGGAAGATTTCTCAACTACCTTGGTATGTGAATTTTACTAATTACTTGGTGGCAAGAATTATTTCGGAAGATTTCAATGCATAACAAAATAAGAAATTTCTCTCCAACGTAAAGTATTACTTTTGTGAAGATCTGTATTTATTCCGGTGTTGCGCAGATCAAATCATTCGAATGAGTGTGGATTCCATAGAAAGCATCAATATCTTGAAACATTGTCATGAAGGACCCGCAGGAGGTCACTACCAAGCTAACAACACCACAACAAAGGTACTTGAGTCCTATTTTTATTGGCCTACACTCTTCAATAACTCTCACAGGTTTGTTCAAAGTTGTGATAGGTTTCAACATACAATTAACATCTCTAAATCTAATAAGATGCCATTACAATTTTTTCAAGCTTGTGAAATTTTTTATTATTGGGGGATTAATTTCATGGGCCCTATTCCCAGTTCTTTGGGTAATAAATACATCTTAGTTGTGGTTGAGTTTGTATCAAAATGGGTTGAGGCACAAGCCTTGCCTACTATTGATGCATGGGTTGTAGTAAAATTCCTAAGAAAACTTTTCACCTAGTTTAGCATCCCCAAGGTACTCATTAGTTATATGGGTACACATTTTTGTAATAACCAATTGGATAAAGTGCTCAAACATTTAGGGGTTACTCACAAGTTTGCTACCCCCTATCACCCCCAAACAGTTGGCTAAGTTGAGGTGCTAAATAGAGAATTGAAAAAATTTTTGGAGAAGGTGGTTAATTATACAAGGAAGGATTGTAGTTTGAAGTTAGATGATACTCTTTGGGCTTACAGAACTGCTTTCAAAACTCCTATTGGTACAACCCCTTATAAACTAGTGTATAGGAAGTCATGCCATCTACCAGTGGAGGTTGAGCATAGGGCACATTAGGTGATTAAACTTGTCTATTTTGATCTTCAACTTGCAAGTCAATGGAGATTGCTCCAAGTCAATGAATTAGATGAGTGGCGAAATGAGGCTTACCATAATTCTCGCATTTACAAGGATAAGATGAAACGGTTGCATGATAGACATATTCATTATGCTAAAGAGTTCAAAGAAGGAGATAAGGTATTATTATTTAACTCTAGGCTTAGACTCTTCCCGGGTAAGTTAAAATCTAGATAGTCGAGGCCATATAAGATACACCATGTTTGCCTGTTTGGCATTATTAAGGTGTCACACCCAACAAAGGGACTCTTAAAGGTTAATGGGAATCTAGTGAAACCATACGTGGGTGAAGAACTTGTTACTCTAGAACATCTCAATGTCTCCCTCTATTATTCGTGATTTTCTGTTGGTTTTCTTTTATTTTCTTTTCGCTTTCTTTTTTTAGCTTTATGTTTTTCTTTGGTTTGTGTTTTTTTAAGTAGGTACTCTTATAATGACCCTTCCATGTGGTGGATTCAAACATGGTGGCACTACGATGTAATGAAAGTATCTTTTTCACTTTATTCTTCATTTTTATTAATTTCGGTCTTCGTTGTAGTACTTTTATTGTTATATCTTTGGACATTGAGGACAATGTCTAGTTCAAGTGTGTGTGTGTGTGTGTGGGGGGGGGGGGAAGAATGGTTGAAGAAGTATTTGTCAATATCATTTTTCTGATCCTTTTTAAAAAATTTATGTGGTTTTCATTGTTAAGCAAGGTTGAAATTCTTTTTCTTACTTGGATATGAGTTTTGTCATTCATTAGGTAGATTTTGATGAAATTTGTTTTCTTGGATAGGATATTTTGCAAGACTTAAGAATTTTGATTAATCTTGATTATGCATTGGTGTTTGAATATTATTTGACTCATGTAGTTTGAATATAGAGGATATGATGAATATGGGAAGAGTTTATTGGCTAACTATTATATTATAAGTTTAAATTTTGCTGGCTTTGGGTTATGATGGGGAATGTAAGTTGATAAAAGATCTCTGAGAGGAAAGATTGTGGAAAATTGTGAAACATTCTTGTGAGTTGAAAAATTGAAAAAAATGAGTGGTTTTTTCCACTTTGAAGATGAGAAAAAAATTATTTTTGCTTGATTACGGGGGACAATACGGATACTAAAGAGAAATCCTTGAGGCTATGAATTCCCTAAAGCAAAAGAAAAAAAGAATTGTTTAGAGGAAGGGGCCAATACGGTATATAAAGAGAAATCCATGCACTTAAGGCTATCAATTTCCTAAATCATTAGAAAAAATAGAGAGAAAAAGATTGAAGTGCTTTCCTTACATTATTACTTAAGTTGTGCAAATTTTAGATTTATAATGCATTGGTAAATGGCTTGACTTATGTGATTCATGTTATCTATACTTGAGGAATGAAAGAAGTTTCTTATACTAAGGTATACACTTGATTAATTTGACTTCAAGAGTTTTGTGGTATCTTATCCAATATTTCAAAGTTTCTATTGGTTTTAAATGGTATGAATGACAAGAGCTGTAAGTAGAGTTTGAAGGGCAGATATAATCTTTGTTATGGTAAAGAAAATTTTTGAATAAGAAAGAACTTGTATTTTCTTAAAGAATTTTTCTTGGACTAAAGTGTTTTGCTTGAGGACAAGAAAATGTTCAAGTGTGGGGGTATGTGATAGGGGCTAAAATCACCATTATTTTCCTAGTTATTTAAGGTTATTTTGAGATACATTTGCTGTGATAACTAGGCATATTCCTTCCTATTTGAGATTTTACTTGTAAAAAGTGTTCTTGGAAAATTTGTGCAAATTTAAGTTAAAATAGAGTAGAGAGTGAACAATTCTAGAATGTATCTGGCACCAGGCCCAGACAATGGACCACGCGTTGTGTCCATTCTGGTCAAGCATCAGAAATTGAGCCATCGTTCAGGGGGAAACTAGAACAGACCTGGCACCAGGTCTAGCAAGTGTACCTGGCGCCAGGTCCATTCTGTCCGCTAATGAGAACAGAACAAAAATAGAGAAAACCTCCAGAAAAAGAATAGTGTGTACCTAGAGCCATGGGTCGAAGGTACCTAGTGCCAGGTAGGCTCTGAAAGGAAAATATTCTGTGCACGAAATTAGAAATTCTCCAATGATTTTGGTATTTTTCGAATCTTACTTGACCAAGACTTCCTTAGCCACGAATTTAGTATCCAAGAGGCATATAAAAGCACAAGAAAACACAAGAGGGGAGATATACACACAGAGAGGTTGATCCAAGAGCAAAGATTCCCAAAACACTCATTAAAGAAGAGATTCACCACATCAAGGAGGATTGTTCAAAGAGAGTCTTCAAGGGAGAAGAATGAGACTTGTCTATGAGTGTTTTCTTTTACCTTTGTTTTCTTTTTCTTAAACAATTATGTATTCAATGTTTTTATTGTAATTTGACAATATTTTGGGATTCATGAATTATGTATTAATTTAACTACTTGATCAATTTTTTTTTATCATTCTTAGTGTTTGATTACTTGTGATTATGGAGGAATTGATGAAGTTAGATTTTCTTCAAAGTGACTTGGGAAATGACATTAGGAGTTGATTTAATTTGATTGTATTTGTTATTGCTTAACGGACTTGGGAAACAAAGTTAAGACCAAAGAACTTAAGTAATCAATGTTTAGTTAATTTCGCCTAGAGCATAGAGTTGTTGGCTAATTTCATCTCTATAAGAAATTAAGTTTAATGCATCTTTTGGTTATATTGTTTTGATTGGGAAATCTACTAATTTAATCAAGGGATAATTGTCTAGGATAATTGCTAAGTGGTTCGTTGTTATGATTTCTAGGATAATTGTCTAAATTGCATATTCATACATCCTTGAGTTGCATTTATTTCTTTATTTTTCTTTTTATTCTTTTCTCACTTTATTTGGGTCGGTTAAACAATGAATAAAAAGTTATTAGTGTGCACTTGTTCCTTTGAGGACCAATACTTGTTAATTCCCTATGCTATGATTGCGATGATTATACTTGCTTGTATGTGTATTTTGGGATTAATGTTTTAATTAAAACTTGACTCAAGGATGGAATTAAATTTGATGATTTTTATACACCCAAAATTTATGCATCAAAACCCTACTTCTCCAACTCTTCCAATTTCTCCTTCAACTTTTTCCGCTCAGCCAAGGCCTTTCGGTAAGGTGTTCTTGATACCGGATTTGCTCTAGGGATCAGGTCAACTGTGAACTCTACTTCTCATGTTGAGGAAAAGGAAGTAAATTTAGCAAGGAAGTAAAAATGTCCAGGAACTCCTTCACCAACATAATACTCTCCAAGGTACATTCATTCTTAGGTTTATTCAACAAATAAGATAAATATCCCACGCATCCTTTCTTCAATAGCTTCCAAGTCGTAGCTCCAGCAATTATAAATTTTAATTCTTTCACCCTCTGTCTGTTGAACTCAACTACATCATATCCAGGTCTCACAAATTGCACTGTCTTAATCTTGCAATCAACTCGAACTTCATGTTTTGGCAACCAATCCATACCCAAGATCAAATCATAGTCATCAATGAGTAAGATTATAAGATTTGCCCTTAAAATTTCCTTTCCCCCATTAATCTCATAGTTCTGCATCAACTTCCTAGCTTCGGCCATCTTTCCCAAATATGTACTCATTAGAAGGGTATAGGGTAATTCCTTCCCCTCCTATCCCAAATGATATGCACAATCCTTATTCACATATGAATGCGTGGATCTAGGGTCAATAAGAACATTAACAGGGCATCCTTATACAGAAAGCTTACCTTTCACTATTGTTGCATCTGTTCCAACTTCCTCTCGATTCAGGGTAAAGACTTTTGGTTTGACTTGAGGATTTTGGCCCGCTTCTCCAGTAGTTCTAGTTGCAACTCCTCGATTGGAACTAGTAGGTTGAGTTGGGGCTGCTTGTCCAATCCTCAGTGGCTTGGGACAGTGGTTCCGCAAGTGAGAGGGATCTCTACAGTTGAAGCACCTCTTTAGCCCTCCATTTGTCCAAAAGTCTTTTTCTACATGTCTTTGTTGGAATGTATGCCCAGTAAGACTATATATCTAATGTAATTTTCATTAAATTAATAAAAGTATTATTCTCATAATTATTTGTGCTTTTGCAATTTATTTTTTTGCACAATATCGCTAGAAAAGGCCTATTGTGTTTAAGTAAGTGTTCAATGTAAATATAGGTCTTCCATAGTAAAGTATAGATCACAGGTTACTTAACACATAAACTGTTGTTCTTAACTGGATGATGAGAATGAGAATCTCATCATGATAAGGTTATTATGTTGGGAATTCCAAGTGGAGAATGGCTTACCTTTAGCCAGTGAGCAGTCATCTCACTTCATAACATAAGCGTATTTTGAATACATAGAACTAGATATGTAGTATGTTGGAATGTATGCCCAAAATAGCTATGTATTTCATAATTTTAGAAATTAATAAAAGTATTTCATTCTTGGTTGTTTGTTTACATATATAAATGAACATTAAAGTCTAAGTGTGTTAGTAAGTAATCTACATGATTGGATAATGCTTTCACAGTAAGGTGTAGATTATGGGCTACTAACATATAAGTGAAAAAAATTTCTTCATCAATTGATGAAGTTGGGCATTTTATCAAGGTTTAGATCATTACACTATAGTTTCCAATGGTTTACCTTAAACCAGTAAATAGCGCACTTATGCCAATGGTGTAACCATATTTTGGAATATGTAGAATTGGACCATGCGATAATAATTTATATAAAATTACTAAAATAAATAAAAATTAGTTTATCACAGCTACTGCGTTGACGAATACCATAAGACTTGATTATAGGTTGGTGGTCTAGTGAAGTTAGACTTATATACTATGATGTATATTAGGTAAGGTTTTATCACAAGGCTAATAACCTTGTATGTTGGGTGTATGACTCTAGTTAATTAAGACAAACTTATATAATAGTGTTTCTATACTTCATTACGTAAAAAAATCACCCCGTTGTGATTGTCTGGGATAATCTAATAATCCAAGGCCCTGAGAAACGTAACTATGTATACGTTATGGGTAGTTTCTTAAGATAAGTTCGTACATATAGGAAGTCATTGATTATCGGACTAGCTATCAAATGATAGTAGAAGTTATTGAGAAATATGTTAGTATTATTTTTCTATATCAATAATAGGTGTTACGTAGAAGGGTATTTTCATCATTACATCTATTAGTCAAAGGCATTGCACTTGCACTATTATTCTAGGGGTCAATATTTTCATATGATGATAAATTGAATATTTAGAATGATTAAAATACTGCTATTTATTAGTAGGGATATTTTGGTTATTTTAGTAGCAAGAATAATCTGTCTTTTGGTACATAGAGTAGCTCAAATAACCTCAATAAATTTATTTACTAAATGGGTTTATTGAGTGAATTTATTATTAAAAGAATTATTTTAGAAGTCCAATTAATTATTTATTTTTACTAGAATAATTAATTAGTTTATTAATTAATTATCGTGGGTAATTTTATATTCGGCCCTAGGACATTAATCAATTAATAAAAGAACTAATTTAATTAATTTCTTTATTAATTAATTATCTTGAATAATTTTATATTGGCCCCAAGTGAATTAGTTAATTAATCAAAAAGCTATTTAATTGGTCATTGGGCTAATTACAAAAAACTCTAGTCTACCAGGGTTTTATTTGTGATGACTACAGGATAGGAAACCTGGAATAGCTGCCACACGACTAAAAAGAAGGAAAAGGAAAATAAAATAAAAAAAAGGGATGTGGCGGCTGTTTGTTTTTGTAGAGGAAAAGGAAAGTTGGTTTTCTTTTTAAAGACATCACGTGTGCCCATTGAAAAGGTTGACCAATCTTGGAAAAAAAAGAGCTTGCTGGTTTTCTTTCAAACAAGAAGCCATTGTTTTTCCTTAGCCATATTTTCTTCATTTTTTTTTCCTTTTACTGTTTTAGCCCTTCCATTTTTCTTCTAATCTTCTTCACCCAAATTCTACTTTCACTGATAGACGTCCATAGTAGCTAAAGAATATTTTGGAAGGTCAGGAGTTAGCGAACATGGTAAGAGTTTGATGCAAAAGAGCCGAAGGTTAGCTTGTATGCCCGCGGAACAAGTAGACGTTCTCATTTAGGAAGCATCATCAAATCCAAATCAAACTCCGAGTATTCAAATAAAATGCCCTAGACATAAGTACTCTGGTTATTCAAAAATTTTAATTTGTTGTCTTCCGCTGCATAGTTAATTTTTTTACAGTCCTTCAAGTAGTATCAAAGCTATGGTTATAATCTAGGCACATGCTTAGGGTTAAGAGCCAAAAATGTGGTTCCTCTACTAATAAAAATATGAACTATATGATTGTATGGATCCTTCGTAGTTTTTGATATATGTAGATTTTGTGTATGCCTCGCACGTGCACGCATAGGTACCTGTAATTTATTATTAATCGCTTCCCATAGAATTTTTGTCTACCTTGTTTTGAAAAGAATAGGCATTTAAAATTGTATTTCAATTTATTTATGAATTCTTGTAACAAAATCGTGCATGGAAAACCCCTAAGGAGAAATGGAAAACGGAAGCAAAACGAATGAAAATAGATACGGAATGAAGGAACCCAGACACAGCATGATGCATTCAAGCCGCACGTAGCTTGGGAGCTTTTTCCTTCCCAGGACGTGACCAGCACATGTTGTGCCGTGGGAGGATCAAGGCATTCTTGCCTTGATCCGTGGGAGGCTTAGTCAAAGCCTCCCACGACTGTTCATTTGGGTCGGCGGGTCACAGGCATGGTCACGGTTCAGGTCGCGGCTTAAGGTTCATAGTTGTCTGAAGTTTTTTACTATTTTATTTCCTTGTAATTTCTTTTTCTCTTGGGGTCCATATCACACAAGATTATTTTTATTGCAATGGATTATTTGTTGTGATAAATAAATTTGCATGAAAATGGTTAGTAAAAGGGAACCACCTTATGATTAAACAAGATCATTTTAATTTTATTATTATCAAGATGTTTAATCCATTATTTGGCTACATACGAATTAAAGGATAGAAAAAAACATGTAAAAGGTTTACTTTTTGGAGAATGTCTATTCATTTAATTTTGTGATCAAATGCATAAAGTTTTTTTGAGAAATTAATTTTTTCTGTAGATAAAATAATTAAGAAAAATGTTTTTAAAATGGAACTTAGGAATTTAAAATAAAATTCACTATTCATTCTTCCAAAGGCTATTATTCTTGGCATGTGGAGGTATTTGAATTTGTGTAATTTAAATTTAGTTCCGATAAACTGTTTTTAACTTAAACAGTGAAAATAAAAATTTATGGTTTATTCTCTTAAAGGCTTTTATTCTTAACATTGAGAATAATTTAGAATTTTTAAATTTTTACTAAAGTTAATGAAAACCAAAATATTTTTTAAAGGAACATTTGTCCCAAAAACTTATTTTTCTGAAAAGATTAAATGGGAGAGGGGTTCCAACAGCCCTACGGCTTCTATCACGAATTCTTGTTAGAGATTGTGGATTTTCTCGCGTCATTCTGAGCACCACCCCATATAGGATGGATTTTCACGAGAATCTAGAACTTACGGGGGAATTATAATTAAAGCCTAGGATAAGTGTTAGTGTTAGCTAGCCTATCGTTGTAGGCATTAATGCTGGATTATCCGTAGATGGTAAGAGTAGTGACTATCCTATTGATAGAACTATTTCTAGATCATTACATATTAAGGAAATTTAATTTGTGATGGTGATACACTTTACTTAGGAAATTGTTAACCTTCCTGTGAAACTCTATCAATATTTCTAAGAGCCAAATTTTTCATATTTTTTATAATGGTTTTAATAGGCTAACCATATCATGAAAATAATATGATGTCTTAAATGTGCATTTTATATATGTTTTTTGAAACAAATATTTTTCTGAATGTAGTTTTTTCCCATCAAAAGAAATATCTGTTTTTAGTCCTTTGTCCATTATTCTCAAGGAGAATAAGTTAATTGGGCCAACTATGTGGACTGAAAAAAGAATCTGAACATCCTAGTCACTACAGAGGAGTAAAAGTATATTCTAACCAATCCTTTTCCTAAAATTGGAAAAGATTCCACGAACCAGGATCGTGAGGCTGAGAGAATGGTATGGAAGAATGCCGATGAAATGGCTAGAGCTGTATGTTGGCTTCCATGTCCAATGTTCTTGAATCTAAGCATGAGAACATGCCTATTGCATATGACATCGATATATTACTGTGCACTATGTTTGCTAACGAGAGCCGGCCCACAAATAGGAAGCTCTTAGAGCAATAATGAACACTAGGATGGTTGAAGAGGCATCAAGGTGCGAGCACACACCAAGATGATTGCTCACTTCGAGAAGGCCGAGTTCCTAGGGGCAACAATCGATGCTGAGTGCCAAATTGACATAGTTCTTGAGACTTTGCCATATTCGTATTCTCAGTTCAAGCTGTGAAACCCCACCTAAAACCAACCCTAGAGTATGGAGGATGGGATGCATATCATCTTATCTTGCATAAAATATATCGTTTGAATAATTTTGTGTGCTTTAGAATTGTGGTTTATAGGTTATATGATTTATTTGTGCTTGTTGAGTAGAAAAGGTAAAAAGGTAATTTTTCTTGAGGTCAAAATAGGAAGATGGCTTGAGGTTTAGATAAGAAGAATATTGGTTGAGAAAAAAAGAGCAAGATTTAATATGGTTAAGTGGGTAGAGCTTTGTGATTTAGTCTCTAAGGCCTTGAATTCAAATCACATCACTTAAGTTTTATTCATATTTACCTTAGCCATGTTTGAATTTTCCTTTTCCTTACATTCCTTAAAGATAGGAATGTTGTCATAAGGAAGACACAATGGTAATATCTTGACCATGTGGCCTTGTCCTAAAAAGAATTCTTGTCTCTATTAATTTTGCTAGTCTTGTCCTAACATCTTTGAAATTTAAACCACTCTTGATTCTTTAGTCCATTTTTAGTCATAAAAAAATCTGAGATAATTCTCTAGCTTGGAATTTCAAAAATCCAGTGCTTGTGGGATAGGAGTGGCTGAAAATGAGGAGGAATAATAGGTTGAGGTTGTAAGCAAAACACCATAGCTGTTTCTTCAAGAACATCATCTTCCTCTTGTTCTTGTCCTGGTTAAAAATCTGGAAAATTTTCTAGATTTCCTTCAAAGCTGTTTTCGAAAATTGCAGCAAGCTTTCCTACCCAATTCTTGCAAGAAAACTAACCATTTTGTGTGACGATGAAGGCTGGAATTCCTTGAAATTTCGTTTATAAACATTGCCAAATCAGAATTTTTTTTCCAGCAAACTAGCAACATTACACTTGAACTTGAAGCCATCCGTTAGAACATATGAACAGCTAGAACTTTCTCTATTTTTCTTCAAAATGATGACTGGAAAACCACCATTAAAGGACCTTCAAATGCCCTTAAATTCCAGCTGAGAAATTGTTCCAAAGTGGACCAAAAATTCTACACCAAAACCATTTCCATTTCAAGTGTTCTTGAGCTGCAATTCTAGAAATTTTTGTCCAGCTTTGCCTCTTTATACTAAGGCCAAAATTCTTCAGCAAGCTTCACCAAATTTCAGGCCTTGTACAGCCATGAACCAAATATATTAGCTTCCCCACCAACCTTGAGTAATAGGACTTCATTATCATACCTCAAAAAGCTCCTATTTTTACTCTATCCAAACTTGTTCAAACTTCAAATTAAAATTCCAGATTTTGTAACATTGAAACACTCCATTAGCAAGTTGATAAAAGTAGAAAATCCTCTGCCATTCCATAGCTATTTTTGGCCAGCCTTAGTCTGAAACAACTCTTCATCCTTTGGTTGAAACATACCTAGTTAAGCCATACACCATTGATGGACAAGAAAACTTCTAAGAGCAAAACACCATTACCCAATCCTATACCTCAATTAACTCCACTTTTCTCTCAATTTGAATTTTAAAAAAAAACCTGAAACTCTCTCTCTCTCTCTCATTCTTGGATAACCAAAAGCTCTCCCTAGGGTAAGTCATTCAGCCATCACACTCACAAACACACATGAAATTCATCTCCTCTCAAACTCTCTCAAAAACGCAAAGAACACCAAGATCACACACTTCACATCTTTATGCCTAAACCACTCATAAACACCTCCAATCACTCCCAAACACTCTAAACCATTAATATTCAATATATATTCTTCATTTCTATACTTTCTAACACCAAAACACATAAAGTTGAAGTTTCAAATGGATCAAACCACCTTTTGTTGTTGAAGATTCGAAGAACACCAAAAAGGTAAAATAAGAACAATCTTCTTCTTCTTCTTCTTCTTCTTCTTCTTCTTCTTCTTCTTCTTCTTCTTCTTCTATTCAAATTCTATTCTTCTTATCTACTCTTATACCCTCTCTCACTCTTTCCCTCTCTCTTGGCTGAAATGTTGATGACCAACTATGGACTATTTTCGGATCACTAAAAAGCCATCAAGCACTTAGGGATCTTCAATAAGTAAGGCGAATCCTTCATCAAACGGGCATCAATCAAGTATTTCTTTCTTAATCTCCTCTTTACTTCTCAAAAGAAGACTCTTAGAGGTTGATAGGTTGATTGAATAAAGTAGGGGTTGAGGATATGTATGTGGGTGAATGGAATGGAGTTAAGACATGAGAACTGGAATGAATGTTGTGCCTTATGGATTTTGTTTTAGAATAACTATATGTTCATTATGATTAAAGAGATTTATGGATGTTTTGATGCATATTAGACATTATGCCACCATTGTTGATTAGGCCTTCATGATATTATTTTTCAATGAAGCCATAGATAATATTATGCCTAGTAGAAGATCACCCATGTTGTAGTATATGTTAATTCAAGTCTATGTTTGTGGATGGATTAACATGTTATTTATTGTATCCTTGTATGTAAGAGTTATGTTTATGGATCTTCTCTAGTAATAGAGAAATTACTGTAAGAACTATTTTTATTAATTTTAGAATTATTCTTACAATCATCATCATTATTAATTTAATTAGTACTATCATTTAATTTAATCTACAAAATTCAAAGAAACATTGTGAAGGTTCGAAGTAGAAGATTATTTAAATATTATTATTTTATTAGTTAAATAAAAAAAATATTTTTATTAAATATAAATAATAAAATATTGCAATTAATTAATATCAAATGACTTTGTAAATCTTATTATTATTATTATTATTATTATTATTATTATTATTATTATTATTATTATTATTATTATTATTATTATTATTATTATTAGTTAGCCTTACTAAAACTTTTTTCTACACTCATAAATATTATTCATATTTAAATTTATTTATTATTAATTTTATTTTTACTTACTATTTATTATTTATTAATTAAAAATTAAGTATAATTCATTTATTATTAATTTTATTGGTTATTTATTATCTATTAATTATTAATTAAAATTAAGTACAATTTATTATTTATAATAATACGATTTAAATATTACTTATTACCAATATTATTTAGGATTTATTATTATCCATTATTTAATACTAATTTTATTTATTAGCAATATTACTCATTTTTTATTATTTAAAACTATAACTTATTATTATTTATTTTATAACACCCATTTATTTTAACTTATCAATCTAATTTTATTTTATAAAATACTTTATCAACTAGTATTAAAGCTTAAGACATTGCGATCATGGTTAGTTATTGTTGTGGCTAGTTGAATTGGGAATTGTTTATTTAAAGCAAATATGGTCTAGATGTTATCTTATACCTTGTATTTACCCCAGGTGGGGTTAGGTTGACCTGAACTACCTTGGAAGACTTTTGAACTTAAGAAGAGCAAAAGATCAGGTAAGTTCCTATATGAAACTGTTTAAAGACCAAAGTTATTGTGGCAAGTCAAACTCACTGTATACGAGTATTTGTACTGTAAAGGCAATTATGGACAAATTTTCTTTTTGTTTCAGTCAAGCAAACCATTTAAAGTTAAATAAACAACTTTACACAAAAATGCTAAACTTTCCTAAAAACCCAACTTTGGCAAGAATTTTGGAAACCATAATTGCTATTTCCAAGTGAATCATTGTATGATCTTTCTTCTCCCAAGTGGGACAAACTACGTTGAGTACTCAATAAGGGTACACTACTAGGACTAGTTTTTGAAGGGTCAGAGTAAGTCTCTCAGTAGGTGGCCACCTCTGAGAGGTGAGTCCTTCCTGGATAGGATGCTAGTCCTGTAGGTCATACCGGTCCGAGTTAGCAAGTTCAGTCAAGTGGACTGTGTATTTTCAAAATGGATAATTGGTAAGTTTGGGTGTAGAGATAGAGGAGTATCTTACCCAGTAGGTCGTACACCTACCATGTGTCAGTATGCACAAAGTGTAGCATGCTGAACTATATTTTGTCATGGTGCACAAAGTGTAGTGCCATGGCTATCTCTTTTGAGTGGTTATATTTATTATATACATGCATGATTTAAAAAGCTTCATTTGTGAAATTTATTTGAGGCTTGCTAGCATTATCTTTTATGAAAATTTCTCAACTTGCATACATGAACTGTTTTACCTAAAACACTCAAAGCACACACGGGCTTACTGAAATTTATGTCTCACCACATTTTATACCATGTTTTCAAGTCAATCCTGTTGTGAAGGTTATTAACTAGAGAATGGCCTATGCTTTGAAGACTTGTTGTTATTTTTCCTATGTATTTTATTTGAGAGACTTTAGCAGACATTTATTTTTTGAACTTGTTCATGTATTGCTTGGGTTATAATAAGTTTAATTTTGAATTATTTCTTTTATTTATTTTGTGTGTCCTTGTTGTAAAGACCATTTGTTCTATGGACGGGGCTACATCCTCAGCCCTAATAGGGGCATAGGTTGTGGGGTGTCACAAGTGGTATCAGAGCCTAGTTTTAGGCAAATATTGATGGTATATTCTTTGTTTCATTAAGGTTAAACTCTTTTGACTAATCTGGCTTGTTTATGCTGTAGGATGGTTAGAATGATTAGAACTGCGAGAAAGGGGCAGCAATGGCATCCACCAATCCCTATCGACCCAGAATATTTACCAGTGCCACAACCTGCACCACATCCTGTGCCTTAACCAGTCATTGCCTATGGAAGAAAGCAGTGATGATGAGGTTCATATTATTGAGCCACCTCCTATACCTGTAATAGACTTAGTTACCGATAGTGAGGATGAGGAAATGGACATGGAGTATGTCCCACACCCACCTACCACTATGATTGACTTGACTGCTAATAGTGATGACCTGAGGGAGATAGACTATGAATCTCTACCTAGACCTTCTTTTGTACCCCCACCTAACCATGTTGAAGCTGGGGAAAGTTCTAGGAGATCTGGGAAGGAACCAATGGACAATGAGTTCGTGAATGGTGTAGGGATAGATTTTTCTAGGAATACTGGAGGATGGTTGTATGATGCTGACACAAGAGATTCTGATGAGAATTAGGGGGCCAAGTTTTGCTATGCTTAGGAAGTAATTATTTATAGCTTTCAATAAACTCCTGTGCTAGGGATCCATTTATATTTAATGTTTTATTTCAAAATTTATGCTCTTGATGGATGAAAGTTATTATTTATACCTTGGTGTACTCTAATCTTGAAAATTGCAATTCTTTATGCAGAGCTTACATATAATTTGCTTTTACTTAAGTTTGAATGTGAATGTGATGTGTCCGGACTTAGGTATAAAAATCATACAAAAACTAAGCACATTCCCAATCAAGTTTAAATTAAAAAGTTCAACTCAAATCACACATACGAGCAAGCGTACTCATCATTATCCGAGCATAGGGTTCAAACGGGTGTCGATCATCAAGGAACAAGTAGACATTAATCACCTTTCTTTCATTGTTTAAACGACTCGAGCAAATGAAAAATAAATAAAAAGAGAAATAAAGGAAAAGAAAATCAAAATATGAATATATACATGTCAAGGATGGAGAAGTATGTAACTCAAACCATTGTTTAGACAAACATGGCCTTAAAGAACTCAACCATTATCAAAACTAATTATTCCCTTGGCATCATGAAGTATTAAGATAGACTTACTTCTTTTTCAATCCATGAATCCCTATCTCCTAGGTAACTTAGTATCACATGTTCTGTCTCAACCAGTCTTACCCAAAAGATGCATTGAACACAACCCTTGGTTAAATTTTCATATTATGGCAAACTTAAAATATAAAACTAACCAATGAATCCATATTTTGGCAGACAACAATTAACCTTTAATTACCAGTTCTTAGCAATTAACTCCTTTTTCAAGCAAGTTAAGAGACAACAAATATGAAACCAATGAATTGAAAGCACCATCAACCCCTTTTTCAAGCAAGTCAATGGAAAGAAACAACCCCTTAATCTCGTAATCAATTCAAGTAATTAAATACCAAGAAGAACAATCAATTAATCAAAAGATCAAATACTTCTAAATATTATGACTATCTAAAACAATGTCAAATTACAATAAAACAATTAACATATCATTGTCCAAGAAAAAGAAAACAAAGTAAAAGAAAGCACTCATAGACAAGCCTCATTCTTCTTCATTTGAAGACCTTCTTGTACAACCCTCATTGAATTGAAGAATTCTTCCTTTGATTGAGTAATTTTCTATGATGATCAATGAATCCTCCTCCTTGCCCTTATGTTTTTCATCTATTTATAGGCTTATGAAGTGCCTAAACTCATAGGTACAAAGTTCTTGGCCGAGTAGAAGTTGGAAGATACTAAAACTCCTCAAATTACCAAAAATCGTGTAGAAAAATCACAGCACAGCATTAGCTTTAGGGCACAGCCGGCGCCGGTTCCAGCTTCATAGCTGGCACCAGTTGTGTTCTGCTTTTCCACTTGTTCGCCGATTTTTCTCCGAATTTTGTACAGTGTGTCTAGAATGCAGCCAATGCCGATTCCAGCTTCACAGCCGATGCCGCCTGGGTTCTGTTTTGCTCTATTTCAACTATTTTTCTGTCACTTCGAAGTTCGTTTCAACAGTGCACGGTCGGCGCTGCCTCTCCTCTATTTTGCGACGCTTTTATTTCATGTTACCCTAAAAATCTGTAATGATGTACAAAATACCTTTCCAAGGGTAAAATCTCAAATATGAAAGAATATGACTAGTTATTGAACAAAATGTATTGTAAATGAACCTCAAATAACTAGGAAAAACATGACTAATTTAGCCCCTATCATATTCCCCCACACTTAGCTCTTTGCTTGTCCTCAAGCAAAGTATCAAGAACAAGTAGGAAAACACAAGGATTCGTTAATCACTCATTCAATTTCAACACCATATCTTCAATGCTTCCTTCATTCAAGAATATAAAACATATGATACTAAATATTTAACAAGAAATGCAAGACTCCTGTAAGTGATAAATGACTCAGTAGAACCATCACAATACTTAACAATATTCTCAAACCATTGGAAAGAATTTAGTTTAAAAAGAATATGCATTCCATATGCTTACTTTTCATACACTCTCTCCACTAATCTGAGATATATCATGATTCTACTTAGATCAAGTAGGACTTTTAAGCTTGTAATGTAAGGCTATAGGCTTGTAATATGGCTTATCAAATGAAGGATATAGAAGAGTCAAAAATCAAATAAACTAAGAGATAGCAAGAAAAGGATAAACAAATTAAATTAATAATTTCTAACTCTTCTTGCGCTCCTATTCCAAAAATCAAACAAACTATAACCATATTCAACAATTGCAACTCCATTCAAGCAAATCCTGCACTTTTACTCTTTTTCTTTTCTTTTTTCTTATCAACTCTTCTTTATTTTTTTTCACAAGATCACTTAAATTTTTCAGCAATGGTGTCAAGTACTTTATATGAACTTTAAAATTTTTTTCTCAGCTTAATCACCATTCCTTTTGTGATCTTTTCTTTCTTCGTTTCATTCAATAAGTCTTTTCTCATCTCTTTCTTTCTTTTTCTTTTTCAACTCCTTTTTTTTTCTCACTCTTACTGCTGCTCTTCTTTTCTTTTCTTGTTTTTCAATCTCTCTTTTTTAGCAGCCATTTGTTTTCTTCCCATTTCCTTTCTAGCTCAACTTATTATTGATCCGTGACTGAAAGTAACAAGTCATGATCTTTATCCCAACATTCTTCCTCAATATTCTCATACATATACTTTCATCTATCAAGAGCATAAAGATTTGGAAAATTATTTAAACTCTCAGCAACAAGTAATGGATAAAATATTGTGACGGGTTTTAAAGAAAGAAATCAACAATTTAGGCTCAAAATAGGCACTAGGGATAATATGACAATAGGTAGGCTTGAAAAGCTCAAACTATCAAAAGAAGGCCTATTACCGTCATCCCTAAGTTAAATCATGAGTGTCTTTCTTATTTCGCCTCGAGAAGTATTCAAATAAGTTCTAGAATGCTCCATGAATTTTAGTAAAAAAACATGTTTAAGAATAATGCAAAGCATTTATCAAGAAGTACTTCATCAAAGTACGTGTAAAAAGTCGTGCATAAGCCATAAATGATCTAGAACATATACTCTATAATCCATCATAAAGACATGAATTAAAAATATAGCTTGAAATTTCAAGAATTTCAGAAAAATTTTGAAAATTTTGAAAATTTTGCTCACAAGAAGGATAAAGTATATGCATAGAACAATTTTTAATCAAATCACTCCCCCACACTTGAACTGGACATTGTCCTCAATGGCCAAATAAATAGAGCAAAGAAATACTGCCACGGGACTAAAAATAAAGGGGAAAAGAGAAGAAAGAAAATACTTCCATACTTTGTGTTCAACATAAAATTGATGAAAACTTGAGCAAAGTATATCCCCAAACCACTCCCCCATACTTAAATTGGACAATGTCCCCATAGGCAAAAAATACACACAAGAAAGCATCTCCAAAGGGACTAAAAATAATAAGGGATTAGAAAGTTTAAATAATACTGCCCAAATGCAATAATGCTCGAATAGATATCTAAACTGGAGGTAAAAGGAAGGGCTTGTCCAAGAAGACTTTATGCCTAGAAAACAAAACACAAATAAAAGCACAAGAAAATTAATAATAAAATAAAAATTAACCTAAATAAAAGAAAACAAACTAAAGAAAAAGACTAAAATAATAAAAAAATAAAAATAAAAATAAAACAAAAACTCTCTACATCTATCATGCTTCCTCATCAAACCATTGGAAAAGAGATTAAAGCTCCAAGATAGCCATAATGAATGTGGAAAGAACGAAGGATTTAAAAAAAAGAAAAATGGAAGGTTCATGAAAACGATTTGTCTCAGCAAAACCAAACACATAAACCTCATTCTCTAACATTCATTTGGACACATAAATATCTTTTTCAACATATGAGTGCACATGGTATCTAACAGAGGCATCAACTTTGAAATCACTGATTAGCCCTTCAAAAGAATTTTTACAATTTAAAATACCTCTTTTAACTTAGTACTTGCGTTCTTAAAGCTAGGATTGGGCAATCCTTACATTTCAATGCTTCTACAAATACCAAGTTACATCCCTGTAATTGGGGTGAAGGGTAGAATTCGCCAACATCCTCAAAGGGTTTCTTAGAATGAATGATAAATCCAACTTCTTAAGGCATGTTAAACTCCATACATCAGCATTGGGACCATTGTTCTCCAAGAAGTGAGAGGAACCTAAGAAATCATGTGACAAAGAAATATTAGAATTATGAGCACCTAGAGTAGAATTAAATACCTCTCGTGCCACATCATGTAATTGTTCCTCATAGCCGCTCTTTTTGTTCCGTGGTTAATTGTACGGGCTAGCATGAACTCATGAGTCTTCTCAACAATCTTAACTAATTGTTTCCTTTGATCACACAAACATTGGAACGCTTCTTCATGACACTGAATAGATGAATTTGTATTGGCAACAAAAGAATTCACTAATGCTTCTAATGATGTGTCACTAAAAACATCAATGTGAGCTTGTAATTTTGCCAATCAATACACTAATGCTGGTTTTTCTTTTTTTCTTTTTTTTTTCTTTTTTTTGAATGCAACATGCAGTAATGATGAATCATGCAATTTAATTCAAGAAAACATGATAAAAAGAACAAAACAAAATGATGAAAATAAAAATTATTTCAAATAGCGAAAATGACTTCACTGCTTTCCACGACCTACACCTATAAACGATAAGAAGAAAGGTAGATAACAAAATTAAAAGAAGAACAAGTTAGTCAATAAAATAAGGTCAAAGTTAGTAAGTTAGGTTGCATAGGTATACAGAAGATACACAAGATACAAAAGATAGAACTTTTATGCGAAAAGAATAATTGTACATATTTACATATCTACATATTTACGTGGTTAAATCAACAAAGTCCAAGCTTTCATGCTATTGTTCCCCGGCAACGGTGCCAAAAACTTTATGTGTCCGGACTTAGGTATAAAAATCATACAAAAACTAAGCACATTCCCAATCAAGTTTAAATTAAAAAGTTCAACCCAAATCACACATATGAGCAAGCGTACTCATTATTAACCAAGCATAGGGTTCAAACGAGTGTAGATCCTCAAGGAACAAGTAGACATTAATCACTTTTCTTTCATTGTTTAACCGACTAGATAAAGTGAGAAACAAATAAAAAGAAAAACAAAATAAAATAAAATCAAAATCAAAATATATACATGTCAAGGATGGAGAAGTACGTAACACAAACCATTGTTTAGACAAACATGACCTTAAAGAACTCAACCATTATCATAACAAATTATTCCCTTGGCATCATGAATGATTAAGATAGACTCACTTCTTTTTCAATCCATGAATCCCTATCTTCTAGGTAACTTAGTATCACATGTTCTGTCTCAACCAGTCTTACCCGAAAGATGCAATGAACACAACCCTTGAATAAATTTCCATATTCTGGCAAACTTAAAACATGAAACTAACCAATGAATCCATAATCTAGTAGACATGAATTAACCTTTAATTACCAGTTCTTAACATTTAAACCCTTTTTTCGAGCAAGTTAAGAGACAACAAATATGAAACCAATGAATTGAAACCACCATCAACCCCTTTTTCAAGCAAGTCAATGGAAAAAAAAACAACCTCTTAATCTCGTAATCAATTCAAGTAATTAAATACCAAGAAGAACAATCAATTAATCAAAAGATCAAATACCTCTAATTATCATGACTATCAAAAACAATGTCAAATTACAATAAAATAATTAACATATCATTGTCCAAGAAAAAGAAAATAAAGTAAAAGAAAGCACTCATAGACAAGCCTTCTTATTCTTCATTTGAAGACCTTCTTGTACAACCCTTATTGAATTGAAGAATTCCTCATTTCATTGAGTAATTTTCTATGATGATCAATGAATCCTACTCATTTCCCTTATGTTTTTCATCTATTTATAGGCCTAGGAAGTGCCTAAACTCATATGTACAAAGTTCTCAGCCGAGTAGAAGTTGGAAGATACTAAAAATCTTCATATTACAAAAAACCGCATAGAAAAATAACAGCACAGCCTTGGCTTCAGGGCACAACCAGCACCAGTTGTGTTCTGCTTCTCCACTTGATCGCCGATTTTTCTCTGAATTTTGTACAATGTGTCCAGAATGCAGCCCGCACCACCTTGGTTCTGTTCTGCTCTGTTTCAATAATTTTTTTTCGTCGCTTTGAAGTTCTTTTCAACAGTGCACGGCCGGCGCTGCCTCTCCTCTGTTTTGCGATGTTTTTATTTCGTTTTACCCTAAAAATCGGTAATGATAAACAAAATACCTTTCCAAGGGTAAAATCTAAAATATGAAATAATATGACTAATTATTGAACAAAATGTATTACAAATAAACCTTAAATAACTAGGAAAAACATGACTAATTTAGCCCCTATCAGAATGCATACTCGATTTAATTATTTAAACTTTGATGCATACACTTATTATCTGGGGACATAGTTTAGAATGGCACAAAATTGTCGTGCAACAACATCCAGCAGAAGGGTTCCTGAGGTAGAACTCATGACTCTAGACTTTAATGCAACGCAATTGTTATCGCCAAATCAAGGAAATGAGAATGAACTGGAGCAGGAAATCGGATTTGATGAACCTATCAGTGTGACTATGGGGCAAGCACTCCACAAAATGACAGAGATTCTGCAAACCCTATCTGAGCGAAGCAACCCAAAGGGGGAAGATGAAGCATTGGAGAGGTTTCTGAAGTTTCAACCTCCTACCTTCATGGGAAAGGCCGAGCAAGAGCAGAAAGTAGAGCAGTGGGTGGAGCAGATAGAAGACATCTTTGCCACACTCCAAGACAACGAGAAGCAAATGGTAAAATTTACTGTATTTAGGCTAAGAGGCCCAGCTCAGGCATGGTAGCAGCGAGTCCAAGAAGACTGGGAGTTAATGGATGAGGACTGGATGTGGGCCAACTTTGTGGAGGCATTCAGAGTGGAATATATCCCTCAGTGGATAGTGGAGAAAAGGGAGGACGAGTTCAAAAATTTGAAGCAAGGGAGCATGACCGTGGCTCAGTACGATGCTTGTTTTACCCAATTGTCAAAGTACTGCAAAAGGCTGGTAGATACCAAGCAGAACCGAACGATGCAGTTTGTTAAAGGATTGAGGCAGGAGCTGAAAAGGGCTTTGGCACCTTCTCCACCGACGACTTATTCAGGGGCAGTAGACAAGGTTACCCGGACTGAGAATGAGGATCGAAGCAAGATGGTACCAAAACCTTTCTTGCCACTAAGATAACCACCAACACCCTTCCAGTGGTAGCAAACCAATAAGCGACCTGTCATCCAGCAATGGCAGAATCGAGAGAAGCAAGCATGAATGGCACCTACTAGTCCTACACAAAATCTCGTATCATGTCGACATTACGGGAAGAAGGGTCATGTAGAGAAGAATTATTGGTCCAAGGGAGCTGAGTGGAAATGCTACAATTGCGAAGATCTGACTCGTGTATGAAATGCCTACCCAAAACTTCTCCGAATCGGGCAAGAAAACCTGACCCAGACCATAGGAGCTAATTGAGCCAATACTGTAGGAGCATCCGGAAGTGGAACTCAGAAGCCGCAATTGAAAGCAAAGGTTTTCGCTCTTAACCGGGAGGAAGTTGGAGCAGATGTAGTGGTGGTGGAAGGTACGTTTATTATCCAAGGGCATTCCGTTAATGTAATAGCAGACCCTGGATCTACCCATTCCTATTTAAACAAGAATTATGCATATCATCTGGGTTGGGATGGAGTAGAACTACATTTTACCTTGTTTGTGAGTACGCCCTTGGGGAAAATGGAGCAAGCGGATTGGTATATACAGAATTGTAAGATTGAAGTGGGGAAAGAGAGCTTGGAGGGAGATTTGGTAGACTTAGCTTTGAACGACTACGACTTGATTTTGGGTATGGATGGGCTAGCTAAGCATGGGGCTAAAGTAGACTGTAAGAATAAGTCTGTCTAGTTCATTAGATCGGGAAACGATGTGTTGGAGTTCAACGACAAGCGAGTAAAAGAATTGAATTTTTTGATAGCTGGAGCTAAAGCCCATAAATTATTAAAGCAAGGTTATCAAGGTTATCTGGCTTACATAATAAACAAGCTGAAATATCAGCGCACCCTCGAAGATACCGAGGTGGTAAGAGATTTTCCTGACGTGTTTCCTGCGGAACTCACTTCTCTACCTCCCAACCGAGAAGTTGAGTTCACCATAGATCTAATTCTAGGAGCGAAACCTATATCCTAAACCCCATATCGAATGGCACCAGTGGAATTAAAGGAACTAAAGGAGTAGCTAGAGGAACTAGTGAAGCATGGTTATATAAGACCTAGCATGTCACATTGGGGAGCTTCAGTGCTATTCATGAAGGAGAAGGACGGGACTTTGAGGTTGTGTATTGACTATCGGGGGTTAAAAAATCTAACCATCAAGAATAAGTATCCTCTACCATTAATTGACAAGTTGTTTGACCAGTTGCAAGGCTCCAATTGTTATTCCAAACTAGATTTGAGGTAAGGATATTATCAAGTGAGGATAAAGGAGAAGGATATTCCCATGACGGCCTTCAACACAAGATATAGTCACTACGAGTTTGTAGTGTTGCCTTTTGGAGTGGCAAATGCACCAGCGGTGTATATGGATTTGATGCATCAAATTTTCCAACCTTACCTGGATAAGTTCGTGGTGGTGTTCATTAACGATATACTCATATACTCCAAAAGTCTCAAGGATCATGTAAAGCATCTGAAGCTGGTATTGGAGAAGCTAAAAGAGCACAAGCTTTATGTCAAATTTAGTAAGTGTGAATTTTAGCTAGATAGTATGTCATTCCTTAGCCATGTGGTAACCAAGGATGGAATCAAGGTGGACCCAACAAAAGTGGAAGTAGTTTCAGATTGGAAGCAACCAGAGAACATCACGGAGATTTAAAGTTTCTTGGGACTGGCCGGCTATTATAGGTGGTTTATTAAAGGGTTCTCAACACTAGCATCACCTATGACCCGTTTACTGAGAAAGGATGTACCTTTTATTTGGAGTGAGAAATATGAAAAGAGTTTCCAAGAGTTGAAGCGGATGTTAATGACGGCACCCATGATGAGTTTAACAGAGGGAGATAAACCTTACTCTCTGTATATTGATGCTTCAAAGGAAGGTTTGGGAGCGGTATTGATGCAGGATAGGAAGGTAATAACCTATGCCTCACAGAAGTTGAAGCCTCATGAAGTCAATTATCCAACGCATGATTTGGAGCTGTCTGCTATTGTATTTTCTTTAAAGAAATGGAAGCCTTACTTGTATGGAGCCGAGTATGAGGTGTTTACCGACCAAAAGAGCCTAAGATACATCTTCACCTAGAAGGACTTGAATTTGAGACAGCAGAGATGGATGAAATTTTTGGAGGAGAATCATTGTCCTATTAACTACCACCCCGAAAAGGCTAATGTTATTGCTAATGCCTTGAGAAATAAATTAAAAATGGCCAAACTGAGTGTGCAGGAGATTTAAGCGGTCCAAGAGGTGTTGGATAGAAGGACAGAAGTACAATAAGAGAGGACTATTGTTAGCCATCTGAGATTGATACCGGACCTAAGGCGGGAAATCATCGAAGCTCAGCAAAGTAATGCGGAGTTTCTACTTCTCAAGGACAAAGAGCTTAAACGGCAAGGCAGTGATTTCCGATAGGATGAAACGGGAGTGACATATTTTCGAGATCGTTTATGTGTACCTGATGAGCACCAGCTAAAGGATAAGATTTTGGAAGAGGCTCGTAAAAGCAAGTATGCTATTCATCTAGGAGAAGTAAAAATGTATCAGGATCTAAAGAATACGTATTGGTGGCCCAGAATGAAGTAGAACGTGGTAAAGTATGTCTCCACAAGTCTAACCTGTCAGAAAGTTAAAGCGGAGTACAAAAAGTCGGTGGGATTATTGCAACCGTTATTGATACCTGAGTGGAAATGGGAAAAGGTGACCACGGACTTCGTTACCTAACTCCCTATGGCAAGGACCTAAAAGGACACCATATGGGTAGTGGTAGATAGATTGATCAAGTCAGGACATTTTATATCGGTAAATGTAAGGATTAATGTAGAAGTTAGCTCAAATATATGCGCGGGTGATAGTTAGATTGCACGGAGTACCTTCATGTATCGTGTCTGACTCAGACCCGAGGCTTACATCCTGATTTTGGGGCAAGTTTTAAGAATCAATGGGTTCTAGTCTAAACTTCAGTACAACGACACATCCACAAACCGATAGTCATTCAGAAATGATTATTCAGATATTAGAAGACATGTTAAGAGCTTGTGTATTAGATTTTGGGGATAAGTGGATTGAATGTGTACTGTAGGCAGAATTAGCTTACAATAATAGCTATTAATCTTCAATTGGAATGGACTCGTATGAAGTATTGTATGGACGTAAGTGTCAAGTACCTCTATACTGGAGTTGGTCAGAAGATGGCCACATAAGCAAGTCTGGAGAAGTCTGCATTCAGGAAATGTTAGATAAGGTAAAGTTGATCAGAGAAAGGATGAAAGCCGCCCAGAGCCGACAAAAAACTTATGCAAACAATCGGTTAAGGGAGTTGGAATTTCAAGCAGGAGACAGTGTGTTCTTAAGGTTGGTACCGAATAGAGGAATTTTGAATCAGAAAGGTAGGAAGCTAAATCCGAGATATTTTTGACCATTTTTTATAATATAAAGAATTGGACTGGTGGCATATCAACTAGATTTGCCGAATGGGCTGACGGGAATACACGATGTATTCCATGTGTCTTAATTGAAGAAGTACAATGTCGACCCTGGACATATTTTGAATGACGAACCGTTGGTATTGCAACTCGACTTGAGCTACGTGGAGAAATCAGTGAATATTTTAGATCAAAGTATCAAGACTCTTTGGAATAAGTAGATTCCTATAGTGAATGTACAATGGGAGCATCATGGCACTCAAGATGCCACGTGGGAAACAGAAGAATGGGTAAAGTGGAAATACTCCGACTTGAGATAAAGGTACGCTTGAATTTTGAGACGAAATTCTTCTAAGAAGGGAAGGATGTCAAAACCCCCCTAATACCTACCATAGAGTAAGGGGGATGGGATGCATATCATGTCGTCTTGCATACAATATATCATTTAAATGATTTTTTGTGCCTTAGAATTGTGGTTTATAGGTTATATGATTTATTTATGCAAGTTGAGTAGAAAGGGTAAAATGGTAATTTTGCTTGAGGTCAAAATAGGAAGATGGCTTGAGGTTTAGATAAGAAGAATATTGGTTGAGAAAAAAAGAGCAAGATTTAATATGGTTAAGTGGGTAGAGCTTTGTGATTTAGTCTCTAAGGCCTTGAATTCAAATCCCATCACTTAAGATTTATTCATATGTATCTTAGACATGTTTGAATTTTCGTTTTCCTTACATTCCTTAAAGATAGGAACGTTGTCTTAAGGAAGACACAATGGTAATGTCTTGACCATGTGGTCTTATCCTAAAAAGAATTCTAGAAGAATTTTTGTCTCCATTAAATTTGCTAGCCTTATCCTAACATCTTTCAAATTTAAACTATTCTTGATTCTTTAATTCATTTTTAATCATAAAAAAAATCTGAGATAATTCTCTATCTTGGAATTTCAAAAATCCAAGCTCTTGTGGGATAGGAGTGGCCGAAAATGAGGAGGAATAATAGGTAGAGGTTGCAAGCAAAATACCATAGCTATTTCTTCAAGAACATCATCTTCCTCTTGTTCTAGTCTTGGTAAAAAATCTTGAAAATTTTCCAGATTTCCTTCAAGGCTATTTTCAAAAATTACAGCAAGCTTTCCTACCCAATTCATGCAAGAAAACCAACCATCTTATGTGAGGATGAAGGCTGGAATTCCTTAAATTTTCATATCTTTACAAACAATGCTAAACCAGAATTTTTTTCCAAGAAACTAGCGGCATTACCCATGAACTTGAAGCCATTCATTAGAACATATGAATAGCTAGAATTTTCTCTATTTTTTTTCAAAATGATGGCTGGAAAACCACCATTAATGGACCTTCAAACACCCTTAAATTCTAGCGGAAAAATCATTCCAAGGTGGACAAAAAATTCTGCACCAAAACCATTTCCATTTCAAGTGTTCTTGAGCTTCAATTCCAGAAATTTTTGTTCAGCATTGCCTCTTCATTCCGAAGCCGAAATTCTTCAGCAAGCTTCACCAAATTTCAGGCTTTGTACAGCCATGAACTGAATATCTTGGCCTCTCCACCAACCTTGAGTAATAGGACTCCATTATCATACCTCAAAAAGCTCATATCTTCACTCTATCCAAACTTGTTCAAACTTCAAATTAAAATTCCAAATTTTGTTTCATTGAAACACTCTTTTAGCTAGTTGATAAAACCAGAAAATCCTCTACCATTCCATAGCTATTTTCAGCCAACCTTGGTCTAAAACAATTCTCCATCCTTTGGCTGAAACATACCTAGTTCAGCCATACACCATTGAAGGACAAGAAACCTTTCAAGAGTAAATACCATTACCGAATCCTATACCTCAAACAACTCCACTTTTCACTCAATTTGAATTTTAAAAAAAAAATTTGAAACTCTCTCTCTCATTCTTGGATAACCAAAAGCTCTCCCTAGGCTAAGCCATTCGGCCATCATACTCACAAACACACACGAAATTCATCCCCTCTTAAACTCTCTCAAAAACACCAAGAACACACACTTCACATCTTTCAGCCTAAATCACTCCTAAACACCTCCAATTGAAGACTTCTTGTTATTTTTCCTATGTATTTCATTTGAGAGACTTTAGCAAATATTTTTTTTAAACTTGTTCATGTATTGCTTGGGTTGCAATAAGTTTAATTTTGAATTGTTCCTTTTATGTATTTTATGTGTTAGTTGTAAAGACCCATTGTCTTGTGGATGAGGCAACATCTCCATCCCTGATAGGGGCATAGATTATGGGGTGTTACAGAAGCTAAATTATACTATGAACAAGATGAATATGTCTTTATCTGAGTTAATGAAAGAACTCCAAGCTTCTTAGAAAATTATAAAGGCCATGTTAAGGGCTTTCGTTACTTACTCTGGACCATCTTCTAGAACTAGGGCCCAACCCAAGAAGTTAAAGAAGAAAAAGGCCCAAAATAATGAAGGGGCCTATCCTAAGGGATCTAAGCCCCGTCCGTCCAAGCCCAACGTCAAGCCCAAGGGTAAGTGTTTCAAGTATGGTAAGAAGGAGCACTTCAAAAAGGTTTTGCAAGACTTCTTGGCCATGTCCTCCTCGGGTATTGCTCTATACATGGAGTCTATTTTGATGGTTGGATCATCATCTACTTGGATTGTTGATTCCAGAGCCATTGACCATATCTGTAACTCCTTACAGGGGTTTAACAAGATAAGGAGACTCAGTAGAGGAGAGTATAAACTTAGAGTGGGCAACGGTATGGGCCAAAGCAGTAGGAGACTTGGAACATTTATTTGATTGTAATAGGATCATAGTTATAAAATATATTTTATATATTTCTAGTTTTAAATAGAATTTCATTTCAGTTTTAAGATTGATCAATCAAGGATATTCTATTTCATTCCATTATAGTAGAAATGGAAAAATTATTTGCACTAGAAACATGTAAGGAAATCTTTTTTACATTAATCCTATAACTCATCAAATAAATAATACTCAGACAGAACCTAATAATAAGACGAGAAAGGCTACCTCAAATAGCTCATATTTATGGCATTCAAGATTAGGACATATAAATCCTAATCAGATTCAGAGGTTAATCCAAAATAGGTCTTTAGACTCATTGAAATTTGAGGAATGGCCTCAGTGTCAATCTTATTTTCTAGGTAAAATAACCAAAAGGTCCTTCACTTAAAAGCGGAAAGGCCCAAAGAAATATTAGAGTTAAGTTCATGTTAGTGTTGTGCCCTAGAGGCAATCACTTGTATATTGTTTATGACATATTTTATTTTAATAAAAAGGCATTATTTATCTTACAGTTTCTTTTGTTTAATTTAAGTAATATAACTGTTCGATAAAGTCCCGAATATAATACTGTGTTGAGGAAATCATGATAGAGATCATGATATCAGATTCCTACTATACAGGATGGTGTTAGTACTTAAATAGTCCGTAGTTATAGTATTAATGGGACAGGACATCACTAATGCGTTAAGACTAGTATGTGTTAGACTTCCTGATTTGATCAGGCGGTGGTTCTCATAGCCGTGAGTATTGAGATACTCAAAGTTAACAAATGGATGCTTGTTAATAGAACAAGTTGACTGGATGACCTAGCTTTGAGATAATCACATCGATAACTATTTGGTGCCATTGATATATATCTCAATATAGCAAACGTGCAAGTATCCTTAGACTTGAGATTTCCAAGGCACTTTGTTTGATGATCATTGTACTTTGATTCCAATCTATAGAGCCTGATCAAGGGCCACCTATAGGATGGATATTGTGTACAGTGTTAGGTAAACGAAAATAGCTGAGAGGGTCAATAAAGGATTCACCACTCCCAATAGTATTGGCGAATATCTCACAGCCACTTGTAGGAATTACTACTCGGAAAGTCCTTGGCCAAGGCGATTGTGTATTGGAAATCGTTCCAATTGATACACATCTAGAGTAGTGGGTTCCTGATACAAATACTATTGTATTCGAGCTAGAATTAATTTCGGAGGGAGTTGGCACTAATTCCGTACTCCAAACCGAATGAGATAGTGTATGGTGAAATAAGTTAATTGCACTGAAGTTTGATATTCAAGAGTTCAGGTCAAGCCACTTGATTTCCTAGACTTTTGGGTGGTCATGATGTGTTGCTAGATACTGCTCATGATCTGGGAATATGGGTTTATTAATTGATGAATTAATAAACCAATCCGGATTAGAATTAAAAGGATTAATTCTAATGAATTATGGATTATTAATCTCAACGACGTTTGGATTAATTCAAGTTCGCTACCAATTGATTGGGAAACCTAATAGGTCACACACAATAGAGGATTATATACTCAAGATGTTATTTGATAACATAGAAGGGTTAATTGCATGAAAGAGAAGTTGTTGTGGACAATTTATAATTAGTTATAATTTGTGATCCAAGTTGTAATTGTGGAAACTTGATGTTTTCAATTATAATTTGGGAATTCTAATTTTTTCAGAGTTTCAGTGGATTTTGGAACATATAATGGATATGCTCAAAACCGTAATCCAAGGGTGATTCACACAAAAATAGGAGCCAGAAATCAATCGTCTTCATCTTCTCTCTCTCTCTCTCTCTCTCTCTCTCTCTCTCTCTCTCTCTCTCTCTCTCTCGTTTTACTGAAAACGAAAACATCTCTAGCCGCCTTCTTTTTTTGCTAGCACAGGAAATTTTGGTGCTTGAGTATTCCTCTATGTGGATTGCTATTAGAGATAATCACATAATATGATTATAATGGTTAGACATCCAACTCTTGTGGAGTTTGCATAAGAAGATTGCTAGATCGCGCCTTGACTTGAAGAAGAAATTTTGTTCTTCGGATGATCAAACAAAAGTAAAAAGTTGTTACCTTTATTATCTTTATGTCTTATTTTCCACACATAGGTATGTCCTAGGATGGTATCTCATTTATTTTTCACTGCACCGTATAGGATACGAGCCTGAGATACCCAATACTTCATACTAATGTTTGTAGTCCTATATCTTCACTGGCTAGAGGAGATTATAATTACTTTATCACGTTCACAAATGAGCACTCGTGTTTCAATTTTGTTTACTTGATAAGGCACAAGTCTGATTCTTTTGATATATTCGAGGAGTTTAAAGCTAAGGAGGAGCACCAAATAGGTAAACTAATAAAAAATCTAAGATCAGATTGTGGTGGAGAGTATCTTCTTGGTGAATTCAAGGACTACTTGGCATATGAGGATATTGTATCTCAGCTAACTATACTTGGGACTCCCCAACAGAATTTCTAAGAGAAGAAATAGAACTTTGATGGAATGGTCAGGAGTATAATAAGTCTTGCTACTCTTCCTTTTTCGTTTTGGGGATATGCTCTGGAAACAATAGCATATATTCTAAACTTGGTGCCTTCCAAGTCAATCCCTAAGATACTCCAGGAGATGTGGACAGGACAAAAGCCCAGTATAAATCCTCTCAAGGCATTGTGTTGTCCAATTTATGTACTGACTAAAGAAAGTAAGCTATGTTAGTGTTGTGCCCTAGAGGCAATCACTTGTACATTGTATATGTCATATTTTATTTTAATAAAAAGACATTATTTATCTTACAGTTTCTTTTGTTTAGTTTAAGTAATATAACTGTTCGATAAAGTCCCGAGTACAATACTATGTTAAAGAAATCATGATAGAGATCATGATATGAGATTCCTACTACACTGGATGGTGTTAGTACTTAAATAGTCCCTAGTCATAGTATTAATGGGACAGGACGTCATTAATGCGTTAAGACTACCATGTGTTGAACTTCCTGATTTGATCAGGCGGTGGTTCTCATAACCGTGAGTATTGAGAACAAATGGAAGCTTGTTAACGGAACAAGTTCACCAGATGTCCTACCTTTAAGATAATCACATCGATAACTATTTGGTACCAGTGATATATATCTCAATATAGCAAACGTGCAAGTATCTTTAGACTTGAGATTTCCAAGGTACTTTGTCTGCTAAGCATTGTACTTTGATTCCAAACTCTAGAGCTTGATCAAGGGCCGCCCATGGGATGGATATTGTGTACATTGTTAGGTAAACGAAAGTAGCTGAGAGTGACAATAAAGGATTCATCACTCTTAATAGTATTGGTGAATATCTCACAGCCACTTGTAGGAATTACTACTTGGAAAGTCCTTAGCCAAGGTGATTGTGTATTGGAAATAGTTAAAATTGATACAAATCTAGAGTAGTGGGTTCCTGATACAAGTACTATTGTATTCAAGCCAGAATTAATTCTAGAGGGAGTTGGCACTAATTCCGTACTCCAAACCGAATGAGATATTGAATGGTGAAATGAGTTAATTGCACTAAAATTTGATATTCAATGATTCATGTCACACCACTTAACTTCCTACACTCTGGGTGGTCATGATGTGTTGCTAGATATTGCTCATTATCTGGGAATATATGTTTATTAATTGATATATTAAAAAACCAACCCTAGTTAGAATTAATAGGATTAATTCTAATTAATTATGGATTATTAATCTCAAAGACGTTTGGATTAATTCAAGTTCGCTACCAATTGGCTGGGAAGCCTAATAGGTCACACACAATAGAGGATTATATACTCAAGATGTTATTTGATAACATAGAGGGGTTAATTGCGAGTAAGAGAAGTTGTTGTGGACAAATTATAATTAGTTATAATTTGTGGTCTAAGTTGTAATTGTGGGAACTTAGTGTTTTTAATTACAATTAGGAAATTCTAATTGTTTTAGAATTTCAGATTTTCAGTGGATTTTGGAAAATATATTGGATATACTTGAAACCGTAATCCAAGGTTGATCCACACCAAAATCGGAGCCACAAATCAATCGTCTTCATCTTCTCTCTCTCTCTCTCTCTATCTCTCTCTCTCTCTCTCTCTCTCTCTCTCTCTCTCTCTCTCTCTCTCTCTCTCTCTCTCTCGTTTTGCAGAAAACGAAAACATCTCTAGCCGCCTTCTTTTTCTGCTAGCACAGGAAATTTTGGTGCTTAAGTATTCCTATGTGTGGATTACTATTAGAGATAATCACACACTGTGATTATAGCGGTTAGACGTCCAACTCTTGTGGAGTTTGCATAAGAAGATTACTGGATCGCGCCATGACTTGAAGAAGAAATTTTGTTCTTCGGACAATCAAACAAAAGTAAAAAGTTGTTACCTTTATTATCTTTCTGTCTTATTTTCCACACATAGGCGTGTCCTAGGATGGTATCTCATTTATTTTCCACTGCGCCGTATAGGATACGAGCCTGAGATACCCAATACTTCATACTAATGTTTGTGGTCCTATATCTTCACTGGCTAGAGGAGATTATAATTACTTTATCACGTTCACAAATGAGCACTCATGTTTCAATTTTGTTTACTTGATAAAGTCTGATTCTTTTGATATATTCGAGGAGTTTAAAGCTAAGGTGGAGCGCCAAGTAGGTAAACTAATAAAAAAGCTAAGATCAGATTGTGGTGGAGAGTATCTTCTTGGTGAATTCAAGGACTACTTGGCATATGAGGATATTGTATCTCAGCTAACTACACTTGGGACCCCCCAATAGAATTTCTAAGAGAAGAAATAGAACTTTGATGGAATGGTCGGAGTATAATGAGTCTTGCTACTCTTCCTTTTTCGTTTTGGGGATATGCTCTGGAAACAATAGCATATATTCTAAACTTGGTGCCTTCCAAGTCAATCCCTAAGATACTCCAGGAGATGTGGACAGGACAAAAGCCCAGTATAAAGCATCTTAAGGTATGGAGTTGACCAGTTTATGCACTGACTGAAGGAAGTTAGCTATATTAGTGTTGTACCCTAGAGGCAATCACTTGTACATTGTGTATGTCATATTTTATTTTAATAAAAAGGCATTATTTATGTTATAGTTTCTTTTGTTTACTTTAAGTAATATAACTGTTCGATAAAGTCCCTAGTACAACGCTGTGTTAAGGAAATCATGATAGAGATCTGATATAAGATTTCTACTACACTGGATGGTGTTAGTACTTAAATAGTCCCTAGTCATAGTATTAATGGGACAGGACATCGTTAATGCATTAAGACTAGCATGTGTTAAACTTCCAGATTTGATCAGGCAGATGTTCTCGTAGCTGTGAGTATTGAGATACTCAAAGTTAACACATGGATACTTGTTAATGGAACAAGTTCACTGGATGACCTAGCTTTGAAATAATCACATCGATAACTATTTAGTGCCAGTGATATTTATCTCAATATAGGAAACGTACAAGTATCTTTAGACTTGAGATTTCCAAGGTACTTTATTTGCTGAGCTTTGTAATTTGATTCTAATCTCTCGAGCTCGATTGAGGGCCGCCTATGGAAGGGATATTGGGTACATTATGAGGTAAACGAAAGTAGCTGAGAGGGTCAATAAAGGATTCACCACTAATAACATTATTGGCGAATATCTCACAGCCACTTGTAGGAATTACTACTTGGAAAGTCCTTGGCCAAGACGATTGTGTATTGGAAATAATTCCAATTGATACACATCTAGAGTAGTGGGTTCCTGATATAAGTAGTATTGTATTTGAGCCAGAATTAATTCTGGAGGGAGTTGGCACTAATTCTGTACTCCTAACCAAATGAGATATTGTATGGTGAAATGAGTTAATTGCACTGAAGATTGATATTAAAGGGTTCATGTCAAGCCACTTGACTTCCTGGACTCTTGAGTGGTCATGATTTGTTGCTAGATACCGCTCAAAATCTGGGGATATTGGTTTATTAATTGATGCTTTAATAAACCAATCCTGATTAGAATTAATAGGATTAATTATAATTAATTATGGATTATTAATCTCAAAGACGTTTGGATTAATTCAAGTTCGCTACCAATTAACTGGGAAACCTAATAGGTAACACACAATAGAGGATTATATATTCAAGATGTTATTTGATAACATAGAGGGGTTAATTGCGAGAAAGAGAAGTTGTTGTGGACTTATTATAATTAGTTATAATTTGTGATCCAAGTTGTAATTGTGAAAACTTGATGTTTCCAATTACAATTAGAAAATTCTAATTATTTTAGAATTTCAGATGTTTTGTTGATTTTGGAGCATATATTGGATATGCTCGAAACCCTAATCCAAGGGTAATTCGCACGAAAATAGGAGCCGCAGATCAATCGTCGTAGTCGTCGTCTTCTTCTTCTTCTTCTTCTTCTCTCTCTCTCTCTCTCTCGTTTTGCTGAAAATGAAAACAGCCCCACCCATCTTCTTTTTCTGCTAGCGCAGGAAATTTTAGTGCTTGAGTATTCTTCTGTGTGGATTACTGATGTACTGGAAAATTTGGTTCGACGTCCCAGCTATTTAAAAAAAAAAAAAATTCTAGTATAGAATTTTGGAAGGGAAAATCTCATTTGATGTTAGACGTTAAAATAAAAAGCATTTTTCTCAAAATTAGTTTTGAGAAAAACAATTTTATTTTTCAAAATAGTGATTTTGAAATTTTAAAATTAATGTATTTTTTGATAATATTGATTTTAGAATTTGTTTTATTTTTCCAAAATGGTGATTTTGGAATAATAAAAAGTATATGTTTATTTTGTTTAAGCATAGTTAATGGCGTAGTGGATGGTTATGGACAAAAACCAATTATATTTGTTCATACATTTTATAGTTTTGATTTTTTATGAAATAAGGCCTATGTGTCCTGTCTTTTCTAGAATTCTAGTGTAATTCTCTTCGAATCTAACTCCCCTCGAATGTAACTTGAGGTTTTCTCTCTTTAGGAAATTATGTAATTAGTTTACATAGGTTAGATAGGAGTAGAATTATTTTGTTCTGGAGATGGCAACCAAAACATGACAAGAAGGTAAGACCTTCTACTTAAATCATGCTTGAATACATAGGGATAACTATATTAATTTCTTTAATTCTCTCGTTTTGCTGAAAATGAAAACAGCCCCAGCCATCTTCTTTTTCTGTTAGCACAGGAAATTTTAGTGCTTGAGTATTCTTCTGTGTGGATTACTGATGTCCTGGAAAATTTGGTTCGACGTCCCAGCTATTTAAAAAAAAAAATTCTAGTATAGAATTTTGGAAGGGAAAATCTCATTTGATGTTAGACGTTAAAATAAAAAGCATTTTTCTCAAAATTAGTTTTGAGAAAAACAATTTTATTTTTCAAAATAGTGATTTTGAAATTTTAAAATTAATGTATTTTTTGATAATATTGATTTTAGAATTTGTTTTATTTTTCCAAAATGGTGATTTTGGAATAATAAAAAGTATATGTTTATTTTGTTTAAGCATAGTTAATGGCGTAGTGGATGGTTATGGACAAAAACCAATTATATTTGTTCATACATTTTATAGTTTTGGTTTTTTATGAAATAAGGCCTATGTGTCCTGTCTTTTCTAGAATTCTAGTGTAATTCTCTTCGAATCTAACTCCCCTCGAATGTAACTTGAGGTTTTCTCTCTTTAGGAAATTATGTAATTAGTTTACATAGGTTAGATAGGAGTAGAATTATTCTGTTCTGGAGATGGCAACCAAAACATGACAAGAAGGTAAGACATTCTACTTAAATCATGCTTGAATACATAGGGATAACTATATTAATTTCTTTTATGGCTTAAAGAAATTAATTTAGGAAAAGTCCATAACCATACCACATAATCATTTTATTACCTGCTGGGTATCTCGGGCTCGTATTCCCTACGGCGCAGCGGAAAATAAAACGAGATACCTTCCCAAGACTTTTCTATGTGTGGAAAACAAGACATAAAGAGAGTAAAGGCAACATCTTTTACCTTTGGGTGATCGTGTGAAGAACAAAATTTTCTTCTTCAAGTTGAGGCGCAATCCAGCAATCCTCGTGATCAACCTCCACGTGAGTTGAACGTCTACCTACTATAATCACAATGTGTGATTATCTCTAATAGTAATCCACACAAAGGAATACTCAAGCACATAGGTTTCTGTGCTAGCAGAAATTCTAAGTGGCGGCTAGGGTTCCTCTACAAGATCAAATCGAGAGAGAGGAAGAAGAAGAAGAAGAGAAGGTTTAGGTGGCTGCTGTTTTTCTCACGTGAATTACCCTTAGGGTTTTTCGATTATATCATCATAAAACTGAAAAATCACTGAAAATCTGAAATTCTAAAACAATTAGAGTTCTCTAATTGTAGTTGAAAATATCAAGTTCTCACAATTACAACTTATATCATAAATTATAACTAATTATAATTTGTCCACAACAACTTCTCTTTCTCTCAATTAACCCCACAATGTTATCAAATAACATCTTGAGTATATAATCCTCTATTGTGTCTGACCTATTAGGTTTCCCAGTCAATTTGTAGAGAATATGAATTAATCCAAACGTCTTTGAGATTACTAATCCATAATTAATTAGAATTAATCCTATTAATTCTAATCAGGATTAGTTTATTAATTCATCAATTAATAAACCCATATTCCCAAATTATGAGCAGTATCTAGCAACACATTATGACCACCCAAGAGTCCAAGAAGTCAATTGGCTTGACATGAACCCTTCAATAACAAACTTCAGTGTAATTAACACCTTTCAGCATACAATATCTCATTCAGTTTGGAGTACGGAATTAGTGCCAACTCCCTCCAGAATTAATTCTGGCCCGAATATAATAGTACTTGTACCAAGAACCCCCTACTCTATATGTGTATCAATTGGAACTGTTTCTAATACACAATCGCCTTTGCCAAGGACTTTCCGAGTAGTAATTCCTACAAGTAATCGTGAGATATTCACCCCTACTATTAGAAGTGATGAATCCTTTATTGACCATCTCAACTACTTTTGTTTACCTCACAATGTACCCAATATCCAACCCATAGGTGGCCCTCGATCGAGCTCCGGAGATTGGAATCAAAGTACAAAGCTCAGCAAACAAAGTATCATGGAGATCTCAAGTCTAAGGATACTTGCACGTTTGCTATATTGAGATTATATCACCGGTACTAAATAGTTATCCATATGATTATCTCAAAGCTAGGTCATCCAATGTGTAATACCCCGCCCAAAACCACCTTTGACTATGGGGAAAAGTCATGCATTGCATAGCATTTTGCATTTTATGTGGTAGCTTAGAATTATTTTATTTGTATGGATGCATGTGAATTTTTCCATTGCTCTTGCATTTGAATTAATTGATGTGAAATAGTTGTGTTGTTAAAGATTTGGATAAGGGAGGTTTGGTTGAAGATTTGGTAGGATGAGTATTGGGGGGTGGTGAGAACTGATTGTAGAAAAAATTAGTATTGGAGTTGTTTTGGAATAGCGGGGAGGTTGGTGATTTCCTTTGGTGACCCGAGTTCGAATCCTACCTTTTGTGAAGTTAGTTTCTCTTCTTGAAAATTCCTTTCCTTAGAGTTTCCATGTCTTGGCCGAAAAGATCTAGCAAACCTAGAGAAATTTTAGTGTCATTATTTCAAGGAAATAAGTCTCTATATTTATTTCCTAAATTTAAGGACCTTGATGTGAATAAAGTTCACTTTTAATTTTCAGCTTTTATTCCTTAGGATTTTCGAAAAACCCCTAGCAAATAATTAAAATTTCAGCTTGAATTTAGCTAGATAGATCTTGCCATGGATAGTTGGAATTAATGAAGCATTTTTCTAGTAGGAAACCTTGTTGATTTTAACCCTAGAACCTAAGCTAAAAATCTGGAAAAAAATTTCCAGCAAGTGCCGCCACTTCTTAGAGGAATTTTAGCTTAACTTAAACTCTTCCAAAGCTAGGAAATCTTATCCTAAATCCTTTAGCAAATCAGATTTTTATTGCAATCCTAATTCGACTAGGATTTTCTTCCTAAACCTAGCAGAATTTCGGCAGCTTTGTGTTAACACAAGTTGTCCGAAATTCCAGCACCTTTAAGTACAATCCAACCCTTCCTAGCTCAAATCCCCTAAAACATCTTCCATCAATTCAGATTATCTTTGCTGTGCAAAACCAGATTTTACTCACACAAATTCCAGAATTTTGGCCAGCTAGGAAACCAGGATTTTCTACAGCTTTGTACAGAAAATTTTGGCCAGCCTTGTACTCCTATTCCAACCGAAATTCTGCACATAAACACACTGAAAAGCCCCAGCTGATCAAGCTATTTTTCAGCGCCTAAAATCCTCATTTTTTCTCTGGAAATTTTGGTAGAACCACAGCTAAAACAGTCCAGAAATTCTTCCTCTCCTGTTCAGCAATTTCGCACAGCAAAACTACTGCACGCGCATAGAAATTTCAGCCCTAAAAACCTTCGCAAACTCTTCTTTGTTTGGCCCAAAATTCTGAACACAATCAGCCCTTCTCTTGAGCAATAGTTCGGCCAGCACAAGGGATCAAAATTGCAGAATATTTTCTCCCTTAAACCCTCTCAAAGTTGGCAGCAAGAAGGCACTCTTGAGCTGCAATTTTCGGCCCTGCTGTCCAAGAAACCTAAAGCCATTAGGAGTATTTCTAAACATCACCATCTAACCCTAAACCAATCTTCTCTAACTCTAAATCATATCAGCTGTCTATCCTCTCCATTCTACACAAAAATTCCAGCCAGAACTCCACAGCAGATTTTCAAAAACCTCAAGAACAACACCTAGCAAAAACCGATCACCCTCCAAGGTAAGCAAAAACCATCTCAACTTCTTAATTCCTTTCTTCCATCAATTCTCTTCCTTTTCTTCTTTGGAATCACGCCATCTCAAGGATGATTTTATCTCTTTATGCATTCTCGGTCATAAGGAAGGAAAAAGGGGACAACTTTTCTCTTCTAATCCAACAAACTCGGGACAATCACCATAGGAGCATCGGGATCTTGCTACCCGGTTGTTGTAAGATGTGGAAATACTTATCCTTAATGCCGGAATTAAGGTTTAAGGTAGTAGATGATGTCTATTACCTTGTTGAATATATGGTCATAGTATATGATCTTAGGGGATTGTGAATTGTTATGAAAATAAATGAGTTTGGCACATGTTTGAATTAGTTGAAGCCCTGATCATGATATTATATGGTTTAGATCAGGAGGATAATTGAGAAAAGCAATCTGTGAATTTATCTCGTTTATCTGAGGCATATCAAGTAAGTCCTTGCATAAACTCTTTTGTTAAATGTTGTGATGACAAGTCTATGTTGTGAAGCTTTGTAAAGCTATTGTTGAACTATGTTTGCTTGGGTTGTAAACGTGGATATTTATTCTTTAAACGGTTTAGTCAAACTAACGATTTTATCAAGAAAACTATTCTTTTCCTTAAACTTTTAGAAATCTCTTTTAAAGAAAAACCACGTTTTACAAAGCCAAGATTTGGAAATATTGTGAATCAGGAATTGACGGATATGTTCGTTGAGTACTCAATAAGGGTAGGCTAACAATACTAGTCTTGGAGGGTTAGAGTAAGTCTTCTGGCAGGAGGCCACCTCCAGAAGATAAGCTCTGCTTGAAAAGGCAACATTATTGGTTGGTCAGGCCGGTCCGAGCTAGCATGTGTACCTAGTAAGGTATTATTTATTTTCCTGGTATGGACACCCGGATGGTTTTATTGGGTGTAGAGAATGAGGAGTATCTCACCCGGTGAGCTGTACACTCACCTTGATCAGAACGCCCAACGTGTGGTAATTTGGTCCAGACAAGGTGCACAAAGTGTGGTGCCTTGGCCATTTTGTTCTCATGGAGCCCAACGTGTGGTGACTTGACTGTTTATTCGAGTGGATGATTGTTTTGTGTAAAGTATGATTATGGAAAAACCCACTCTTTGCGAAAGAGAAATTATTTATGACTTGCCAAATATTTCTACAAATGTTTTCCACTTTGCATACACGTACAGTTTTAAACACCATGTGCACACACAGGACTTACTGAGATTTATTCTCACACTGTTTTACATCATGTTTTCAGGAGATAGACTGTGCTGAGTTAGCGGGGCATTGATAGTTGAAGCTTTTCTAATTATTGTCATCTTTGCTTAGGAGACATTTGTTGTTTAAGCTGCTGAACGATTAATTATTTTTTATTTCGTTTTGCTCCAAGTTGAGGCTGATGTAATAAGAGTATTTCTTTATTTATCTAAGTTGAATCTCTTGGACGTTGCCTTTGTATTTTATACCTCGTTTTAATGACCCATTGTCCTATGGGACTGGGCGACATCCCCGCCCTTTTAGGGTACGTAGTTGTGGGGTGTTACACAATGAACTTGTTCTATTAACAAGCATCCATGTGTTAACTTCGAGTATATCAATACTTACGGTTATGAGAACCACCGCCTGATCAAATCAGGAAGTCTAACACATGCTAGTCTTAACGCATTAATGATGTCCTGTCCCATTAATACTACGACTAGAGACTATTTACGTACTAACACCATCCAGTATAGTAGGAATCTCATATCATGATCTCTATCATGATTTCCTTAACATAGAGTTGTACTAGGGACTTTATCGAACAGTTATATTACTTAAAGTAAACAAAAATAAACTGTAAGATAAATAATGCCTTTTATTAAAATAAAATATGTTATATACAATGTACAAGTGATTGCCACTAGGGTACAACACTAACATTACCATGATTATCAATTATGTGATTTATTGATTTTTATGCATGTCAATCAAAGAAATCACTAAAAGGGACAAATCCCTCAATTAATATTAAACATAATTCCTTCCTTTAATATAGTAAGAACGAGAGTCCTTTTTCGAGACCAGGTTGTTGGGCAAACCCAAGCCTACTAGACATCGGGCATGCTCAAGCTGTGGAGTTAAATTCATCTGGAATTAAATTCTTGATTATTGGGTCAGGTTTAGCTAAATTCTTTATCCCGATTGGGCAAACTCAAGCATAAAGAAATTTAGAGGAAAGTTTATATAGCCCAAAAGGCTTTAAGATTAAAAGCTGTTAATTACCCAATGATCCGATAGTGACATACGATGTAATTAGTATTGGATACCTACTAATGAACTTGAGGGTGGCTTGTTGGGCAAACCCAAGGTTATTCTTGAGGAATTTAGATACTGATCCACTAGGAAAGCTTCCAACGGGCTTTCTCTAATCAGTAGGGGGGGCTATTGGTTTGAGTAAAATAGTGAAGTAAAAATGTGTTTAATTAAAGTCCTAATTATTTGTATATCATATGCAAATACAGGTAGCTAATGCTTTCAATCTTTACATCTTGGTCACTTGCATTATGTCAACAAACTTAAACTTACGTAGCATCTTGAAAACCAACAAGTTAACTGAATCAAACTATATCGACTAGTATAGAAATTTGAAAATCGTTCTCAAATCGAAAAAGTTGCTCTACGTGCTAGATGCTCCTATTCTACCACCACCAGTTCAAGATGCTCATGTTGATGAGCATGCTATCCACGGAAGGTATAAGAAGGATAGTGATACAGCATCATGTATTATGTTGGCATCCATGACTTCCGAGTTGCAAAAATAGCACGAGCATATGGATGCTTAATCGATTATACTAAATCTTCAAGAGTTGTTTGATGCCCAAGCCAGAACTGAGAGATATGAGATCTCGAAGTAACTATTTCGTTGTAAAATGGTAGAGGGTAGTTCTGTGGCAACTCATGGGCTGAAGATGCTAGGCTTGATAGAGAAGCTTGGATCTCTCAGGTTTGCAATGGATCATGACTTAAGTGTTGACAAAATTCTACAATCTTTGCCTAATAATTTCTCACAATTTGTGATTAATTATCAGATAAACAAGTTTGAGTCCACCTTTAAGTGAACTTTTAAGTAAGAAGAAAAAGACCAATGCCAATGACTCTTATCTATGGCATCTACAGTTGGGTCGCATTAACTTAACTAGGATCCAGAAGTTAATCTATGATGAGCCTTTAAGCTCGTTGAGATTGGAAATTTTGCCTCAGTGTAAATCCTACCTTCTAGAAAAGATGAGCAAAAGGTCTTTTACCCAAAAGGTAGTAGAGCCAAGAAGATATTGAGCCTTATTCACACTGATGTGTATGGTCCATTGTCTACACTAGTTGAAGGTTTAAAGCGGGGAAAAAAAAAGCACGTAGCAGAAGTAAAAAACTGGAAAAATTGAAGAACAGAAGAATCCTGAACAGAGCCGGTGCCGGTTTCGGTAGCCTCAATCGGCGCCGATCCCGCTCTGGACAGATTCTGAGGTAAAAAAAACCTAACCTTTTCTTCTTGTTCTCAAAGATGGCTGGACTGGAATGTGTGCGACTGGGGTGGGTGCACTGGTGGAAACTTCTGGTGCGATTCCTGCAAGCCTCCTACTCCGTCTTTACATGTATATGAACGCCAACCTCTCGATCTTCCTGTATATGGCCTGCCTAATCCCGTTTGGTGAACAACTCACAGGGCTAAGGAATATTTTTGAGAGAGAGAAAGGGGCTGTATGTTTTTCTTGCTTAGAGAAGAAGCAGTGAAAAAAAAGGTTCTTTCTAGACATAGAGAAGAGGCAGTCCAAGAACAACGTCCTTATCTATTCTCCTGTTTAACCTAAATAAAATCGTAGGTTAAACTAGATTGGCCCATTGGACTTTTAGTTTAGCCTTTTGGACTAAATTAATTATTCTAATTAGAACCAAATAAATAGCCCAATTAATAATTAATTTTTCAGCCTAAATAAAATAGTTCAATTAATAAGCCTATATTAGTCTAGTCCCAAGTTTATCTTTAATTTTTCAAACTGGGCTAAAGCCTTGAACAATTAATTAACCCACCAAACAAATTTAATTAATTATCTCTCCATAGACCTTTATTTTATTCTAGCCCAATAATTAAATCAGACTACTTAAATAAAATAAATTCTATTTAATTTAATTTAAGACCAATTCCTTAGTCTGTATTTACTTAGGACTCACAGTCTATACTAGGGACCAAAAGACACACCGTCTAGGCTACTAAAATGACCAAAATATCCTTGCCATATAAATAGCTGTATTTGGCATTTTAAATATTTCCTAATATCACTATAAGAAAATATTGACCCTAAGGACAATGCTGCGTTAGAAAAGTCTTTGACCTACTGGTGTAATGACTAAAATACCCCTCTATACATCAATGTACATTTAGAGAGGAAGAAAAGTACTAACACCTCTCTAAATGACATCTACCATCCTTAGGCTTCTAGTCCAATGATCAATGACTTCCGGGATTGTTCTTGCTTTCCAAGGGATCTACCCTAAAGCAATCATCCAAGTCTTGTTTCCCAGGTCCCTGGATATTTAGATTGTTCAAGAAACCACAAGGGACGATACAGTGTAGAAACTATCTTGTACAAGTCTATCTTAACTGACTAGTCACATATACCTAACATGCGTGTATATTAGTCCTACGATAGAACCTCAACTATAGCATATCAAAGTACATGCTTCCAACTTCGTCAAACTACCAACTCATATTCAAGTCGTAGAGTACTAGTCCACGTTGTAGCAGTAGTAGTCTAGGTTTCTACCATATAGTACTTTAAGAAACCACTACAACAGGTGTTATTCTACGTATTCAAAATACACCTATGTCATGAAGTGAGTGGACTACTCATTGGCTAAAGGTAAGCCATTCCCTATTTGGAATTCACAATATAATAACCTAGACATGATGAGATTCCCATTCTCATCAATTGGTTAAGAATAAACATTGATGTGTTAAGTAACTCATGATTCATACCTTACTATGAAAGACCACCATTCACATGGACCACTTAATTAAACACAATGGGTCTTTTCCGAACGAAATCGTGCACAAATAAAAATATAAATTCGCAAATAATTTTTGAAAATAAATTTTTTTATTAAAATATTTGATATTTACATCAAAAACCTAGTCTAAGAGGGCATGTTTCCCAACAATCTCCCACTTGCAGTCTAAGACTAAGTAAGTCCATAGGTGCCCACCCTATGGCATTTGAGTGTCTCTTGAAGACTCTCACAGCTAAAGGCTTGGTGAATGGATCTGCTAGATTGTTCTTGAAGGCAATCTGTTTCACCTCGATTCCCGTCTCTAGATGAAATCCCGGATCAGGTGGTACTTTCTCTCGATATGCTTCCCCTTCTTGTGGTTCTTAGGTTCCTTGGATTGCGATACTACTCTAGTGTTGTCGCAATACATTACAATCAGTCTGTCCATGTGTGGCACGACTCCAAGTTCTGAAAGGAACTTTCGGAGCCAGACTGCTTCCTTGGATGCCTTCGATGTTGCCACATGCTCAGCTTCCTTGGTTGAGTCAGCAATGCAAGATTGCTTGATACTCCTCCATGAAACAGCTTTTTCTGACAATGTGAAGACATATCCACTAGTGGATATTCTCTCATCCTTATCTGCCTGGAAGTCTAAGCCTGTGTATCCTATAGGAAGCAAGTCATTGGCCCTGTAAACCAGCATATAATCTCTCATTCCCTTGAGGTACTTAAGAATATGCTTTACAGCTTACCAATGAACCTTCCTAGCATTTGACTAATATCTACAATCCGGTCCGCGCGCTGGTTCCTCATGGGGTGCTGGTTCTGTGCGGCGGGTGCAGTGGACCACAGTTCAGATGGATACCTGATCCAATGCAGCGGGTGTAGTGGACCAAGGAATTTTTTTTTAATTTTCCTTGCAATTTCTTTTGGTTTTGGGGTCCATACCAAGTGAAGTTAATATTTTGAAATAGTTAATATTCAATGAATATTTTTGCATGAAAAATATTAGTAAGGATTTTAGGATTAAACAAGACCATTAATTAAGTAATGTGTTTAATTTTATTATCTGGACACTTAGGTTTAAAATAATAGAACAGCATGAAAACGTCTACTGCTTTCTAGCATGTTATTTTTATGTACCTATGTGCATATTTTCTCAAAGACCAAAGTCTTTGGGAATGTTTTGACATTTTTCAACAAATTAAATGGTTATTTTAACTTGAACAAAAATTAATCCTTAGATATTTTCTCAAAGGATTAAATTCTTTCACATAGATATATTGGACTTAGATATTTTTGTAAGGTTAAAATAGAAAGCCATTTTGTTTTAATTTTGGCACAAGAAAAATTATTTTGTCAAATAAACTTGAGACCAAAGTCTCGAGAAAGTTTTAATTGGAAGATTTTTGAAATTATTAAGTTTTTAACTTAAATAAAATTGCTCCATGGGAAAAACTCTCAAAGGATATAAACCTTGACATAGAGATTTTTATGGACTTATACATTTTATTTTTGAGTTAAGGGAAAACATGATAGAAATTTTCAAAAGGATAGTTTTCAGAAAACCCTTGTTTTAAAAGACTAAGTGGGAGAGGGGTTCCAACGGCCCCACGGCTTCCATCATGATCCTAATTAGAGAACATGAGTCCCCTTGTGTCACCCTAGGAGTGAACTCGTATAGGATGGGGATACCACAAGGATCCAGATCTAATGGAGGGATGTAATTAATAACTCGGGGCACGTACTGTGATCAGCTAGCCCCTCATTGGAGGTCATAGTGTGAGGTATGTCCATAGGAAATGAGAAGAAACAGCCATCCCTAAGATAAAGTTATCTTCTAGATCATTACCTAAAAGGGAAATTAATTTGTGGTGGTTAACACACTTAGATTAGGAAACTATTAATCTTCTCAAGAAGTTATGTTAGTTTTTCTAAGAGCCAAATTGATTATTATCAGTTTTGATAATAAGGATAAAGTGCACATATTTGTTTTGTTTTCACAAAACTGAATCATTTTCTTTTATTTTTTGATTTTTCAGAAATGGTAGGAGGTTCTTTTAGTCTATTGGCCGTTATTCTCCAAGAGAATAAGCTAACGGGACCAAACTATGTGGACTAGAAAAGGAACCTAGATATAATACTCACAACGGAAGAGTATAAGTATGTCATTTACGAAACATGCCTTGTTATCGAGGAGAGTTCTACCATCGAGAAGCGTGAGGCTGAGAAGGCATGGAAGAACGCCGACGAGATGGCTCGTTGTTACATGTTGGCCTCAATCTCTAATGTGCTCCAATCCAAACATGAGCACATAACCACTACAAATAACATAACCCAATGATTGGCCATGATGTTTGTGGATAAGAGCCGACCCACAAGGCAGGAGGCTCTTCGAACTATCATTAACACTAAGATGACTGAGGAAGCATCAGTCAGAGAGCATATACTCAAGATGGTTGCTGCTTTCGAGGAGGCAGAAATCTTAGAGGCTGTCATTGACCCCGAGAGCCAAGTGAACGTGGTTCTCAAATCTCTACCGGGTTCCTTTACTCAGTTCAAGTAGAACTATAACAAGAACAAGTTGAACATAGGTTTAACTGACTTGATTAAGGAGCTCCAGATGGTGGAGAAGGTCATGAAGCCATAATCTAAAGCTATGATTGTTAAGGCTTCATCTTCTAGAATTGGGCCCAAGCCCAGGAAGTTCAAGAAGAAAAAGGGGAACACAGTGGCCCAGCCTAAGACCCAGCCCAAAGACAAACCCAAGGGCAAGTGCTTCAAATGTGGACTGAAAAGACACTGAAAAAAGGAGTATTCGGATCTTCAAGTCAAGAAAAACCCCACTGGTAATGTTTTCTATCTAGAGTCAATATCAATGGTTGGATCAACTTCCACTTAGATTGTTGATTTAGGGGCTATTGATCAAATCTGTAACTCCTTGCTGGGGTTTAGAAAGATTAGAAGACTCCAAAAGGGCGAACATGGACTACGTGTAGGAAATGGAGCACAATTTTGGGCCATTGCAGAGGGAGACCTGGATCTCATTTTTTATTGTAATAGAATAGTGGTTTTGAAAGATATTTTACACGTACCGGGATTTCGATAGAATTTGATTTTGGTTGCAAAACTCATAAATTAAGGATATTCTGTATCTTTCCATTCTGGTATTTCTATCAGTAGAGATGGAAAAATTTTATGTACTGGGCACATGTATGGGAATCTATTTTTTCTTAAACCCTATTAACAATCAATTAAATAACACTCAATCTGAACATTTAACAAAGAAGAAAAAGACCAATGTCAATGACTCTTATCTTTGGCACCTAAGGTTGGGTCATATCAACTTAACCAAGATTCAGAGGTTGATCCATGATAGGCCCTTGGTCTTATTGAGATTGGAAAATTGGTCTCAGTATGAGTCCTGCCCAATGGGAAAGATGACAAAAAAGTTATTTGCCCCTAAGAGGGATAGAGACATGGAGGTATTGAGTCTTATTCACACTGATGTGTGTGGTCCCTTGTCCACACCAGCTAGAGGTGGTTTTGAGTACTTCATCACTTTCACGGATGATTGTATAGGTTTTGGTTACATTTACCTGATGAGACGCAAATCTGACTCTTTTGACAAGTTCAAAGAGTTTAAGGCTGAAATGGAGTGTCGGACAGGTAAATTGATCAAGACCTTACGATCGGATCATGGTGGAAAGTACCTTTTTGGTTAATTCAAGGATTACATGATACATCAAGGGATAGTATCCCAACTCTCTGTGTCGGGGACATCCCAACAGAACAGAGTAGCTGAGAGAAGGAGCAGGACATTGATGGAAATGGTATGAAGCATGTTGTCTCATGCTACTCTTCTAGTGTCCTTTTAAGGATATACCCTAGAAACAGCGGCATATATTCTGAACTTAGTGCCTTCCAAGTCAGTACCTAGGACTCCCTATGAGATGTGGCTCGTAAGCCAAGTCTGAATCATCTAAGGATATGGGGTTGTCCAGCTTATTACTGGCTAAGGGAGACAAGTTGGAACCAAGATCAGAATTATACTATTTTGTTGGGTATCCAAAAGGGTCAAAGAGTGGTTACTTTTAATATCCTAAGGAACCGAAGGTACTGGTTAATACCAATACTAGATGCTTAGAGGATGATTAAATTACTTCCATGAAAGGTTCAACTAGGTTTGAACTAGAAAAGAAGTTATCTTCGAAAGCAAGTTCTTCTGACCCGATAGTAGAACAAGAAGAGGCACAGCCTTAAGAGCCTATACAAATGGAGCCTCGTCGTAGTGGGAGAGTGTTTAGGGATCCAGAAAGGTGGACTGGAGAAGCTTTCGAGCTGGTCTCTAACCATCAAGAGCTAGACCCCACTAGATACGAAGAGGCTATTACTGATGCCGATGCAAATCTGTGTCAAGAAGCAATGATAAGCTGAGATTGAGTCAATGTATCTTGATCAGATTTTGGATCTTGTAGCTTCACTTGAAGGGATAAACCCCATAGTGTGTAAGTGGGTATACAAGAGAAAGAAGGGAACCTTCAACGCTAGACTTGTGGTGAAAGGGTATACTAAGAAAGATGATATCAATTATAAGGAAACCTTTTCCCCGGTAGCCATGTTTAAGTCCATCCGTATCCTCCTGGCCATTACATGTCAGGTACTTATTATATTCGGGCTAGAATTAATATATATTCTGAAGGGAGTTGGCACTAATTTCGTACTCTAAGCTAAATGAGATATTGTATGGTGAAAGGAGTTAATTGTATTGTAGTTTGTTATTGAAGGGTTCATGTCAAGCCACTTGACTTCCTAGACTCTTGAGTGGTCCAGATGTGTTGCTAGATACCACTTATGATCTGAGAATATGGATTTATTAATTGATGAATTAATAAACCAATCCTGATTAGAATCAATATTATTAATTCTAATTAATTAAGAATTATTCATCTCAAAGACGTTTGGATTGATTCATATTCACTACCAATTGACTAGGAAACCTAATAGGTCACACACAATAGAGGGTTATATACTCAAGATGTTATTTGATAACATAGTGAGGTTAATTGCGAGAAAGAGAAGTTGTTGTAGCCAAATTATAATTAGTTATAATTTATGATCCAAATTATAATTGTGAGAACTTGATATTTCCAATTACAATTAGGGAATTCTAACTATTTTAGAATTCTTAGTTTTCAGTGATTTTTCATGTGATATATTAGATATACACGAAACCTACTCGGGTGGGATTTCACGAAAACCCTAGAGCACACATACTCTCTTCTTTTTTTCTCTCTTATGTTTGTCCTAAAAAAATAAGAATAAACCCTAGCCACCATTATTGGTTTTTGCTAACACATAAACATCTTGGTGCTTGAGTTTCATTCTCCGTGTGAATTTCTGTTAGAGATAATCACACAGTGTGATTATAGTGGTTGGACATTCAACTCTCGTGGTGTTTGATCAAGAGGATTGCTGGATCGCACCTCGACTTGAAAAAGGAAAAATTTTATTTTCCACACGATCAAAGAAATGTAAAAAGCTATTACTTTTGTTCTCTTTATGTCTTGTTTTCCACACATATACAGATCCTAGGTTGGTATCTCATTCTTATTTTTTCGCTGCGCCATATATGATATGTGTGAGATACCCAACAATATAGACCATGATGACTTCTGTAAACTTGCCAAAATCATTTTGGGGGTACGTAGTAGAGACTTCTATTTATATTCTAAATAGAGTTCCGTAAAAAACGGTTGATACTACTCTATTTGAGATATTTGTTTGGCAAGAAACTAAAGTAATCTTACTTGAGAGTATGGGGTTGTCCTGCCTTTGTTAAAAGGCCAAAGTCAGATAAACTTGAAAGTAAGTCTAACAAGTGTTTGTTTGCGGGTTATCCAAAAGAATCTTTTGGGTATTTCTTCTATCTCCCTTAAAAAAAAAGTGCTTGTTTCGAAGCATGTTATCTTCTTAGAGAAGGAGAACATGCTCAAAAGGGACAATGGGAGTAAAATTGAACATAGTGAAGTTCAAGAACAAATAAACAATGATCAATCATCTGATCCCACATCTATTGAGAGAATAGATGAACCTTCTACTACACAAGATTCTCGTAGGTCCAGTAGAATATGTGTGGAACCTGAGAGATATAAATTTCTCATTTGTGACCACAAAGATGTATCACTCATGGATGAAAATGAGCCTACTACCTACAAAAAGTTCTGAATAGTTCAAAATTTGAAAAATGGCTTGAGGCCATGAAGTCAGAAATGGATTTCATGTACGAGAACCAAGTATAGACTTTAGTTGATCCACCCAAAGGAATCAAACCTATTGGGTGCAAATGGGTTTTCAAGAAGAAAACTGACATGGATGGTAACGTAGTTACCTATAAAGCACGACTAGTGGCTAAGGGTTATCATCAACAATATAGTATTGACTATGACGAAACCTTCTCACCAGTAGCCATGCTAAAATCTATCAGGATACTTTGCATATTTATTGGGTATAAAAATCATATAAAAATAAGCACATTCCCAATCAAGTTTAAATTAAAACGTTAACCCCAAATTACACATATGAGCAAGTGTACTCATCATTAACATAGTATAGGGTTCAAACGAGTGTCGATCCTCCAGGAACAAGTAGACATTAATCCCTTTTCTTTCATTATTTAACCGACTTAATAACGTGAAAAATAAAACAAAAGAAAATAAAAACAAAAATATATACATGTCAAGGATGGAGAAGTATGTAACTTAAACTATTATTTTGACAAACATGATCTTAAAGTACCTAATCATTATCATAATTAACTATTCCCTTGGCACCATGAAGGATTAAGATAGATTCACTTCTTTAGTCAATCTATGAAATCACTATCCTCAAGAGAAATTAGCATCACTTGGTCTGTCTCAACTAATTCATCCAAAAGATGCATTAAATACAATCTTTGATTAAATATCCTTGGTCTGATAAATTTAAAGCATGAAACTAATCAATGAATCCTTAGTCTGGCAGACATCAATCAACCTTTAATTACTCAATCCTCAGCCATTAACCTCTTTGGTCTAGCAAGTTAACAGCCAATAAATATGAAATTAATCAATTGCAACTACCATCAACCTCTTTGGTCTAGCAAGTTAATAAAAAGAAACAACCTTCTAATCTCGTAATACGCTCAAGTAATTAAATACCAAGAAAAACAACCAATTAATCAAAAGATCAAATAACTCTAAAAATCATGAATACCTAAAACAATGTCAAATTACAATTAAAAAATTAGCATATCATTGTTCAAGAGAAAGAAAATAAAGTAAAAAAAAAAAACCTCTCATAGACAAGCCTCATTCTTCTTCCTTTGAAGACCTTCTTGCACAACCCTCCTTGAATTGGAGAATTTCTCCTTTGATTTGAGTGATATTCTATGATAATCAATGAATTCTCCCTCTTTCTCTTGTGTTTTTCATCTATTTATAGGCTTAGGAAGTGCCTAAACTCATTGGTGTAATTTTTTTAGCTGAGTAGAAGTATGAAAGTATTAAAACTCCACAAATTACTAAAAACCACGTACAAAAATCAAGAACCTGTCTTTTTCTCAGGGCACAGCTGGCGCCACCTTGGCTACTGGAGTCGGCGCCGATTGTGTTCTGTTTCTCCAGTCATTTGCCGATTTTTTTTCTTGATTTCCAATAATGTTGTCCAGAGTGCAGCCGGCACTACCTTGGCTACTGGAGCCGGCACTGGTTTTCTTTCTGTTCGGTCCTGGTTCAACAATTTTTCGTCGCCTCGAAGTTCATGTCATCAGCATATGGCCAGCGCTAGTTCCTCTGTCTTGGCCGGCGCCGCCTCTATTCTGTTTTGCAACATTTTTTCTTTGTTTTACCTTTAAAATCTGAAATAATGCATAGAATACCTTTCCAAGGGTAAAATCTTAAATATGAAGGAATATGGCTAGTTATTAAACAAAATATATCACAAAGGAACCTCAAATAACTAGGAAAAATATGACTAATTTAGCCCATATCATATTCTCCCACACTTAGCTCTTTGCTTGTCCTCAAGCAAAGTATCAACGACAAGTAGGAAAACAAAAGGTTTCATCAAATCACTCAATCAATTTCAAAATAATATCTTCAACGCTTTCTTCATTCAAGAACATGAAACACATGCTACTACATCTTTCACAACAAATGCAAGACTTGTGTAAATAAATAATGACTTAGTAGAACCATCCCAATACTTGACAATATTCTCAAACCATTGGAATGAATTTAGTTCAAAAAGAATTGCATTCCATAAGCTTACTTTTCATAACTCTCTCTACTAATCCGAGACATATTATCATTCTACTTAGATCAAGTAGGACTTTTAAGCTTGTAATGTAAGGCTAAAGGTTTGTAATATAGCTTATCAAATGAAGGATATAGGAAATTCAAATGTCAAAGAAGATGAGAGTTCACAAGAAAAGGATAAACAAAATTTATCAATAATTTTCAACTCTTCTTGCTCTCCTATTCCAAAATAAATCAATACCCATAACCTTATTTAGCAATTACAGTTTAACTCAAGCAAATCTCGCATTTTTTTTCTTCTTGTCTCTTTTCATCAACTCTTCTCTATTTTTTTCCACAAGATCACTCAAATTTTTAGCAATGGTGTTAAGGACTTGATATGAACTTGACTTTTACAGCTCAATCACCATTCCTCTTGTGATCTTTCTTTTCTTTTTCTTTCAAAAAGTTTTTCTTTCTCGTTCTTTCTTTTCACTCTTCTTTTGTCTTTCACTACTGTTGTTCCTTTCTTTCTCAGTTTCTTTCTTTTTATCTTTTCTAGTAGCTTTGTGTTTTCTTTTCTTGTTTTCAATCTCTCTTTTCTCCTTCTTCTTTTTTTTTTCTCTTTTCAGCTCAACTCAATATTGATACATGACTGAAAGTAACGAATCATGATCTTTCTCCACGCACTCTCTCTTCAAATTCTCGTACATATACTTTTGTCCATCAAGAGTATAAAGATATAAAAAATTATTCAAACTCTCAAAAATAAGTAATGGACAAAGTATCGTGATGGGTTTTAAAGAAAGAAATCAACAATTTAGGCTTAAAATAGGCACTATGGATAATATAAAAATAGATAGGCTTGAAAAGCTCAAACTATCTAAAAAAGACCTATTACTATCATCCCTAAGTTAAATCATGAATGTCTTTCTTATTTCACCTCGAGAGGTATTCAAGTAAGTTCTAGAATGCTCCATTAATTTTAGAAGAAAAATAGGTTTAAGAATAATGTAAAGCATTTGATCAAGAACTACTTCGTCTAAGTGCGTGCAAAAAGTCATACATAAGCCATAAATGATCTAGAACATATGCTCTATAATCTATCATAAAGACATGCACTAAAAATATATCTTGAAATCTAAAAAAAAAAATCAGAAAAATGTTAAAAATTGTGCTCACAAGAAGGATAAAGTATATGCATAGAAGATCAATCGAATCACTCCCCCACACTTAAACTGGACATTGTCTTCAATGGCTAAATAAATATAACAAGAAATAAATAATGCCCTGGAATAACAAATATAAAGGAGAAGAGATAAGAAAGTCAATACTTCCATAGATGGTACAATGTGCTGTACAAGATCGGAATGCTTGAAGAACGAGGCAACGTACCTAAAAAAGAAAAATACAAAAGAGCACACCAATGCATAAAAACTAGAAAAGAAAAAAAAATAAATCAAAAGCAAAAGAAAGAAAATAGGACAAACGAAGAAAAGAAAATAAAAACTAACTAGAAAAGACATTAAAACAGAAAGGAAAAACAAGAGTTAACAAGAGGAGAAAATGTAGCACAATCAGTCCTCCTCCTCATCAGCAGCGGGTGCAGAAGTTCCCTCACCACCATGTTACCAGAAGAATGCTGCCTCAATTCCGCCAATTGCTACTCCATAGTAGCTTGCCATTTCACCATGAAATCCATGTATCCCTGCAAGTGTAGGAGCATATCCATTTGCTAGTCTAATCGTCTCAGCACGGTAGTCTTAAAGTCAGTCTGGGGTTAGGACTAAGAACTGCTAGCGCGTGCACGTGCCGGTGGTAGTGGGTGCTCCTCCTCCACGGTGGGTGGCCTAACCTGACCAGGATGTCTGACCTCAAAGGGAGTTAGCCATTTTTGCAATTCTTAGTTGTACTTGTACCCATAACTTATCAATGTTTGTTCTGTCACCATAGCGTGCTCAGTGGTAGCCTCCATCAGTTCTCCCTCAAGACTAATACCAAAGTCTTTCAAAATTTTCATTATAACCAGGGGGAAGACGAAGGCTTTTCTAGATAGACGGTGATGAACCACATCCCTAATGGATTGAATAATCAAGGGTGCAAGAAGGATAGGTAGAGTGTTCATCATCCGATGCAAAATGTAAGTGTCAATAAGTCGAGTCTCATTAAAACCACTAGCACAGGGTACAACATTAAACCCAAACATATAGACTAGAGCTCTAAAGTTGGCAGCCAGATCATTGTTCGAATAGAAATTGTTGGCTTGAAAGGCATTATGCTTATACAACCTTAGAGTGGCTCTAGTCCCTCGAGCATCCCAATTCGGGTCAAAAAGAATTTTTTAATTGTTCACGTGTATCCCTTGCCATGAATCATCATCAAACACCTGAAGAAGGTTAGCTAATTGATTTTTTGTGATGACAATGGGGATTCCTTTCACTCTTGTTTCAATATGGGGAATGTGTTTATTGCCCTTGTCAACCATATTGGCATAAAATTTCTTAATGAGCACGGGACAATACTTCCCTTTTAGCTGCACTATCGAACCCCATTCTAGCCTCCTAAACATCTTTCCTAACTTAAGGGCACTGTCTAGGGTAGGTGCGAAAGAATGTTCTACAATGATTTTATATGTTGTACCATTCCTCACAAGATAGATCAATAAACTCAGTTGGTCTAAGGAACAAGGGATCAATTGATGAAGGGGCCGAGGAAAAGGAAGCTCTCGCCCTTTTAGAGGAATGACCCTGTGCTCGAGACATGTTATTAAGTAAGGAGTAGTGAAAATAGGAGGTTATAACAAATGAGAGCAAAGAAGTAAACGGGGCCTAGCTATCCGTTACAAACACAATTCTCAATTCTCACTCAACCCTCAACCAATCTCACAACCACAAAGCCTAAACTCCTTCAATGTATATCACACTCCAACCAATAATCAATTCAATCCCCTCCAATCAATTCAACATAACTTGCAACAATATATGTAAAGTTCACTGTAAAACACAGACATGTTGAATATCCCCAATGCATTTAAGTAGACATGATCATGTTAATGAAGGAATTATCATGGCATTATGTGACAAACAATTCAAGTTCCCTATGTAGTCATTATTCAACCATCATGAATAGCTACAATTCTAACGTTAGATATAGGCATGAAGTGCCTAATGATCATGTGCATGAATCAAATATCCAAGAACCATTAACTCTTAATTCACTCAAACTCATAAAACTCAAGGAGGAATGCACAATTTAAGATAACATCAACAATCCCAATTGTCGGCCAAAATTGTCCCTCAAATTAGAAAAAGTCGTCTACACCATTTTAACCATAGGAATTGAATAAAAATCATACATTTGTGCTTGTGTATGCATAGGTAAGCAAAAGATGTAAGCTTTTTGTAGAAATCCAAGCTCAATGCTTGTGGTTTGAAGGTGATGTTGTTATGAAAAATGGAAGATTTTGAGATTTCTAATCCGTAGGATCAATAAAAGAGAGGTAGATAGATGTTATAGAAGTGATTAGGAGGTGAAAAACCAATTTTTTTGGAAGTTGGAGAGGTGAAGCCGGTGCGGGTTAGAGAGGAATTGAGAGGAAAGTTGGAGATTTTGAAGAAAAAATGGCCAAAATGGCCTATATGTGCACCTTACCCTACAGGGACTAGTGCCGGTCCTAGCCATAGCCGGCGCCGGTTACATTCTATCTGGTTCTCCATTTTTTTTAATATATTAATAAAATGATGAACACACAATAATGATGAATAATGCACTCTAATTTATGAAAAACAATCAATCAAAATGACAGAAATAAAAATTGTCTCGATCACAAAACTTAAAGTAGAGTAAAAGAAAAAGGCTTCAATGTTTTCCACTGTTTTAATCTCGTGGATTTTCCTCAGTGTTTCCTGGCAATGTCTCGGCTTGACGATCTCCCAGTAATTTAGCCAGTTGACCAATTTGGTTTTCCAAGTTGCGCATGAAGGCCTCTAGGTTCCTTGTTATAACATCAACCCCTTGGAACTTAGTCTCCATTGTACTTACCAATTGGCCAATCAATTCTTCCAATTGTGGCTTTAAAGGTGTTGCATTATTGTTCATAGGGTTTTGGTTCCTTTAATTTCCTCCAAAATTGAAAGAACCCTACCTAGGCCAATTTCTATTACTCCAAGAGAAATTAGGGTGATTTCTCCAATCAGGATTATAAGTAGAGCTATAAGGGTTGTTACCTAGCCAAACATTACCTACAAAGACCGCTTGTTCCGAGGTTTCTTGGAGTAACCCCATGTTTTGGCATTCATGATTCAGGTGTCCCTCTCCACAAAAATCACAACTGACGTTTAATACTTGACTTTGCAACATCACCATTTGTTCCATCTTCTGAGTTAAGGCGTCCACCTTGACCTCTAATGCTACTACAGCATCTATTTTGTGTACTTTTTGCACACGAACTCTAAACCTTGTCCTTCCCCAACAATAGTTATTAGAAGCCAGATTTTCAATAAGATCAAATACCTATTCCGGGATTTTATGATTGATGGAACCCCCTGCAGAAGAGTCCACCACTAGGCGTGTTGCGAATGTGAGGCCATTCAAAAAGATTAACATTTGCATTCCTAGCTCAAATCTATGGTGTGGGCATTTTCTTAGCATCTCCTTAAATCTCTCCCAACTTTCATACAAAGGCTCAGAATCTAATTGTTGGAAGGCAAAGATCTCGTTCCTAAGTTTGGCTGTCCTAGCTGGAGGAAAATATTTGGCCATAAATTTTTCAGCTAGGGCATTCCAAGTAGTGATGGAGCCTGTGGGTAAAGACTTTAACCAAGACTTGGCTTTATCTCTCAAAGAAAAAGAAAAAAGTCTTAATTTTATGGCATCCTCAGAAACACCATTCATCTTAAAAGTATCACAAATCTCAAGGAAACTAGTTAAATGAGCATTAGGATCTTCTTTAGGTAGCCCGTCAAATTGAACCATCTGGATAATATTGGGCTTTATTTCAAAATTATTTACATCCACCCTAGGCCTAGTGATACTCGAGCCTGTGCCCAAGATTGCGGGTTTCACAAAGTCATCCATAACCCTATAATCATTCCCAGCATTGTTATTTTGAGCACCCTCCATGTCAACGATCAAGTTCCTTTGGATTGTCCGGCGGATCTTTGACAGTGTCTTTTCGATTTCAGGGTCAAAATCGACTACCTCGCCTTCAAATTTTCGGGTCATGTACCAAGGGTAAAACTTAAGAAAACGAGAAGTAAGTTAGATTAAAACAAAATGAAAAGATTATAAAGTTAGTAAATGTTAGTAGGTTAGGTTACAAGAGTATACAAGATATACATAAGATACAAAAGATAGCACCTTTTTGTGAAAAGAACATTTATACATATTTCCATATTTACACATTTACATGGTTAAATCAACAAAATCCAAGCTTTCATGCCATTGTTCCCCGACAACAACACCAAAAACTTAATGTCAAATCAAGTTTTTCAAAAACACCGCTAAAATATCCTAGTCCCCGGCAACGGCGCCAAAAACTTGATGCGTATTTATTTGGGTATAAAAATCATATAAAAATAAGTACATTCCCAATCAAGTTTAAATTAAAAACATTAATCCCAAATTACACATATGAGCAAGCGTACTCATCATTAACATAGCATAGGGTTCAAACGAGTGTCAATGCTCCAGGAATAAGTAGATATTCATCCATTTTCTTTCATTATTTAACCGACTTAATAACGTGAAAAATAAAATAAAATAAAATAAAAACAAAAATATATACATGTCAAGAATGGAAAAGTATGTAACTTAAACCATTATTTTGACAAACATGATCTTAAAGTACCTAATTATTATCATAATTAATTATTCCCTTGGTACCATAAAGGATTAAGATAGATTCACTTCTTTGGTCAATCTGTGAAATCACTATCCTCTAGAGAAATTAGCATCACTTCGTATGTCTCAACAAATTCATCCAAAAGACGCATTAAACACAATCCTTGATTAAATTTCCTTAGTCTAGCAAATTTAAAGTATGAAACTAATCAATGAATCATTGGTCTGGCAAACATTAATTAACCTTTAATTACTCAATCCTCAGCCATTAACCTCTTTGGTCTAGCAAGTTAACAGCCAATAAATATGAAATTAATCAATTGCACTACCATCAACCTCTTTGGTCTAGCAAGTTAATGAAAAGAAACAACCATCTAATCTCGTAATACGCCTAAGTAATTAAATACAAAAAAAAATAACCAGTTAATCAAAAGATCAAATAACTCTAAAAATCATGAATACCTAAAACAATGTCAAATTACAATAAAATAATTAACATATCATTGTTCAAGAAAAAGAAAACAAAGTAAAAGAAAGCACTCATAGACAAGCCTCCTTCTTCTTCCTTTGAAGACCTTCTTGTACAACCCTCCTTGAATTGCAGAATTTCTCCTTTGATTTGAGCGATGTTCTATGATGATCAATAAATTCTCCCCCTTTCTCTTATGTTTTTCATCTATTTATAGGCTTAGGAAGTGCCTAAACTCGTTGATGTAATGTTCTTGGCTGAGTAGAAGTAGAAAGGTACTAAAACTCCACAGATTATCAAAAACCGCGTACAAAAATCAAGAACCCGTCTTTTCCTCAGGGCACAGCCGGAGCCGCCTTGGCTACTGGAGCCGGCACCGGTTGTGTTCTATTTCTCCAGTCATTCGCCGATTTTTTTCTTGATTTCCACGCAATGTTGTCTAGAATGCAGCTGGCGCCGCCTTGGCTATTAGAGCCGGCGCCGGTTCGGTTCTGTTCGGTTCTGGTTCAACAATTTTTCGTCGCCTCGAAGTTCATGTCATCAGCATATGGCCGGAGCCGCCTCTATTCTGTTTTACGATGTTTTTGCTTTGTTTTACCCATAAAATTTGAAATAATGCACAGAATACCTTTCCAAGGGTAAAGTCTCAAATATAAAGGAATATGGCTAGTTATTAAATAAAATATATCATAAAGGAAACCTCAAATAATTAGAAAAAATATGACTAATTTAACCCCTATCATATTCCCCCAAGCAGGAGTTTTTTCACAGAACGTCGTTTTATTTTCCCCCTCTAGCCGTTCTTCTTCTCTCTCAGTAGACTATGATCTCTGTGCTATTCAATAGCAAGAACAGAGACATAAGAGATCATCCTCTTCATCCTTAGCCTTCACCAGGCTTTCAGGCACATGTTATATTCTGAAAGACCTGTAGCATTGCGTTGATGTCCAGACAGAGCTGATGGCTTGCGGGACAATAGCCTGAAGAAAGGATCACAGAACCAGTAGTGGTTCAAACCGAGTCGCTAGCACCTCCTAGATCAGTGAAAAATCACAGAGGTAAATAGCTCTTCCTGAACGAAACCGAAAACAGAGAGCATGCACTTTACGTTAAAAATTTCACGGAGAAAAATAAAACCAAGCCTTAAAGGCTATACGGAAGCGTGAAGATCATACATTTGCGCTCATTAACCCTTCTAGGTTGAGTAAGAGTGGGTTGAACGACTGGAATCGCCTCGTTTTGCCCACTTGAAGAAGCTTCCAGTTGAACACCCGCTAGCCTTTTACTTCACCTTATTTGCATCAACGCTAAGCTTTCCAGCTCTCGGAATATTCCTCAACCTAACCTCTAGTCGGTGAACACTATGGTGAAGAGGAACGGTCTCAATTCTCCTTGGTTCACTTGCTATTGGTTAGCAAAGAACAAGGAGTAAACCCAGAGGAAGGAGAGAGACGTTGAGAGAGAGAGACTCACATGAGGCTCTGATAAGCTTAGGAGGATTCGGATTTTTTTCTACCAGAGACTAGTTTATCGGTTAGCCAAAACTAGGTCTCTCATTATCTGATAAACATATCCCCGGGATTTCATATTTCAAAACAGTCGGATGTTATCTTGAGAATCTGTTTGGCCTAACCCTAAACTCTTGTTAACCGTATCTGGAAAAAACCCTAAGGTCCAAGCTATTGGGCTAGAAAAATATTTATTATTTTCCTTGGACCCAAAAGGCCCAAAATAATAAACATTAATTATTTATTTCCTGTGCTTATATAAATAACCCAATAAATATTTAATGAGCCCAAATGAACCAAAATAATTAATCTTTAATTATTTATTTCTTGGGCCTATATAAATAACCCAATAAATAATTAAACATTAATTATTTCCCCTAGTTTAAGCCCAGGTTAATTTCCTAATTATTCATACTGGACCTAGGCCCTGAATAATCAATTAACCAATTAAATTAGATAATTAATTTCTCTCAACTTCTATTTTAATTTATTTATTTATTTTATTCCAGTCTAATAATAAATTAGACATCCTGAATAAAATAAAATAAAATAAAATAAAATAAAATCCTCTTCAATTGAGATCAATTCCTCAACCCAAAATTAGTTAGGACTTACGGGCTATTCCGAGGACCAAAAAGACACATCGCCTTGGCTGCTAAAATGACCAAAATACCCCTGCTATATAAATAGCTTTATTTTGCATTTTAAATATTTCCTAATATCACCATAAGGAAATATTGACCCTAAGGACAATGTTGCATTAGCAAAGTCTCCGACCTACAGGTGAAATGACTAAAATATCCCTCTATATATCGCCGTACATTTAGAGAGGAAGAAGTGTACTAACACCCCTCTAAATGACATCTACCATCTTAGGCTTCTAGTCCAATGATCCACGACTTCCTGGAGTGTTTTCGCTTTCCAAGGGAGCTACCCTAAAGCAAACGTCCAAGCCATGTTTCCCAGGGCCCTGGACATTTTAGACCATTCGGACAACCATAAGGGGCGATATAGTGTAGAAACTATCTTGTATAAGTCTGTCTTAACTAACTAGTCACACATACCCAACATGCAAGTATATTAGCCCTACGATAGAACCTCAACTATAGCAAATCAAAGTATATGCTCCCAGCTTCGCCAGACCACCAACTCATACTCAAGTCGTAGAGTACTAGTCCACGCTGTAGCAGTAGTAGTCTAGGTTTCTACCATATAGTACTTTGAGAAACCACTACTACAGGTCATGTATTCGAAATATGCTTATGTCATGAAGTGAGTGGACTACCCACTGGCTAAAGGTAAGCCATTCCCCATTTGGAATTCATAACATAATAACCTAAACATGATGAGATTCCCAGTCTCATCAATAGGTTAAGAACAAAAGTTTTTGCGTTAAATAACTCGTGATCCATACCTTACTGTGAAAGACCACCATTCACATGGATCACTTATTTAAACACAATGGGTCTGTTCCAAACGAAAATCGTGCACAAATAAAAAGTAAATTCACAAACAATTTCTGAAAATAAATTCTTTTATTAAAATATTCGATTTTATATCATAAACCTAGTCTAAGAGGGCATACAATCCAACACTTCCGCTGCTCTATTTTTCAACATGCATCTGTGTGTTTCATTTGTTGCTAAATTTACCTTTACGTGGTATCAGAGCCTGGTTTTTATGGCAATATAGGGTACATGTTAGTGAATAACAATGGTCAGATGATTGTTTGATCATAATCTGTGAACTTTCGTGTTTTCTAGTATGGGTAGTGATCGCCTGTACATCTTGCGGTTGAGACATAGGAACGTTGTAATTTTATTTTTTGTGGCTTTCATAGTATTCGTGTAAGCCTATAATTAAAAGCATAGGCATTTGTGGATTGTTTTAGATGATTTCTAGTGAGTCTGTGAAGAAAAAATGGAGACAGAAGTGTCTGAAACGCAGGAGAAAAAAACGAAAAAGATGAATATTGTAGTAGCCGAGCCGCGGAGCCGAGCCGTTTAAGCTGAGTTGTGTTGCTAATGAGAAGGGAGCCGAGGCCACCCAAGCCAGCCACAGCCGAGCCTGAGATGGCCTTAGCTCAGCATCGCATGCGAGGAAGCTTCTTCGTGGAAGCTCAATTTTCGTGAGGAAATCGAGCAGCAGCTTGAAGCTACTGCGCGGGCACCCGGGTGCCCCAAGATCATGGTCAATGGATTTTCCCACAGGCCATGATCCGGGAGCATTGGACCAAAGGGAAATTTTTTTTTTTTTTTTTTGGTCTCATACCAGACGAAGTTATTTTTATTGCAATAGTCAATATTCCTTAAATATTTTGCATGAAAAATAATAGTAAAGGAAATTTATGATTAAACAAGACCATTAATAAATTAATTAATGTGTTTAATTCTATTATTTGGATACTTAGGTTAAAAGAAAGAAAATCATAAAAACGTTTACAATTTTCTAGCATGCTTAATTCTTTTTTTTACCTATGTGCACGTTTTCTCAAAAACCAAAGTCTTGGGGAAATTTATGATAAGAAAAACATTTTTCAAACTAAAAATGGTTATTTTTAACTTGGACAAAAAATTAATCCTTGAATATTTTCTCAAATGATTTAATCCTTGATATAGAAAATATTTTGGATTTAGATATCTTTGTAAGTTAAAATAGAAAGCCATTTTGTTTTATTTTTGCACTAGAAAATTATTTTTATCAAATTAAATTTAAGACCAAAGTCTCTAGAAAATTTAAAAGAAAATTTTTGGAAATCATTAAGTTCTTAACTGTGTAAAATAAATTCATTGAAGATCTCTTAAAGGATTTTACCTTGACATAGAGATTTATGAATTTAGATATTTTACAAATAGTTAAGGGATAGTTAATGGGATATTTTCAAAAGGATATTTTATTTAAAAAATCCATGTTTTGAAAGACTAAGTGGGAAAAGGGTTGCAACAGCTCCACGGCTTCCATCCCGATCCTCATTAGAGATTATGGGTCCCCTCGCATCACTCTGGGAGTGAATTTGTATAGGATGTGGATACCACAAGGATCTAAAACTAATGGATGGATGTAATTAATAACCCAGGATACGTGCAATGATAGGCAATCCACGTTGGAGGTTATAGTACGAAATGAGAAGAAATGGTCATCCCATCGATGGAGTTATCTTCCAAATCATTACCTAGAAGAGAAATTAATTTGTGGTGATTAATACACTTAGCTTAGAAAACCGTTAATCTTTCCAAAAAATTATGTCAGTTTTCCTAAGAGCCAAATTAATCATATTAAAGATAATAGTAATAGGGTTAACTATTATCGGATTTAATATGAGGATTAGGTGCATAAATTATTTTTGTTTTTCCACAAACTAAGATTCCTTTTATTTTCGATTTTTCAGAAGTCGTTGGTGGAGGTTCTTTTAGTCATTAGGCTGTTATTCTCTGAGAGAATAAATTAACGGGTCCAAATTATGTGGACTAGAAAAGGAATTTAGACATAATACTCACAGCTAAAGAGTATAAGTATGTCCTCTACGAAACCTGCCCTATTATCGGGGAAGGTTCCATCGTTGATGAGTGCGAAGCTGAGAAGGCATGGAAGAAGACCGACAAGATGGCTCATTGCTACTTGTTAGCCTCCATGTCTAATGTGCTCCAGTCCAAACACGAGCACATGGCCACTGCGTACGACATTAGCCAATCACTAGCCACGATATTCGTCGATAAGAGCCAGCCCGCATGGCATGATGTAATAACCTACCTTGTCCGCCTTGCATAAGGAATTTGTGTAGCATGGTTTTGTTAACAATGAAAATATATATAAACGAAATATTTTCCTTCTTTATTATCAATTATAAAATTAAGATTGCAAAGTAATAATATTATTCATAGAATTATAATATAGCCATCACTAGTGCTATTATCATTATTAATATTAGTATTATTATTGCTAATATTACTATTGATTTTATTTTTATTCTATTATCCATTACTATTATTTTATGTCTATTATGTCATATCAATATTCCTTGGTAATATTAAATTATAGCATTATTGAATTCAATAATTGTATTAAATTATTATTATTATTATTATTATTATTATTATTATTATTATTATTATTATTATTATTATTATTATTATTATTATTATTATTATTATTATTATTATTATTATTATTATTATTATTAGTAGTAGTAGTAGTAGTAGTAGTAGTAGTAGTAGTAGTAGTAGTATACATATATGTGTGTGTGTGTGTGTGTGTGTATATATATATATATATATATATATATATATATATATATATATAACAACTAATACCATAAATATCTTAATTTATATTATATTATATATTATATTATATCTTAATAGATATTTTAGGGGGCTCACAAGAAGTAAATGAAGAGGGCCCACTAGCATGATCTTTTTGACCAAGTTTGATTGTTTTTAGACTTCCTCTAATTAAGCTTAATTAAGCTAAGTGGGATTAGGGTGAGTTAATCATGATTAAGCAATTAGTGATCCCAAGAGATTTTAAGAATTTCTTCAAAACCCCTAGAGGATCCTAGAACCTTCTAGGGTAATCCACAACTCTCTTGAAATGGCCAACTCACCATAAATCTTTTATTAAGACCAAGATAAGATCAAGGAAGCTAGCTATATAAATAGGAGCCATGGAGGAGAATTTCAGCCAAGGGGAAAAGCAGAAAGAAGAAGAAAAAAAAAACAGAGAAGAGAAGAGAGGAAGAGAAAAACAAAAGAAAGACCAAAAGAGGGGGAAGAATTTCGGCAATAAGGAGGAGAAGAGAAGGATCGGCAGCAAGAAAGGAGAAAGGAAGAGGAAGAAAATGAGGGAGAGTTGCAGCTTGTTTTCATCTTTGAAAGGTAAGAGATCACTCTTGAAAGCTAATAAAATGGTACTAGAAGATGGAGACTAACTGCATATAAAGATTGTTGAAGTTAAGTGATGAAAATATGTTGATTTTGGTGATAGTTGATTTACCGGTTGGATGAGTGATGAAGTATACATGATTTTCAGTTTATTTACTGCTTTTTGGAGTGATGATTTGCTGGAATTTGAACACAAATAATGCTAAGCATGTCCTAGACTAGTTAGGAAGGATTTGGATTATGTGATGTGAGCTTAGATGGATGCGAAATCAGAAATAAGCAAGAGTAATGTAATCTGCCAAAATTTACTGGTTTGGTGAACTTGGTATAACTTGTTTGATTGAACTAAAGAAAAGTGCTGAGCATGAGAACTTGTTGGAATACTGATGTTGGGAGGATAAATGATGTAGTGAAGGGTTTAAATATGGTAGGGTATGTTGAAGAAACCATAGAAATTAATTAAAACAAGTTGAGCTTCTAAACTGTGGTTTGAACCATCAACTCGGAATAGTAAGGTTAGCTAAAAAACAGAACGAAGTGGAGAGAGTTTTGAATACTATATGACCTGGCGTTGATATATAGACGTCCTAGGAGTATTTTAGAAGTGGTTTCACCTCATTTGGACTTGTATTGAAGGAGATATGCACAAAACGCTGGAAGATGACAAACCTGGATCCTAAAACCCGGAGCAGTGAACTTAACCGGAAAACTGTACAAAATGGGATGGAATTATATAACTTATGACCTGGAATTGATAGAGGGATATCTTAGGGATATTATGGAAGTAGCCTCACCCTATTTGGACCTATATTAAATAAATTGTGTGAAAAATGGTGAAGGGTGGTAAAGCTGTAAAACCAGAAAAACCATCCAAAGCTCTAACCCATTTATTTCTTTAAGAAAATTATAGAAACCTTATTTAAACCATTAGGTATTTGAATCTATTAAGTAATAATAAGGAAATGTACTAATGATGTAGGCGAATCAAGTCGAGGGAACCCCTTCTAGGGCTATACTCGAGTGCAACTTCGGCCTAATATACAAGGTGAGTCCCTATGATTTCTAAAACCTTTTTAAAGGCTAGTGTGCTTTAATTTTCCTTGAAATGACATGTTTTATACCGTTTTGGAAATGTTTAAATATGTTTACGGAATACATGAGCAAGACTTATTTGTATGCTATTTCGACTTGAATGAATTTCATAATTGGTTTGAAAATCTTATTCGATGATTAAAACACGAATTATGTGAATTTAGCCATTTTGGATTAAATATTTGAGATTTCCGGAAAATGATAAACTTTAGAATCGGCTATTTGGAAAATGATCCAGATATCCTTATTGGAATGATTTATGAAACTTTTGGAACTCGGGTATTCGGTAAATGACCGAAATATCCTTATTGGAACTTTTGTGAATATTTCTCAAATCGGGTAAGGGTAAAATGACCCGGATACTCTCAAAAAGTCTTTTGAAATTGGGCATTAGTGAAATGACCCAAATGCCCATAGGAAATGACTTTTGTGATCAAGTATGGGGAAAATAACCCGGTTGCTCTTGGAAACAAGTTTTGATGTGTGAGTAAAACCTTTTGTCTGGTTTTCTACATGATTTTTGGAAAATGTTGTTTTGGTCCCAAAATGTTTTGATTGAAGATCTTGCAGGATCAAATAACCTTCTGGCCTGATCAGTCAGATGGGGTTGGTATTGTCGCGTTGAGTACTCAGTAAGGACTTTGATCTTTGTACTAGCCCATGTTAGAGGTAGACAACCCCAAGTAGCCTGGATAGTTCTGGGGATTGTTTTACTCCAGACAGGGTGACAGGACATTGAGATGACTCGTCCTGGCTAGTCGTTTGTGCCTGGCAATTGCCGTGTTTATGAATGCGTTTGTGAACGCTTGTTGTTTTTGAGTCATTCGCTGGATTAAGGATGGGATGTTCGGGGCGTTTGACTCCTTGCCACCTCGATGGTGATTGACATCAAGATTGGGACCCCTGGCTGATGGAGGCAAGTAAAAGATCCCTAAGTGCACGGTGGGGTACATTTGTACGCTGCTCACCCTTCCGGCCTGACACGGGTGACGTGTTGTAAGGCGCAGTCCCTGGCACCAGAAACCGTGCAGCCAAAGGCGAAGTTCCTTAAACTTTGCACGCAGGTCGCACTTCTAAAAGGGGAAGAACCCGCATTTATTAAAATTAGGGGCCATATGTTTGGAAATCATTGTTTTTCAAATGTACATGATAACTTGATCCTAATTTTACCAATCACTGCTATTTCACTGTTGTGAAATTTATTTCAGTAAAGAAATTGAAAATCATCTCTCTTATGAGCAAAACACTAGCACACACGGGACTCACTGGGTTTACCACTCACACGTGTGTTTGTCTTTCCTATTTTTTTTTAGGGATTGGAGCTGAAGGCTAGCGACGGTACTACCCGGACTTACCATCTAGTGCTAGATAGCGAATCTTTTGGCATGATTATTGTACCTAGATGATGGAACTATTTTGTCTTGTGTATTTTGGGAAACCTGATGATGTATCTATCAAAACTCGCGTATTTGTAATGAAAGAGTATGTTGTATGTATTTATTTAAGCTTCGACTTGTACTTACTTGCTTTAAGTTTAAATTGTTATAAAGACCCCTAGTCTGAGGAGTCAGACGGGGTGGCATCCTACCTGAGCCTGGCCCACTGCGTCAAGAAAAGAAATGTGGGGTGTCACAATTGGTATCAGAGCATTAGCCATAGAGTTTGATTTGTACATTATCTGTGGGTATAGATATAATATCTATGGGTATAGATGGAAGTTTAATTTGATTATTCTTTGGTAAGTATGGCTAATAATGATGATAAAGGGTAGAAACTGGTAAAGGAACAGGATCGTAGAGATGGGTTATGGGAAGAAGGTGAAAGCTCTCACCCAAAGAAGAAGAAGATTAGGACTTTCCTAGGAACATCGATCTCTGGACCCTGTTATTTTCATAGCTCCCTTAGAGGCCCGAGACCAAGAGGAAGAAACTTAGAGCCAACTCAGGATAGCAATATAGGAGATGTGACTAAAGAATCGGAGATAGTGGAAAGCCCTAAGCAGCTAGCAGAACCGGAAGGAGTCATAATCCCTTCGGATGAATCGGAAGATGAAGTGGTTGAGGTAGTTGCCATATCCTCAGAGGAGTTAGAAGTCGAAGATGATGAAGATGAAGTAGTCGAAGTAGTTGCTGTGTCTTCAGACGAGTCAGCCATAGGAGAAGATATGGAGGTGTTAGGCCCAGGATCTAATACTCCCGAGTACCATCATGTATCGACTGATTCAGGACCACCTGCTTCCAGCGATGATAATAGCGAGTAGAAGGACTACATAGGAAGTTTTAGTATGAGTATTATCCGATGTACATATTAAGTACGTGTGTTAGTAGGAGATAATAAGCGAGTATATGTGTAAATTTACTAAAAACCCTGCAATTTTGGTATAGTATATTAGGGTGTTATGTTTTTATATTATGATAATGTTCTATGCTGACATACTAATCTAACTCTATTACTGATCTTAAGTTAACCAGGTAAACTAACAGTCTTTATTATGCCGCCAAAGCGAACCACTCGTCGCCCTACGAATGAATCATATGCTAACAATGTAGCTAAAGGAGCATCCGATGAATCGTTGGAAAACACTATGATGCAGACTTTCCAGAAAATGACGGAAGTGCTACAACATGTGACCGAGATGACAGCTAGAGAAGGACGGCGAACTGAAGTTGAGGCGGATCAAGCGGTAGAGCGGTTCCTAAAATTCCAACCCCCTCCATTTTATGGCCGACCTGAACAAGAGCAAGAAGCAGAATCCTGGATAGACCAAATAGAGAACATATTCGCCGCTCTAAATTACTCGGAGCAGCGGAAGGTGTAATTTGCTGCGTTCAAACTTCAGGGACCAGCGCGAGACTGGTGGACACGAAAGAATGGGCAAAAGGAATGGACTCGGGAGAAATTTCGGGAGGAGTTCAAGAAAGAATTCATACCATGTTGGGTCGTAGAAAGGTGGGAAGATGAATTTCAAAATTTTAGACAAGAGGGAAAGACATAGATATGTATGCTGCCGAATTCATGCGACTCTCGAAATATTGCCCCCTCCTAGTGCAGAATGAATCAGACAGGACTCGCCGCTTTATGAAAGGCTTGCACCCCGAGCTCAAGAGGGTATTGCTTAGTATGGCCCAAGTAATTATAGTGTTGCAATAGAAATAGCATCAAGGGTCGAGGAGGAGGATCTGGAACAAGCTAAGCAGGGAAGTAAGAGGAGATTTCAACCCCCAAACCGAAATAAGAGGCCGACAGGGAATAAATGGCCAAATAAAGGGAAATTTCAAAGAAGAGAGGGGGGTAGTATGGGAAAGCCATTCATTCATTGTTACAATTGTGGAGAAGAAGGACACAAGAGTTGGAACTGCCCATATCCGAAGAGGACAACGGGATGGATGAATCCGAGAGGAAATAATATGGGGGGCAAGACCGGAATTTTCCAAAGGAAACCCAAGCTAGCCCTCTGCACCCAAAGCAGGAGCCAACAAGCCCGTCGTGAAAGCTCGAGTGGTAACCCTAGATAAAGCAAGCACTAATGCATCGGCAGTGGTGGAAGGTAAGATTTTTATTTTTGGTCAAGAAGTGCAAATTCTAATAGATCCAAGCTCTACCCATTCTTTTATTGCATGCTCCTATGCACAAAAGATAAAGATTAGAAGTAAGGAGGCTCTTTATGAGATGATAGTTAGTACCCCTTTGGGAAAGCAATTGAGCGGTGATAGAATTTATTTGGGAAGTGAAATAAAAATTGAAGATATGACCCTGGAAGGAGACCTTATAAGTTTGCCCATGGCAGACTATGATGCCATTTTAGGAATGGATTGGCTATCGCAACATCATGTGAGGGTAGACCGTAGGAATAAACTGGTGTAATTTAGGGGACCAGGAGGAGGTTGACCCGAAAAGGATGTTACTCTAAATTAGACCTGAGACAAGGGTATTATCAGGTGAGGATTAAAGAAGAGGATATTCCTAAGACTACCTTCAATTCGCGCTTTGGGCACTATGAGGTTTTAGTGATGCCCTTTGGAGTTACTAATGCCCCTGCCACTTTCATGGACCTTATGCATCAGATTTTTCAGCCCTACTTAGATAACGTTGTTGTCATTTTTATTGATGATATTTTAGTATACTCTAAGAACCCTTAGGATCATCAAGAGCATTTGCGGCAAGTGCTTGAGAAATTAAGAGAAGCCAAGTTGTATGCTAAGTTTAACAAGTGTGACTTTTGGTTGGATAGAGTATCTTTTCTAGGGAAGGTGATCTCTAAAGAAGGGATTTCTATGGACCCTACAAAAGTGGAAGCTGTAATAAATTGGAAATGACCGAAAAACCCTACGGAAGTGAAAAGTTTCTTAGGCTTGGCAGGATATTATAGAAGGTTCATTGAAGGATTCTTGAAACTTGCTTCGCCATTAACCCGATTAACCCAAAAGAAGGTGCCCCACGAATGGTCAGAAGGTTGTGAGAAAAGTTTTCAAGAATTGAAGCGAAGGTTGAGCACCTCACCTATTCTAGCCTTGCCTGCCATGGATAAGCCCTACGAGGTATATACTGATGCTTCTAAGGAAGGATTGGGCGGAGTATTAATGCAAGAAAGGAAAGTAATAGCGTATATATCGAGGAAATTGAAACCCCATGAGAGAAATTACCCTACTCATGATTTGGAATTAGCAGCAATTGTGTTCGCCTAGAAAAAGTGGAAGCATTACCTTTATGGAGCAGAATTTGAGGTTCTTACGAATCACAAAATCTTGAAATATATCTTCACTTAGAAAGATTTAAATATGAGACAGCGAAGGTGGATAGAGTTCTTAGAAGAATTTCGCTGCCCAATTAAGTACCAACCGGGAAAGGCTAATGTAGTAGCAGCGCATTAAGTAGAAAAGGACATATATCTGCACTACAGATGGCGCAGACCCCGGAGTTGGAAGCAGTGGCACTTGAAGGACGAATCAAGATAAATAACATATCAATACATCCTGTATGGTTGCAACAATTGAAAGGAGCTCAGGAGCAAGACCGGGAGTTGCAGCAGATCAAGGCGAATAGCAAGGAACAGAAGAAAACGGATTTCTACGAAGATAACGCAGGGATCCTCCAATTTAGAGGGCAATATTGTATACCGAGACAGGCTGCTATGAAGCAGGAAATATTAACTGAAGCACATCGGAGTAAGTACGCCATTCACCCTGGGGCAGTAAAGATGTACCGAGACTTGAGGCAACATTTCTGGTGGATAGGTACGAAGAACGATATTTCTCGAGTTGTTGCTCCATGTCTTACTTGTCAAAAGGTGAAGATAGATCCCCAAAAGCCCGAGGGATTACTGCAACCACTACCAGTACCTGAATGGAAATGGGATGAAGTTACCACGGACTTTGTTACCGGTTTACCAGTAACCATTGGACAACGAGATACAGTTTGGGTGATTGTAGATCGGTTAACAAAGACAGCTCACTTTATACCCTTAAGTGAATGAGACACTTTGGAGAAATTAAGTAAGATTTATATGGAGGAAGTAATCAGACTCCATGGAGTACCTTCCAGCATTGTATCTGACCGAGACCCTAGGTTCACTTCTCGATTTTGGAGGAAGATGCAACAACTGTATGGGACTACTTTGAAATTTAGCACCACTACACACCCTCAGACTAACGGCCAGACAGAGCGGGTTATCCAAATTTTGGAAGACATGTTAAGAGCATGTGCATTGGACTTTGGGACTAGATGGGTTGATAATTTTGGCTTATGCGGAATTTACCTACAACAATAGTTATCAATCCTCAATCGGAATGGCACTGTTTGAAGCCCTATATGGACGAAAGTGCCGATCTCCTTTGTATTAGGAAACCTTAGAACGGCATCAGGAGCAATATGATGTCTTGGATATGGAAAGGGCACGGCAAAAGAAGTTGCAAATTAAGGAGAAATTGAAGATTGCCCAAAGTAGGTAGAAAAGTTATGCGGATCGCCATTGGGAAGATGTACCCTTCCCCATTTCCAAGAAAGTTGGAAAAGTGGCTTATAGATTAGGATTACCACCGTAACTTCAAGGCATCCATGACGTATTTCATGTATCGCAACTTAGATTATATATAGCCGATCCCAGTCATGTTTTAAATGATGATGCCATAGACTTAGCACCAACTCTGAATTATGAGGAAAAGCCAGTTAAAACCTTAGATCTCACCAAAAAGAAGTTGCGACAGAAGCAAATTCCTCTTGTTAAAATGCTATGGAGCCATCATCCTGTGGAGGATGCTAAGTGAGAAATAGAAGTAGAAATGTATAAAATTTACCCAGAACTCTTTGAAGGTGAGATATAATTTCGAGGACGAAATTCCTTTTAGGAGAGGAGATTGTAATAACCCGCCTTCTCCGCCTTGCATAAGGAATTTGTATAGCATGGTTTTGTTAACAATGAAAATATATATAAACGAAATATTTTCCTTCTTTATTATCAATAATAAAATTAAGATTGCAAATTAATAATATTATTCATAGAATTATAATATAGCCATCACTAGTGCTATTATCATTATTAATATTAGTATTATTATTGCTAATATTATTCTTGATTTTATTTTTATTCTATTATCCATTACTATTATTTTATGTCTATTATGTAATATCAATATTCCTTAGTAATATTAAATTATAGTATTATTGAATTCAATAACTGTATTAAATTATTATTATTATTATTATTATATTATTATTATTATTATTATTATTATTATTATTATTATTATTATTATTATTATTATTATTATTATTATTATTATTATTATTATTATTATTATTCTTCTTCTTCTTCTTCTTCTTCTTCTTCTTCTTCTTCTTCTTCTTCTTCTTCTTCTTCTTCTTCTTCTTCTTCTTCTTAGTGTGTGTGTGTGTGTGTGTGTGTGTGTATAACAACTAATACCATAAATATCTTAATTTATATTATATTATATACAAGATATTTTAGGGGGCTCACAAGAAGTAAATGAAGAGGGCCCACTAGCATGATATTTTTGACCAAGTTTGATTATTTTTAGACTTCCTCTAATTAAGCTTAATTTAAGCTAAGTGGGATTAGGGTGAATTAATCATGATTAAGCAATTAGTGATCCCAAGAGATTTTAAGAATTTCTTCAAAACCCCTAGAGGATCGTAGAACCTTCTAGGGTAATCCACAACTCTCTTGAAATGGCCAACTCACCATAAATCTTTTATTAAGACCAAGATAAGATCAAGGAAGCTAGCTATATAAATAGGAGCCATGGAGGAGAATTTCGGCCAAGGGGAAAAGCAGCAAGAAGAAGAAAAAAAAACAGGGAAGAGAAGAGAGGAAGAGAAAAACAAAAGAAAGACCAAAAGAGGGAGAAGAATTTCGGCAGCAAGGAGGAGAAGAGAAGGACCGGCAGCAAGGAAGGGGAAAGGAAGAGGAAGAAAAGGAGGGAGAGTTGCAGCTTGTTTTCATCTTTGAAAGGTAAGAGATCACTCTTGAAAGCTAATAAAATGGTACTAGAAGATGGAGACTAACTGCATATAAAGATTGTTGAAGTTAAGTGATGAAAATATGTTGATTTTGGTGATGGTTGATTTACCGGTTGGATGAGTGATGAAGTAGACATGATTTTCAGTTTATTTACTGCTTTTTGGAGTGATGATTTGCTGGAATTTGAACACAAATAATGCTAAGCATGTCCTAGACTAGTTAGGAAGGATTTGGATTATGTGATGTGAGCTTAGATGGATGCGAAATCAGAAATAAGCAAGAGTAATGTAATCTGCCAAAATTTACTGGTTTGGTGAACTTGGTATAACTTGTTTGATTGAGCTAAAGAAAAGTGCTGAGCATGAGAACTTCTTGGAATACTGATGTTGGGAGGATAAATGATGTAGTGAAGGGTTTAAATATGGTAGGGTATGTTGAAGAAACCATAGAAATTAATTAAAACAAGTTGAGCTTCTAAACTGTTGTTTGAACCATCAACTCGGAACAGTAAGGTTAGCTAAACAACTGAACGAAGTGGAGAGAGGTTTGAATACCATATGACCTTGAGTTGATAGAGAGATGTCCTAGGAGTATTTTAGAAGTGGTTTCACCTCATTTGGACTTGTATTGAAGGAGATATGCACAAAACGCTGGAAGATGACAAACCTGGATCCTAAAACCCGGAGCAGTGAACTTAAATGGAAACTGTACAAAATGGGATGGAATTTACAGTACTTATGACCTGGAATTGATAGAGGGATATCTTAGGGATATTATGGAAGTAGCCTCACCCTATTTGGACCTATATTGAATAAATTGTGTGAAAAATGGTGAAGGGTGGTAAAGCTGTAAAACCAGAAAAACCATCCAAAGCTCTAACCCATTTATTTCTTTAAGAAAATTATAGAAACCTTATTTAAACCATTAGGTATTTGAATCTATTAAGTAATAATAAGGAAATGTACTAATGATGTAGGCGAATCAAGTCGAGGGAACCCCTTCTAGGGCTATACTCGAGTGCAACTTCGACCTAATATACAATGTGAGTCCCTATGATTTCTAAAACCTTTTTAAAGACTAGTGTGCTTTAATTTTCCATGAAATGACATGTTTTATACCGTTTTGGAAATGTTTAAATATGTTTACGGAATACATAAGCAAGACTTATTTTTATGCTATTTCGACTTGAATGAATTTCATAATTGGTTTGAAAACCTTATTGGATGATTAAAACACGAATTATGTGAATTTAGCCATTTTGGATTAAATATTTGGGATTTCCGGAAAATGATAAACTTTAGAATCGGCTATTTGGAAAATGATCCAGATATCCTTATTGGAATGATTTATGAAACTTTTGGAACTCGGGTATTCGGTAAATGACCGAAATATCCTTATTGGAACTTTTGTGAATATTTCTCAAATTGGGTAAGGGTAAAATGACCCGGATACCCTCAAAAAGTCTTTTGAAATTGGGCATGGGTGAAATGACCCAAATGCCCTTAGGAAATGACTTTTGTGATCAAGTATGGGGAAAATAACCCGGTTGCTCTTGGAAACACGTTTTGATGTATGAGTAAAACCTTTTGTCTGGTTTTCTACATGATTTTTGGAAAATGTTGTTTTGGTCCCAAAATGTTTTGATTGATGATCCTGCGGGATCAGATAATCCTCTGGCCTGATCAGTCAGATGGGGTTGGTGTTGTTGCGTTGAGTACTCAGCAAGGACTTTGATCTTTGTACTAGCCCATGTTAGAGGTAGACGACCCCAAGTTGCCTGGCTAGTTCTGGGGATTGTCTTACTCTAGACTGGGCAACAGGACATTGAAATTAGTCGTCCTGGCTAGCCGTTTGTGCCTGACAATTGCCGTGTTTGTGAATGCGTTTGTGAACGCTTGTTGTTTTTGAGTCATTCGCTGGAATCAGGATGGGATGTTCGGGGCGTTTGACTCCTTGCCACCTCGATGGTGATTGACATCAGGATTGGGACCCCTGGCTAATGGAGGCATGTAAAAGATCCCTAAGTGCACGGTGGGGTACATTTGTATGCTGCTCACCCTTCCGGCCTGACACGGGTGACGTGCTGTAAGGCGCAATCCCTGGCACCAGAAACCGTGCAGCCGAAGGCGAAGTTCCTTGAACTTTGCACGCGGGTCGCACTTCTAAAATGGGAAGAACCCGCATTTATTAAAATTAGGGGCCATATGTTTGGAAATCATTGTTTTTCAAATGTACATGATAACTTGATCCTAATTTTACCAATTACTGCTATTTCGCTGTTGTGAAATTTATTTCAGTAAAGAAATTGAAAATCATCTCTCTTCTGAGCAAAACACTAGCACACACGGGACTCACTGGGTTTACCACTCACATGTGTGTTTGTCTTTCCTATTTTTTTTTTTTTTTTAGGGATTGGAGCTGAAGGCTAGCGATGGTACTACCCGGACTTACCATCTAGCGCTAGATAGCGAATCTTTTGGCATGATTATTGTACCTAGATGATGGAACTATTTTGTCTTGTGTATTTTGGGAACCCTGATGATGTATCTATCACAACTCCCATATTTGTAATGAAAGAGTATGTTGTATGTATTTATTTAAGCTTCGACTTGTACTTACTTGCTTTAAGTTTAAATCGTTATAAAGACCTCTTGTTTGAGGAGTCAGACGGGGGGGCATCCCACCTGAGCCTGGCCCACTGCATCAAGAAAAGAAATGTGGGGTGTTACACAGGAAGAACTTATTGACTTTGTTAATAAAAGAATTTATTCTCAAAATTTATTTGTGAATTTACATTTAATTTGTGCACAATTTATGATTGGAAAAGACTCATTGTGTTTAAGTAAGTGATCCATGTGAATGGTATTCTTTCACAGTAAGGTATGGATCAGGGTTACTTAAAACATAAACGTTTGTTCTTAACCAATTAATGATAATGTAAATCTCATCATGTGTTAGGTTATTGTGTTATAAATTTCAAATGAGGAATGACTTACCTTTAGCCAGTGAGTAGTCCATTCCATGGCATTAGCGTATTTCGAATGCGTAGAACGAGACCTTTAATAGTGGTTTCTAAAAGTACTATTTAGAAAAAACCCAGACTATTCTGCTATAGTGTAAGCTAATACTCTACCGCTTGAATATGAGTTGGTGGTCTGATGAAGCTAAAGCATGTACTTTGATAAACTATAATTAAGGTTCTATCGTAGAGCCAATATACTTGTATGTTGGGTATATATGACTAGTCAGTTAAGATAGACTTGTACAAGATAGCTTCTGCGTTATGTTATCCTTTGTGACTGTTCGAATGATTTAAATATCCTGGACCCTAGGGAACATGACTTGAATGTTTGATTTAGGACAGCCCCCTTGGAAAGTGGAAACATTCCAGGAGTCCTGGATTATTGGACAAGAGGTTTAAGGATGGTAGATATCTTTTAGAGATGTGTTAGTACACTTTTCCTCTCTAAATGTACAATGATGCATGGAAGGGTATGTTAGTCATTACACCTGTAAGTCGGAGACTTTGTTAATGCAGCATTGTCCTCGGGATTAATATTTCCTTATGGTGATATTAGGAAATATTTAAAAAGTAAAATACAACTATTTCTATAGTATGGGTATTTTGGTCATTTTAGTAGCTAAGGTGATAGGTCTTTTGGTCCTCGGAATAGCCCATAAGTCCTGATGGTTTTAGGTTGAGGGATTAGTCTTGTATAAAATGGATTTTATTTTATTCGAGTAGCCTAATTTATTTATTGGACTAGAATAAAATAAAAGGTCCAAAAAGTGAGAATTATTTATTGGCCCATTTGAATTATTTAATTAATTTAATTATTGGGCTTGTATTAGTCCAGGAATAATTAAATTAAATTAAAGGCTTAACCCAATGAACTGGGCCAAGGCTTGAAGTTTATATTGGTCCATTTGGGTTATTTAATTATTTTAATTACTGGGCTTGTATTAGTTTAGAAATAATTAAATTAAATTAAAGGCTCAACCCAATGAACTGGGCTATAGGCCTATAGGCCTGGTTAATAGCTTAACATGACATGGGCCTTAGGGCTTCTCTAATTCTACCGCCTCTGTTTGATTTTTGAATGCCCGGATAAATGCTTATGATTAAGGTAGTTGGGATTCAAGAGAACAGTAGGAATTTTTTCACAGAATGTTGTTTTGTTTTCCCCCTCTAGCCGCTCTTCTTCTCTCTCAGTAGATTGTGATCTCTGTGCTATTCAATAGCAAGAACAGAGACACAGGAGATTATCCTCTTCATCCTTAACCTTCACCAGGCTTTCAAGCACGGGTTATATTCTGAAAGACTTGTAGTATTGCATTGATGCCTAGACAGAGCCGATAGTTTGCGGGACAATAGGCTGAAGAAAGGATAACAGAACCAGTAGTGGTTCAAATCGAGTAGTCGACACCTCCTAGAGCAGTGAAAAATCGCAGAGTAAATGGCTCTTCCATTGCTTTGTTTTTCGACATACATTTGTGTGTTTCGTTTGTTGCCAAATTTACCTTCATTCACATCTAATAATAGCACAAAAGTGTGCAAGTTTTAAAGATCCATTTATGGACTTAAGCAAACTTCTAGGAGTTGGAACATCTGTTTTGATGAAATAATCAAAGGGTTTGGTTTCATTCAAAACATGGATGTGCCTTGTGTGTACAAGAAGGTTAGTGGGAGCTCAATTATTTTTTTATTGATTTATGTAGATGACATATTACTAATAGGAAATGATGTAGCTATCCTACAATCAATTAAAGTTTGGTTGTCCAAGAAATTTTCCATGAAGGATCTTGAAAAAGTAACCTACATTCTTGGAATAAGGATCTACAGGGATAGGTCAAAAAGGTTGCTAGATTTTTCACAGTCTACATACATAGACAAAGTGCTAAAGAGGTTTAGCATGGATCAATCCAAAAAAGAATTCTTACCTATATCCCATAGGATAAGCCTTTCAAAGTCGATGTCTCTCAAGACACAAGTTGAAATGGATCACATGTGTAAGATTACATATGCTTCGTTAGTTAGATCCCTCATGTACACTATGATATGTACAAGGCCCGATATATCCTGTGCTCTTAGTTTAATGAGCATATACCAATCTGACCCTGGTGAGGGTCATTGGATGGCTATACAGAACATCCTTAAGTACTTGTGAAGGACTAAGAATATGTTCTTGATTTATGGAGAAGGTAATTTGAAAGTAAATGGGTCCACTAATGCTAGTTTTTAATCTGACAAAGATAATTTTAAATCACAATCTGGCTACGTGTTTACGTTATGTGGAGGGGCAATAAGTTCGAAAAGTTCCAAATAAGAAACTATTGCAGACTCTATGACAGAAGTTAAGTACATAGCCGCTTCTGAAGTAGCTAACAAAGCCGTTTGGATCAAGAAGTTTGTGACGGAACTGGGTGTGGGTCCCTAGCGTTGTTGGTCCAATGTCATTGTATTGTGACAACAACAAAGCTATTGCACAAGCAAAGGAACCATAGTCTCACCAATGATCCAAGCATGTGCTACCACGCTATCATCTGATCTGGAAGATTATAGATAGGAATGATGTAAAGATAGAGAGAGTTTTCACAGATGAAAACATAGATGACCCGCTTACAAAAGTACTATCCCAGAAGAAACATGATAGACATGTTGAGTCATTCGGTATTAGATATATGAATAATTGGCTCTAGTGTAAGTGGGAGTTTGTTAGAGTTATGCCCTAGAGGCAATCACTTGTAAATTGTACATGACACATTTGTTTTATAATAAAAGGCATTATTTATATTTCAATTTATTTTCTTTACTTTCATGTAAAATAACTGTTAGATAAAGTCCTAATACAATACTATGTTAAGAAAATCATGATATAGATCATGATGTGAGATTCCTACTACACTGTATAGTGTCAGTACTTAAATAATCCCTAGTCGTAGCATGAATGACATAGGACATCATTAATGCGTTAAGACTAGCACGTGTTAGACTTCCTGATCTGATCAGATGGTGGTTCTCATATCTATGAGTATTGAGATACTCAAAGTTAACACGTGGATGCTTGTTAATAGAACAAGTACATTGGATGGCCTGACTATGAGATAATCACATGGCTAATTATGTAATGCCAGTGATAGAATCTCGCTATAGCGAACGTACAAATATCCTTAGACTTGAGATCTCCAAGGTACTTTGTTTACTGAGCATTGTACTTTGATTCCAATCTTTGGAGCCAGATCAAGGGCTGCCTATGAGATGGATATTGATTATAATGTGAGGTAAACGAAAGTAGCTGAGAGAGTTAATAAAGGATTCACCACTCCTAATAGCAGGAGAGAATATCTCATGGCCACTTATTGGAATTACTACTCGTAAAATCCTTGGCCATAGTTATCGTGTATTGGAAACAGTTCCAATTGATACACAAGTAGAGTAGTGAATTTCTGGTACAAGTACTATTAATATTTATTTTGGAGGGAGTTGGCACTAATTCCGTACTCCAAACCAAATGAGATATTATATGGTGAAAGGAGTTTATTGCACTATTGTTTGTTATTGAAGGGTTCATGTTAAACCACTTGACTTCCTGGACTCTTGGGTGGTCATGATATATTGTTAGATACCGCTCATGATCTGCTGAATATGGATTTATTAATTGATGAATTAATAAACTAATCCTATTTAGAATTAATAGATTAATTTTAATTTTTTTTAAGAATTATTAATCTCAAAGACATTTAGATTAATTCATATTCGCTACCAATAGATGAAAAACTTAGTAAGTCACACACAATAGAAGATTATGTACTCGAGATGTTATATGATAACATTGTGGGGTTAATCATGAGAAGTAGAAGTTATTTGAGCCAAATTATAATTAGATATAATTTTTAGGCAAAATTATAATTATGAGAACTTAAAGGTTCCAATTACAATTTAATGAATTCTAATTTGATTAGAATTCACAAAGGTTATTTCGGTGTGAAGTTCTGGGATTTTTCCTTAGAATGCGCAGTGATTGTTTTATCTTTTAAGATACATAGAAGGAAAAATTTGGTCTTTCTGGGAAAAGAAAAACCTCATGACAACTCTTTTTTCTTCTCTTCTCTAGTTTTACCCTAGCCGCCATCACTCTCTGCTAGAACAGAGACGGTGTTTGGTTTCTTGTGTATCCTCGTGTGGATTACTGTTAGAGTCAATCTCACGTTGAGATTGAAGAGGTGAGACAAGTGGTTAAACACCTAGTTGTTGTTTGATTTAGAGGCTTGTTAGATCACGCCTCAGCTTCCAGTTGGAGGAAAATTTTGAATTCCAGAGACATCCGACAAAGGTATCTTCCTTGTTTTGATCTGTCTTTTTACACATACATGCGGTCCTTTGCATAGAATCCTTATATCCCGCTACGTAATGCATATATGATGCACATATGGATTCTAACATGAATACTTAATGGCCCTGTGTGTATAGTGCGATATGAAGTGTGTAGATAAGAATATGCACACTTGTATAGTGTTCTAGTATTATATTTGAGTGTTAAAAGTCCTATTTTATCATAATGTGTGAAAAGATATGATTATATCAACACTAATGTACAAGGAATCATCACACATTTGAAGTTAAGCGTGCTTGAGTTAGAGATATCTTAGGATGGGTGATTCTTGGAAGTAACCATGAAAGTTGAAAGAGGTTATTTAGGGCAATCTAAGGAAACAAAAGCATGATCTATATGTAAAATGATATAAATACAGAAGGTTTAATTATAAATCATATAAGAGCGATGTATGTGAAGGTATAATATTAGGTTGAAAGAATATGTGAATCTCTCAAGCGATCATGTTTACATATGCAAAATAGAAATTTTCTTCTATTTCATATCATATGAATTGGAGGTATTAAGATGAATATATTTATTTGGTGTTTCATAGATTTAGGAGATAAAGATATGCTGCGAAAGGTTACTCGTAGGAGCACTAGAGATCGAGCTGGAGGAAACACGGCTAATATTACTAGAAACACCACCCCCAAAATGGAAGCACAATCTCGAGAAAATAAGATGGCGCAAACATTACAAAACATTGCCTTAGTACTTCAGCGTATCGCTGAAGCTCCAACCCAAGGAGGACAATATTCTAAGGAGGAAATGAATAGAGCATTAGAACGATTTCTAAAGTTCAATCCCTCTTAATTTTATGGACAAGTAGACTCAGAACAAGAAGCTAAGTCTTGGATAGAGCAAATGGATGATATATTTGTAGTCCAAGATTATTTTGAGTTGAGGAAAGTCTACTTTGCTGCATTTAGACTTCAAGGACTTACTCAAGACTGGTTAAGGAAGAAAGAGGCGCGATCGGGAATCATCACACAAGAACAAAAGAACTGGACTTGGAAATAATTTTTAGAAGAATTTAAGAATGAATTTATACCCCAATGGATAATTGAAAATAAGGAAGAAGAATTTCAAAATATTTCCCAAGCAAAAAGGACTATTGGAAAATATGCTGCTGAGTTTATTCGACTTTCTAAATATTGCCCTTTATTGGTACAAACAGACTTTGATCGAATTCGGCAATTCATAAAAGGATTATGACTTGAATTAAAGAGAACACTGATTTCTATAGCCCTGACAGGCTACAGTGCAGCTGTAGAAATAGCCTTTCAACTAGAAATAGAAGACCTGAACTAAGCTAGATAGAACCGTAAGAGGGAAGCTGAAATTAGTCAGCGACATGAAGAAAAGCAACTAAGGAAGGAAGGGCCAACTTCAAGAAGGACAGAATACATTCAATGCACTTACTGTCACAAGGGCGAACATATTTATGAGTAGTGTCAGAAGAGACTTCGAGCATGTTATCAATGTGGGAAAGTGGAACATACTTAAGCCAGTTGTCCCTACACTAAGAGGCAAGAAAATGCCCACTCTGCTTATGACAAATTCAAATCCAGAGAATCACGGGGAAATAACGGACCCATCAGAATCCATGTGGAGTAAAGAATGAGTAGTTGGCAGGAGAAACCAAAAGTAGATATTTGATGGAATCAAGGCAAATACAAATTCCGAGGATGAAATTTCTTGAAGAATGGGAGATTGTAATAACCCTCACTTTTGTACTTTAATTGGCTACTCCTATGTGTAGAATAAGAATTTGCATAAGTGACCAGAACAAGAAATGATTTGTATAATGAGATGAACATCTTAGTGCAATCAAAATAACTAAGGGCATTATTGGAATTTTAGAATTTATAAGGACCTGGATAGAATTTTAGAATTGTTCTACCCATACTCTAAATATTTTGATTGTGACTACTTTTAGCAGAGTGAGAGTTTGGGGTACACTTAGAACAAAAATTGAATAGTATGAGAAGACGAATATTCAAATATAAATTAAGTTATCAGGGGCAATATCGTAATTTTGACCGCGATCGGGAATTTGACCTCTATTTGGAAAGAACTAAGAAGGAATTGAGAATTTTGATTGTCACTATTGAATTCAGTAAACTTTAAAGATTCCATTTGTGAAATAAAATATTTTTTCGATATGGACCGAAATTACAGTTATTTTCCGAGGAAATTATGAAGAATGGCATAAATCGAGCCAAGTGGCATTTTGTGGACAAAAATAATTGTCAAAGTATTATTGGAGGAGTGAAATATGTATGAGATTATTAAATTGCAAAAGATTATTGAATAAGCTTAAGAATTTGCTATTTAAATTAAATCAACCAGTGGGAAATTAACTTTAAATGGATAGCCCACAATGGTTGACCCTGTGACCAATTTTGGTCACAATGTAGACCAAGAGAATGGTAGTGGAAGCTGGTATTTATTTGAAGAAAAACAGGCAGCAAGAATAAGAAAGAAGAAGGAAAGAAAAAGAAAGGAGAAATGAGAAAAATCTAGAGAAAATAGGGAGAAAAAGGAAAAATGAGAGAGAGACATTTTCAAAGGAGGAGAAGAAGAACTTGGAGCTTTTCAAGCCTAAGGAATTCAACAAATAAGGTAAAACATTCTACTTCTTGAATTAAAGTTGTAGATTTTATCATAATGATTATTATGGTATTAATTTTGTTGGGAAATTCATGAGAATTAAAGAAAATTACTTGGAAATTAGTTACGTTCTTGTGCTGTTTTGTGTGTGTGGTGTATACCAGCTGATTAGAGAAGCTATATACTATGTTTTATGTGGTCTATGAAGGTGTTTAGATGATGGTTTGGGTGGTTGTTCATGGCTGTAAAAGGAGAAGATGGAATTGAAATGAAATGGATTTAATAGTTGAAAGAAAATGAATTATTGTTGTTGTTATTTATAATTATTGATTTTGGGTTGAGAAAAGATTAATTTTATGAGTACTTTATCTCTGAAAATTAGGGAATTGAGGGTTCTTATGATAGAATTTAAGATGGATTAAGTGTTACATAGTTGTTAGGATTAAAGTAGAATAGATGGGGAGAAGAGATAAACAAAACAAAATTTCTATTTTGAAGGAAATCCTGAGCAGCCTTGAAGAACAAATAAAATGTACAAATTAGCTTATAGTTCTAGAACCCCATGATCTGAAACTTGTAGCTAAATGTCTTAGGAGCATTTTGGGACTAATTTTACTTGATCTAGAGTTGTGAATAAAAAGTTATGCTGAAAATACCACTAGTTGCCAAAACTACGACGGGATTAGAAATCTTAGATGTTTTAAGCAAAACTAAATGAAATGGGAAGGGAAATCAGTAGTTCATGAAGTGCAAATCATCAAGGAATGTCTTCACGACATTTTGGAACAAATTTGACTTCAATCGGACTTATAAATTAAAAGTTATGACAAATCAAAGAAGGTGTGACAAGAATGAAGAAATGCAGAATTTTATTTGGTAAGAAATAAACTCAAGTATTGTTCTATTGGCATTAATGGATGAAAGAGAAATCACAAGAGCTTATAGAAACCTTGGATATTTTTTTTGAATAAAGAGATGGGAAATGAATTAATGAGTCTTTAATTATTCTAAGTATTTATCTCATTTTAATAGAAAGAAATGAGAAATAAGGAAATAGAATATTTTCTATTCATATATTAGTTTTGTACTAGTCGAGCCCTAAAATAATAAGTGAGATTTAGAATGATTCTCGATATAGGTTTTTTATCTTCAAAGCTTTGTAAAGGGCTAAGAGTGATATATACGTTACCATATCGAGTTAGGATACGAGCTGAGTCTGACTGCCTTTTAAATCCCGTTTTAACTGGTGTTTTTCAAATTATTTGAACATGAACTTGCCTACTTGCTGTTTCCATGGAGAAGGAAGATTGTGAGTCCCAAGTCTTTTAAATTCCATTTAGCTAAGTATTTTTTTGAAAAGGTCATGTACTTTTCTAATATAGTTAATGCTTTGCTAATATATTATGAGATAAATGTTACACTTGAGTTTGAAAGCACTATCAAGCTATTATTTCTTGAACATGATGAACATGAAATATCTTGTGTGATTTCTTCGGTTTCCAAATCCTGGTGTTGGTAAAGTGTTTTCCTGATATGGAAACTGCTTTCCTAGTATACTTAAGTGCGAGTTTTCTACATAGATTTGGAAACATGATAAAGAGTATGAATTTTGAATTCTTGAGACTATCATGAATCTTGAATTCTTAAACAAGTCAATCCTTGAATCTAATACATGACTAACTTGAATACTTGGCATATGCACTAACCTGAATACTTGACGTATGCAATGACTTGAATACTTAGCGTAAGCACAATACTTGACGTAAGCATACTACTTGGCATAAGCACTAACTTGACTCCTTGGCATAATCACTGACTTGACTACTTGGTGTATGTATTTGACCACTTAGCATGAGCATTGATTTGAATACTTGGTTTAAGCACTGACTATACTTGAATAGCTGGAATACTCGAATACTTGAAAATCTGAAGCAGAATATCTTATACTAGAATTCTTGAATACTTGAATCAACATGTTTTCAATCGAAATCTTTGAATACTTATTTTTAGAATGTTTTCACACAAGAATTTCTGAACTAGCTTGGTGATGTTGAGATTACTCTTCATGAGATCTTTTCAGTTAAAAACACTAGCACACATGGGATTCTCTAAGCTTTACGCTCGCATGTGCATTATTTATTTTGAAAAATTTTAGGGATAAAAAATGCAACGAAAGTGCAGTGGACTCCCAAAGGCTCATACTATATTTTGGATATGTTATACCCTTGAGTATTTGTATAAGAAGTCAGATTCTATGTACTTTAGTATATTCAATTAAAGTAATTTTGGCAAAATTTTCACTACATATTGAGTGAAGATTGTTATAAAAACTCCTTGTCTGAGTAATCAGACAGAGCGACATCCCCCGAAGTCAAGGCCCACTACGCCATGGAATATATAGGGTGTTACAATTTTACTCAAATCAATAGCCTCCACTATTGATTCGGGAAAGCTTATTGGTAGCTTTTCTAGTAGACCGGTATCTTAATTCCTTAAGAATGACCTTAGATTTGCCTAACAAACCACTCTTAAGTTCAATGGTAGGTATCCAATACCAATTACATCAAATGTAATTACCGGATAATTAGATGATTAACATCTTTTAATCTTAAAGTCTTTAAGCTAACCCGACCTTGCCTATAATATTCTTTATGCTTGGGCTAGTCAAATCAAGATAAAGAAATTAGTTGAACCCTTCCCATTAATCTGGAATAAAATTCTATAGCTTGAATATGCTTGATGTCAAGTAGGCTTGAGTTTGCCCAATATAACCTGCTCTCAAAAAATAACCTCGTTCTTCCTATATTAATGGAATGCATTAGGTTTAATATTAATTGAATGATTTGTTATGCTAGTGGTCTCATACATAGCATGCATAATACCAACAATTTAACATAATTGTATAGACTTAATTAAATGGCTTGGTTATGGACTTTTCTAGATAAATTTCCTTGAGCCAAGAAGAAAATTAATTTTGGTCAAACCTATGTATTCATGCATGTTTTGAGAAGGAAGTCTTACCATTTTCTTACTTTGTTTTGGTCGCTATCTCCATAAACTCGTAAAATAATTTCTAAGCCTATCTAACTTATGTAATATAATTACATAAATTCCTAACAAAGAAATCTCGAGTTATATTCAATGGGAATTAGATGAGAAGAGAAATTACAAGATAATTATAAAGAAAGATAGGACATGCATGCTCTATTTATTCAAAACAAATTGATAAAAATACATTACACAATATTAATAATCAAAATTAATTGGTTTAAATCCACAACCAAGACAACGTGCCAAGATCATGCTTAAAATAAATTAAGCAAAATAATTGCATATAAAATATTAAACTTCAAAATCATTATTTTGGAAAAAAAAAAAAACAAGATAAGTAGTCCCAAAACTAAATTTTAGGAAAAATCTTGGGCCCTCTTTTGTAATTTAGGAAACCGTTTTTAGTGGGTAAAAAAAAACAGGATTTTTTAATTTTTATTATATTTTTATATGACAAAGCCTGGCCTTGGCTTTCTAGAGCCAGTGACCAACTGGAACGCTGGTCCGAAGCTTTGCAAAAGCTGCCCCCGCCATGCAAAAATAAATAAATAAATAAATAATAATAATAATAATAATAATAATAATAATTATTATTATTATTATTATTATTATTATTATTATTATTTTATGTTTTTTTTTTTCATTCGAAAAACGCATGTTTCCTTAGGCAATTTTCCTTTTTGTTCTTTCTGGCTGCCGAAACTGCATGGTTTATGTTCCCTTTTCAGTTTACACTACGTGGAAACAATTTCCTAAGGGCAATACAGACACAATTTCGACTGCTACAAGAAATAATGCAGCCGACATGAAATTTTGGAAACAATTTCCTATTCCACTGAATACAATCAAATTGCCAATTTCGCATCCATCAATTGGAAACAATTTTCAATTCGAATAAATGTTCAGCAATAGGAAACAATTTCCTATTCAACAATGTCACAAGCATGTTGGAAACAATATCATATAATATCATAATATTATACTATATTATTATAAATCCATGCGAAAATAAATATGAAGAATTGGAAACAATTTCTGTTAACAAATTCCAATTTCCATGTTAATACACATGTGAATGCAGAATTTCCAATTTCCATTCTCGTTTTATGGTAATTGCCAATTTCCAATTTACATTCTGTATGTAAACAAATCAGCCTGTGAACGATTATTATTATTATTATTATTATTATTATTATTATTATTATTATTATTATTATTATTATTATTATTATTATTATTATTATTATTATTATTATTATTATTATTATTATTATTATTATTATTATTATTATTATTATTATTATTATTATTATTATTATTATTATTATTATTATTATTATTATTATTATTATTATTATTATTATTATTATTATTATAGAAACAACAATTTCCAAGGATTTCATAAATCCTTTTACTGAAACTAATTTCACTAATTAATATGCATATAGTAATAATAATAACAACAACAACAATAATAACAACCCACTACAACGAATTTTTCCTAAACCAATCGTGAAAACAATTTTAACGGACCCAAAATTATGCATGGAATAATTTTAAAATATTAAACTCGTAAAACATATACGAAATGACTCTGATATTACTATTGGATTTCGATCATACAAAGCTAATTTACATGCAGCGGAAAAACAAAAAGAAATGCATTTAAAGGATCACTTGTATATAATTAAACGAGTTAGGAGAGGGAAGAAAATTTCGTTACCTGAAAAATAGGCCTTTTAAAATTTTCTTCATGCACTGAACTCTTCCGAATATTTGTTCAAGCCTTGAACCATTAAATTCCAAGCATATAATTTCTCTAATATTGATCCACATGAGGATATATTCAACAACCACCAAAATTTTCTGCTATTTATTGGCGACTGGATTTTTAATTTAGAGAAGAAAAGAACAAGAAAAAAGATTTTTTTTTATATTTTGTCTTATGCATATATATATATTAGGCCCATGAAATTTTAATAATTGCAATTTCACCTAAAATATAATACTTTATAATTAGTCCATAATAATTATTTCTTTTCACAAATTAAAACCTATAATATTATCAAATAATATCTTGAGTACTAATTCCTTTATTGTGTGTGATCTATTAGGTTTTCTAATCAATCGGTAGCTAAAATGAATTAATTATATCATAATAGAATTAATAATCTGTTTACAATTAGAAATAACTTCTTAATTCTTATTAGGGTTAATTTATTAATTTCTTAATTAATAATTCATATTTAGCAGATCAAGAGCGGCATCTAACAATGCATTATGACCACTCAAAAATCTAGAAAGTCAAGTGGTTTCACATGAACTTTTCAATAGCAAAATGTTAGTGCAATAAACTTTTTTCACTATACAATATCTCATTCAATTTAGAGTATAGAGTTAGTGCCAACTCCCTCAAGAATATTTATTAATTCTGATCCGAATATTTTAGTACTTATTCTCGGAATCCATTACTCATTATATATATCAATTAGAACTATTTCCAATACATAAACGCCTTGGCCAAGGACTTCTCGAGTAATGATTCCTACAAGTGGCTTTGAGATATACTTTTCTACTATTAGGAGTGGTGAATCTTTTATTGATCCTCTCAACTACTTTCGTTTACTTCACGTTGTACGCAATATCCATCTTGTAAACTGTCTTATAGGGACTCCAAAGATTGGAACCAAAGTATAACGCTTAGTAAACAAAGTACATTAGAGATTTCAAGTCTAAGGATACTTACACATTCGCTATAATGAGATTTTATCATTAGCACTATATAGTTATCTATGTGATTATCTCATAACTAGGTCATCTAATGTACTTGTTCAAATAACAAGCATCCATATGTTAACTTTGAGTATTACAATATTCACGGATGTGAGAACCACCACATGATCAAATCAGGAAGCATAGCACATCTAGTCTTAACGTCTTAATGATGTTCTATCTTATTAATAATATGACTTGGGATAATTAAGTACAAAAACTATCCAGTATAGTAGGAACCTCACATCATAATCTCTATCATGATTTTCTTAACACAATGTTGCACTTAGAACATTATCTAACAATTACATACACATGAAAGTATAAATAAAACAAATTGAAAGGTAAAGAATGCCTTGTATTATTGAATAAATGTGCAATATACAATATGTGTGTGTGTGTGTGTGTGTGTGTGCGTGCGTGCGCGTGCGTGTGAGATTGCCTTTAAGGCATAACACTAACACATACAAATAAAACTTAATGATGCATATAAATCAAAGCCCTACAATTATCAAGCCAAAAAATGCCAAAGCTTCTATCTCTAGGTGACCCAACAATGCCTTTGATAGGCGCTAAATTTATCATTATTTTCCTAGTTATTTGAAGTTGTTTTGAGATACTTTTGTTGTAACAATTAGGCATATTCCTTCCTATTTGATATTTTTCTTGTAAAAAGTATTTTTAACGAATTTGTACAGATTTGAGTAGATTTCGAGCAAAAAGTGAAGGATTCCAGATTGGACACGGTGCTAGGTCCAGATAATGCACCAAGCGCCAGGTCTGCTATGGAAAAGAGGAAATTGAGTCCAAAAACAGATTGGACCCGACGCCATGTGGCCAGACAAGACCTGGCACCAGGTCCACTCTGCACAGAGGCGGTTGTGCGCGAATTTAGTATTTTCTAAAAGATTTTGGTATTTTCTGAATTCTACTCGGACTAGATTTCTCAAGCAATGAATTTTGGTATCAAGAAGGCTTATAAATATAAGGAAAAACAAAAGAGAAATGTGTGATTTGAAGGATCCAAGTTAGCTACTCAATCACTACTCAAAGGAGTATTGTTCAAATGAGGTTTTTAAGAGAAGAAGAAGGGCTTGTCTATGAGTTTTATCTTTTATCCTATGTTTATTTTTCTAGAACAATGATATGCTTAATGTTTTGATTGTAATTAGATATTATTTTGGACATTATGATTTTGATTTAATTGAAATTTTTGATCAATTGATTGTTGTTCTTGTTATTTGATTGCTTGTTTTTCTTACAAAGTTGGTTGATTGATTTTTGTTATTGACTTGCTTGAAAAAGGGGTTGGTAATAACTTCAATTAATTAATTTCATATTTGTTATCTCTTAACTTGTATGAAAATGGGGTTAATTGTTTAGAACATTGGTAATGTATCTTTTGTTAATGATTGTTAGAATATGGATTTATTGACTAATTTCATATTTTAAATCACCTAAAATATAAGGGTTTATATGAGGATTAATTTTAATGTATCTTTTCTCTATTCCCTAGGCCGCCCTTTTTCTGTCCAGCCGTCCCAAGTGTGAACTCCAGGTAGCCTAAGGAAGTGCTACTTCCTTGGGCCACAAGCATGCTGTTCAATTTTATTCATTTTTGCTCATTTTTCCTTCTTTTCATCTTCAATTAGTATTCTTTTCATTTCCTAAAAAAATAAAATGAAAAGGGTGTGGTGAGTAGCAATTGAGTAAGAATTTATCTCAATTAAAGCATAAATACACAAGAAAATATAGACATGATAAGCACTCATCAGATACTTTAGAGACGGATGTAGGACATTTGGGCCTAAGGCAATGAAGTGAGAAATGGTTGAAGAAAATTCTCTCGTTAAGCTAATCAACTATTCGTGACTTGCGAGTCACCATGTGTAAGTGTGATGGTGAATTACACAGTAGGAAGTATATGGTAAGCGAACTATACCTACATAGTATCTTGAAAATTTTGGAAATATTATTGATGAAAAGCTCAACATGTAAATTTTATTTGTTCCAAAAATTTATTTATGTTGATTTATTCATAAATGTAGGATTATCCTGAAATGTGATATTTGAATTGTATTTCAAGAGCAATTGATATATTCTCCCAAATGTTTTGTTGAAAAAATTTTGAAGTCATATTTTGAGATTCATGAAATTACTGCTCATGCATCGTGAAACGAATTTATGAAAAGTTACCTGTGCACATGACAGGACTTACTGAGATATTTATCTCACACTATTTCTTACCATGTTTCAGGGTGAATAAAATTATCAGAACTGTGAAAGAGTACTTGATTACTACTTTTACATTGAACTTATGTTCTCTAAGATAGATTTATTTTCTATACTAAATGTTCTACTTACACATATCATGGAAAATGTAATGTATTTGGGATTTATGTTGAAAATTGATTATGTATTTATTTCAAAATCTTGGATTTATTTTATTTATCGCATTATAAAGACCCCTTGTCGCTTAGATAGGGCGACATCCCTGACCATTGGTGGGTTACGTGGTAAAGGAGTGTCACATATGACCTGCGTAAGGTGTAGAAGGAGTGAAAATAAAATAGATTAAATTGGCTAAATTCTTTTTGCTTCAGTTAGATTTTTGTACTTCCACCTTTCAAAATATGTAGAATAAGTGAAGATAAATTGAATTTGCTTCATTTTCTCTATGAGGGGCTAATATATATATATATATTTTTCTCCTTCCTTTGAACATTGGGAACCAAGGTAGGTGAATGGTTGATACATTCTATCCCAATATTCTGTGATCAAATGATGCCCTTTGAGGAGATGCCTTCTTTGAAATAATATATAAGCTTTTGGATTCATTAATGAGTTTCCTTAAACTATGTGGAAAATCAAGAAGAATAGATTTCATCAAGGATTGTGCTTTCTTTGAGGCATTTGTAAACATAAAGTATCATCTGCAAAACTAAAATGAGAAAAAAAAAAAAAAACATGATGAAGGCTAATTAAAAAGAATAACACCTTCATTAGCCATCTATTGGAAAAAAGATCTAAAGACAAAGAAATTATGTAAAAATGTACATGTTGTAATAATAAAAGTATTTTTTTTTTTTAGTTTACATTTGTATTTTTATACATGAAGGTCTAAGTATGTCAATAAGTGATCTACGTATTAGGTTGTACTTCACAGAAATGTGTAGATTATGGTTATTTAACATATAAATAAATGGGTTCTTGATTGATTGATGAAACTGGATACTTTCTTAAGGTTTAGATCACTACACTATGGTTTTCACATGGAGAATAGTTTATCTTTAACTAGTGAGTTATCCTTTGACACTAATATTGTAAGCGTATTGGAATATGTAGAATTAGACTATGTAATAGTAGTCTTTATAAAAGTACTATAATAATTAAATACTGGATTATTGCTACTACTGTGTGGACGAATACTTTATGATTTGGGTATGAGTTGGTAGTCTAGTGAGGTTAGACGTATATGCTTTGATTTGTTATATTTGAGATTTCCACTATTAGATTAATATTCTTGTGAGCTGAGTATATATCCATGCCCTCGTGTGCCTTACTTGTCAAAAGGTGAAAGCTAAACATAAGAAATTAGTTGGTTTGCTACAACCTTTACCCATACCTCAGTCGAAGTGGGAGTGTATTACCATAGATTTTATTACTAGCTTACCTGTAAGTAAGAATAAAAAAGATGCAGTTTGGATAATCATAGACTAATTGACTAAGACAACTCATTTTATTCCTATGAATGTGAAATATTCTACAGAAAAGCTAACTCAAGTTTATATCCTAGAAATTGTAAGTTCAAGGCATGCCCACAAGTATCACTTTAGATCGAGATTTTTAGATATTAGGGAAAACTTCAAGAATCTTTAGGAACCACTTTGAAGTTTAGTACATCTACACATCCACGGATAGACAGACTTTCAGAAAAAGTAATACAAATTTTGGAAGGCATGTGGAGAGCCTACGTGCTAGACTTTGGAAATCAGTGGGTAGAAAGTATTCCGTTTACAAAATTGACATATAACAATAGTCACCAAGCATCAATACGCATGACACTATTTGAAGTGTAGTATGGACAAACATCTCAAATGCCATTGTATTGGGGTTAGGAAGAAGATATACCAATTAGTAGTGATGGAAGAGTAAACATCCAAGAAATGGACGAGAAGGTGAAATTAGTGCAAAAACACTTGAAAGCTATTCAAAGTCAACAGAAGAATTATATGCAGATAACATACGAAGAGAATTAGAGTTTCAAGTAGGAGATTCAATATTTCTAAAGCTGACTCTGAGTAAAGGAATAATGAGACATCTGAAAGGCAGAATATCAAACCTTTCTTGATTATTGAAAGGATTGGGGCAATGGCGTGCAAACTAGAACTTCTTGATGGTTTAACCAAAATTCATGATGTACTTCATGAATCGCAACTAAAGAAGTACAATCCTAATCTCGAGCATGCACTGAATTATGAACCACTGTAATTACACCTAAATCTAAGTTATGAAGAAAAATTAGTGAAGATTTTGTAACAGTGTATTAAGGAATTGAGAAACAAAAAGATTCCTATAGTTAAAGTGTTATGAAAATATTATGGAGTCTAAGATGCAACTTAGGAAATAGAAGAGTGGGTGAAGAAAAAATCTCTGAATTTGTTATAAGGTAAGGCAACAGAAAATTTTGAGGACACAATTCTTTTAAGTTGGGAAAGATGTAATACCCCACTTCTTCATACCTGAGGTTATACTAATGAAGTTTGCATTCATGAGCATATTACATGTTGAGAATTCATTCATATAAGTTGTATGTCTTTTTTTTTTTTTTTTTACTTTTTTTTATGCTTGAGATAATTGTGTAGAAAGTTTGTGCATATACATGTGATTACATGGAAATGATTAGTACTGAATAATTTTATGTTAGGAATAGGGAATTATTTATTAGAAAGTAACATATTCAATTATTTAGTGAAAATTTGTATTTTTAAATTAAATCTTTATAATTGGTTTTACAAAAGACTCAATATTGATTTTTAGTAAATAGAAGCTCTATTTAAATATTTTAAATGTTTTGATTTTTGACTTAAATTAATTTTAACTCTTAAATGACCTTGACCATAAACCTTTTAAACATTTTGAACTATTTGAACTTATGATTATTTATTTTGAACAAGACCATTTTTATTACATTGATTTTATTAAAACAAACCCTAGTGTGCCTAAAAGCTTGCAAAATTTCCATTTTTCTCCCCTTATTGCCGCCACTCGAGCTATCCTAGCTCTCTATTTTGTTTTAATCTCAACCTTCCATTTGTATTAAATCCCAAACATTCATTGCATAACTTATCCAAATAATCTAATCTCCATCATCCATTTGTTTTAATTTCATTCAGACGCCTGAAATAATCTCTATTTTAAATCTTGTTAAATATTAGACACCTATTTGTATATCTTATCCAAGAAGATTTAATCCTAACTTTACATTTTTAATGATCTTCACCTTACATTTGAACTCATATTGACCATCTGCGTAGATAGATCTTAATCATCCATTTTTTTTTAATCTTAGACTTACATATTTGACACAATCTAAGCCATGTACTTCAAGTCTTATCCAAGATAAGTAAATCATGACCTTACATCTTTTAAGATCTTAGCACTCATTAAACAAATCCTAACCCTTCAAATATTTTAAATCACAATCATTGATTCATACTTCTTTCTTAAACAATTTAATGAAGACCATTGAATTTTTTTTATACAAAAAGAATATCCTCAGGGCCCCTAAATTCTACTCAACTGGCCAACCCCTCTCTCATTTGGTAAAAATTTATTTTTCCTCTCTTGTTCCTCTCCTCTTGTCTAAAAATCCTCTCCCTTCTTTTCCCTTTCATTTTTCTTGAGGAAAAAAAAGGAACCCTAGCTTGGGAATTAAACATTGAAGCCTACATTTGCTATAATTTAAGTTCTTGAGTGATTTCTTCAAAGAGATAATTAATTAGAACCATTTTCTTTTTAATTTCTCAAGATTGGGCAAAGTTGATTTTCTGAACAGATTTATATATTTCTAAAAAAAAATATTTATGATTACTTTTATGAAGGGGATGCGATGATATCGTATTGATAACATATTGTACTAAATTTATATGTTGAATTATGTGAGATTTGTAAAGAATTGATGTTTATAATTTCTTGGAAATAGAATACAATTTTTGGAATTGTTGATTACTTGAAGTTCATGTTTCATATTTGTATAAATTCAATTGGAGATCTATTGTAATATATTTCTATATTAAAATACAATATCTTAGGATTAATTTGACGTTGGTTTTGCATAAATATCACATCTAGAATTTATTCTTTTTCTTTTTTGAAAAAATGTTCTGTTTTCTATCAGAGAAACTGTGTTGATGATGTGATTTTGAGAAATTATTTGAACCCTTTTCAGTCTGAATTTTTATCTAAAATTTTTATGCACGAAACTTCAATGTCGTTGGAGCAATTTGCAATAAGAATAACCACATTATCACTTGTATATTGTTCTCAATAATTATTTAAATATCATTGTCAAATCTATTTTTCAAATTTATGATAGCAGTATACTGACTTTGAGCATGCAAATTACCTGATTAGAAATATGATCTCTAAGTGAAATTTGTATAGTATTTTCTAAACATATTGAGTTTATGATTTGAAATGTTTGAGTAGGTCATGAGTTCATTTGCCTAGTTAACTAATCATATCATTTTATGCTCTGTTTTGCCCTATTAGCTCCAAATATTTGACTAGGAAATGATTTGGAAAACTTGTGAATTTGCTATGTACTCTTTATGATATTGATTTTATTAGATTATATGATTCTATGGGATTGTCTAGAAATATTTATCATTGTACTTTAATGTTTGATTGATGACACTTATGTATTAGTTCTTGTGCACAAGTTAATCTACTTAAGTGATTAGTATACTTATAAAACAATTTGAATTATTGTATGATCACTTGATAATGTGAAATTACTGAGTTTAATTATGTAATTATTTAGTGCTATATATGATTAATACTTGATAACTAATATGTTGTGTATTGATGGGGATGGTGTGAGATAGGATTGTGAGTTTAGAATGATTAAGACCATGTAGAAAATGATATATGATTATCGTAGGAGAATGATTTTTATCTTTGGGTTTGATGATAGGAACTTGATACATATTCAATTTATGTGTTAGATTTTGTGGGAGTTGAAGGTCTTGAATTAAGAAACTAAGTTGAGATTTTCTTTCTTTTGCTAGGATTCAAGGTAAGTCTCCACATTCATGAAATGTTTTAAATGAAAGTTACTATTTGTAAATTTATGTATTCATATAAACTCTTTCATATAGAAGTGAGTTCAATTACATTATAACAGCATACCTATATTACTTTATGAAATGTTATAAAGCCTATATGACTATGAATTGTCTAGGCATGCTTCACTTCGATAAATCTTCTAGTTATGTCATGATTAAGTTGAAAACCATGCATTGATTTTATAAAGTACACGTAATTGAAATTCTCATGCACATAAAGGATTGTGAAAACCGTAGCCTGAGTAGTTAGTTTCAATTGTTGCGAAAGCCAATTCCAATATTACAAAAATATTTGTTTTGAAAATCTTGGAATGGATTATTTCTTTTAATATAGTTTGTAACTATGGAAGTGCACACACACACACACACACATTATGTTCAAAATATTTTTGGGAAAGTAAATGTTTTGGAAAAATGTTTTCAAGTGTATTGAGTTATTTTGAGAAAATAATATTGCGTTTATCTCGTGACTTGTGTATGTGAATTCTTGAGTATTCAAAGGGGCTATGCACATATACTAACATTGGTTTGAGAATGCTTTCTAGTTGGTGGTCACCTCCTAATGGTTGTCTCTCTCTTAGCGAGGTGATAATATTCGTAGTATAATCATCCTAAACAAGCAACATGTTTACTATTGATGAAAATAAAGGTTGGACGTAGGACATCTGCGCTAGATTGGCAATGGTGGTATCATGACGATGATACTAAATTGATTATTATGACAGTATCATGAAGATACTAAATTGATTATTTTAATGTTGGTAGGATTTTAATCCTAGTTGTGTCAGATGGAAACTTTATTAATGGGACGAGTCCCTATCTATTGGTATGAGATCACAATGTGTGTTACATAATGTGTTTTATTATTAAATTATGTATTTTGAGAATATGGTATGGTATGTGTATGAAAAGCTCAATATAAACATTATGAATGATATTATGATTCCGAATGTTATCGATTTGGTATTTTTCCCAAAAAAAGAAAAATATTATAGTTAGTTTTAGTCCTGAATCTCCCATGAAATACATTGTGAATTGCACAAAGGAATAAAATAATATTTCTTTACCTTCGTTCTGATGGTTTTGATCATGCATCATGAAAGTTATTATTGAAACCTACACGTTACACACAACGGAACTTACTGAGATTTATCTGACACTATTTTTATTCACGTTTTACAAGGAGATTTGATTAGAGGAAAGATTGAGGATTTAATTTTGATGTTTTATGAGTCTTGTTACATTTTGTATTTGGTTATAGAATTTCCTTATTCGAGAGCTTATGTAATTATTCAAAGGCTTTGTAATAGATTTTTATTTTCAAAGTTACTTAGGGTTTTAGGATTTTTTTTTAATTTAGTTTAACGCATTGTAAAGACCCCTTGTCACTTAGATGGGGCAACATTCCTGACTTACTAGGTCACACGATTGTGGGATGTTACAAAGAGTCTATTCTCATAAGTATAATACAAATTTTACTTGAATGATATTCGTAATTATGTATTTTGTTGAATGTCTATCCATCTGAGTATGGATGCACTTGGTATAAAACATTAAAATAATTTCTGATTATATGATTATCAATTGGGCAAGAAAAACAAGACTAGCATTGATAAGTTCACATATATGCATTTATTTTATATGTAAACTGTACTATATTTATTGTGAAATAATGTTTAAATAATTACTCATTCTCATAATTTTATTTTGTTTTGTGTAGCATTAAATAAATGAGGATTGAATAAAGAAAATGATAAAAAAAATTATGAGAATTGAAGAAAATGGAAAGAGAAGAAGAAGACAACGAAAAGAAAGTCATGGCTAGCTACACTCTAAAAAGAGATGATGAGAATGCACGGCACCATGTAGATCAACTCCAATGGCATAGTGCAAGTATACTGAGGGTGAATAGGGCCATGCAGATCATTTCCGACGGTGCCATACAAATTCATAGAATAGAAATGCGGATCTAATTTTAAGTGACTATTAGGGCTTTTTATGCCTTCTAAATTGAACCTTTGAGACAATAAGTGACGGCCAACTTTGGGGAAAAACACCTACACCTACACACAAAATAGAGGAGATTGAAGGTTGCTCAAGGAAGGCCTAGAGAAGATGAAGAAGCAAGCTTGTCTATGAGTTTTCTTCTCTCTCTCTCTCTTTTTTTTTTTTTTTTGTATTTCACTTAGCAATGTATTTAAATGTTGTTCTTGAAGGGTTAAATCCTAAATAGGTCACGTATTAAATCTACTCTTGATTTGTTGGATTTCAATTTCTATTAAATGATTATTTGATTTTATTGTGTTAGATTTATTATTTGGATTACTCTTTTCCATTGAATTCAAGAGGTGGAATTAAGAGTTGGGCTCCAATAAATTGGGTCCAATGTTTGTTTTCTCTTGATGAACTTAAGAAATGATTTAAGGGATTAGAATTTGGTAATCATTGGGAATTTGATATCACTTAGAGATAAGGGTATCAGGTTCTTTCAGAATTTTAGGTATTTTGTACTTTATGCTTCTTGGGTTTAATTTAGGAGGTAGAGATGCTCTTTAATTAGCCTAAGAATAGAAAATATATACCTCAAGAGTGTGTGAGTTTTGCATTCATGACTTCTCCGGTATTAGAATTAGAATTTAGCCATCTTAGATTTAGTTTGGTACTTGGTTGATTTTACAGGATTCTTGATAAATACATGTCTTATACTCTATTTCTCATCTTTTATTTTCTCATGGCCAATCTTGTTTGAGGTGATGTTGATTTTCTAGGTTCATCCATTGTAGATAGTTTATTTCTTTTATTTGATTAGGCTAAACAATAAAAGAAGAGTTGGTAGTGGTACTTTTATTCCTTCCCCGAGGACCTTTGATATTACCATTAAACTCCATACTACATGATAGGTATACTTGGCCAATTGTGTGTTTTGAGTGTTTTGGCATTTTAATTAAAATTTGATTTTATGTGTTTGTTGGAAATATTTCCTACACTCAAAAGCGCACAACAAGCATCAAGTCTATTTCCCATATAATTAGCATAGAGATACTAATAGGGATATATATGTGTGTGTGTGTATGTGTGTGTGTGTGTGTGTGTGTGTGTGTGTAGTGAATTTCATGTCACTTAGTAAATAATATACAAGAATAGACATAAGGTGGCACTTATGCTGACACGTGTGCCAAAATTGCAACACCATTTATGTTTTTTAATTTTAATAGTGCAATCATTAAAAGACTTCCAAAATATTTCTTTAGTCTTGACTGAATAAATTCTTGACCAGTATAGTATAATCACTAGCGAAAATAGTTTCTATTGAAATTGAGCATCTGACATCACTTAATAACAATGAAATACCCACAGTGATGATTCAGTTTTTCAATTCTTTTTCAAGATAATCAATTTTAAAAAACAAAGCAAACAACAACAATACTCTAAGTAGGATTTAAATAGACCGAGCATCAAATACTTGTTAGGTAAATAGTATAATATCAATAATATAGAAGAAAGAAAATAATAAATTCTCCCAACAACCACAATGAATAAATTGAATAAGAGATAAAAATATAAACAATAATATCTCAAAGAACTTCTACAAAAGCCAAAAGAATATATAAAAAACCAAACCCAAAAAGTATAAAGAATAAATACAAGATTTATAGTGGTTCAACCCAAATATTTTTTATCTACATACACTAACTATAGATCTCTCCTAGAATTTCTAAGAAATCAATTACAAGTTAAATTCTTATATCAATGGTGAGTGACTAGTCCATTCTTATACAATAGGAAGGCTAATCTTACTATCATTTTACCATCCCTTTAACTTCCTTTCAATATATATCAAGACTCACCATTCTTCGAAGGATTTTACATCTTAGAACAACTTTGATACACAAAGATTTAGAGTTGGAAGAATATTACCACTTCATAAGAGGGTAGATTTTACATTAAAGCACAAATCTTTCCTCAAAAATTGATTTACCAAAGAAAGTTTAAATATTTATTTTAGTAATATCAATGTTTAGATATTGGAAACCAAGTTCTAAGCATTTGTTTTAGTGTTTAAAAGGTTTTTTGGAAGGTTTTGGATACACAATCATCTTATTGTATGTTTAAAAAATTCTATCCAACTTCTTAAAATTTATTATAAGGTATTGGATACATCATTCAAAAATACTATTCCATTATCCAGGATAGTAATAGAGATAGATTGGATATCTGAAAATTTAAATTTTACTTTCATGTTTTTTGGAAAACTTGAAAGCTAAAACACAAGTCTCTCTTAGTCCAAAAAAGCCACTTAAAAAATAAATAAACTATCCTATGGCAAGGACCCAAAAGGACGCAATATGGGTTGTAGTAGATCGATTAACTAAGTAAGTGTATTTTATACCGGTGAATGTAAGAGATTCAATGGAGAAGTTAGCTCAGACCTACATACGAGAAATAGTCAGATTGCATGGAGTGCCTTCGAGGTTCGTGTCCAATCAAGACCCGAGATTTACATTCTAATTTGGAGCAAGTTTCAAGAATCAATGGGTTCTAGTCTAAAGTTTAGTACAATAGCATATCCGCAAACCGATGGTCAGTCAGAAAGAGTTATTTAGATATTGGAGGACATGTTAAGAGCTTGCACATTAGATTTTAGGGATAAATGGATTGAATGTGTACCGTATGAAGAATTGGCTTACAATAATAGCTATCAGCCTTTGATTGGAATGGCCCCATTTGAAGCATTGTATGGAGATAAGTGTCAAGTAACTCTATAATGGAGTTGGTCAGAGGACGGCCATATAAGCAAGTCTAGAGAAGTTTGGATTCGGGAAATGTTAGATAAGGCAAAGCTGATTAGAGAAAGGTTGAAAGTAGCCCAGAGCCGACAAAAGAGTTATGCGAACAATAGGCGAAGAAAGTTGGAATTTTAGGTAGGAGATATTATGTTCTTAAGGTTGACACCGAATAGAGGAATTCTGAAGCATCCAAAAGGTGGGAAGTTGAATCCACGGTATTTGGGACCGTTTCTGATAAATGAAAGAATTGGACCGGTGGAGTATCGACTAGATTTGTTGGATGGGTTGACGGGAATACACAATGTGTTTCGTGCGTCACAGTTGAAGAAGTACAATGCAGACCCCGAACATGTTTTGAATAGTGAGCTGTTGGTATTGCAACCTGACTTGACCTATGTGGAGAAACCCGCGAAAATTTTGGACCGAAGTATTAAGACTCTCCAAAACAAGCAAATTCCTATGGTGAAGGTATAGTGGGAGCATCATGGCATGCAGGTTGTGACATGAGAAACAGAAGAGTGGGTAAAACGAAAGTATCCCGATCTGAGATAAACGTAAGCCTGAATTTCGGGACGAAATTCTTCTAAGGAGGGGAGAATGTGAAACTCCACCGAAAGCCAACCTTAGAGTAAAGGGGATGGGATGCATATCATGTCATTCTACATACAAATACACTTTTCGAATGATTTTATATGCCTTAGAATTATAGTTTATAGTTAAATGGCTTATTCATGCTTGTTAGATAGGAAGGGTAAAAAGATAATTTTGCTTGAGGTAAAAAAAGAAAGATGGCTTGAGGTTTAGATAAGAAGAATATTTATGTGAGAAAATAAGAACAAGAGTTGTTGTGGTTAAGTTGTTAGAGCTTTGTGAATTAAACTCTAAGGTCTTGAGTTCAAATCCCATCACTTATGTTTTATTCATAATTATCTTAGCTATGTTTGAATTTTTTATTTTCTTAGATCCTTGAAAATAGGAATGTTGTCTTAAGGGAGACATGAAGATAATGTCTTGATCATATGATCATGTCCTAAAAAGAATTCTAGAGGAATTCTTGTCCCCTTTAATTTCTCTAGCCTTGTCCTAACATCTTTATAATTTAAACTATCCTTAATCAATTATTCCATCCTTTTAATTCCAAAAAAAATCTGAGATGAATCCCTAGCCTTGAAATTCAAAAATCAGCCTTGAGGGATAGGGGATTGCCGAAAATAGGGAGGAGAGTTAGGATGGGTTTCCAAGGAAAAGAAATCACCATAGTTATACCTTAAATTCTACCTTCATCTTGTTCATGTCTTGGTAAATGAAAAATCTGGAAATTTTCCAGAATTTCTGCAAGGTAATTTTCGAAAGTTCAGCCAACATTCTTACCCCTTTTTCTCCCAGAAAAATTGTCATTTCATGTAAGGTTGAAGGCGGAAAATTTAGAGAATTTTCAGACTGCACAACCTTTGCAAACCAGAATTTTTCCTTCAGCAAATTTGCTGCCTTGAAGCTGGATTTTGAAGCCACCTTTAAGTCATGGGAATAGCTGGAACATCCTTTATTTTTTCTTCAGAAAGAAAGCTGGAAAACCACCATTAAAAGACCTTCATGAAAAGTCAAGAATCAACTGCAAATCGGGCCAAAGAAAGCAGAAAATTCTGCACCAAAAACCATCTCCATTCTAGATACTCATGAAGCATTGAAGACCAGAAAATTCCCAACTTGGATTCTCAAGGTAAAGGCCAAAAACTTACATTCAAACCTCTAGAAATCAGACCTTGTTCGGCCATGGACTGAACACCATTGACCTCCATACTAACTTTGAGTGTTTGGACTCCATGATCACACCTCAAAAAGCTCTAAAGATTACTCTATCCAAAACTCATTTGAACTTCAAACTAATTCCAGATTTTTTGCTCCATTAAAACACTCTTGTAGCAAATGATCAAAGCAAAATTTCTCTGCTATTATAGACTATGTTTTACCCAACATTATAAGCTGAACGAACCTCCATTCCTAGCATTAAGACTAGGTTGTTCAGCCTTACACCATTGAAGAGTAAGAGACCTCCCACGAACAACCACCAATAACTAATCCTCTACCTCAATCAACTCCTTATTTTCCTCCATTTGAATTTGAAAAAAAAAAAAATTGAACACTTCTCTCTCCTTCTTACTAAACCGAAACTCCTAACTACATAAGGCCATTCGGCCAACAACAATTCTAGAAATTCTCAAGCCATTTTCTCTTAGACTCTCTCAAGAACACCAAGGACACGCACTTCACCCCTTCAAGCCTAAACCTATCCTAAACATCTCCAATCACTCCCAAATACTCCAGATCACTCATATTTAATCCCTAGTCTTTATTTATGGTCTTTATAACATAAAATCACCAAAACTAAAATTTTTGAACACATCAAAACCAGTTTTATATTTTTTGAAGGTTCCAAGAACATCAAAAGGTAAAATAAGAACAACCCCCTTGTTCTTTCTCTTCTACTCAACTTCTAATGTTCCATTCTAATGCCCTTCATCTCTCTCTCTCTCTCTCTCTCTCTCTCTCTCTCTCTACTGTAATGGTGATGATCAATCATGGCTATTATTCGGACCACTAATGGTCTGAAGCTCGCGTGGACCTTCACTAATCAGAAACCTTCATCAAGCGATCATCTGTCTAGGACTTCTTGTTGAATTTTCCTTTTAATTTCTGGATTCTTTTCTCTTAGGTGTTGATAGGAAGATTGAATATAAATGGGGGTTGAGTATATGTATGTGAATGAAGGGGATGGAGTTAGGACATGAGAGTTGAAACGTATGATTAGGTCTTATAGATTTTTCTTTTGAATCAAGATATGCTCATCGTGGTTAATGAGATTTAAGATTGTTTTGATGCATGATAGATGTTATGACACCAATGGTGAGTAAGCCTTTATATTCTTAATTTTCAATAAAGCCATGGATGATGATTATGCCTAGTAGGAGATTGGCCATGTATTTGTATGTGTTAATTCAAGTATATATTCATGAATGGTTTACCTTATTATTTAAGGCTTGGGAATGTGTTCATTAATCTTTCTCTAACAATTGGGAAATCATGGTGAAAGATTATTTTCTTTGTTAATTCTAAGATTATTTTTATTAACAAATTTTACTACTTTAACTAGAGTTACTATTACATTTTCTCTATGAAATTTGAAATTGCTAGGGAGGTTTGGAAATGGAATATTATTAAAATATTAATATTTTTATTAGTTAAATAAATAAAATCTTTTATTAAAAAATATATAATAAATAATAAAATATTAGAATTAATTAATATCAAATGACCTTGTAAACCATAATAATTAGCCTTACTAAAACTTTTATCTATATCTATAAATATTATTTATATTAAAATTTATTTATTATTTATTACTTAAAAATTAAGTATAATTCATTTATTATTAATTTTGTTGGTTCTTTATTATCTATTAATTAATAATTAATAATTAAAGTGTAATTTATTATTCATTATATTTACCAATATTATTTAGGACATAGTATTATTCAATATTTAACACTAGTTCATTTATTAGCAATAATTCTAGTAATTATTATTTGGGACTATAACTTATTAGTATTTATTTTAGAACCCCTAGTTATTTTAACTCCTCAAGCTAGATTTAATTTATAAAATCCTTTATAAACTAGTATTAAAACTTAAGACATTATGGTCATGGTTAGTTGTGGTTGTGACTAGTTGAACTAGGGATTATTTATGTAAGGCAGATATGGTCTGAAGGTTATCTTATGCCTTATGTTTACCCCAGGATGGGTTAGTTTGACCTTGGAGGATTTTTGAGTTCAAGAAGAGCAAAGGATCCGGTAAGTTCCTGCATGGAGTCATTTGAAGACCAAATGTGGCAAGCCAACTCGTTGTATATGAAAATTTGTACTATAAAGCAATTATGGACAATTTTTCTTTTCTTTCAATCAAGCAAGCTATTTAAAACTAAGTGAATGATTTTACACAAAATGCTAAACTTTTCATAAAACCAACTCAACAAGAGGTTTAGAAACTATAATTGCTATTTTCAAGTAAATCATTGTTTGATCACTTTTTCTCCCAAGTGGAACCAACAACGATGAGTACTCAATAATGGTAAAGTACTAGGACTAGTCTTTGAAGGGTTAGGGTAAGTCTCTCGGTAGGTAGCCACCTCTAAAGGGTGAGTCCTTCCTAGATAGGATGCCAGTCCGGTAGGTCATAACGGTCCAAGCTAGCAAGATCAGTCAAGTGGACTGTGTGTTACTGGAGTGGACAACTGGTAAGTTGGGTGTAGAGATGGAGGAGTATCTCACCCGGTAGGCCGTGCACCTACCTTGTGTCAGTATGCTCAATGTGTGGCATTCTGATCATTATATTTTCATGGTGCACAAAGTGTGGTGCCATAGCTACCTCTTTTGAGTTGTATTTATTTTGCACATGTATGTTTTGGAAAGAAAAACACCATTCTTTATTTATGACATTTATTTAATGCTTGTCAACGCTTTCTTTTATGAAACTTTTACAACTTGCATACATGAACTGTTTTTGCCTGAAACATTCAAAGCACACACAAGCTTACTGAGATTTTTGTTTCACCACCTTTTATACCATGTTTTCAGGTCAATTCTGCTGTGAAGATCATTAGCTAGAATGTTACCTATGTCTTGAAGAATCTTTGTTATTTTTTTCTATGTATTGCTTCTAAGAGACAGTAGTAGGCAATTTTTTTTTAATTTTTTCATGTATTACTGGGTTGTAATAAGTTTAATTTTGAGTTATTCCTTTTAATTTATTTTGTGTGTCCTAGTTATAAAGACCCTTTGTCCTATGGACATGGCTACATCCCCAGCCCTACTGGGGCAGAAGTAGTGGGGTGTTACATGGAAGCCATAGCAAATTAGAAGCAGTTGGAGAATATTATCGAGATACGAAGTTTTCTTAGATTAGCTGGATATTACTGTTGATTTATTAATAGTTTCTCCGTACTAGCTTCATCAATGACACGACTACTAAGGAAAGATGTCTATTTTGTTTGGAGTGAGAAGTATGAAAAGAGTTTCCAAGAACTCAAGAGGAGATTGATGACTACCACAGTTTTGAGGTTGCCTGAGAAGAATAAGCCTTATACATTGTATATCGATGCATTAAAGGAGGGATTAGGTGTTGTATTAATACAAGAAATAAAGTTATAGCCTATGCACTAAGAAAGTTGAAACTGCATAAGGTCAACTACCCGAAACATGATTTGGAGTTAGTTGCTATTATATTCATCTTAAAGAAATGAAGACACTATTTGTATGTAGCAGAATATGAAGTTTTCATCGAATACAAGAGTCTAAAATACATATTCACTTATAAGGATTTGAATCTCAGGCAACGAAAGTGGATGTAATTTTTAGAAGAATATAAGTGCCCTATCAATTACTATCCCAGCAAAGCTAACGTTGTGGCTGATGCACCGAACCAGAAAATGAAGATAGCTAATCAGAAAGTGTGAAAAGTGCAAGCTATACAAGAAATACAGGGTCAGAGGTAGAAGTTCAAGAGAAGAAGATTTGCATTTGTAACCTGAGATTAAAACTTGGTCTGAAGTAGGAAATTGTAAGTGTGCAGCATGGCAGTGTAGAGTTTCAAAATTTCAAGAATAGAGAAATCAAGAGAAGAGGAAAAGATTTCCAAACAAATGAGGTTGGCGTGTTGTATTGTTGGGATAGGATGTGTGTATTGAAGGACCAAGAGTTGAGAAAGAAAATATTACACAAGGCCCATAAGAGCAAGTATGCAATTTACCCTAGGAGGTGAAAATGTACCAAGATTTAAAAGATACTTTTTGGCAGTCTAGGATGAAGAAAGATGTAACTCAGTATGTTTCTACCTATTTGATTTGTCAAAAAGTTAAGGCGAAGCACAAAAATAAAAAAAATTCTCGGTTTTTGCAACCATCACCAATTTTGAAGTAGAACTGGGAAGAGGTAACTATGGATTTCATCACCAGACTGTTGATGACAAAGACTTAAAAGGATGCTATCTGGGTGATAGTGGATAGGCTAACTTTGCACACTTCAAACCAATGAAAGTAAGAGACTTAATGGAGAAGTTGGCTCAAACATACACCCAAGAGATAGTAAGACTACATGAAGTACTGACAAGTATTGTATTTGATAAAGATCCCCATTTCACCTCAAGGTTTTGGAATAAGTTTCAAGAATCAATAGGTTCAACGCTTAAGTTCAGCACTTCAGCATATTCTCAAACTGATGGTCAATTTGAGAGAGTTATTCAGATCATGGAAGATATGCTCTGAACATGTATTTTGGATCTTGCTAACAAGTTGATCGACTACCTCATTCTAAATTGGCGTACAAAAACAATCATCAGGCATCAATTGGAATGGCACCCTACAAGGCTTTGCATGGAAGTACCATTATATTGGGGTTGGACTAAAGATGGACGTGTCAAAAAATCTAATAGGTGTGTATTCTAGAGATAACAGATAAAGTAAAAGTGATTAGGGAAAGATTGAAAGCATCACAAAGTCAATAAAAGGGCTACACCGATAATAGGAGAAAGGAATTGGATTTCCAAATTAAGGATCAGACATTCTTGAAATTAACTCCAACTAGAGGGATACTGTGGCATCTGAGGGAAGGCAAATTGAGTCCTAGATATTTGGGACCATTTCTAATGATAGAAAGAATTAGACCTGTTGCATACCAACTGGATTTTCTAGAAAGGTTGATCGAGATACGTAACATTTTCCATGTGTCTCAGCTAAAGAAGTATAACCCTAATCCTGAGCGTGTACTTAACGATAGGCCCCTAGAGTTGCATCTGGACTAGAGTTATGTGGAGAAGTCGATCAAGCTTTTGGATCAAAATACGAAGATACTTTAGAATAAGCAGATACCTATGGTGAATGTGTGATAGGATCATTATGGGACACAAGATGTGATGTGGGAGACCGAGGAATGGATGAAGCAGAAATACTCGGATATGTTATAGAAGTATAGAAATCTAAATTTTGGGTTGAAATTCTTTTAAGAGGGAGAGGATGAAATACCCTACTACTAGGTACCCTTAGTCCTTGTAGGAGAAAGGGCATTGCATGGCATAATGATGTTTCATATATTAATTTAATGCATTTATTTGAGTATGTGTGGCCTTTATGTTTGCTTATGTGTGAATTTATTTATTCAGTTATAGGGATGTTTGGTTTAGTTAAATGAGCTTTTATTTTGATGAGTAGAATTTAGAGGAAGGGAATGTGAAGTGTTGGTTATGATGAAAGGAGTTTCTTGAGGAATAATTGAATAAGAATTGTTGTAGTCTAGTAGATAAGGCTTTGTATTTAATTCTTAGAAACTTGAGTTCGAATCCTAGCTCTAGCAAAATTTGCTTCCTTTTTTCTCTTGGCCGAAAATCCCTATTCCAGCCAGCCCTGGTTGTTTTAATAATCTCGAACTCTATCTCTTGGTATCATTATATTTTTAGATAAGTTCTTGTTCTATCTAAATTAAATACATTTTATTCTCTTATTAACTAGCTTTAGAGATAACGTTGATTTTATTTATCTTCTCTAAAATACTATTTATCTCTTTTAAATTCTTTAAGCATTTGATTATGAAAAAAAAAAAATCCCAGCTATTTTCCCAACTACTAGCCACCATTCTTAAGGGATAAATCCCTTTGAATTAGTTTTTTGAAGTTTTAAAAATAATGAGATAGAATTGGATTTTTTATCTTCTAAAAATTACTATTTATCTTCACTAAAAGATTTAATTTAGATAATTGCTCTGGAAATCTAATTTATATCTATAAATAAATGCATATAACTGAAATGTAGAGTAATTTAGTCTTATCTTACATAATTTGAATTTTAGACGAATTTTACCTTGTGATTTGAAATAAAATACAAATATCTTTTAAGATAGTTATCCAAACTACATTTTAAACAACCTACTTGATATGTTCTCTAGCCCTAGCTGACATCAAGGATTTATTCAGCAAAAAAAAAAAAAAAAAAATCAGTTTTTGAAAATACTCTAAGAATATTATGATAATTAGATAGATAAATTAGTGATAGTTGAAGAATCTTTTGAAGATATTATCCATTTTATCTTTGAATAGCTATAATTTTATTAAACAAGAACTAGACTTCATTTCTTCCTTTTCCCTACACAAATTCGGTACTCTCTCTCAATCTCTTCTCGTTTTTGTCCAACTAGAGCAAAAGCAAAACTGTATTTCCTTTCTTCTTTTGTTCAAGTAGCCGGAGCCAAGGAAGTGATCTTCACTCCTTCAAATATTCAAGCCTTTATCTTATCTCTTAAGATAGAGTTCCATTCTATATAAACATCTACTCAACAAATACCATTCCACCCCAAACCCAAACAAAACTTTTGGCCACTACATCCCCACACAAACACGAAAATTTCCAAGCAAGTACACAATCGCATTTGTTTTACCAAACATAAAAGTTGCATAAAGATTTCTGTCTCGGCCTCTCTTCTATTGCACTAGAACAAGAGACCAATTTTACCTCTTCTTCTCTTCTTTACTCAAACAACACAGAAAAGTAAAGACCAATCTTTGGTCATTGCTGGTCATTCTTGACACCAAAACAACTGGAACCCTTGCTCCATTTTTCCTCTCTTTCTCGCAACAAACACACAAGGTAAGTGATCTATCAATCTTCTTCTTTTCCTTCTTTCCCTTCTAGACCAAAATGAGGTTCTTGACATTGCTTTTCTTTTCAAATGCATGAAGCTCCTTGACTTCTAGGACAAGCTTTACTATCTCTCCCAATCGGATTCAAAATGAGATCACAAAGAAGCCATTTTTTTCCGTTCTTTTTCGAGTCACTCAAACAAGAAGTAACCCGAGTCACCCTTTCTAAGAAGATGGATATATGATGTGATTAGATATTTGTTATGGTAGGTATATGATTATATGATAGTTAAGTGATATTACTCTATTTGGTGTAAACATGATATGGCAATTACTTAAGAAAAAAATAGGATATTTATATTGGTTTGAGCATGATTACATTATTCATATGACAATAGGAGATTTAAAATACCTAGAATTTTTTTTCTTGGGATATTGAGGGATGATGGATGATATTTTGATATGAGCATACTGTTAGCATTCATGGACTACTAAATACGGAAAACATCCATGAATACCTTCCGAGGACCCAAGTAAAAGGATTAAGACGATCTAAGGATTACAGAATTACCTCTATTTGGCATAATCAAGATCCTTGGATTTTGGTTTTTCTATCGTATGTGTAACTCGAAAGATCACTAGATACTACAGTGTGCGAATGCCCTCTATCGGATACACATAACAAACTAACTCGTTACCCCAGGAGTGCTAGTGCCTAGGCTTTGATAATTTTTTTTTTTTTTTTTGTGAATGGAGGCACGAATATTTTTTTAACAGATAGCCCTCTTGAGAAGATAGCTAGGGTTTTATTAAAAGCCATTCGAATCTCTTGGAGTCTAACTCTGATAATATCTTTTAATATTATATTTTAAATTCAAATTAAATTAAAACTAATATGATAAGATTATGCTAACGAATTAATTTACTGAGTTAGATTCTTACAATCTGGACATCATCCAGATACATTGAATGTGAAAATACTTCCAGATTCATTTTATACAATCAAATTTCTAGGTTCGATTAACTTAGACATATTTTCATATTCATAAACCTGGTTACTAGAAAAATAACTTAATTAGTTCGCTTATTGTGTAACTCTATAGGTTCATTTAACACTGACGGTGTGCCCAAATCACATTTAAATGGACCACAAGTTATAAGAGGTTTCTAGCAAAAAATTATAACAATCTAAGTTAAATATAGATCAGTGATCTCTTTGAACAAAACCATAACTTTATATTTAGTTCTTTTGTCACATGACATTCAGATTAAGCATAAGGCATGGAGCATGTCATCCTTATTAAGCTTAATCAATTATTTCTTGATCTCATAGTAGACTATTTAGACAAATGATATCGATATCTCAAATTGATATATTTGAGCATGGCCATGTATTTTAATAGTCTAACTTATCAAGGGACCCATGGATATCTCTCCCACAATTGAGACAGAGAAATTCCTTCTCGATCAACCATATTCCTTTCCCTAGTTTATTCTATATCCAACGGTGGTCTAACTTATTATCTAGTTAAAGACAACTTTAGACAATGTCAAAATATATAATTTATGAAGTAGGAAACTGTGATGAATTCAGGTCAAAGGACTTGTAATATCATTATGGCTAGAAAGTACTTAAGACATGTTCCATGAAGTACTCTCACCATGGGTCATGTTCAATAAAATGTTCTCTAACATTTATTTATGTTTTGACTTGATATCACATATATCCATGACCAGTAAAACATAGCCATCAAGTCACAAACATATTGATCTTAATTTATTATTATTCCACTAATAATAATCAATTAGTGAGAGTTTAAAAATAGTTATTGTATTGATTGTAGGGTTTTACTATCAAGTCACATACTTGATGACCACAAAACTAAATGCACTACTCATGGAAAGAAATTCCTCGTATTATTACATAATACATAACGACAATAGTATAAGTACAAATTGACTCTAATTCATATCCCTAACAATCTCCTACTTGCACTAAGACCAATTTGACATAAACCGTAATCCCATTGATCTAGTATGACTATCATGTTTAGATGATGGGAGAGGCTTTGCCAATGGATCTGCAACAATGTCATCAGTTGATACCTTACATACTTTAACATCTCTTCTATCAATAATTTCTCGAATGAGATGAAAACGTCTACGTATATGTATAGATCACTGATGTGATCTTTGTTCCTTAGCTTATGCAATGGCTCCATTGTTGTCACAATAAAGATCTATTGGGTTCACAATAGTAGGAACTGCATCTAGTTTTGAAATAAACTTTTTAATCCAAACTACTTCTTTAGCTGTAGCTGAAGCAGCTACATACTCAGCTTCTATAGTAGAATCGACCACGGTGTCTTGCTTTGAACTTTTCCAGCTTATAGCACCTCCATTCAAACAAAATAGAAAACCTGAACGCGATTTGTAATCATCTATGTCGGATTGAAAACTAGCATCAGTGTAACTATTTATAACTAGCTCGCCTTCTTATCCTCCATAAACTAAGAACATATCTTTAGTTCTTTTTAAGTACTTCAATATGTTCTTGATAGCAATCTAGTGTGGCTCTATAGGATTTGACTAGAACCTGCTCGTCATGCTTAATGCATATGACACATCGGGTCAAGTACATAACATGGCATACATGACAGATCCTATAACGGAAGTATATGATATCTTGTTCTTATGCTCTTCTTCACTCTTCATGGAAGGACTTTGAGAGTGATATATGTGATCAAATATGTTAGAGATTATGTCACCGTTGGTGAATATGATTTATATTCAAGTATAATTGTTGAAGCCATGATTATGTTTATGCTAGTAAAGGTTGGATCATGCCTTGATAAATTTAGATCTATGCTTTTATTCATGATTTGGATGATTTGATAAATTGGAGGGAGTATATGTTCATGATTGTAGTTACCAATAGGAATATGAACATGATCTAGTTGTCCCTAAGCTAATTTTATTTCTTCAATAAAATATTTAATATTACGATTTTTGCTAGTAATTTCAAAAAAAAAACCCTAAGAATGGTATATTTGGATTATTATATATATAATAAGGATATTTTAGTCAAATAAATAATAGCTTTTGCAAGAAAAATAAAATATATAGACATTATATAAAATGATAAAGCCTTTTATGAAAATAATTATATCAAGTAAAATATTTATTATTAAAATTTAATTATTATCTTTTAATCGAAGCCTATTAAAATTTATTTATTATCTTTCAGTCAAGACTCATTAAACTTTATTTTCAACTAATATTAATTATCAATTATTTTCTAGTAATTAATTATTAATAAATTATTATTTTACCTAATATCACCTAGGACCCTTCATCAAATAAATTATAAATTATTTTAGCAAGATTTAACCCTTCAACTTATTAGTACCTATTTCCCAAAACACTAATTATTTTAAATATCAAATTAGCCTTAGCTTATAAACCTTTATTTATTTATTTATTATTTGACCTTAAAGCTTCGGACACTAAATCATGGTAGTTGTGAGTTGAGTTAGTTTTATTTGTAAAAGTGAATTTTGGCATGAGTTTGATTGTGGTTTATATTTACCCCATGCGGGGTTAGGTCAGCTGTTGGAGACCTTTATTGTGAGCAAGGATCAGGTAAGCTCCTGCATAAAACCTGCTTGATGCAAAAATGATTTTTTTTTAATGGCAAGCCAAATGTAGAGTGCAAGGACACTCATTTCTGTAAAGGCAATTGAGGATTGACTCCTTTCTTATTTTAGTCATATGAATTATTTGAAAATTAATAGCAGATTTACTCAAACTCAAAACTCTTTCTAAAATTGATTTTGACAAGGACTTTGGAGACCCTTAATTGCCATTTTCATGTGAAACTATGTTTTGTTCATTTTTTTCCCAAGTGGGATAAGTTACGTTAAGTACTCAATAAGGGTAGGCTAGTAGTACTAGTTTTGAAGAGCAAGAGTGAGTTTTCTGGCAGGAGGCCACCTCCAGAAGATGAACTCAACTTAGAGAAACGTCAGTACTACTTAGTCATGCCGGTCTGAGCTAGCAGTTTTTATTTCAGTCAAGTGACTGTGTTTTGCCAGAATAGGCACCTGGTTGTTGTTTGGGTATAGAGAAGGAGGAGTATCTTGCTCGGTAGGCCAATCACCTACCTTTTGTTAGTCTGCACAAAGTGTCGGCATTCTAACTGGTTATGGGGCCCAACGTGTGGTAACCCATGACCCTTTCTTTTGAGTGGTTGATTTTAATTATTGTGTATGGTGGGAAAAGCCAAAACGCCACTCTTGGTTTTAACTAATATTTATTGCTTGCCAGTATTTCTCTTATAAATATTTTATACTTTGCATTCACAGACTGTTTTCACTCGACACACAAAGCACACACGGACTTACAGAGATTTTTATCTCATCACCTTTTTTACCATGATTTCAGGTCGATCCTGCTATGGGGATAAGTAGCTAGATATTACCTGCTTTGGAAGATTTTCTGATAATTTATTTTGTGTAATGCTTTGGGGAGATGAGTGTAGATAAATTTTATTATGGATTTTTTTTTTGGTATTCTTGGGTTTATTCTTGGATTTATTCTTGGATTTATTCTTAGGTTGTAATAAATTTTAAGTTAAGATATCATTTTTATTCCACTATTTTGATTGTGTGACCTAGTTATAAAGACCCCTTGTCATTTGGACGGGGTGACATCCACGGCCCTGGCGGGCCTAGGTAGCGAGGTGTTACACAACATATGGTACACATTTATTCCATTTATCTTTGAAATCTATTATGCATGCCCTAAGCCAATTCAGCATATTGTCCACATAGCTCTTTCTGACCAACCATTAGTTTGTGGATGTACTGTGAAACCCTAGTCAAAACCAACCTTAGAGTACGGGGGTTGGGATGCATATCATATTTTATTTCAAGTTTAAATATATTTTTATATGGTTTTATGTGCATTGAATTTGTATTTTATAGTCTAGAAGGCTTGATTGTGATTATTAAGTGGGAAGGACAAAATGGTAATTTTTACCTAAGGTGGAAAAAGGGAGATATCTTGAGGATTGAATAGGAAAATATTTTTAGAGAGAAAATAAGAACAAGAGTTGTTGTGGTGTAGTGGTTAGAGCCTTAGAATTGATTCTTGAGGTCTTGGGTTCAAATTCCATTATTAGAGCTATAGCATGATTAAATTTTATTTTTGCTTGGGAAGTATCATTGTCGGCCTTAGCGGTGTTTGGAGTAGGGTAGAGATGTTGTCCTATGAGAGACATGACAGGAGTCTTCAAATCCTACTCTTTTGCTCTACACAAAAATTGTAAGGGGAATTCATTTCCTCTTGATCCTTAGTTTTCCTAATTCTCATATCATTAGTTTGTTCATTGTGTTCAAGCTAATTTTATTCTAGAAAAATTCCAGCAATGTGTTGTGGCTTTGAAGGTTCAAAATGTCTTAGTAAAAGACATCATATGGATTGAAACAATGGATGAGGGGGAAAGATTTCAAGTGAATTAAATTCCTTAGTGAACTTTCTAAAAATTCACTCTAGCTAGGTTCATTTCCCTTTGTACATAGAACTAAAATTTTTACAGCTTTGTGTGCCTTCAAGGTGTCGAAATTCTTGACCATTATTCCCTCCCAAATGCTGCCAAAAAATGGCCCTTTTGATCAGCTTAGAATCTGGATTTTTATGGCTATTTTCGGACTGCACAAAGATGGTGCAAAACCAGAAAAAAATCCTGTACAAATCGCAGCTTTGGAGGTCCAAAACCAAGCTGTTTTCTTCCAGTTTTTGTACAGCACCCTAGCCATGTTTTCCTCCATGAAGTAGGCTGTAAACCAGCCTTGAAAGCCCCTGAAATTCCACTCCAAAGCCTCTGCAAATCGCCTGGAAAAGGGCAGTCGAAAACTGCCCAGAAAATTCCAGCCATGCGAAATAATGCTGTGCAGAATTTTGTCCAGCTTTATTTCCTAATTCAACCCTAGCTGAAACACCATCCCTTTTCTGAAAAAACCACCCTTAAACCTCCATTAATTGAACTCCATTGTCCTCCCTAAGTTCTGCATGAAAATCCAGCCATGGATGCCTGAAAGATTTCCAAAAAAATTCTGCAATCATACCTTGATTTGGATACCAAAATTCCAGCCACCATGATTTAACAACTTTCCATAAAATATACCTCAAACAACCAGACCTTCTCTTCACCATTATACTCCATAATTTCGGCCACCCTAAGCCTCCTTCATCCAACTTTCATTCAGCCAAAACACTGCCCAGAAATTCATCCATGGCAGATTTCCAAAAGCTCTCCAATAATCAAAGATATTCTTGTGATATCTAGTTTCCAAATTTGCTTCACAAAAATATTCTTCAAGGATTTTGACAACTAACCTTCCCTTTTTCCTTCCAAATCAGAGAAACAACTCTCTAAACCCTACAGAAATTCGGCCAGCCTAATTCTCTCAGAATTTTTGACAGCTACAGTACAATCTCTCAATTCCTTTCAATCTCCAAGAACACACACACTACACCAAGAACACCTACTACTTTCTTTCACCTAATACCCCTCCAAATCACTTCAAACATTCACTAAAATCTCCATATTTGACCTACTTACTGCTATGAGTCCAATGACTCCATTCTTAACATCAAACTCCTCAAATCATCTTGCTACTTCGGATCAAAACCAGAAATTTTTGTGAAGGACAAGAATATCTTCAAGGTAAATTTACTCTATCAACTTTATCTTCTCCAAACTTAATCTCTAGTGAAAACCTATGTGAATAAACATACTAATTATCTCTCTCTCTCTCTCTCACTCATGGCCAAAATCCCTCTCCCTCGGCCAGATGACTTCTTCTTCCATAATCTTGCTCTCGCCATCTCCCTTGGACAAAGTTAGACATCTAGGAGTTGAGATCTACTCTAAACTCCTTCAAGGCATTCATCAATCAAGTAAATACCTTCAATCTTCCATTTTAAACTCTAAAATCATGTCTCTAGGATGATGTTGTTAGAAGGTAGATGGCGATGGGATTTGAGTATGTGATGTTGTGATTGAAGCATGAGTATATGTATGATTGTGAAGGAGATGAGATTTATGCATGGAAGGATTATATTGGTTGGTTGTATGTTGAATTGAGGTTTGATGCATGTCATAGGTAGTATTTGTGTCAAAGCATGCTAGAGATTATGTCACCGTTGGTGAATAGGATTTTTATTCATGATGGATTGTTAAAGCCATGATCATATTTATGCTCGTAGAGGTTAGATCATGTCTTGATAAATTTAGATATATTCTTATATGAAAGATTTGGTCGATTTGATGAATTGAAGGATTGTGCATGTTCTTGATTGGGGTTAGCCATAGGAATTTGAATCATGACCTAGTTGTCCCTAAGCTAATTTTTATTTCATGAATAAAATATTTCATATTGGGATTTTGCTAGTAATTTCCAAAAAACCCTAGGAGGGGTAAATTTCGATTATTATATATAATAAGGATATTTTAGTCAAATAAATAATAGCTTTTGCTAGAAATAAAATATATGTAGATATTATATATAGAATGATAATATCAAATAAAGCCTTTTATGGAAATAATCATAATTAGTAAAATATTTATTACTAAAATTTTAATTATTATCTTTTAATCAAAACCCATTAAAATTTTATTTATTATCTTTCAAGCAAGACTCATTAAATTTATTTTCAATTAATTTTAGTTATCAATTATTTTCTAACAACTAAATTATTAATAAATCATTATTTTACCTAATTCCACCTAGACTCTTCATCAAATAAACTCTAAATCTTTCTTAGCAAGATTTAAACCTTCAACTTATTAGTACGTATTTTTCAAAACACTAATTATTTTAAATATCAAATTAGACTTAGCTTATAAACCCTTTTTATTTATTATTTGGCCTTAAAGCTTGGGACACTAGGATCATGGTAGTAGTGAGTTGAGTTTGTTTTATTTGTGAAAGTCGATTTTGGACTTGATTTTCTTTTGGGATGATCTAGAAAGTGCTGTAAGTAATTTATATGAACTATTTGATAGATTTAGAAGATTGTCAAGGGTAGGGACCAACTTACTAGAGTTCATACCCTAAGCTTAAGGATAAGGTAAGTTCTCTTGCATTCATGAAATTGATTTTATTTTATTATCTTGGTTTGAAAGTAAGGTTAGTGAATATCTCTTGCAAATACGAAATTTTAGCACGGTAGCTAATTTTGAAAACCTCTATATTTGGAACCTTCTTATTTTGGAAACTTTCTACATTTGAAAAACTTCTAATTTTAGAAACTTCTAGATTTATAAATTTTTAAAATGTGTCAGGCATGACTAGGAGCCAAGCATCAAACATTTTGATTTGTTTTGAATATGCAAGAGATAAATTTTTGGGCATGCATCTAATTTTTGAAAATCACAGCATAACTTATTTGAGCATGTGCCTCATTCACTATGAATTTGTGGAATAAATTATTGACTTAAAACCATGCCTTCTAAAATTTTTGTATGAGTTGAAAATGTTGTTTGGAACTGTATAGGGCTAATTTTGTAGGTTCCACTATGGAGCCTTATGAATTATGAAGATTGAATAACGTTGACTACTCAATGGGGGCTAGGCCTTTATACTAGCCTTTGGTTGGTCTGGGGATATCTCTCGGCAGGTGGCCACTTCCGAGAGGATGACACTTTTTGATCAGGGCATCAATATAGAAGGTTGAGCCGTCCTCAGCTAGCGATGGGGTTCTGGTAGAACCGACGGTCAGAAGTGGGACAACCGGTTTGGATTGAGTGAGAGATGGAGGAGTATCTCACTCGGTAGGATGTACACCTACCAGGTGTTGGGGGTCAAGTGCTTCACAGAAGTGAGAGCCACCTCTGTGCCCTTTTACCAGGTGTTGGGGGTCAAGCGCTTCACAGGAGTGAGAGCCACCTCTGTGCCATTTCACCACCTGTCGGTGGTCAAGTGCTTCACCTGGTGTGAGAGCCACCACTGTGCCCTGTCAGATTAACTTGGTTGCTTTAATTGTTGAGCTATTTTCGGGGAACTGTTCTAAAGTGTCATTGGAATTTTATTCGAAGCTCAAAATTTTTTAATTATTCATATCTTTCCAAACAGAATATTTTAAGAGCATTTTGCTCCATGACTTCTCACTACTATCTTCCAAGAAGTGAGAGTTAAATTTGTAAAGAAGGCATGACAAGCTTTTGATATACTGCTAGTGCATGCATCATGAAAAGTGTTTTGTCTTTTTAGCCCAACTCACACACGGGGCTTACTGAGATTTCTGTCTCATCACTCTTTTTACCATAATTTCAGGTCGATCCTGCTGTGGGGATGAGTAGCTAGTGTTATCTGCCTTGGAAGAGAATGTTGTTATTTATTCTTATGTATTGCTTTGGGGAGCTGAGAGTGGATAATTGTTATTTATGGATTTGTGTTTGGGAATTCATGGATTTATTCTTGGATTTATTCTTGGGATATAATAATTTTTTGAGTTAAAGTTTTATTTTAATCCGCTATTTTATTCAGGTGACCTAGTTATAAAGACCCCTTATCCTATGGACGGGGCGACATCCCCGGCCCTGGCGGGCCTAGGTTGCGTGGTGTTACATGTACTGATATGCTGAACTTCAAATTAGAACCCATGGATTCTTGGAACTTAGCCCAAAATCGTGGTGTGAACTTTGAGTCTCGGTTAGACAGGATACTTGAAGGTACTCTATGTAATATTACTATCTCCCGAACATATGTCTGCGCTAATTTTTCCATAAAGTCCCTTACATTTACTAGAATAAAGTGCACTGTCTTTGTCAACCTATCAACCACTACCTAAATGGAATCTTTTTAGGTCTTTGCATAGGCAACCCAATGACGAAGTCCATTGTCACCTCCTCCCATTTCCATTTTAGTATTAGTAATGATTGTAACAATCCAACTGACTTCTTATGTTCAGCCTTGACTTTCTAACAAGTTGAGCATGTAGAAACAAATCGTACCACATCTTTTTTCATTCCGAGTCATTAGAAACATTTCTTCATATTCTGGTACATCTTTACTTCTCCCAGATAAATGGCATACTTACTGCTATATGCCTCTTCCAAGATCTTCTTCCTCAGTTCCTACTCATTAGGCACACACATGTGATACCAAAAGTACATCATTCCTACCCCGTCTTGCCCGAAGTCATGACCCCCTAGCTTAAGCTCTTTATCTCTAAAAAGCTAAAACTATGCATTATCTTGTTGTGCATTGATAATATCCTATCTTAGATCTGGTATAACCTTAGATTGCTGATGAAAATTCTTCTTTCTTGTACCTCCGACTTTATATCTAAAACTTCTTGCACTGCTAGAACTTCTTGTACTCTTAACCTTGGCATTTTGACTTTTCAACTCAAACCATCTGCAACTACATTGGTTTTACCCAAATGATAGTTGATTGGATAGCAGTATTCCTCCAAGAATTTCATCCACCTTCGTTGTCTCAAATTCAGGTCCTTCTAAGTAAAAATATACTTCAGACTTTTGCGATCCATGAACCTTTCATACTCGGCTCCATATAGGTAGTGCTGCCATTTCTTTAATGCAAACACAATGGCAGCCAATTCCAAATCATGCATTGGGTAATTGACCTCATAAGCCTTCAATTTTCATGAGGCATAAGCTCTTATTTTCCTATCCTGCATTAAGATTGCTCCCAATCATTTCTTAGATGCGTATGTGTACAGGACATACAGTTTATCTCCTTCTGGGAAACTCAGTATTGGAGTTGTTATCAGTCTCTACTTAGCTATTGGAAACTTTTCTCGCACTTTTCATTCTAGACAAAAGGAACATCTTTCCTTCATAATCGCGTCATTGGTGAGGCCAACAGAAAAAAACTCATCAATAAATCGACGATAGTACCTGGCTAGTCCCAAAAAGATTCAAATCTTGGTAATATTCTCAGATTGCTTCCAATTTGAAACTGCCTCAACTTGCTGGATCCGCCTTAATGCCATCTTTTGAAACTATGTGGCCAGGAAATAACACATTGTCCAGCTAAAACTCGCACTTGCTAAATTTGGCATAGATTGTGCTCCCTTAGTTTCTCCAATACCATCTTCAATTATTCTACATAGTTTTCCGGGCTTTTGGAGTAAATTAATATGTCATCGATGAACACCATCACGAATTTATCTAAGTGTGGCTGAAAAACTCGATGCATCAAATCCAAGAATATGGCTGGTGCATTAATCATCCCAAAAGGCATTACCATGAACTCGTAATGACTATATCTAGTATTAAAGGCCATCTTAGGAATATTCTCCTCTTTAATCCACATCTAGTAGTAGCCTTACCTCAAATCTAGTCTGGAGTAGCAACTAGATCCTTGTAGCTGGCTAAACAATTCATCAATAAATGGTAGGGAATATTTTATTTTTAATAGTTATGTTGTTCAAATATTGATGCAAAGCCACAGCATTCTAATCTTTTTTCTTCACAAATAGCACAAGAGCTTCCCATGGTGAAGTATTGGGCATTATATATCCTTACTTCACCAGCTCTTCTAATTACTGTTGCAGTTCCTTCAATTTCACAAGAGCCATCTAGTGGAATGACCTTAAATAGTGAGCATACCTTCCACCACGCCACATCTATTCCAACCTCTTCTTGATTTAAGGCCTCATTTACCTTCACTTAAGGCTTCTGTGATCCACTTCCTAAGGCCCTTAGGTTATTTGCTCTATTAACTCTAATAGTCTGTGTTGGGACTCCTTACCCAATTCGTAGCATTTTGGGGCAGGTGTTTCAAAGATGGTTCGGGTCCCCGCAGTTATAGCATTTTCTTATAGCTCCTTTAAACTAGCAATCTTTCTCCATCTGTCCTCTCTTACTATAGTATCGGCATGTTGGCAAGTTTTAAGCAGGGCCAATTGGTGTAGTATGTGCTTGCTTTCCTTTGTTTTGGCATTGCTAATTGGTAGCTCGCTTGTTAGTTAGCTGCCTCGAAAATTAGCTTGGTGGTTGTCTAGGTAGGAAGGTTCCTTACACCATTCTATTCATATCCTCATTCTCAATTCAAGTGGCCGCATCCACTACTGCTGAGTATGTCATTGGTGGGAAAGGTACCAAAACCCTTCTCAGTTCCTACCTCGGGCCCTTAACAAACTGCCTAGTTCTGTTCTGCTCGATGTCCACCAATCATTTGTGGTACTTTGACAAATGATTGAAATGAGTGGTATACTGAGCCACAAACATGCTTCCTTGCTTCAAATTTTGAAACTCATCATTCATTTTCTCCACAATCCACTAGGTAATAAAATCAGCCCTGAAGGCCTCTACAAAATTTTCCCACATCCAATCCAGCTTTGACAACTCCCAATCTTCTTGGATTCGCTGCCACTATGCACAAGCTGGCCCTCGTAGTCTGAAAGCGGCAAATTTAACAATCCTCTTTTTTTGTGTACTGGATAGTAGCAAAAATGTCCTATTTAGTTCCACCTACTACTCTGCCTTCTGGTCTTGCTCCTCCTCACCCAGGAAAGTGGAATGTTGATATTTCAGGAACCTCTCTAGAGCTTCATCCTCCCTTCTTGGATTTATTTGTTCTGTCAAGATCTGCAATAGTTTCGTCATCTTGTTGAAAGCTTACCCCATGGTCATTTCAGTGGGTACCTCAGACTCCATTTCATGGTCGGGATCATTCTCGCCTTCTCGATTAGGTGTAGATAGCTGAGTGCCATTGTACTCAGGAGCCACAGGTTTTGGCTCAGGAACTCTCCTACTAGTTGAAGTAACTCGGTGTTTTGGTGCCATTCTATAACATTGCGCCCCAATAATGAGTTATGCCCCATAGTTCAAGTATGTCAAAAATGCACAACAAATATAAACATAAATGTAATATGAAAGTTTTGTATAAAAGAAAATAACCTATGAAGAATAGAGTACCCTATGATACCATTATTTGCAAAAACTTATAAAAGCAAGAAATAATTCACTAATACAAATATTTATTAAAAGAAATAAACACAAAGGCTACCAAGCACACAAAAACTCCAAAACTCTACTCCCCATCAGAATCTTCCGTGTTAGCTTCATATAGCCAACCCTTAAAGTTCTTAGAGAAATTTATTTCCATACTAGTTACAAACTCAAAGGTCATGGGTTCCTTCCCTGGTTTCTTGGAACTTTCCCTAGTTACAATATGGTTTGGTTGAGGTACAAAAGAAGGTCTAGGTGAAAATTCATAGTCTATCTCTCCCGAGTCATCACTATCTACTATCCAGTTAATGACTGGAATAGGTGGGTTTGGCTCATACTCCATAGCATCACTCTCATCCTCATAATCAGTGATCAAGTCTACTATAGTACTGGTTGTGGTTTAATAATTTGAATCTCATTCTCACTTCACTACTCTCTTCCATGGGTATTTCTAGTTGAGGTGCAGTTTGTGGTGCAGTGATGTCTTCTAGATGGATATGAATTGGTCGGTACCATGGCTGCTCATTCAAGGTCTTCCTTGCAGTTCTATATATCCTAACCATCAAACAACATGAACAGGTCAGGTTAGTCAAAAGATTATACAACTTAAGAAATAATTCTAATTACTACTAATAATAGCCTAAACATAGGCTCTGATACCACTTGTAACAACTCACTACCTACGTGCCCCAAAAGGGGGGGATATCGCCCCGCCCTTAGGACAAGATGTCTTTATAACTAGGTAATATAAAATATAGAAAGAAATAACTTAATAATAAACTTCTTACAATCCCAAAATAATACTTGTACAAGCCTTAAATCAAATAGAAGGTAACTGAAATCTCCAACAAATAAATACATGAAAATAAATCTTCCAAGTTTATGGCAACATAAGTAACTCAACTTTCAAAGTAGGATCGAACTAAAGACATGATATAAAAAAGTGGTGAGAAACATTTCTCAGTAAGTCCCGTGTGTGGTCATGATAGTTCAAGAAAACACTTCATGTGTGCAAATTTTGAGCAAGTCGCAACAAAAAAATGTCTGCAAGTCCATAAATTTATATTTGAACATTGAGTGGTGTTTTATCAACATTTTAAAATAAAAGTGCTCAACTTGTAAAGAAAAAAACAACTCAAATAAAGTTGACTATGAAACCCTATATTATAGTCATGGTCATAAAACCCTGCATCATGACTGTGTACTGTGAAACTTTGCATCACAATACAAATGGGTGATCGACCCACTGGGTGAAATACTCCTCCACCTTTGTATCCAAACTTACCGCTTGACCACTCCGAAAATAATCAGTCCACCTAAACTGTGCTGCTTGCCTGGACCGGCTTGACTAACCAGAACTGGCATCTTGTCTAAGCAGAGTTCACCCCTCAGAGGTGACAACCTACTGAGAGATTTACTCCGACCCTTCAAAGAGTAGTCCTTGTAGTCTACTCAATGTTATATTTATCCCACTTGGGAAATGTAAAATTTTCAAAGTGTTTGCATTGATATAGCAATTATGGTTTTCAAACAATGTTAGATAAAAATTAGTTTAAGAAAAATTTATTGTTTTGCTTGGAAAATTGTTTGTTTGACTAAAATTTAATATATTTTAGTAGAAGGATTAAATTTTCCATAATTGATTCCAAAGTACATATCCCACAGTAATCAATATATTTGACTTGTAGAAGCGCTTTTGTTCAACAAACAGCATTATGCAAGGATTGACTTGTTGGGTATCTCACGCATATCATATATGGCACAGCAAAAAAATAAAACAAGATACCATCCCAGGATCTGCATATGTGTGGAAAACAAAACATGAGGAAAACAAAGGTAACAGATTTTTACCTTTCTTTGATCGTGTGGAAAACAAAATTTTCCTTCTTCAAGTAAAGGCGCGATCCAATAATCCTCTTGATCAAACGCTATAAGAGTTGAACATCCAACTGTTAGAATTCGTGGACTCCTAAACGCGGAAAACATCCACGAATCCCTCCCGAAGACCCAAGTAAACGATTAAGAAGAACTACGGTTTAAGAATTACCTCTGGTTGTTGTAATCGAAATCATTCGATTCTGATTGCGCTGTTGTACGTTCAACCCGAACAATCACCAGACACTGCAGTATGCAAACGTCCTCTATCGGATACACACCGCGAACTCACTCGATACCCGGGGAGTGCTAGCACCTAGGGTTTGAGAGGTTTTTTTTTTTCTCTTCTGGTAGAGAATGGCACGAATGTTCTCAACCGAAAAATTGGACTATTGAAAAGACGGCTAGGGTTTTCTTAAAAACCCCCGAACCTCTTAGAGTCCAACCCTAACAATATCTTATCATATTCTAATTTAAATTCAAATTAAATTAAAACTGATATGATAAGATTATACCATTATCTCGGTAATTTAACTAATTAATTTACCGAGTCAGATTCTTATAATCTGGACATCATCCAGATACATCGAATGTGAACATATTTCCAGATTCATTGTATCTGGTAAATTTTCTAAGTACGATTAACTTAGACATATTTCCATATTTATCGAATCTGGTCACCAGAAAAATAACCTAACAAGTTCACTTATTATGTGACCCTATAGGTTCATTTAACACTGGCAGTGTGCCTAAATCATATTTAAATGGCCCACAAGTTATAAGCGGTTTCTAGCAAAACATTATAACTATCCAGGTTAAATGAAGATCGGTGATCTCTTTGAACCAAACCATAATTTTATATTTAGTCATTTTGTCACACGATATCTAGATTAAGCATAAGGCATGGAGCATGTCATCCTTATTAAGCTTAATCAATTATTTTTTGATTTTATAGTAGACTTTTCAAACAAATGATATCAATATCTTAGATTGATATATTTGAGTACGGCCATGCATTTTTAACGGTCTAACTTATCAAGGGGCCCATGGATATCTCTCCCATAATTGAGAGGGACAAATTCCTTCACAATCAATCATATTCCTCTCCTTGATTTATTCTATATTTAACAGTAGTCTACTTTATTATCTGGTTAAAGACAACTTTAGACAATGTCAAAATATATAATTTATCAAGTAGGAAACTATGATGAATTTAGGTCGAAGGACTTTCAATATTATTAAGGCTAGAAAGTACTTATGACATATTCCATGAAGTACTCTCACAGTGGGTCATGTCCAATACAATGTTCTCTAACATTTATTTATGTCTTGACTCGATATCTCAAATATCCATGGCTAGTAAAACATAGCCATCAAGTCACAAATATACTAATCTTAATTTATTATTATTCCAATAATAATAATCGATCAGGGACAGTTTTAGAATAGTCATTGTATTCATTATAGGGTTTTACTATCAAGTCACGTACTTGATGACCACAAAACAAAACTCACTATGCAATGAAAGGAAAGCCTCATATTATTATATAAAACATAATGACAATAGTATAAGTATAAATTGACTCTAGGGCATATCCCCAACACCAACCACTATAATCACAGTGTGTGATTTTCTCTAACAGTAATCCACATGGAGGATACACTCAAGCACGAAGTTTTTTGTGCTAGTAGAAAAAACTAAGTGGTGGCAAGGGCTTGATCAATATCAACAAGGGAGAGAAAGAGAAGAGAGAGATTTCGTGGTTGTTGTTTTCGTGTGAATGCCCTACATTAGGGTTTCATGCATATATGTGTTATATGTCACGAAAATCCACTGAAAATTTAGAATTCTACAACAATTAGAATTTTCTAATTGTAATTGGAAATATCAAGTTCTCACAATTACAAATTGGACCATAAATTATAACTAATTATAATTTGGCCACAACTGATTCTCTTCCTCTCAATTAACCCCACTACGTTAGCAAATAACATTTTGAGTACATAATCCTCTATTGTGTGTGACCTATTAGGTTTCCCAATCAATTGGCAGAGAATATGAATTAATCCAAACGTCTTTGAGATTAATAATCTATAATTAATTAGAACTAATCATATTATTATAATCAGGATTGGTTTATTAATTCATCAATTAATAAACCCATGTTCTCATATCATGAGCGGTATCTAGCAACATATCATGACCACTCAAGAGTCTAGTAAGTCAAGTGACTTGATATGAACCCTTCAATAACAAACTTTAGTGCAATTAACTCCTTTCACCATATAATATTTCAGTAGATTTGGAGTACAAAATTAGTGCCAATTCCCTCTAGAATTAATTCTGGCCTGAATACAATAGTACTTCTACCAGGACCCCACTACTCTAGATGTGTATCAATTGGAACTGTTTCCGATACACAGTCACCTTGGCCAAGGACTTCTTGAGTAGTAATTCCTACAAGTGGTCGTGAGATATTCGCGCCTACTATTAGGAGTGGTGAATCCTTTATTAACCCTCTCAACTACTTTTGTTTACCTCACAATGTACACAATATCCATCCTATAGGTGGCCCTCGATCGAGCTCCGGAGATTGGAATCAAAGCACTATGTCAGCAAACAAAGTACCTTGAAGATTTCAAGTTTAAGGATACTTGCACATTTGCTATATTGAGATTATATCACTGGCACTAAATAGTTATCCATGTGATTATCTCATAGCTAGGTCATCTAATGAACTTGTTTCATTAACAAGCATCCATGTGTTAACTTTGAGTATCTCAATAGTCACGGATATGAGAACCACCACCTGATCAAATCAGGAAGTCTAACACATGCTAGTCTTAACGCATTAATGATGTCCAATCTCATTAATACTATGACTAGGGACTATTTAAGTACTAACACTATACAGTGTAGTAGGAATATCATATCATGATTTCCTTAACACAGTATTGTAGCAGGGATTTTATCTAACAGTTATATTACACAAAGGTAAACAAAAGCATCTATAAGATAAACAGTGCATTTTTATTAAAATAAAATGTGTCATATACAACGTACAAGTAATTTCCTCTAGGGTATAACACTAACATGACTTTGATCTCTTGACCTCACTGACAAAATAATCTTCAAAGTCTTGTTCAGGGTAACCTAACCCTGTCTGAGGTAAACACAGGATATATGTCACTATTGGTGCACAACTAAGTAATAATATCGCATAGGTACAAAAAACTCCAAACTTTACATACACATAATCAGAAGCAACACTCAAATATGATGCTAATGGTTTAGGTGTTCTAAAATTAATTAATAAAATATTTTATAGGTTAAGATTAATAGAAGAATAATTTGATCTTACAATAATATAAGTAAGTGACATAAGTATTAATTGAGTATGACCAAAAATAACAACATTGTCAAAAGTATTGATAAAAATATTGATAATTTTATAAATAAAAATATTGCTATAAGGATAATAAAAATAATAATATACATAGTAATGATGATATTAATATGCCTATATATATATATATATTTATATTTATATATATATATATAACAATAATGTTTAATGATAATAATAATATTTATTATATTAATTTTAATAATAATATCATTTAATAAAAATAACATGGCTAATGACAATAATAATAGTAATAATAATAATTTTATTATTATTTCTATAAAATAATGATGTTTAGTAATATTAATAATATTGGTGATACTTAAAAATAGCAATAATAATACTTATAATATTAATAATAATATTAATAGTATTGTTAGTAATAAAAAATAGTGATAACAATTTAACTATCAAAAGTAACAATAATATTACCATTAATAATTAAAAGTAGTAATAATTTTGCTATTAATAAATAAAGTATTAATAGTACAAGTAGAGAATAATAATATTTTTCACAAAAAAAATAACATCAATAGAAATATAATTACTTGCATGGAAATTGAGGCAAGGTTATCAATATTATAGTATTAGCAAAAATAATAATAGCAACAATCTCCATTATCCACCGTATCATCTCATGCTAGTGCCATATAAAAGTAATTCACAAATATACTAACAAACATTTCATAACCTCATGTTCAAATCAAAATCCAAATACACTTCATAGAGTAGTCCTAATGCACATCTCAACCTACATATCATAAAATCATCCATATCATAAAAACATGCAGTTATCTTCCCCAACACCACTAGATCATCAACCATCACACCAATACTACTAATAGTCGACATCCTATTAATCTTGAGTTCAAAAAAAAATTGGGGAGTTTAGGAAAAAATACTTGTTTGATGATCGATTTAAGTTGATGATATCATTTTGACAACCGAAGAGCCTTGAATGCCTTGATGAGTCATTTGATAGACCAAGGATTGCAAATGTTTAACATTGGCCACCAATAAACTCGACCAAGAAAGAGAGAGATAAAGAAAAAAGTAAGAAGAAATGAAAGTAAAGAAAGAAGAAGAGAGAAGTTGTTTGAACTTGGTTTACCTTATGGTGTTCTTTTTGATTTGGTAAGAAAAGTGCTTGTTTGATCTGAATAAAGGTAGAACTTTAGTTGTTTTGGTTTATAAAGTATACCAAAGGGAAGAATAGGATGCACTCAAGTTTATTTGAAGGTTTTAGAGTGGTTTGGGATGTTTAGAAATGACTAAATGGTTGAAGGAGAGTAGTGTGTGTTCTTAGTGTTCTTGATGTTCTCGAGAGAGAGCAAGAGAAAATTAGAAAAAGTGGGAGAATGTTCTTGGTGGTGATGGCCGAAATTCCTTGTTGAATATGTGCAGAATTTCTGGTTCAGTTTGATAGAATTGGTTGCTTGATAGGTGAGTGTTTGATGGAGCAAAATGTGGAATTTACTTTTCAAATTCAAAGTATTTTGAATTGAGAGAAACTAGAAGAGGTTTGAGGTGCTTTAATGGATTTTTGTTGGCCATGGTTGGTGAAGAAGAAAAGATGTTCAGCTATGTACCTAGTATGGCCAAAAATAATGATGCAAAAATGAAGAGAAATGCTAGCATATTGAAAATTGGAAAAGCTGGATAAAAATTCTGGTTATCTAGCTAGAAGGAATGATAAGATTTAGGAAGATTGTTAGCTAAAATTCAAAATATTTTAAATTGGTTTTCAGCTACTAAATAGGAGTATGTCAAGGTCTTTTAATGGTGATTTTTCCAGCATTACCTTGAAGAAGAACAAAACCCATGAAAGAACTTATTCATGGTATTGAATACCCAAAGTTTATTAGCTATGGTATTTACTTATTTGCTGGAAATTTTCTGGTTTAGACAAGTGATGAAAGGTCTGAAATCCTCATGCTTACTAACATCTTTTGCACACAAAGAGGGAGTACTTGATTTGCAAAGAAGAAATGATGCTAAAGCTGCTCATTCTCAAAACCAAGCTAGGAAAAAGAACTAAGGTTAATTTTCCAGCTTTTTACCATAACAAGAACAACCAAAAATGTAGTTCTTTAGGTAAATAATTTGGTGATTTAATTTGAAAAACAAAACACACTATTAATCCTTTTATGTTTCGTCCTAAATGATCTCCAAAAGCTGTATTTATTTTTTAAAAATTCCAAGTCCATGATAATCTAGGATATTTTATAAGAAAATTAAAAGAACTCAAGAAACAAGAATATTTTAAATTCAAATGTGCTAGGAGATGGGTTGCTAAAATAATGGAGATTAAAACTCCTCTAGATTTTTTTTAGGACAAGATCACGTGGTTAAAATATTACCATTGTGTCTCTCCAAGATAATATTCCTAGTTTTGTGGAATGCATGAAATAAAATTCAAACATTAGTCAGAATAATTAAAAAAAATACTTAGTTGATGGGATTTGAACTCAAAACCTTACGAATTGACCACGAAGCTCTAACCATTTAACCACATTAATTCTTATTCTTATTTTTTCAACCTAATTCTCTTCCCTTCTACAACCTAAGTCTCTTCTTATCTCATCTCTAAGCAAAATTAATTGCCCCCAACACTCATCTAGCATAAATAAATTATAAAGGCCACATATGGAAATTTAAAAATGCACAAATTCACCCAAAAAGAATATATTCATGCAACATACCATGGAATGCAACGTTTTCCTCTAATTCTAGGGTAGTCTTAGGTGTGTGGTTTTACAATCTTGCCTTATGAGAAAAATGACCAAAGAGTCCTTTACTCAAAAAGTGGAAAAAGCCAAGAAAATACTTGAGTTAGTTCATACTGATATTTGGGATCCTAAGTCTTCACTGGCTAGAGGAGGGTATGAATACTGCATTACATTGTTGTAGAAGGATCATGACATTCAAAATAGGATCATTTAAATGCACTCGTCATGCACCTAACAAAAAGAAATTTTTAAACCCATCTCCCTAAGATATATCATAGTATAGCAGTGGGTAAGGTCTCAAACCCACAAAGAACTCAAAAGAAGTATACTGTTATATTTACTTCTTATCTTAATTTTATGAACAACTCTTGAACAATTAACTTGAATGAATTCTTGTGATGAAATAACAAAAAGTGATGGGAGGAAAACAATTAGGAAACTACCTAAACTAAAACATGCAAAAAATTAGGAAACAAAATTAATATAGGGAAAAAAAAGTAAATTAGGAAACTTTCAAACAAATGAAGCAATTACCAAGTTCTTAGGACTATGTTATGAAATTCGATTAAGTAAAATTTCATTGATATGATCACATTGAGTAGTTGATTTTAGAATTCTTGCAAAACTGCCAAAAATTCCTATCCTTACATATATGGCTTAATCTTCACCAAGCACTCCCAATTAACCCCTAACATTCTTCTTAATCTACTTCAATTCGATTAACCTTTTCTTAAAACATTAATACTTTAATTAATCAATTATCGTAGATTAATCCCAAGATTGGTAAGTATATCAAGGCATCACCAGCATCACGTTAGAATGTAATCTAAAAGCTTGCAAACATAAACAACTTGAATCCTATCATTCCCTAATCATCCTAATCAAGTCCAAAAACTTGCAACATAATCAAGACAAATAGTTGCCACAGAATATTTACCTAAAGATAAACCATGACAAGTAAATCACATAGTTCAACATTCCTAGCTATTCAACCATACAAGTTAAATATGGTGACCAATCATAAGAACTTAACATAAATGATAAGAAAAGAATTCTGAAACGACATAAATACTCAAGAGGTAATCTCTATAAAGTTAAAGGTAGAATCTTTAACATATAAATCCCAAAGTAACAAAATCTAATGACAAGACAACCTAAAAAACATAGATAAAGCTTGAATTATTTGAATTACAAAATAACATAACACCAAACAATCTTGGGAATAAGAAAGAACAAGAGAAAGAATGAAAATTTTAAAGTTGGGAAGCCCATAATCTCAAGTCTTCTTGCCTTCTAGCCTTTCCTTTCTTTGATGCTTTTCCCTCAAAGAATTATGTTTCTTGAAGAAGTATATTTAGAATGTCAAGCATATGTGTTATTGGACCTCTCTTACTTTTATAAAAGTCCCTTTAAACCATCCTTGCATGAAATTAGGAAGTTTACACCATGTTTGAATCAATTTAGGAACTTCTAAAGCTCTTTAGGATGCTTGCATAGCAAGTATGCATGGGCTTGCCTTATGATCATGCAGGTGGCTTTGTTGGCCTCTTGCCTTGCAGATTGCAGGGACACTTTTCTTTGTCATTTTTGGCAAACTTTTGGGAGCACAAGTTTATCCTCTGTTATGCATGGGATCATACACGGCCGTGCACTAGGCCGTGTATGTCTTATGAGGTCTATTTTATTTTGTAGGGCTTAATGCAAGGTCGTGCTTCAAGTTGTGCACCTGAAAAACACTTAAAGAAGTTGTGAAATATGTATTCTAGGACCTCAAATGAACATAATTCATTCATGTCATAAAAATACATCATTTAAGTCCATATTCTACTCATTTTGCTTCAAGAGTCCTTGAAATCTATGAAAACATGTTTTGAGTAGAAAATCATTGTTTATCTCATAAAAGCACGCCTAAAAGTTAAAGAAATGTACTACAAAAGTGTGATTATTTCATACCTAACAAATACCCCAACACTTTACTTTTTTCACATCCTCGGGCAAAACAATCTTTCGAAAAGAATTAAGACATTGAAAGTTCAAAAAGAATATGGTGGAGATACTAACTTTTCTTTTCACAATAAAAAAACATTCTAACATGTATTTGATCAAGAAGATTTGTGAAAACTAACATATTAGGTCAAATATACCTAAGGCCATTGAAGTTAGTTTAAACAAGTTTATCTCTATTCAATTCATTCTACTCCCTTCCTTGCTCCAAACATATAAGTCATGCAAATCATATAAGTAAAGTCTATAGAACCAATTTCAAGTTGTGTACTTTGTATATGTCTAAACTACTACAAATTAGGTACTAAACTAGGACCTCTTATTTTTCAATAAAATAAATTTTTTTGCAAACTTTTTTATTGGGATTAATAGCTTCAAGTGAGTGCATGTCTCTGTATCTCACCGTATTGGCCCCTATTCATTTTTTTTTCTTTTCATCTCTCTCTTTTTTTCCTTCTTCACATGTTGTTTTTCGCCAAAGGACATGCGTTTTGCATTCCTGAACCTTTTTTCTCCTCACTTATGATATTTACTTAAACCCAAATTTAAGACTAGTTTAGACAAATTTCATCCAAAATTAGCTCATCAACCTACTTATATTTTATCATCAACTTATATAAATTTCACAAGGGTAAAAGCTTCATTCATCTACTAAGAAATCAACAAGGTTAAACTAAATTTGCAAAGCAGAGTTATTTTCAACAAAATATGAAAGTTTAACCAAAATCAAAGTGATTAAATAAATATAAAAAATATTTTTCATAGTCAAAAGAAAAGACTTAAACTTCATCAATTTTGTTTTGTACAAACTCAAAATTTGTTATTGGCCTACGATAAATAAAATATTCAAAAATATGGCCTTAAAAGAAAATTGGAATTTTTTATTTTTCTACTCTCACACTTAAACTGGACTTTACCCTCAATGGACTAAAAAGAAATAAAATAATAAACCATAACCAATGAGAAAAAAAGAAAAATAGCTGGGGAAAAGAAAACAAACTTCCCTACATAGAATCCATGCGGACAAGAGAAGAGCTCCAAAGTTGCAAAAGTTTCCCATAGCAAAGCATCAAAGAAACAAAGTTAGATCTTCAGGTACATAGCTAAAAAGAAAATGGAAAAATGTGAAATAAAACAAAAAAAAAATAAACTTACTCTAGAAATCCCTCACCCTGGCAATAAAAAGGAAAAATACATAAAAAGAAGGAAAACTACTAAAAACACTCAATCTTGGGCAGCTGGGAAAGGTAGATCATCATGCATTGATGCATCATCAAAAGGAGCCACCGGTGGGCTGGATTGAGTAGATATCCTTGCACTAAAATGGGAATGTCATGGAATGTAAACAAAATGAATGAAATCAAAAGAAGAGCATAAATTGGCCTCCATCCATTCCATATAGGCATCCACAGTATTAATTCTTTGTCCCATAAAATCCATCCTTTGCGTATAGTGACCTTACATAGGTGAGAAATCATGTAAAGAAGATGGTGGCATAGAAGGGGTATCAATAGGAACCTCGGGCTTAGTAGGAATATCCAGCTCACATTCATGTACTTCCTCCTCATGCCCTACTCCACCTTCAACACCCTCCAAAACATATTGATTCATACCAACTTTTCTAATCATGCCCATCTTTTGGATTGTTTAAAAATTGAGGGGAATCATATTCGCAGTCATCTCTAAACTCATATCATCATGAATCAAGTGAAGATTTTTAGCTAGTCGAGTTGTATAGTGAACTAGAAAGAGCATCCCTGTTAGAAACCACCACGTAGTCAAGATAAAAAGCAAAAGAGACAGTGGCATGGATAGGAGTGCGAGTCATAATAGTCTAACGATAAAATAAATCCTGCCAAGTCACCATTTCATCATTCTCCTTTCTACCCCCAATAGTGTGAGTAATGAGTCTATGGAGGCATGTAATAGTAGGGGAGGTAAATTGGCTATTCTTAGAAATATGTGACCTCCACATAGGGCCAGTGGTATGTGCTTTCCAAAAAGCTACCCCATCTAAGTCATTGGCAAAGCTATCTCTTTGTGGCGCACTATCCTTTCCTACATAGAATCCTAAAGCCACCCTAAATTGATTGAGAGATATGTTAAAGGTTTGTCCACAAAGGTGGAAGCTAATGGTGTTTACATTATCAAAGCCTATGCATTCTCACCTAAAGGAATACGTGTGAAGGAATTCTAGCATTAGATTACCATAACCCGATTCAATAATGTCAAAGAAAAGTCCCTACCCAAGGTATAGAGAAGGCTAGTGATTTCATCAATAAGGCCTAATTCTTGAAGGACAGTATGATCAATGAAGCGATTAGGACAAAAAGTCCTACCACAAAAATTCTCAATTCTAGTAATTCGGGTGGGGTCCATGAAACAAAGTCCAAAGGGTCATGTTCCCTAGCTTGGTCCAAAGGTCTAGAACTAGAGCTACTACTCCTTCTCTCCATATGCTTTCATTTAGGTGCCATAAAGAAGGACAGAAGAATGTTAAGGAAAGGAAGTCACAAGAGAAGAAGGCAAGGATAAGGAATTGAAGGAACCAAAGTTGAACAAAAAAGGTAAAGAGAGTAGATAACAAGGTGTAGAATCAACAAATACATCCCTCAACCTTACATTCAATCATCAACCTAAATTTCTTCATGAAAATAGCCAATTACTCTACAATTTTAACCACATGGTACTCCACTTCATTCATCAACATCAACATAACTCAAAGTAATTCAATTCGTCAATATTAAGACGTAAATTTGTAGCCAACAACAATAAAATTTCAGCAATATCAAGCATACAGCACATCAGCCATAATAACCAACCATACTCAATCATAACAAATCCCAAACTTCTTAATCTAACCAAACAAATTCTTTCAATCAATCACAACTTTCTTCAACATTAAAATGCAGAAATGTATAGAAACTTCAAATACCACAATTGTAGAAATTTTCAGCAATATGATACACCATAATCAACCTTAATAATTTGCCAAGATTATACATCAACCTTACAATAGACAATATATTATTGAACCATCAATTCTTAGCCATTAAAATGAGTAATTGCAGCTATAATTATTCAACAAAATTGTAGAAAAAGTAGGATTTTAGAACCCCCAAGAGCAGCATAATTAATCAACAAAAATCCATCAAGATTATATTATGTTTTATACACTTTCTTGCTTATGTATTGAGGATGGATTGTGTTAATCTTTTCTTACCAAAACGCCTTGGATTTGCAAAGATTTTTATCATGAAATCCTCCTCCAAAAGTTGTAATTTTTGGACTAAAAATTGGAAGAAAGTTGGAATCTTACAATTTTGATATAGAAGTGATGAATTTGAAGGCAAATATGGATGGCAAGATGATGATGTTGGAGAAAACAGAGCAAGGGTCACATGGGTGGAAGGAAAAAGGAAGAATTTTGAGAAGGGAATGTAAACCCCCGTGCAGATCTGAAATTTTAAAGAACACTGCGATGGGTGCATTGGCCCAGGCACAACCATGCCCTTGCCTATGCATATTGTAGAAAAATTTTGTTTTAGCATAGCTCTAGGAATGGGCATGTCTTAGGCTGTGTAGATTTAAATTTTTTTTATTCAAAAAAGAAAGAAAAAAGAATTCTAAGAAGTTTTAGACAAGCTAAAATAAAATATTTTTATGATTTTAAAGTTTTTTAGATAAACTAAAAAGGAAAAACAAGGTCAAATAAGATGAAGGAAAATAAGATTGGGTTGCCACCTAACAAGCACTTTTGTTTTACATCGTTTGCTTGACATAGCTAAATCTTTCTCAATAGATCCTAGATAAGAAATAAAACAAAGTGGGCTTGAAGAACAAATATAGAAGCACACAACTATTTGAGAAATTACACTTTTACCCCTAGATGATGTTTAATCATTAGAAGGATCCCTAGGGTTAAGAAGTTAAGATGAAAGCTTATTAGATAGTTATGTTTTGATTTGACTCACATCCATGGCCAATTATCCTACTTGATTTTCTAGATTTTGAATGCTATATTTGGTCTCTTTTTGAAAAGTTAAGGAACTAGATGTAAGGGACATAACCATATCTTACATGCTATTAGATTGGTCTTGGTATGGTGATGCATTGGAAGGGTTGTTAGAAAAGTTTTGTGGTCTCCCTCCTTAGTTTCTCCATCTAAAATTTGGATGGTCACACCATCTCTCATTGTAAGTGTTTGAATAGGGATTGTACCTTTAGGAGGTTGATTTGGGAACCCTAACCCATTTCCTACTTAAGATAGGACATAAATCACTCATATGATCAAAAGAGTTGCACATATTATATGGCTTAAGATTTGTGAAGCATCTTACCTACCAATATGGCTAACTTATCCATTTTATCTTCCAAAGAACTTGTGGCAACTTTCCCTACTTTCCTAAGTGAGTCATTCCTTGTACTAAAAGATTGTGTATGAGCTGCCATATTCAAAATTAAGTCCCTAGCAGCTTGTGGGATTTGGTCCACAAGGGCACAACCACTCGCTGCATCAATCGTTGATCTATCATGTGGAAGCTATCCCTCATAGAAATATTAAACTAAAAGTTGATCACTGATTTGATGATAGGGACAACTAGCACAAAGCCTTTTGAATCTTTCCCAATAATAAAATAAGGACTCACTATACAATTACCTTATACCACATATCTCTTTCCTAATTGATGTAGCTCTAAATGCAAGAAACTATTTTTTAAGAAAAAGTTTTTGCATACACGACCAATTAGTAATGGATCCCATAGGCAAACCATACAGTCAATCTTTAGTATGTCCATATAAATTAAATAGGAATGCACACAATTTAATAGATTTATCATGGACTCTATCTAGTTTCATAGTAGAGCATACAATATAGAATTCTTTTAAGTGCCTATGTGGATCTTCACCTGGTAATCCATGAAAAGATGGCAAAAGTTGAATAAAACCCAAATGTAATTTAAAAGCATGATTAACTTCCAGGAAAATAATGTATAGGGGATGATTATGTACAGTAAGAGCAACAAGTTCTTTAAAAGACAAGTTGTCATTCGTTGTAGGAAAAGGAGTAGGAAAGAATTCACCAATTGCAACACTTAGATTTAGTTCAAAAACTTAGGAAGTGCCCTTCAATGGAGCAATTCTTTGCAATCTCATTAAAAGCTCTATGATGCGTCCTCCAACCTATAAGATAAAAATAAAAACCAAATCAAAGAATAAGAGTAAAAACAAAACTTTATCACCAAGAGATTTACTTCAACCAAGTATTACAAGAATTATTCAATGATTAGGATGATCAAAATATTTCTTTTGTTCCTTGGCAACGGTGTGAAAATTTTATTGTAGGAGGATCATGACATTCAAAATAGGATCATTGAAATGCAGTCGTAATGCACCCAATAAAAAGAAATTTATAATCCATTCTTCCTAAGATATAAATAACATAGTACAATAGTGAGTAGCATGTCCAACCCACAAGGAACTCAAGAGAAGTAAACTCTTATATTGACTCCATATCTTAACCTTATGAACAACTCTTGAACAATTAACTTGAATAAATTCTTATGATGAAGTAACATAAAGTAATAGGGGGAAAATAATTAGGAAACTACCTAAACTAGAATATGCCAAAAAAAAATAGGAGATAAAATCAAAATAGGAAGCAATAGTAAATTAGGAAACTTCCAAACAAATTAAGCAATTACTAAGTTCTTAGGCCAATGTTATGAAATTTGATTAAGCAACTTTTCATTAATATGATCATATTGTGTAGTTGATTTTTGAATTCTTGCAAAGCTGTCAAAATTTTCTATTCTTGCGTAAATGGCTTAATCTTTATCAAGGGCTCCCGATTAACTCCTAACCTTCTTTTTAACCTACTTCAATTCGATTAACATTTTCTTAAAGACAATAATATTTTAATTATTCAATTGTCATAGATTAATCACAAGATTGATAAGCATATCAAGGCATCGCCAACATCAAGTTAGAATATAATCCAAAAGCTTGCAAACAAAAATAACTTGAATCATGTCATTCCCTATTCATCCTAATCAAGTCCAAAAGTTTACAACTTAATCAAGATAAATAGTTGCCACTAGAACATTAACCTAAAGATAAAACCTGACAAGTAAATCACATAGTTTAATATTTCTAGCTTTTGAATCATGTAAGTTAAATATGGTGACCGTTCATAGGAACAAAACATAATTGATAAGAAAATAATTCTGAAATGACATAAATACTCAAGAGGTAAACTTTATAAAGTTAAAAATAGAATACCTAACATATAAATCTCAAATTAGACAAATCTAATGACAAGACATAGTCTCAAAAACGTAGATAAAACATGAATTATTTGAATTACAAAAGAACTTAAGAACAAACAATCTTGTAAACAAGAAAGAACAAGAGAAAGTGTAAAAGATGTAAACTTGGGAAGCCCATAATGTCAAGTCTTCTTGCCTTCTAGCCTTTCCCCTTCCTTTTTTAGCCTTCTTTGATGTTTTTCCCTCGAAGAATTCTATTTTTGGAAGATCTATCTTCAAGAATGTCAAGCATAAGTGTTCTTGGACATCCACTGCTTTTATAGAAGCTCTCTAAACCATCATTGGATAAAATTGGGAAGTTTACATTACCTTTGAATCAATTTAGAAACTTCTAAAGCTTTTCAGGATGCATGCATAACATGTATGCACGGTTGTGCCTCATGACCTTGCATGAAAAACTTCTTAAATCCTCGTAGATGGCACGACCTTCTTGCACTACAGTGATGCATGGCTGTACCATTGGCTGTGCAGATGGGCGGGATATTTTTTCATTGTCCTTTCTGCAAACCTTTGGGAGTACAAATTTATCCTCTATTATGCATGGGATCATATTCTAAGGTTTGTTCTGTTTTGTAGGGCATCAAGCCATGCCCCTAAAAAATACTTTAAACAGTTGTGAAATATGTACTCCAAGACCTCAAATGCACATATATTAATTAACATCATTAAAATAGATCATATAAGTTCATATTCAACTCATTTTGCATTAAAAGCCCTTAAGATCTATGAAAACACGTTTTTAGTAGAAAATAATTGTTTATCTCATAAAAGCATTCCAAAAAGCTAAAGAAAAGTTCTTCAAAAGTGCGATTGTTTCATGTCTCACACATATTCACAGATGATCATATGCATTTTGGTTACGTTTACTGTAACACCCCACATTTTACTTTCAATTGGCTACTATTTCTCTTAGGATGAGAATTTATGTCAATGCCCAGAACAAAAGATGATCGGTATAATGAGACGAATATTTTGGTATAATAATATTTTGTCGGGACCTAAATGTAATTATTGGATTTTTTCTACCCGCACCCTAAATTTTTAGAAGGCTATTATTATTAACAAAATAAGAATTGTAGGGTACTCTGAAAAGAGAAATTGATCAGTGCGATAAAACGCATGTTTTGGTGGGAATTATGCTAGCCGGGGTATTGGGGGCATTTTTGTCATTTTAGCTACGCCCGCGACTTTGACCACAAATTTGACCAAATAGAGAAGGAATTGAAGAATTTAAGTGTTACCGATGGATTCAATGAAATTTTTGGAGTTGATTGGTGAAATAAAATATTTTTCTGTTACGAACCTGATTTTGGTCATTTCTGAAGAAAATAGGAAAATGAGGTTGAAAATGGAACGTATGGCTTCTTGTGATTGGTGGCCAAGGACAAATGTCAAATAATAAGAGGACGCATGAAAGATTTATGCATGCAAGACTTCTTAAATAAGCTTTGAAAAATAAATGAAGAATGATGTGTAATTTTGCAATTGGAACACACCACTCGTGGGCCCACTTGATTAAGGTTTTAAGAAATATAATTGGCTAATATTTAGTCCAAGAGAAGATGAATAAATGGTTAGAAATTGGCCAAGAATTTCGTTGGCCTTGCAAGAAGAAATAAGGGATTTTTTGTGGAGGAAATAAAAGTGATTGGTGTGTAAATTTTTCATTGGAACACACCTCTACATTAGCCACAATACAATTAATTGATTTAAAATTTTCTTGGCCAAATTTCTGATGAGAATGGTGGTGGGAAGGCTGTTATAACAACCAGAAGTTCAGCGAGCCTTGAAGAAGGAAAAACAAGAGAAAACAAGGAAAGCAAAGCTAGAGAAAAATAGGGAGAAAAAGAAAAAGGACAGAGAAAGAAAGAAGTGTGTGTTTTCTTGGTGTGTTTCTTGGTGTTCTTAGAGCAAAATCACACCAAATAGCCTCATGTATTAAAGTTGTTGTTGGGTGAATGATGATTATGCTGATGTGAATTTTAACATAAAAACATGACTTTCATGTATTGATTTCGGATGAAAACAAGAGTTTGTGAACGTTTATGTATGAACTTTATATATGCTTGTATATGTGCCGGCTTCCTTAGGGCCGTTGAATGATGTTTTGTGTGAGGAGGAACGAAATAATTATAGTAGCTTGAAGGCTTATTTACAGTTGAAGAGGTGATTATCAAAGTAGAGTAAAAATGGAATTTACTTAGCTGGGGGAAAAAATGGTTCAAACTAGCTTTTGATTAGAAGAGATGAATTTGTGTTGAATAAGTACGACATTTGTGAGCTATTGGAAATTTGGAAATTCAGAATTAAAGATGATTTGAAGGAGGATTGAATGAATTAATGGTTCCAAGGTGCTAAAGGCTAAAGGAAAATAAAGGAAAGCAAGAATAATGAAATTGAGGCAAAACTACTGGGGTTGATTTCGCCCAGTAAAATGTCACAAGATGGTGGACATAGAAAAAGGATAATATAGAATTAAATTTAAGAGTCTTATGGTCATTTTGGTATATCATAGAGCTAATTCGGAGTTGTGGATTGGAAGTTATGTGCGAAAACAATCATGTGTCAATTTGTGAAATTCCAGAAAAACGAGTCCGAAAATGGATGAACTTAAGGATGATTAATTGTGTGATTTTGGATTAAAAAAATGGGAAATATGAAGTGAATCCCATGTTTATGAAAGGAGGAAAGATGTGGGAAAAAGAAAACAAAAGAATTGATCAAATGATGAAAAAACGACGTGAACAAAAGTTGAACATTTTGCTTAACCGTCTGCTATTTTTCGGCCAAACATGATTTGACTCGAAAGCGATATTTGGTGTAGGTTTGTTGGTAAATGACCAACGGAACATTGAAAATGGTGGAAACGATGGTTGAACGGACATAAACGGAAGGAGTTTAGTTAGGACACAAGGTGAGTCCCTTTGATTTTTAAAACCTTTTAAAAGCTAGTGTGCTTCACTTTTCCATGAAATGCTATGTTTTATACGTTTTTCGGAATCCTTGAATATGGTTAAGGTTTATCTGAGCAAGAATTATTCTTATGCCAGTTTGGGCTTGAATGAACTTCACATTTAGCTTGGAAACCTTAAGGGATGATTGAAGCATGAATTTGTGAATTTAGTCCCTTTTGGATTAAAAACATGAGATTTTTGAGAAATGGTAAAATTTAAATCGGGTATTCATAATTGACTGGAATGCCCTTATTGGAACATTTTACAAACATATGTTTCGAAACTTTGAATTAAATCCACTTTTCAGATTAGAATTTTGGATTTTTTGAAATGAGTTCCTTTTGAAATCAGGTATTTGGAAAATGATCCACATGTCCTTATTGGAATGCTTATGAAAACTTTTGGAACCAGGTATACAGTAAATGATCAAAATACCCTTATTAGAACTTTTGTGAATACTTTTTAAATCGGGTAAGGGTAAAATGACTCGAATATCCTTCAGAAGTCTTTTGGAATCGGGTATGGGTAAAATGGCCTAAATACCATTGGAAATGACTTTTGTAATCAAGTATGGGGAAAATGACCTAGATACTCTTGGAAATACGTTTTGATGCGTGAACAGAACTCTTTATCCCGATTCAACGATTTTGAAAATAATCTCTTTTGATGAGATTGACTTTTGAAAAATGACATTTTGATCCCTGAAATTGTTTTATTAGTCTCATGTACCATGGACTGAATTGATTGGCTCTATGGAGTCTATGCGAATGATGATCTGACTTGCAAGTCAGTGGGATCAAATTCTAGAAAATGTTGTTTTGCCCCAAAACTGTTTTGATTTGAAAATCTTGCAGGATCAGATAACCCTTTGGTCAGATCAGTCAAACGGGGTTGGTATTTTTAACATTGAGTACTCAGCAAGGACTTTAATCTTTGAACTAGCTCGTGTTAGAGATAGATGACCCCAAGTAACCTAGCTATTTTTGGGGATTATCTTACTCCAAACAGGGTGACAAGATATTGAGATGAGTCATCTTGCCTAGCCGTTTAGCACCTAGCAATTGCCGTGTCTGCATGCGCTTCTTATTTTGAGTTATTTGCAAGATGCCGGGCGGAGACACTCGGTGCATTTGACTCCTTGCCACCTCGATGGTGATTGACGTTAAGATTGGTACCCAAGGCTTATGGTGGCAAGTAAAAGATTGTGTGCTGCGGTACCCTAGGTATGCTGCAGTATACCTAAGCAGAAGTACGCTACGGTGTACTTATTATGGCGACGCACGATTGAGTTCTGGAGGCTGCGGTCTTAGTACAATGATACGTGGCACTGAAAGTAAGGACTACGGGACTTGCATGTGGATACAGGACGACATTCTATTGGAGAAGTGCCTGTGATTTGAAAACTGGGTCAATATTTGAAAATTGAAAAACAATTTTCCAAAAAATGATTGAGTTCTCAATAAACTCTTCGTTAAAGAGTTTTGGAATCGTTTCCTGTGAACAAATGGTATGGTATTCTATAAAAGTTTTATGTACTCTGTCTCTTTGATAAAGCACTAGCACACACAGGACTCACTTAGTGATTTTTCATTCACACGTGTCTTTCATCTTACCTTTTTGTAGGATCCAGAGTTGAGCAGACCTAGGATAAAGGATGATACCACAGTGATAGCAGAATTGATCTGGATGTTTCCCTTTTGGATAATGTACCTTATTATTGATGTTGAATAGAAATTTTCATGTATGAGATTCTTTATTATATATGTGCACGTAACAATCAGTATGGGTTGTTATGTGGATCTGGACCTTACATACTCTATTGGTTTTTCGTTATGAAGACCCCTTGTCTGGGTAACTGGATGGGGCGACACCCGGTGTTGGTATACTTCTGCTATTACCATTAGTAGGGTGTTACATTTACCAGATGAGGCATAAGTCTGACTCTTTTGATAAATTCAAAGAGTTTAAAGCTAAAGTGGAACGTCAAACAAGTAAACTAATCATAAAGTTAAGATCAAAATGTAGTGGAGAGTATCTCATTAGTCAATTCAAGGACTCCTTAGTACATTACAGTATAGTATCTCAGCTAACTATGCTTGGAACTCTCCAGCAGAATGGAGGAGCTGAGAGAAGAAATAAAATATTGATGGAAATGGTCGGCGCATGATGAGTCATACAGCTCTTCCTATTTCTTTTTAGGGATATGCTCTAGAAATAACATCATATATTTAGAAATTATTACCATCGAAATCAGTACCTAGGACACCTTATGAGATGTGGACTAGGCATAAAGCCAGTCTAAATTAGTTCAATATATAGAGTTATCTAATTTATGTACTGACTAAGGGAAGTGATGGACAATTTCACGTGCATTGAAAATAGTATAACAAAATCCACAAATTATCAAGTTTTAAATTAAAATGCTAAGCACCAAAACCACGCATATGGGTAAGTATACCTATCGTATAGTAAGGGGAATAGCAAGTATTGAATCCATGGGAACTTAGTAATCAGACCGACACGAGAAAAATCACAAGGATTTTCAATGAGTAAGAATACGAGAAAGCCCATGTACAAGAAGAAATCCCCCCAAAACATGTCAATTGAAAAGATCATCACTAAGTTCATCATATCCCAACTCGAGCACTAGTATGAGTTTTCAAGAATAAATCTCACTCTCTTTCGAGTTATGAGATTCCTTTCCAAAGGCTCAATTAATTGGTATCTCTACCTAATCAACCCAGCCTAAAGAAGCATGACACTCAACCATCATTGAAAAGGTAACTGAAAGCTCAATAGCCCTATCTCTTGGCACTATTAAAAACCCATTGACTATCAAGTTCTAATCCTTCATCATCTCTCTCGATTAAATCAAAGAAAAATAAATATTTGACCAATTAATTTGGTGTTCAACTCCTAACCCCATCTCTCAAAATCATTAAAAACGAGCCAATCAATTGAATAAATTAACCAAGCCCAAATAATCAATCCAACACAATAATGCTCAAGTAGTCAAATACAAGAATAGGAATCAATAAATCATAATAATAACTCTACAAAAGATCATAAATCAAGGTTCATCCCTCAAATACAATTAAAATCATATAAACATCAATATTGTCAAGTGTAATATAAAGAAGAAAAAAAAAAAGAACTTCACTCATAGACAAGATCTTGAACTCTTTTTTCCTTTGATTTCCTTCCACAACCACTTCTTCATCTCCTTTCTTCTCTACGATCTTCCCTTCCTTGGCGAACCGTTTAAGCTCCCTAAAGGATCTTTTGGTTGCTAGCCAACCAAGGATGTGTTTCTAGGGCTTATAATAGTGTATATATAGTGTACAATGAGAAGAATTCACAAAATAATAGCAAAAAAATATGCACTGTGCGTTTCTGTAGCAAGTGGCCTGGGCTGCCTAGTTTTCCAGAAACCAAACGGCCCAAGCTGGGCTGGCAGGTTTCTACCTGGTGTGTTTAATTGAATTGATCCAGGCGGCCGAAGGAAGCTATGTTTTTCTATAAAAAATAGTACTAGATGGCCTAGGGAAGTCTAACTTCCATAGGCCACTAGGCACTATTATTTTTTCTTAGAAATTTTGCTCGTAGGTGGCCTAGGAAAGTTCCAATTTCCTAGGCCGCCACTTTCTCCGTGTCTTCTTCATTCTTCTTCCATTTATCGTCCATTTCTCTTCCTTTCATGTTTATCATCTTGAATTAGTATTGTCTTTATTTCCTACAAAAAGAAGATGAAAATGATGTAGTGAGTGGTGATTTAAACAAGAATTTATTACAATTAAAGCACAAAAATACTAGAAAATATGTATATGATGAGCCCTCATCAAGAAGTAAGCTAGAGCCAAGATCAGAATTGTACTACTTTGTAGGGTATCCAAAAAGAACAGGGGGTGGATATTTTTATCATCCCCAGGAGCATAAGGTATATGTGAGTACTCATGCCAAATATTTAGAGGATAAACAAAGTATATCTACTAAGGTTTTAGGTAAGGTGGAATTGGAAAAGAAGTTGACAAATACTTCAACTCTTAGTGCCCTAATTGAGGAACGAAAAAGGCACAGCCTGATATTCCTATATAGACCAAGCCACGTTATAGTAGGATGATATCTAAGGTTCCAGAAAAATGGACTAAGAAGCTTTTGAGGTAGTCTCCAACCATTAAGAATAAGATCCCACTAAAAACGATGATGCTATTGCTGATGTTGATGCAAACAAATAGCAAATAGCAATGGATGTTGAGAATGAGTCTATATATCTCAATTAGGTTTGGGACTTTATCATTGCATGTAAAGGGATTAAACCCATAGGGTGTAAGTGAGTATACAAGAGAAAGAGAGGTACAGATGAAAAAGTTGATAACTATAAAGAAAGGTATGTTGCAAAATGTTATACTAAAAAAGAAGGGATCGATTACAAAAAGACATTTTTATCGGTAGCCATGCTTAAATCCATCTACATACTCTTCCTCATTGCATATCATTATGACTACAAGATATGACAAATAGATATCATGATAGCCTTTTTTAATGGCTACCCTTACGAAGACATCTATATGTCCTTACCTAAGGGCTTTATTGTAAAAGGCTAAGAATACATAGTCTGCAAGTTTAAGAAACCTATTTATGGACTTAAGTAAGCATCACGAATATGAAATGTACATTTTGATAAAACTATAGTCTTATGGTTTTATACAAAACGTAGATGAACTATATGCATATAGGAAGGCAAATAGGAGCAACAGGTCCTTTATGGTACTTTATATAGATGACATTCTACTAATTGAGAATGATATAACGACATTTCCATCTATAAAGGTTTGGCTCAATTTAGTTTAAAAGAAATAAGGGAAGCTAGAAACTTCTTGGTATAAAGCTTCCTAGAGATAGAAAGCAAAGAATGTTAAGCTTATCCAAATATGCTTCTATTGACAAAATATTAGCTAAGTTTAGCATTAATTAGTATAAAGGGACAATTATACCTTTTAGGCACATATTATCCTAAGACACAGGAAGAAAATGAAAGGATAACTAGTATTCCCTATACTTCAGTTGTGGAAACTCTCATGTATGTTATGGTTTGTACAAAGCTAGATATCCACTTTGTCATAATCATGGTTAGCAAATATCAATCAAATTCAAAAGAAGCACATTGCTAAGCTATAAAGCATATACTCAAGTACTTAAAGGGAATGAAGGATTATATACTTGTCTACAGAGGTGATGATTTAGTTCCTACTAGTTATACTGAGTCAAACGTCCAAATGGATAAAGATAAAAGAAAATTTACTAGTGGATATGTTTTCACTTTGTCTAGAGGAGCTATTATACAGAGAAGTGTTAAGCAATCTTGTATTGTTGATTCTACTATAGATACTGCGTAACACCCCACATATTCCAGTCGTAATAGGCCTTGTCTTCATGGGATGTTGCCCCATCTGATTTCCCAGACAAGGGGTCTTGATAATGATTAAAAAAGTAATTTGCAATAGAAACATACTACAACTTCAAAATAGAGAATTTATTCATAAGAAAATCCCATCATATATGAATTTCAAATCCTTCTTATAATTTTGTAAACTCACAAAATATAATATAGTATATGAAATATATATTTTTATCTAGCATAATATATATAAATATATATTTTGCATAAAATATTTATTTCATAAATAATGACTCTCTTAAAAATAAAAGAAAACAGCTTAGTTCTAGAAGTAAAAATCTCCTATTTTAGATAACTCAAGGCGGGATGTGACAGGCTGAGTATGTGGCAATTCCAGAGGCTTATAAAAAAGCAGTTTAGTTCTAGAAGTTCTTAACAGAACTTGTAGTCATGGCACAAATGGACAAGCCTATTATTATATATTGTGATAATTCTAAAGTTGTGTCACAATGTAAGGAACTAGGAAACTATAGGAATGAAAAGCATATTGACAGAAAGTATGACCAGAATAGGGAGTTCATCCAGAAACGGGAGAGAATGGTTGATTAAATTTCCTCTACAAACAATTTGACAAATCTCTTTACCAAGCCTTTAATAGAGAAGAAGTTCCAAAGACATTTATATGTCATAGGGGTAGGCACTTATAGATTTTCATAGTCTATTTAGTATATGTGGGAGATTGTTAGTGTGTATGCTCAAAATAGACTATGCATTTTTGTATTTTGAAAAATAATAAAATATTTCACCCATTAATAATTATTTGTTTATATATAATTGCACATAAAGGTCCAAGTATGTTAGTATGTGATTTACGTATTGGGTCATACTTTATAATCAGGTGTAGATCATTGGCTACTAATATACAAGCAAATACGTTCTTGATCGATTGCTAAAGTTAGGCACTTTGTCAAGGTTTAGATCACCATACTATAGTTTCTGAATGGGAAATGATTTTCCTTTAACCAATGAGTAGTCTTCTCACACTAATAGTGTAAGTGTATTTGGATGACATAGAATTGAACCATGCAATAGTAATATTAATAAATGTATTATAACAAATAAAGGTCAGTCTATCGCTACTACTGCATGGATGACTATCTTAAGACTTAAGTATAAGTTGGTGGTTTAGTCACATTGGACTTGTGCACTTTGATGTATGATGGGTGAGGTCCTAACACAAGGCCAATAAGATAGACTTATACAATAGAGTTTCTATGCTTCACTTAGTGAACATATTACGCCTTTGTAATTGTCCAGGATAATCTAAAAAATCTAGGACCCTATAAATGTGGCGTAATATGTATGCTTTTGGATAGCTCCCTGAGATAAGTGGATACATACTAGAAGTCATGAATTATTGGACTAAATATTAAAGAATGGTAGATACCGCTGAGAAAGGTGTTTATACATTCTTCTTATCTCAATGATGTTTGTCAAGTAAAGGGATATTTTCAAAGGGGAAAAATCTCATTTGATGAGAAACGGGACCCAAAAGCATTTTCTCAAAATTAGTTTTGAGACAAACAATTTTGTTGTTCAAAATAATGATTTTGAAAATCTAAAATTAGTGTATCTTTCTAAAATGATGATTTTAGAATTTATTTTGTCTTTCCAAAATAGTGATTTTGGAATGTTTATTTTGTTTAAGCATAGTCAATGGCATGGTGGATGGTTATGGACTAAAACTAATTATACCAGTTTATACATTTTATAGTTTTGGTTTTTACGAAATAGGGCCTGCGTATCCTGCCTTCTCTAGAATTCTTGTGTAATTCTCTTCACATCTAACTCCCCTCGAATGTAACTCGAGGTTTTCTCTCTTTAGGAAATTATGTAATTAGTTTACATATGTTAGATAGGAGTAGAATTATTTTATTCTGGAGATAGCGACCAAAACAAGGCGAGAAGGTAAGACCTTCCACTTAAATCATGCATGAACACATAGGGTTAACTATATTAATTTCTTTTATGGCTCAAAGAAATTAATTTAGGAAAAGTCCATAACCATACCACGTAATCGCTTTATTATCATGATTATCAATTATGTGATTTATTGATTTTTATGCATGTCATTTAACGACATCGCTAAAAGGAACAAATCCTTTAATTAATATTAAACTAAATTCCTTCCGTTAATATAGTAAGAACGAGAGTCCTTTTTCGAGACCAGATTGTTGGGCAAACCCAAGCCTACTTGACATCGGGTATGTTCAAGCTATGGAATTAAATTCCTGATTCATGGGTCGGGTTTAACTAAATTCTTTATCCCAATTGGGCAAACTCAAGCATAAAGAAATTTAGAGGAAAAGTTGGGGTAGCCCAAAAGGCTTTAAGATTAAAAGTTGTTAATCACCCAACGATCCAGTAGTTACATAGGATGTAATTAGTTTTGGATACCTACCAATGAACTTAATGGTTTCTTGTTGGGCAAACCCAAGTTTATTCTTGAGAAATTTGGATACCGGTCCGTTAGAAAAGCTTCCAACGGGCTTTCTCGAATCAGTAGTGGGGGCAATTGGTTTGAGTAAAATAGTGGAGTAAAAATGCGCTTAGTTAAAGTCCTAATTATTTGCATATCATGTGCATATACAAGTAGCTAAATGCTCTCTATCTTTACATATAGGTCACTTGCATCATGTCAACAAACTTAAACTTACGTAGTATCTTGGAAACCAATAAGTTAACCGAATCAAACTATCTCGACTAGTATAGAAATTTGAGAATCATTCTCAAATTGAAAAAGTTGCTCTACATGCTAGATGCTCCTATTCCACCACCACTAGCCCAAGATGCTCATGCTGATGAGCATGCTGTCCACAAGAGGCACGGGGAGGATAGTGATACAGCATCATGTATTATGCTATTATCCATAACTCATGAGGTGCAAAAATAGCACAAGCATATGAATGCTTAATCGATCATTTTACATCTTTGAGAGCTATTTGATGCCCAAGCCAGAACTGAGAGATATGAGATCTCGAAGCAACTGTTTTGTTGCAAAATGGCATAGGGTTCTTCTATGGCCGCTCATGGGCTAAAGATACTAGGCTTAATAGAGAAGCTTGAATCTCTCAGGTTTGCAATGGATCATAAATTAAGTGTTGACTTAATTCTACGGTCTTTGCCTAATAGTTTCTCACAATTCGTGATAACTATCAGATGAACAAGATTGTGTCCACCATTCTTGAGTTGATCAATCTTCTCAAAACTACGGAGTCCTCCATAAAGAAGGATTCCAATGCAGTTTTAATGGTAGAATCATCCTCTTCTAAGAATAAAGTTCAAAAAAAGAAGAAGAATGCTCCTATGAAGCACAAAGGTGGTGTGAACAAGAAAGACGCTGCTACCAAGGGTCCATGCCATTATTGTGGAAAGATGGGCCACTAGAGGTGCAACTACAAAGCCTGCTTGGAGACCATTAAGGACAAGAAGCAAAAGGAGAAGCTTACACGCACTTCTACTTCTACTCTAGGTATGTTTATGATTGAGATAAATACTGCCTTTTGAAATGAGATATGAGTATTAGATACCGGATGTGGATCTCATTTGTACAATAACTTGCAGGGACTAAAGAGCAGTAGAAGGCTAGAGAAAGGCAATGTGGACCTACGTACTGCAAATGGGGCAAAGGTTGCTGCACTTGTTGTGGGGACATACGAGCTAAACCTGCCTTCGGGGATTAATTCTAGAACTACAAAACTATTATTTTGTACCAGTTTTAATGAAAAACATTATCTTAGTTGTGTGTTTAAACTTGTATGGATTTTATTTAATATTTAAAAAAAATGTTGTTCTTTTTCATTGAATGATATTCATTATGGTTCAGCAACTTTGGTTAATGGTTTATATGTTCAAGACTTGGATAATCTAGTTCTCAATATAAACAATAAGTAACCTAAAATGGATTACTCTAACACCTCTTACTTATGGCATTGTCGTTTGGGCCATGTAAACGAAAATCGTGTTTCTAAGTTACACAAGCTTAGTGACTTAGGGTCATTTGATTATGAATCATATGGCACATGTAAAACTTATTTACTAGGAAAAATGACTAAAACTCATTTTCCAGGAAAAGGAGAACGGGCCAAGGAGTTATTAGAACTCATACATTCTGATGTATGTGGCCCAATGTCAATACAAGCAAGAGGAGGTTACAACTATTTCATAACCTTTATCGATGACTTCACACGATACGGGTATTTGTATTTAATTAAATCCAAATCTGAGGCATTTGAAAGGTTTAAAGACTTTAAGAATGAAATAGAGAAACAACTTGGCAAAAGTATAAAGACTCTAAGATTTGATCGAGGAGGAGAATACTTGAGCCAAGAGTTTCTAAGTTATCTTAGAGATAACGGGATATTATCTCAATGGACTCCACCACATACACCTCAGCATAATGGTGTATCTTAGAGAAGGAATCGAACCCTTCTAGACATGGTACGGTCCAGGATGGCTTCTGCAGACCTACTAAAATCATTTTGGGGGTATGCACTAGAGACTTCTATTTATATACTGAATAGAGTTCCGACAAAAACGGTTGATTCTATCCCATTTGAGATGTTCTTTGGTAAGAGACCAAAGTTATCTCACTTACGAGTATGGGGTTGTCCTGCCTTTGTTAAAAGGCTACAGTTAGACAAACTTGATAGTAAGTTTGACAAGTGTTTGTTTGTGGGATATTCGAAAGAATCTTTCAGATATTACTTCAATCTATCCTCTGAAAACAAATTGTTTGTTTCAAAGCATAACGTCTTCTTAGAGAATGAGCACATGTTCAAGGGGGACAGTGAGAGTAAGATTGAACTTAGTGAAGTTCATGAAGGTCAAACAAACGAGGATCAACCGTCTAACCCCACATCTATTGAGAGAATAGATGAACCTTCTAATACACAATGACCTCATAGATCTAGTAGGATACGTGTGGCACCTAAGAGATATGGATTTCTCATTAGTGACCACAGTGACATATTGCTCATAGATGAAGATGAGCCCACTACCTACAAGGATGTTTTGAATAGTTCAGAATCTAGCAAATGGCTTGAGGCCATGAAGTCAGAGATGGATTCCATGTATGACAACCAAGTATGGACATTGGTTGATCCACCTAAAGAAATTAAACCTATTGGGTGTAAGTGGGTTTTCAAGAAGAAAACGGATATGGATGGTAACCTACTTACCTATAAAGTACAACTAGTGGCGAAGGGTTATCGTCAATAACATAATATTGACTATGATGAAACCTTCTCACAGTAACCATATTGAAATACATCAGGATACTCCTAGCCATTGCTGCTCATCATGATTATGAGATTTAGCAAATGGATGTGAAAACAGGTTTCCTAAATGGAAATCTGACTGAGGAAGTGTATATAACACAACCTAAGGGTTTCACATCTAATGATAGAATAAAAGTGTACAAGCTGTAAAGGTCTATTTATGGACTTAAGCAGGCTTCTAGGAGTTGGAACATCCATTTTGATGAAACAATCAAAGAGTTTGGTTTCATTCAAAATATAGATGAGCCTTGTTTATACAAGAAGGTTAGTAGGAGTGCAATCGTTTTCTTACTGCTTTATGTAGATGACATATTGCTAATAGGAAACGATATTCTTATCTTACAAACGGTTAACATTTGGTTGTCCAAACAATTCGCCATGAAAGACCTTGGAGAAGCAACCTGTATTCTTGGAATAAGGAACTATAGAGATAGATCCAAAAGGTTGCTTAGTCTTTCACAGTCTACATACATAGATAAAGTGCTAAAGAGGTTTAGCATAGATCAATCCAAAAAGGGATTCTTACCCATGTTACATGGTGTAAGCCTTTCAAAATCAATGTCTCCTAAAACACAAGTTGAAAGGGATCACATGAGTAAGATTCCATATGCCTCGGCAGTTGGATCTATAACCAATATGAGGCCAAGTTGTACTGGAACTTGCATTGGAATGGGAGAAGAAGGCGCCTGCTATTCAATTAGAATTCCTGCCAATCTTCTACTCCTACGCATTAAGCATCTCCAAGCTTCTTCTCTTCATTTTCTAGAGTATAACTCTACCTTGCTCTTGGCGTTAACTTGGTGAGAGCTCTTTTTTAGATAAATAATAATACTCTTCTAGAGAGGAGGAAGAGAAAGGATGACAACCAGAGAGAAGGGAAGAGATGGCACACTTCACAGAGAGAACTCAGGAAAAAACCACATTATTTTTCCTTCCTTTCTTACCCTATACTAGGTCGGAGGCTCGAGCATTGCTCGGGATAAGCAATTTTTTTAAAAATTCTAATTGATTTTAGTGATTTGCAATAATATGAGAAGTTTTAATTTGTATATAAAAAGTATTATGTTAAATTAATTATTTTATATTTTTATAGATTCTATTATTTTTTTAGTTACACCTAAATTATTATGAGCATTGTTTTAATCTAATAGATTCTATTAATTTTTTTAATTTGTATATAAGAAATATTAGCTTAATTTAATTTTCATAAGTTGTGGTTATAATTTGTTTGAAAATGTTATTGTTGAGTTTTGTGATGTAATATATTTTTATATAAATATTTTCAGATTTTATGCTTTTAAATATGATGAATATATTATATATATATATATATATGTGTGTGTGTGTGTGTGTGTGTGTGTGGTTAATTTTTTGGTTTCCAATTGATAAATATTTTTTCAAACTTTTTTTTATTAAGAATTGGATTCTGCTTAGAATTAAGAAACTCTTAATTATTATTATTTTTTTCAATATTCGTAACAACATATTTTTTTATACTAATTATTTTTATTTAAATTAACTGCTTTGATACTTGGCCTTCTTTGTTCCTTTGGAAACAATGTGAATGGCTTTATTCATTTTCCATAAATAGCTTTGTTCATTTTCTATGAATTCAATAAATTTAGATGATTTCAAACAATGTGAAAATTTGTTCCTTCATAAATTATGCTACAATATATTTTTTACAATACTAAATTTATCTAAATATGTATACTGTATCATATTTATATTCAGTTTGATATGATTATTTTTTTTATAATGTTAATTTTATTAAATTTTATTTTGTGTTTTTTTCCAGAACTTTTATAAACAGTGCTTAAGTTTTTTTTTTTTATGGGATTATTTTTTTAATGTCCATGTATTTGAAATTCCCTTTTTAAAAAAAAATAAATTGCCACAGAATGTTTTATTTATCAAATTTGATAATGTCAAGGTTAAAAAATTAGATGTTCTTTTTTTTTTTTCTGAAGAAAGGCAAATTTCTCAAAGAACACAAACACGTAAAAAATATATCAAATATTTAAATAAAAATAATAAACAAAATTATACATATATCTGTTTTAATTCCTTTTTGCTTTTGGAGATGATCGGTCTATAAGGTAGTTCTATAATCCCGATCGAATTGGTATTTCGATCAATTAAATTATATAAAGCTTTTTAACTCCAAGAAGAAATATAATATAACATTGCAATTTTTCCCCTTGTTATGCACATGAGGTTTCAAGAATCATAAATCCATGCGAATATTGTTTTTCCTAACGTTAATGGCTAAAGAATCCATGTTTAGACAGCGCAACCGTGTAAAGAATACATCACTTTCTTTGTTGATTAACTCAAAGCATATTTGAAATTTCAATTCCCAAAGGTTCCAAATTCAAGGGAGTTTTTGGTGGATCAGAAACTAAAGAATCTACTACTATCAATGCTTCTACAAAGAGAAGACACTGTTAGCTTATCAAATAGGATGAAGCATTTGTCCTTACTTGTTTGGAATCCAATCACAAAAGTTAAATCATTGCAGATACCTTAAGTGGATGCTCATCTCCATCGATAGAATTTTCTAGGACTGGACGAATTTGTTCAAACATGTTTGGTTAGAGGACGAATAGCTGGTTCTTTCCTAGTTTTTCTGGCACCAGCTAGATGGATGTCATCCGATCCCAAGCAACCAATGTTAGCACTAACAGTCAAAATGAAAATATTATGTATTGACAATCTAAACACAAAATTCATCCAATTTCCTAGATTTCCCAATAGATTCACATTTCGGTACTACAGCTTCACCATCATATGTTCAGCATACCAAATATGAGACTTCTTTAAATAGAAAATCATGACAAAAAAGAAGTAATAACAAATTGCATTTGATTGTATTGAAGAAATTGTGTAATGGCTGCTTATCAATATCTTAAAATAGAAAATAAGGTACTAAACAACTGAACTACTGCTATGACAAAGTTTAGAGTTTTAGAGTTAAGTACAATGAATGAAAAAAAAAATCCACAGCAGAACAAAATTTATGAATCTCAAGCAATCAAAAGTTCTTTCATTTAGTTTTTTTGACAGTCTAGACATTGTTGTCAAAGCTTTACCATGGCACTAAAGGTGAAACCAACTTATTTACATTAAATTTCAATTAAATGGAATAAAGAACCACAAACTTCAAGCAGGGTGTCTCCCTTTCTTCCTCCTTAGTCTATGACAAACGAAGGCCTTCTCCAACTATTCCACCCTATGGGAAATGGGGATAATCATGTAATAGACTGTCAACAACTAACACATTATTTTGTGCACAACTTGTACCATTAAATCCTATCCCCTCCAAAGCACAATATACCCCCTCACCAAAAATGGATAAATTGCTTACAGCAATTGTATTTGATCTTCCAGATGCTATACCCAATTATCCACCTCATCTTTTAAAACCATAGGAGATCAAATATTCAATGTTCCCTAAGCCGCTACTCAAGGATATCATTTTCTTTCCTGATAGCATCAAGATCTGCTTGCAGCTTGTCAATGTTTAAGCTCTGGGAAGCCATGTTTGCAAGCTTTGCTTCATAGTCAGCCACCTCCCTCCGAATCCTATCCGTAGCCAGGATTGTTTCAGCTGTCTATTCAAATGTCTCATGGATTCTTGTAAGGATTCTATAAGCTTGTCGATCAACAGGATCTTTTCTTGCTTCCCTACACTTGCAATACATTTTAAGAAGTGATCTCCAAAACCTATTAGTCATAAATATGTCAAGTTGGGATCAAATGGGCAGTTGAACTATTGTACCTGAATACTATTTCATTGACCACTGCATATGTTTGATTAAGGCGTTCTTGGATAGAATTACTTTCCAACTGTAGTTCCCTGGTATCTTTTAAGATACGTTCTATGTCTACATCCTACTTCCTGCTGTTCTTTGTTATCTCTTTGATCCGTTGAACAAAAGATTGCCGTGATGCCACTTTTGTCTTATTCTCAAGTTTGGAAGAAAGTGTTGAGAGTTCCTCCTCCCTGTAAAAAAGGGCAGGAAATTAATTGAAAGGAAAAAAAAAGAAAAAGAATATGAAGCCTACTTGGGAGATTTTAGTTGTCACTCACACAAACGGATTTGCAAATAAAAGAGCCACTGTCTCAGCATCTTTATACGTAAGTCTATGGCATTCCTATGCTCTAAATTCAGTCATGCATCAATTTCACCTTCTAAAGAATATAAAGAAATTAGTGCAAGTATACCATTGCTACCAACCACCAATAATAATAATAATAATAATAATAATAATAATAATAATAATAATAATAATAATAATAATAATAATAATAATAATAATAATAATAATAATAATAATAATAATAATAATAATAATAATAATAATAATAATAATAATAATAATAATAATAATAATAATAATAATAATGAAGAAGAAGAAGAAGAAGAAAATTTAAGAAAGCAGGCAAAGTACCAAAAACCAGAAGACCCAATATATCTAATGCAAATATTGTCAGATATTAAGCAAGTTCCGTTGCTATCTGTTGATCAAAGAGGACCAATAATAAAACAAAGAAAAATCCATCTATCCAGAAAAGTAATTAAGCAGCAGGGAAATACCTTCTCTTGATTTCAGCTGAAACAGACTGTGTCTCATGCTCAATTGCTTTCTTTTTCTGAAGTTTTTCATGGGCATCTGGTTTTTTTATCCAGGAAGCCTCTTCAAGACTTCTCCTTTTCTCTTCCAGAGGCACTTTGATGGTATTCCTGGGGTAAATATTACTTTCTAGGTCAGTAATCATTAGCATCTGTGCAACTGCACTCAAGGAAACCCCCCACATTTCTTTCTGGGTGGATTTATTGTTATATTTTTCATCATTAGCAGACCTACAATAGCATATTCTTTAATTTGATTACCGTCTTCAACTGAATTTTGTGTGGTGGAGGCGGTACTTTCTAACTCTTGAGCTACCACTTCCGTATTCTGTTCGCCATTATCCTTCAATTCACCTAACATTTGAATTTCATTTTGATCACCATATGAAACAATGAACATAATACGCATACTCTCCCAGATCAACAGTAACGAACAGAATTAGCCAAGGCATGCAAGGTACAAAGTAAACAAAATGAAAGACAAAAAAGATATCGGCTTTATCCTTAACCTGTGGATGTATGAAGCCTCTTATTCTTTTTCTTGCAACCCATTTACGTGAATGATTCGGAGGCCTTAAACATGGATTTGCTTCTTCTTCTTACATTGGTAACCTGGAAGAAGAAATCCCAAAACCACGAAATGTACCCAACATCATCAGTAAAAACAAAACCCAGAAAATCAAATTTGAAATCCTAGCAAAAATCACTCCCAGTTTAAGTGTTAAACTCTAGATTTATCAACATTAAATGAAACTCCCAGTTACTTCTCCACAATTGGGATCATTAAATGAAATGTTGTTAAATTCTTCTCTGCATTCAACAAAGCCATGTTCTTTAGATTTTCAGTTGCCCCAATCTCAACAAGTCCCTGCCATTCAGATAGAGCATCCTCCCGCTCGTATGTTGCTGTCAGATCAGAACTCCCTTCAATCCAATATCCAGAAAAAGCCCTCAGAATGATACAGGAGCAAAATACTAAACTATATAGAATGGATACAGAAAGTACTGGCGTATAGGATGCCCAAATTCAAGAAGCCCCTACTAAGATGGACCTTTTGTACCCCAGCTTGACAGAAAGAGACAGTCTAGACAAATGCTTGATAAATGAAAAACCTAGAGAATCAAATAAATCAAAGAATCAAATAAATCATAATCTGTTCCAATCAAATCCAACTCTCAAGTCTTAACACCCACAAATCTATACTGTGTATATCACATTCTAGAAGTATCAGATCCAAATAAGTATAGCATATTATATGGAGATTGTATCTAAAGAGAGGGAGAGATTGCATCTGTATATGAATCCATTAGTCTAGAGGATATCTCTCCTGGCGGCGTACCTGAATTCTGGTCAACGGATGTTTTGCTGACACTTCTTGTAAATGATTGCTCCAACACCTACGATGAACACGACAGCCATTACTCCAACAGCAATTCCCAACTTCTGTCCAAATTTCATGCCACCGGATGATTCGTTAGCTTTGATATCGCCGGAATCCGCTACGTGATTGATATCGCTAGGGACACCCGATGCAGGAGTGAGAGACTTCTCTTTTGGAGTAGTAGCATTAGTCGGAGCAAGTGCCGGGCTACGAATCCCTAGCGATATCATGGGTTCGAATCCCATTTCCTCCAGAACGGAAATGAAACGGCCAGGCGAAATTACATTAAGGGAAAGAACCTCTGGTTCAAAAATCAAGGAGTCTGAGAAAGGGTTTTGCAAAGAAATATGCAGATTTGTGGAGACGAAATCGAAGAGGCAAGAAAGAAGAAGAGGATCTATTGACCGTAGAGGAAGGCTTTTAGATGATATGGTTAGGCTTTCTGAATAATATTCACGTGTCAAGCTTTCCTGTAAACACATGGCAACACCAGAGCTCTCATCTTTGGCTTTTATATATATATATATAGATTTTTCAGCTAGCCTAGGGCTTTTATAAGCCCTAATGAGCTTGGTGCTATGCTCAAAAACCAATCCAAGATTGGCTCAATGCTTTTAATTAATTAATTATCTTTTCTGGGCTTCATTAAAATACCCAAGACTAATTAATTAATTTTAATTGGACTCTTAATATATGTTAATATATATCAGCCCAATTAATTAATTTATTCCATCCCAATTATCTTAATTAATTAATTATTTTTCTGGGCCTTATTCAAACTCAAGACTAATTAATTAATTCTATTTGGACTTCTCAGAATAAATTTTATTTCTCTTCCAAATAATTATCCATTAAGCCCAGATTATATCTAAACAACACCAAGGTAACATCACCTACTCCGTGGACCAGGAGACATATTATTCATAGCTACTAAAATGACCAAAATTCCCTTACTATTAAATAGCTTCATTTTATCATTTTAAATATTTTCATTTACCACAATATGAAAATATTAACCCAAGAATAATATTGCTAAAGCAATGTCTCTGACCTATAGGTGTAATGACGAAAATACCCCTCTGTGTAACACCCATCAATGAGACAAGATAAATGTAGTAACACTAATCTCAAAGACATCTACCATCTTTAGATCTCTAGTCCGATAATCCATGACTTACTTGAATGTACTTGCTTATCATTGGAAGCTACCCAAAAGCACACATTCTAGAGTCAAGTTCCCGGGGCCATGGATTATTAGATTATCCTAGACAATCACAATAGGGTGATTTAACCTCATTAAGTGAAGCATAGAAACTCCGTTGCATGAGTGTGTCTTAACTAACTAGAGTAATACACCCAACATACAAGGATATTGATCTCACAAAATAATTCTCACCCAATATACATCAAAGTATAAAACCTTATCTTCGCCAAACCACCAACTCATACTCAAGAATGAAGGTATCCGTCCACGCTATAGAGGTAATAGTCTAGTCTCTATTATTATAGTACTTTAAGAGAGACCATTACTACAGGTCCAGTCATACAAATTTGAAATACGCTTATGCCAATGATGTGAGTGAACTACTCATAGAATTAAGGTAAACCATCCTTTATTAGAAATCATGACATAATAGTCTTACCTTGATGAAATGCCTAGTTCCATCAAATGATTAAGAACTCAATTTTATTTGCATGACAAGTACCCATGACTATACTTTATTTTGAAGAATGACCCAACAGGTAGACCATTACTTGTCATACTTGGACCTTAAATTTGCAATAATATAAGAAACAAACTAAACTGAATGAATAAACATTTTATTGCAATATGTTTACACAAAATGCATAGTCTTTGAGGGCATACTTTCCAACATTTTGAAGCTGTTTTCCTGAGATTTTAGGTCAAGAAGAAGTAAATCAAGTAGTAGAAGAAGCCCATTCTAGTATTTGTGGAGCCCACTAGTCTAGTCCGAAACTTTATTTTTATATCGAGATATGATTGATAGGGCCTAAATGTACCTATATTTTCCTAGTTATTTGAGGTGATTTTGTGATGTTTTTTATCTAATAGCTAGCTAATTCCTTTACTTTTTTTTTTTTTTTGAAATTGAGATAATTGGTTGTAGAAAGGTTTTTGTTAAATTTTGTGTAGGATAGGTAGACTTTCAAACTCAATTTCGGCGTTCTAGTTGTGAATCGATGTCAGGACATGATGTTTGCAGTGGCCTAGTTCAGTTTTGGATCAGCAAGGTAAAATAGGGGGAAAACAGAGCAATTTTGCACCAGTAGAGAAGAGCCGGTACCAACGCAAAGGGACTAAGCTGGCTCTAGCCCTAGATTGTTCAATATCGGTGTGAACTCCGATTTTTTAGCAGAATTTGGCAACTTATGTTGAGATCTTTTGGGAATTGATTGGGGAATGAATTAGGACTCATGTATTGACCTTTTAGCAGCTAAAACTCCTATAAATACAAGAAAATAATATTGTACAAAGTAGTTTTAAGCTTTTCACTCTATATAATCAAAAAACTCCTAGTGAACTCATGGAAACATCAAGAGGAGGAAGATTAAAGGGATTCTTGGAGAAGAATATGAGGTTGCTCAAGAAGATTTCAAGGGAGAAGATTGAAGCTTTCTTGTCTATGAGTGGTTTCTTTCCTTTTTCTTTGTAACCTATTGATAATTTGGGTTTATATGTTTTAACCTATTGAGTAGTTTCTCTATAATTTTGTGGTGAATTATTTCTTGACTTGTTGAAGTCCAATTCTCAATATTTGATTACTTGATTTTATGAGTTGAATTAATTAACTCAGGAATAATTAATTCACTATCATGTTCTTTCTTAATTGGATTGAAAAAGAATGTTAATGGAAAGATTTTGTAATCAAAGAGAGATTAATATTGCCTAGAATATTGGGGTATAATTTCTTCCATTAAAAAGACTTTAGTGTTGCCTAGACTATAGGGACATGAATTATTTAATTGAATTGTTCTTAATGCTTCTTAGTTTAATTAGAGAGGTAGAACATACCCTTTTAATTAATCTAAGAATAGAATTCCATGACTTGAAAAACGAGTGAAATTTACCTTTGACACTCATATTAGTACTTGGGATTGGAAATCAATTAGTTGAAAGATATTTTCTTCACTTGTTATAGAATTGAGGTATTTCTTTATTACATGTCTTTTCTCCTTATTGTCACTCCTTGATTATCCTTACAACTTTTCTTGTGAGACTTGATTTTCTCTAGTATAGGTAGTTTATTAACTTTTATTTTTTTATTTTGTTGGCTAGACAATAAAGACTAGGGTAAAATAAGATGGGAGCCTAAGTTCCTGTGGATTCAATCTTACTATTCCCTATACTATATGATGTGTATACTTGTCCATATATGTGGTTTTAGTGATAGCATTTTAATTAAAAATTGATTGATTGTGGCCCTTTGTTGATAATATTTCCAACACTAAAAAACACACATCAAGTTTTTGACACCATTACCAAGGATAGACACTATCGAAAACACTTAAATTCTTGTAGATTTAGCTTTTGTTGTATATGTAAATATCACTAATTTTTATTTTTAGGTACTTTGTGAATATTTAGGTCTTTGTATTACTATATGCTTTTTAGTTCATTTAAATTTTTACTATTTTTATTTTATTCTCGATTTAATTTTTGTTTTTCTTTAAGTGCGAGGTTGACATTATTATGGACAATTATTCTTGGAGAAGTACATGGCATTGGGGACAAAGTCAAAGTAGCTACAATAATGATAGATTGGCAAGAATACAACTCACATTGATGTTTTTAGTGAGGCATCACTTGAAGCTTTAGTGAACTCTTTTGTTGCCAGCACAAATTCATCTGTTAAGTGGCACAAAGAAGTTTCCTAATGATAGAATCACCAAAAGGCTTAACTTGCAAAGCTAGTTGAGGAGATTCAAGAGGGAATTTCTGCCAATGCATTAGATATTGTAGTAGAGACCCCTGTAGCACCTGTACAGAAATAGTGTTGGTTTCCTTATATTTGTGTTAACTAAGTGTTGGTTTGAGCTTTGGTATACCAAACTAAGTGTGAAAACGATGTTTAATGTAGATTGTTTACGTTAAGCATTTGGTGACTGATGCGTGTTTTTTAGTGTAGAAAATATTATCAACAAATTACACAGTCAATCAAGCTTTAATTAAAATGCTAACTACTAAAACCATACAAACAGGCGAGTATACCCATCGTATAGTATAGGAACTAGCAATTATCGAATCCATGAGAACTTAGGCACTCACTTTACTTTACCCAAATCTTTTTTGTTTAGCCATAACATAAGAAGAAAATAAAAATAAAAATAAATAAAGATAAAAATAGATATAACTCAAGGATGCAATTTTATGTAACTAGATAATTATCTTGAAAACATAATATTGAATCAATTAGAATTCATCACAATGATTTGTCATCTTGGCATCATGAAGGAACTTAAATAAAATTCAATTGTTTCCCAAGTCATGAACTTACTTATGTAGATTCCACTTCTTTCCCAATCCATGGAATCACTATCCTTTAATTAATTTAGCAGATTTCCCAATCAAACCAAAGCGACCAAAAGATGCATTACACTTATACCTCATAAATGTAAATTAGCTAATGACCCTTTGCTCGAGGTTTGATCACTTTAGTCCTGTAATCTTAACTTCATTTTCCAAGTCCATTAAGATTTAACAAATATGAAATCAATGCAATGAACTCCTAACATTGTTTCCCAAGTCAATTTAAAGAACCTACATCAATAATCAATGATAACAAGTAATCAAACATCAAAGATAACAATAGATCGATCAACAATTCCAATTAACTCAAAATTATAATATCCGGAATAATATCCAATTACGATCAAAACACTAAGAACATCATTGTTCTAGAAAAGTTAACAAAGGATAAAAGCTAAAACTCATAGACATGCCCTTCTTCTTCTCTTGAAAACCTCCCTTGAACAATGCTCTTTTGAGTGGTGATTCAGTAGTTAGCTTAGATCCTTCAAATCACACATTTCTCTTGTATTTTTCTTATATTTATAAGCCTTTTGATACCAAAATTTGTTGCTTGAGAAGTCTAGTCCGACTAGAATTTAGAAAATACCGAAATCTTTTGAAAATAACAAATTTGCACATAATCACCTTTGGGTAGAGTGGACCTGGTACTTAGTCCAATCTATTTTTGGACTCAATTTCCTCTTTTCTAGAGCAGACCTAGTAACTGGTACAGTATCTGGACTTGGCATCGAATTCAATCTGGAATCATTCACTTTTTGCTCGAAATCTACTCAAATCTATATAAATTCGTCAAAAACACTTTTACAAGTAAAATGTCAAATAGTAAAGAATATGCCTAGTTATTACAACAAAAGTATCTTAAAATAACCTTAAATAACTAGTAAAATAATGATGTTAGTCCCTATCACATACCCCTACACTTGAACTTTTGCTTGTCCTCAAGCATAGAAGGTTTAAAATACTAAGCATTTAGAGCAAGACAAAATATTTTATCAAATTTTATCCTTAGCAAATTCATCCATACTGAAGACATAACCTTCTTCCAACCTTATGTAGGATTTCTAAATTAATTAAACATATTAAACGCAGCGGAAAATAGCAAGAAATCCAAGCCATGGATCACGGGTTTGCTGTAGAAACGGGAAAAAGAGAAGATCACGCTTATTACCTCTTGAAGCCGGAATTTAAATTTTTCTTGTTCTAAGAACGCAGGCGCAATCCAGATCACAAAATCGGTTCACAACAGCTCAACTGAAGTCCAAGAAAGAACTCCCTCTAATGATAATCCACATAAGGTCGAACGCTCACAATCTCACAATTCTATGCTAGTAGAATTTAGGAGGCTAGGGTTTGATTAATAAGAGAGAGACGGCTAGGGTTTGATCAAGAGAGAGGCAGAGAAACGGTTTCTCTGTTATTGCGTGAATAGTCTGTGTCTCTTTCCCTAAGGAAACCGTTTCCTTATATTTATAGATTTATAATTACCATAAATTGTAACTTAGTCCTTCAACGTTCAATTGTCAATAAATTGGTCCTTGAAGTTTACTTAATTACAATTAGGTCCCATGAATTATAACAAACTTATAATTCACCTATAAATATATTCCCTTCTCTTAATTAACCCCACAATATTATCAAATAATATATTTGAGCATTCAAACCTTTATTGTGTGTGACCCATTAGGTTTTCTGGTCTTATTGGTAGCATAATATGAATTAATTCTAACAATATGCTAAATATGGATTTATTAATTAGAGAATTAATAAATTTAATCCTTTATTTTATTAAGGATTATTAATTCTTACAATATTAGAATTAATAATCCTTAATAAAATAAAGGATTAAATTTATTAATTCTCTAATTAATAAATCCATATTTAGCATATCAAGAGCGACATCTAGCAATGACTCTTGACCACCCAAAATTCCAGAAAGTCAAGTGGCTTGACATGAACCTTTCAATAGCAAATTATCAGTGCAATAAACTCCTTTCACCATACAATATCTCATTCGGTCTAGAGCATGGAATTAGTGCCAACTCCCTCCAGAATATTATTAATTTTGGCCCGAATATTTTAGTACTTGTTCAAGAAATCCATTACTCGATATGTGTATCAATTGGAACCATTTCCATCACATAGTCGCCTTGGCCAAGGACTTCATGAGTAAGGATTTATACAAGTGGCCTTGAGATATACTATCCTACTATTAGGAGTGGTGAATCCTTTATTGACTTTCTCAACTACTTTCGTTTACTTTACGTTGTACCCAATATCCATCCCATAGGCAATCCTAGATAAGACTCCAAAGATTAGAATCAAAGTACAACGCTCGTTAAACAAAGTACCTTGGAGATCTCAAGTCTAAGGATACTTGCGCACTTGCTATAATGAGATTCTATCACTGGCACTAAATAGTTATCCAAGTGATTATCTCATAGCTAGGTCATCCAATGAACTTGTTCCCAAACAAGCATCCACACGTTAATCCTGAGTATCCCAATACTCACGGATATGAGAACCACCACTTGATCTAATCAAGAGATATAACATATGCCAGTCTTGGCGTATTAATAATGTCCCATCTTATTAATACTATGACTAGGGATTATTTAAGTATAAACACTGTATAGTGTAGTAGAAATCTCACATCATGATTTCCTTAACACTGTGTTGTACTAGGGATTTTATCTAACGGTTTGTACACATGTTTAGATATAACAATCAAACTGAAAGATAAAGAATGCCTCTTATTAATTTAATATGCAATATACATGACACAAGTGATTGCCTCTAGAGCACAACACTAACACTTTAAACATAAATTCGCCATTCATTTAACCCTTTCAAAACCTTTGCAAACTCATGTATTAAATTAAGCAATCCCAAGGTCATCAAAGTTAAGTTAAACAAGTTTATATCTAGTACAAGAAAATCATCCTACTGCTCAAGAAAAAATATAGATAACATAAATTATACAAGTCAAGCCATCTAACCTATTCTAGCATTATAAACTCAAATTTACACAACTCAAGTTTGTGAAACAAGGAAACCACTCAGCTTTCTTTTTTTCTTTTTTTTTTCTATGACTTTGGGAATTACTAGTCTCAAATGCATGGATTTCTATTCACACACCATATTGGCCCCCCTTATAGTCATCATTCATCATTTTTTTCTCAGCAAAATTTTTTTTCTTGCCTTTGTTCCTTACCGTCTTGCCTTCGGGCCAGCCTTAAGAGAGTGTGATGCTTTTTTGTTTCTTCTCTTCCACTCAACGTATTGGCCTTCTTTTCAGCAAAAGGTCTCTTCTTTTCTTTTCAACAAATGAAAGCAATTTTTTTTTCCATCTCACATTCTTTTTTCCTTTTCACTCAAAAAAATATTTTTCCTCACATTCCTTATTCATAACTCAAAGTCAAGAAAATTCTAAATCCATAATATAAGAATTAATCAACAACTCTTCCTATATTTCCTCATATCTTTCACATTCAAACTCAAAGAACAAAACAAAACTCAAATACCAAATATAACCAAGGTTAACTTAAATCCTCAAGACTTAGCAAAATTCAACTTAATACACAAGTTCAATTTTTAAATAAAAATCCAACCATAATGAATGACAAATTCATGTCCAAAATTAGTAAGAAAATCATCACTCTATTATAGATAAATAAGCTCAATTTAGCTCCAAAATCTCCACAATTTCAAATTTTCAAAATTTTCAACAAAATTGTTTAATACCAAGAAAACACCAAGATCATACCAAGAAAACATGAAGATCATTGATAAAAATTTGGACAAAGAACATTACTAAACCACTCCCTCGGACTTAAACTGGACAATGTCCTCATTAGCAAAAAATTAACACATTAAAGCATCTCCAAAGGGACCAAAAATGATAAAGGGGTAGAAAATTCAAGCAATACTCTCCAAGTGCAATAATGCTCCAAAATTATGAACTTGGAAAAGAAAGAAGTGCTTGTCTAAGATGACTTTATTCCGACCTTTAAAACAAAATAGAAATAATAATACAAAGAAAATAATAACAAAATAAAGGCACACCTAAATAGAAGAAAACAAACTAAAGAAAAATACAAATAAAAAGCCTAACAAAGCAAATAAAGACATGACTCACTCCTCCAAACTTAAAATGGAAAATATTTTCCTTATTTGGGGAGGGAAAAGACTCTTAACCAACTAAAGAAAACCTAACCTAAAACAAAGATACAAACTCTTTCCACTCATCATGCTTTGTTATCAAACCTTTGTAAAAGAAATTAGAGCTCATTGAAAAAAATAGGCATGAGGAAAGTAGAAATAAGAGGGATTTTGAAAAATAGAGGGTTCATGGAGAATATTAGTTGCAATGAATATACATGCAGGACCCCCCTTCCATAATACTCTTTTAGACATGCAAATTATGTTTTCAACACAAAAATGTAAATTATGACCAAAAAGTGTGTAAACATGAGAATCACCACTTAACCCTTCAAAAGATTTGCCACAATTGAAATTCCCCTTAAAACTTAGTATTTGAGTTTTCAAAGATGGGTTCAAAAAAATTTTAATGCTTCTACAAATAATAAGTTACCTCCCTGAAATTGGATTGAAGGGTAGATTTTCTCAACATCCTCTAAGGGTTTCATTTGATGTATCAGTAAAAGATTCAACTCCCTGAGACATGTTAAATTCCATACATTGCCATTTAGATCACTTTTCTCCAAGAATGGAGAGGAACCTAAGAAATCATGTGACAAAGTGAGATTAGAATTATTAGTATAAAGAAAGAGAATCGAATACCTCCTTTTTCACATTAGGCAATTGTTCCTCATATTCTCTCTCATTTCTTTTGGGATTCTCTTGTGCAAGTGTATGGGCCTTTATGGCATCCTTAACCAACTTGGTTAGTTGTGTTTTTGTAGAGCTCATTTGTTAGAATGCTTCTTCATGCCATCTAATAGACGTGTTTATGTTGGCAACAAAGGATTTGATTGAGGCTTCAAGTGACTGTTGGGAATCTCAGGCTCGTATCCGATACGGCGCAGCGAAAAATAAAACGAGATACCCTCCTAGGACCCGTCTATGTGTGGAAAACAAGTCATAAAGAGAGTAAAAGTAACAGCTTTTACCTTTGGGTGATCGTGCGAAGAACAAAATTTTCTTCTTCAAGTTGAGGCGCGATCCAGCAATCCTCGCGATCAACCTTCACGCAAGTTAAACGTCTACCCACTATAATCATAGTGTGTGATTACCTCTAATAGTAATCCACATAGAAAAATACTCAAGCATGTAGCTTTCTGTGCTAGCAGAAATTCTAAGTGGCGGCTAGGGTTCCTCTTTAAGATCAAATTGAGAGAGAAGAAGAGAAAAAAAATTCGTGGCTGTTGGTTCTTTTTGTGTGTTGTTTAGCTATTGGCTAGGGTTTTTCGTGTGTTATTAGCTACTATATACCACACGAAATTCCCTTCCCAAAACAGAGAATTCTAATCCTATTAGAATTCCCTAATTGTAATTGGAAACATCAAGTTCTCACAATTACAACTTGTACAAAAAATAACTAAATATAATTGTCCACAACAACTTTTCTTTCTTTCAATCAACCCCATAATGTTATCAAATAACATCTTGAGTATATAATCCTCTATTGTGTGTGACCTATTAGGTTTCCCAGTCAATTGGTAGAGAACATGAATTAATCCAAACGTCTTTGAGATTAATAATCCATAATTAATTAAAATTAATCCTATTAATTCTAATCAGGTTTGGTTTAATAATTCATCAATTAATAAACCCATATTCCCAGATCATGAGCGGTATCTAGCAACACAATATGAGCACCCAAGAGTCCAGGAAATCAAGTGGCTTGACATGAACCTTTCAATAACAAACTTCAGTGTAATTAACTCCTTTCATCATACAATATCTCATTCAGTTTGGAGTACAGAATTAGTGCCAACTCCCTCCAGAAATAATTCTGGCCCGAATACAATAGTACTTGTACCAGAAAAACACTATTCTAGATGTGTATCAATTGGAACTGTTTCCAATACACAATCACCTTGGCCAAGGACTTTCCGAGTAGTAATTCCTACAAGTGGCCGTAAAATATTCGCCCCTACTATTAGGAGTGGTAAATCATTTATTGACCATCTCAACTACTTTTGTTTACCTCACAATGTACCCAATATCTATCCCATAGGCAGCCCTCGATCGAGCTCGAAGATTGGAATCAAAGTACAATGCTCAGCAAACAAAGTACCTTGGAGATTTCAAGTCTAAGGATACTTGCACGTTTGCTATATTGAGATTATATCACGGCACTAAATAGTTATCCATATAATTATCTCAAAGCTGGACACAAGCATCCATGTGTTAACTTTGAGTATCTCAATACTCACGGTTATGAGAACCACCGCCTGATCATATCAGAAAGTCTAACACATGCTAGTCTTAATGCATTAATGATGTCCTTTCTCATTAATACTATGACTAGGGATAATTTAAGTACTAACACCATCCAGTGTAGTAGGAATCTCATATCATGATCTCAATTATGATTCCCTTAACACAGTGTTGTACTAGGGACTTTATTGAACAGTTATATTACTTAAAGTAAACAAAAAGAAACTGTAAGATAAATAATGCCTTTTATTAAAATGAAATGTGTCATATACAATGTACAAGTGATTGCCTCTAGGGCACAACACTAACAGTGACGTCTCACTAAAAGTGTTAATCCGTGGTTGCAACCTTGCCAACATATCATCATTATAGCTCCTTTGACATTATGCCCATGAATAATTGTCCATGATGATGTTAATCTCGCACTCAAATTAGAAAATAAAGATCAAATTGAAAATAAAAATAAGAACAAACAAAAATCGTAGAAAAATAAAGAAAAAAAGTACACAAATTAGAAATATTCACAAACTACCTAAACACAAAAGTTAGTGATATACACAAATACAACAAAGGCTATATCAATAAGATTCGAGTGTTTTCGATAGTGCCCATCCTCAATAATGGTGTCAAAAACTTGATGTGTGTTTTATAGTGTAGAAAATATTACCAACAAATTACACAATCAATCAATCTTTAATTAAAATGCCAACCACTAAAACCATACAAATAGGCGAGTATACCCATCGTATAATATAGGGACAAGCAAGTATCGAATTTACGAGAACTTAGGCTCCCACCTTACTTAACCCAAATCTTTATTGTTTAGCCAATAAAATAAGAAAAAAACTAAAAATAAAAATAAATAAATAGATATAACTCAAGAATGCAATTTCATGTAACTAGACAATTATCTTGAAAACATAATATTGAATCAATTAGCATTCATCACAATCAATTGTTATCATAGCATCATGAAGGAACTTAAGAAAAATTCAATCATTTCCCAAGTCATTAACTTACTTATGTAGATTCCACATCATTCCCAATCCATGGAATCACTATCCTTTAATTAATTTAGTAGATGTCCTAATCAAACCAAAGGAACCAAAAGATACATTAAACTTGTACCTCATAAACATGAAATTAGCTAATGATCCTTTGCTCGAGGTAAAATAAACTAATCTTTGATCACTTTAGTCCTTTAATCTTAACTTTGTTTCCTAAGTCCACTAAGATTTGATAAATATGAAAACAATGCAATGAGCTCCTAACATCGTTTCCCAAGTCAATTAGAAGAACCTATATCAATAACCAATGATAACAAGTAATCAAACACCAAAGATAACGATAGATTGATAAACCATTCCAATTAACACAAAATTATAATCTCTAAAATAATATTAAATTAAGATCAAAATATTAAGAACCTCATTGTTCTATAAAATTTAACAAAGGATAAAATATAAAATTCATAGGCAGGTCCTTCTTCTTCTCTTGAAAATCTCCTGAACAACACTCATTTGAGTGGTGATTGAGTAGCTAGCTTGGATCCTTCAAATCACACATTTCTCTGGTATTTTTCTTGTATTTACAAGCCTCTTTAATACCAAAATTCATTGCTTGAGAAGTCTAGTCCGAGTAAAATTTAGAAAATATCAAAATCCATTGGAAAATAACAAATTTGCGCACAACCTCTTCTGGGCAGACTAGACCTAGCGCTGGGTCCAGTTGGGCCACCTGGCATTGGATTTTTGGATCTAATTTCCTATTTTCCAGAGCAAACCTAGTGCCAAGTGCATTATCTAGACCTGACGCCAGGTCCAATCTGGAATTGTTCACATTGAAGATTTAAAGGGGAAGCAAAAAACACAGCGGAAGAAAACTGAACACGAAAAACACGCAGCAGAACTCCAGACTAGAGCTGGAGCGAGTTCCGGCAGCCTCAGCCGGGGCCGGTCACGGCCTGTCCGAGCTCCGAGAGAAAAAAAAAATTACCTCTTCTTCTTGTTCTTAAAGTTGGTTGGACCGGAATGTGTGGAACCGGGATAGGTGCGCTGGTGGAAACTTCTTGTGCGATTCCTACAACCCTCCTCCTCCGTCTGTGCATGTATATGAATGCCAACCATTCAATCTTCTAGTATATGGCTAGCTTAATCCACTTTTGGTGAAAAACTCATATGGCTAAGGAATTTTTTAGAGAGAAGAGAAGGCTATCACGTTTTTCCTTTTCTCAGAGAAGAAGCAAAAACAAAAAAACAAAAAAACAAAAAAACAAAACAAAACAAACAATGTTGAAAACGATCTCTAATTAGAACCAAATAAATAGCCCAATAAATAATTAATTTTTCCAACGTAAATAAACTAGTCCAATTAACAAGCCTATATTAGTTTGGTCCCAGGACAATCTTTAATTATTCAAACTAGGCCAAAGCCCTGACTAATTAATTAACCCACCAAACTAATTTAATTAATTCTATCTCTGTGGACCTTTATTTTATTATAGCACAATAATTAAATTAGGCTACTTAAATAAAATAAATTCCATTTAGTTTAAGATCAATTCCTTAGCCTGTATATAATTAGGATTTATAATCTATACTGGGGACCAAGAGACACACCGCCTTGGCTACTAATATGACCAAAATACCCTTGTAATATAAATGGTTGTATTTTGCATTTTAAATATTTCTTAATATCACCATAAGAAAATATTGACCCCAAGGACAATTCTACATTTAGCAAAGTTTCCGACCTACAGGTGAAATGACTAAAATACCCTTATATACATCATCGTGCATTAGAGAGGAAGAAATGTACTAACACCTCTCTAAATGACATTTACCATCCTTAAGCTTCTACTCCAATGATCCACAATTTCCTGGATTATTTTTTCTTTCCAAGGGAGATACCTTAAAGCAAACATCCAAGTCATATTTCCCAGGGCCCTGGATATTTAGATCATTCAGACAACCACAAGGAGCGATATAGTAAAGAAACTATCTTGTACAAGTCTGTCTTCACTAACTAGTCATATATACCCAACATGCAAGTATATTGGTCCTACAATGGAACCTCAACTAAAAGCAAATCAAAGTACATGCTTTCAGTTTCGTCAGACCACCAACTCATATTCAAGTCGTAGAGTACTAGTCCACGTTGTAGCAGTAGTAGTCTAGGTTTCTACCATATAGTATTTTAAGAAACCACTACTACAGGTCATGTTCTACGTATTCGAAATACACTTATGTCATGAAGTGAGTGGACTACTCACTGGCTAAAGGTAAGTCATTCCCCATTTGGAATTCATAATACAATAACCTAGACATAATGAGATTCCCATTCTCATCAATCTATTAAGAATAAATGTTTATGTGTTAAGTAACCCATAATTTATACCTTACTGTGAAAGACCACCATTCACATGGACCACTTACTTAAATTCATAAACAATTTCTGAGAGTAAATTCACAGTAAGGTATAAATCATGGGTCTATTGTTTATATTTTATTTATATAAATTCACAAAAAAATTTATGAGAGCAAATTCTTTTATTAAAATATTCGATGTTTACATAAACAACCTAGTCTAAGAAGGCATATTTCCCAACAATCTCCTACTTGCACTCTAACACTAAGTAAGTCCATAGGTGCCTACCCTTATGGAGTCTAAGTGTCTCTTGAAGACTCTCTTAGCCAAAGGCTTGGTGAATAGATCTGCTAGATTGTTCTATGAGGCAATCTGTTCCACCACGACTTCCCGTCTCTGGATGAAATCCCGGATCAAGTTGTATTTCCTCTCAATGTGTTTCCCATTTTTGTGGTTCTTTGGTTCTTTGGAATGTGATACTACTCCAGTGTAATCACAATACATCACAATCGGCATGTCCATGTGTGGCACGACTCCAAGTTCTGAAAGGAACTTCCTGAGCCAGACTGCTTCCTTGGATGCCTCCGAAGCTACCACATACTCAGTTTCCATGGTTAAGTCAAGAATGCAAGATTGCTTAATACTCCTCCATGTAATGGCTCTTCCAGATAAGATGAAGACATATCTACTAGTGGATTTTCTCTCATCCTTATCTGCTTGGAAGTCTGAGTCCGTGTATCTTGTAGGAACCAAGTTATCAGCCCTGTAAACCAACATATAATCTCCCGTTCCTTTGAGATACTTGATAATATGCTGTACAACTTACCAATGAACCTCCCTAGAGTTTGATTGATATCTGCTGACCAAGCCTATAGCAAAGCAGACATCTGGCTAAGTACACAGCATGGTGTACATGAGACTTCCCATAGCCAAAGTGTAGGAAAACCTACTCATTCTATCTTTTCTTCTTGAGACTTAGGGCAGTCCCTTGATGAAAAGACAACCCATGTCTGCAAGAAATTAGAGCTCCCTTGCATGAGTCCATACTGTACTTTGCCAGCATCTTGTCAATATATGTCGGTTGGGATAATCCTAACATTCTCTGCTTCCTATTTCTAAGAAGCTTAATACTGAGAATACAACTGGCTTTTCCCAAGTCCTTCATACTGAATTGACTAGACAACCAAACCTTTGTAGATGACAAAGACCTTACATCATTAACATCGTTGCTAATGATTGACTTATGTTATACGTAAAAGCCATATGCTCGTGTTTTAACTGGAGCACATTAGACATGGAGGCTAACATATAGCAGTGTGCTATTTCTTTAGCCTTCATCCATGCCTACTTAGTTTCTTGCTCTTCGGCGGTGGAACCTTTCTCGATAACAGGGCAGGTCTCGTAAAGGACATACTTATACTCCTCCGCTATGAGTATTATGCCCAGGTTCCTTTTCCAGTCTATATAGTTTGGACCTGTTAGCTTATTCTCTCGAAGAATATCAGCCAAAGGACTAAAAAAACTTCCCACCCATTCTAAAAAATTGAAAATAAAAGAAAGGATTTAGTTTGTGAAAACAAAATAAATTTTGTGCACTTTATCCTTATATCAAAAAACTGATAATAATTAATTTGGCTCTTAGGAAAACTGACATAGCTTATTGGGAAGATTAACAGCTCCCTAAGCTAAGTGTGTTAACTACCACAAATTAATTTCCCTTCTAGGTAATGATCTAGAGGATAACTCCACTGAGGGGATGGTTGTTTCCTCTCATTTCCTATGAACATACCTTACACTATAACCTCCAACAAGGGGCTGGCCGATCATAGTACATGTCCCATGTTTTTAATTATATCCCTCCATTAGATCTAGATCTTGTGGTATCCCCATCCTATACAAGTTCACTCCCAGGGTGACGCGAGACGACCTACGATCTCTAATGAGGATCGTGATGGAAACCGTGGGGCCGTTGGAACCACTCTCCTACTTAGTCTTTTAAAATAAATGTTTTTTTGAAAAATATCCTTTTGAAAATTTTCATTATGTTTTCCCTTAACTCAAAAAATAAAATATCTAAATTCATTAAAATCTCTATGTCAAGGTTTATATCCTTTGAGAGATTTTTCCATGGACTAATATTATTTACGTTAAAAAAACTAATGATTTCAAAAATTTTCCAATTAAAACTTTCTAGAGACTTTGGTCTTAAGTTTATTTGACAAAACAATTTTTCTCTTGTGCAAAAATAAAACAAAATGGCTTTCTATTTTTAACTTACAAAAATATCTAAATCTAATATATTTTCTATGTCAATGATTAAATCCTTTGAGAAAATATCTAATGATTAATTTTTGTTTAAGTTAAAATGACCATTTAATTTTTAGAAAAAATGTTTTCTTTTAAAAAATATTCCCAAAGACTTTGGTATTTGAGAAAATGCACACATAGGTACTCAAAAATAAATAGCATGCTATAAAATAATAAACGTTTTCTCGTTTTTCTACTTTTAAACCTAAGTGTTCAAATAATAGAATTAAACACATTAATTAATCAATTAATGGTCTTATTTAATCCTAAAATCCCTTACTAATATTTTTCATGCAAAAATATTCCATGAATATTAACTATTGCAAAAATATTAACTTCACCTGGTATGGCCCCCAAAACAAAAAAGAAAATGCAAGAAAATTAAAAGGAAAAAAAAAATCTCCTTGGTCCACTGCACCCGCCGTACTGGATTCAGCACCCAACTGCACTGCGGTCCACAACACCTGCCGCACAAAACCAGGCCTCGCAGGCGACCTAAGTGCTGACCCGCATGCAGACCGGAGCCCAGTCCAGAGCCAACGCTGGTTCTGGCGGCCTCAGCCAGCGCCAGTCCCGGTCTACCCGGGCTCTCCTTTGAATTTTCTTGCGTCTTCTTTCTGCAAATTTTTCACTACTTTTTTTCTACAACTTTCTTCCTCCATTGGCTCTCCGATTTCAATCCAAATACAATGAAAACAACAAATCAACAACCGCCTATACCCATTAACATTGGGCTTACACGATTTGCTAAAGAAAAAAAAAACCAAATTACATATGCACTTATACCTCCACCAGAGAGGTTTAACAATCAATCTATCCGTACCAAAACAGCGAAGGATCACATGTTATTCACATATGTGTCCAATTTTATTTAACTAGCATGCATAATTCCTATATTTGCACAAAATCTTCATTCTCTGATACCAATTGAAGATTTAAAGGGGAAGCAAATCTGAACAGGAAAAACACACAGCAGAACTCCAAACCGGAGCCGACGCCAGTACCGGTAGCCTTAGCTGACACTGGTCGTGGCCTGTCCGAGCTCCAAGAGAAAAAAAAATTACCTTTTCTTTTGGTTTTTAAAGTTGGCTAGACCAGAATGTGTGGAACCAGGGTAGGTGCACTGGTGGAAACCTCTGGTGCGATTCCTGCAAGCCTCCTACTCCGTCTATGCATGTAGATGAACGCCAAATTCTCGATCTTCTAGTAGATGGCCTACCTAATCCACGTTTGGTGAACAACTCACAAGGCTAAGGAAATTTTCAGAGAGAAGAGAATGCTATCACGTTTTTCCTTTTCTCAGAGAAGAAGCAAAACAACATTGAAAATGACCTCTGTCATTGTTCTCCTGTTTAACCTAAATAACACCCTAGGTTAAACTAGATTGGCCTATTGGAGTCTTAGTTTTACCTTTTGGACTAAACTAATTATTCTAATTAGAACCAAATAAATGGCCCAATAAATAATTAATTTTTCCAGCCCAAATAAACTAGTCCAATTAACAAGCTTATATTAGTTCGGTCCCAGGTCAATCTTTAATTATTCAAACTGGGCCAAAGCCCTGAATAATTAATTAACCCGCCAAACTAATTTAATTAATTCTCTCTCTGTGTGGACTTTTATTTCATTCTAGTCCAATAATTAAATCAGGCTACTTCAATAAAATAAATTCCATTTAGTTTAAGATCAATTCCTTAGCCTATATATAATTAGGACTTATGGTCTATACTGGGGACCAAGAGACACACTGCCTTGGCTACTAAAATGACCAAAATACCCTTACCATATAAATAGCTATATTTTTAATTTTAAATATTTTCAAATAACACCATAAGAAAATATTAACCTCAAGGACAATACTGTGTATAGCAAAGTCTCCGACCTACAGGTAACATGACTAAAATAACCCTTTATACATCACTGTGCATTAGAGAGGAAGAAATGTACTAACACCTCTCTAAATGACATCTACTGAAACAACCCGTTACCTAGGCCTGCCAGGGCCGGGGATGTCACCCCGTCCAAAGGACAAGGGGTCTTTATAACTAGGTCACACAATCAAAATAGCGGAATAAAAATGATATCTTAACTTAAAATTTATTACAACCCAAGAATAAATCCAAGAATAAACCCAAGAATACCAAAAACAAATCCATAATAAAATTTATCCACTCTCATCTCCCCAAAGCATTACACAAAATAAATTATCAGAAAATCTTCCAAAACAGGTAATATCTAGCTACTCATCCCCACAGCAGGATCGACCTGAAATCATGGTAAAAAGGGTGATGAGACAAAAATCTCAATAAGTCCGTGTGTGCTTTGAGTGTCGAGTGAAAACAGTTCGTGAATGCAAAGTGTAAAATCTTTATAAGAGAAATACTGGCAAGCAATAAATATTAGTTAAAACAAAGAGTGGCATTTTGGCTTTTCCCGCCATACATAATAATTAAAATCAACCACTTAAAAGAAAGGGTCATGGGTTACCATACGTTGGGCCCCATAACCGGTCAGAATGCTGACACTTTGTGTAGACTGACAAAAGGTAGGTGATTGGCCTACTGGGCAAGATACTCCTCCTTCTCTATACCCAAACAACAACCAGGTGTCCATTTCGACAAAACACAGTCACTTGACTGAAATAAAAACTGATAGCCCGGACCAGCATGACTAAGTAGTACTGAGTTTCTCTAAGTTGAGTTCATCTTCTGGAGGTGGCCTCCTGCCAGAAGACTCACTCTTGCTCTTCAAAACTAGTACTACTAGCCTACCCTTATTGAGTATTCAACGTGACTTATCGTACTTGGGAAAAAAATGAACAAAACATAGTTTCACATGAAAATGGCAATTAAGGGTCTCCAAAGTCCTTGTCAAAATCAGTTTTAGAAAGAGTTTTGAGTTTGAATAAATCTGCTTATTGATTTTCAAATAATTCATTTGACTAAAATAAGAAAGGAGTCAATCCTTAATTGCCTTTACAGAAATGAGTGTCCTTGCACTCTACATTTAGCTTGCCATTTAAAAAAATCATTTTTGCATCAAACAGGTTTTATACAGGAGCTTACCTGATTCTTGCTCACAATAAATGTCTCCAACAGCTTACCTAACCCCGCATGGGGTAAATATAAACCACAATCAAACTCATGCCAAAATCCACTTTTACAAATAAAACTAACTCAACTCACTACTACCATGATTCTAGTGTCCCAAGCTTTAAGGCCAAATAATAAATTAAAAGGTTTATAAGCTAAGGCTAATTTGATATTTAAAATAATTAGTGTTTTGGGAAATAGGTACTAATAAGTTGAAGGGTTAAATCTTACTAAAATAATTTAGAGTTTATTTGATGTAGGGTCCTAGGTGGTATTTGGTAAAATAATAATTTATTAACAATTAATTACTGGAAAATAATTGATAATTAAAATTAGTTGAAAATAAAGTTTAATGAGTCTTGATTGAAAGATAATAAATAAATTTTAATAGGCTTCGGTTAAAAGATAATAATTAAATTTTCATAATAAATATTTTACTTGATATGATTATTTTCATAAAAGGCTTTATCATTTTATATAATGTCTATATATTTTATTTTTCTAGCAAAAGCTATTATTTATTTGACTAAAATATCCTTATTATATATATAATAATCCAAATCTACCCTTCCTGGGGTTTTTTCAAAATTACTAGCAAAAATCATAATATTAAATATTTTATTGAAGGAATAAAATTAGCTTAGGGACAACTAGATCATGATCATATTCCTATTGCTAACCACAATCATGAACATATACTCACTTCAATTCATCAAATCATCCAAATCATGAATAAAAGCATAGATCTAAATTTATCAACGCATGATCCAACCTTTACTAGCACAAACATAATCATGGCTTCAACAATCATACTTGAATATAAATCCTATTCACCAACGGTAACATAATCTCTAACATGCTTGATCACATATATCACTCTTAACATGGAGACATGCATTAAACCATAAAACATCATAATATCATCCAAGATAAATCATCACATGCATCAACCCCAGCTCCATCATATACACACATTCATTCATGCTTCAAACTCAACTCATCACAACACACATGCTTAAACCACACTCATAGCCCATCTCCTCCCAATATCATCCTAGAGACATGAATCTAGAGCCTAAAAAGAGAGTTGAAGGGATTTACTTGATTGATGAGTACCTTGAAGGAGTTTCGAATGGATCTCAACTCCTAGATGTCTAAATCTGTTCGAGGGAGATGAAGAAAGCATGGCCATTGGTGACGAAGTCATTCAACCAAGAAGGAGAGAGTGTTCGGCCAAGAGAGAGAGAGAGAGAAAAGAGAATAAGAAAGTCCATTAGCATGCTTATTCATATACATATTCATTAGAGATCAAAGATTAGTGAAGATGAAGTTGATTGAACAAACCTACCTTAAAGGTGTTCTTGAGCCTTCACAAAAATTCTGATTTTTTTTATCCAAAAGGGCAAGTTAGATTTTGGAGTTTGATGTTAAAAATGGTATGGATAAACTCACGGAAGTGAGTAGATGAAATCTGGAATTTTTGAAAGAAATTTGAAGTGGTTTGGAGAGGTATTAGGCGAAAAAATGAGTAGGTGTTCTTGGTGTTCTATGTGTGCTTGAAGGTTGAAGAGAATGCAGAGAGTTTTGGTTGAAGCTACAGAAATTCTTAGGGATTAGGGTTGGCCGAACTCTTTGAGGAGTTTTGGCAATTGAATTTTCTGGTTTGATAGGAAAAGGAAAGGCTGGTTGTTGAAATCCTAAAAGAATAATTTAGTGAATCAAATTTGGAAACAAAATATGTTGAGAATATCTTGATCAATGGAGAGCTTTTGAAAGCTGTGATGGCCGGCTGCTTGATCAGTGTTTTTGGCTGGATGAAAGCTGATTGAAGAAGGCTAATGGTGGCTGAAAAGAAGGAGTGTAATGGTGAAGGAAAGGTCTGGTTGTTTGAGGGACATTTTATGGAAGGTTGCTAAATTAAGATTGCTGGAATTTTGGTATCCAATCAAGGCATGATTGCAGTAATTTGATGGAGATATTTTAGGGCAGCCATGACTGGTTTTCGTGTAGAAGCTTGGGGAAGACAATGGAGTTCAGTTCATGGCTATTTAAGAAAGGTTTGTGCAGAAGAAAGATGAAGTTTCGGCCAGGGCTGGAATGGAAAACAAATCTGGAAAATTCTGCCCAGTGATTTTCGCAAGTTGGAAAGAATTTTTGGGCAGATTTTCTGCCATTGTTCAGTCGATTTTGCAGAAGAGTTTAAGTGGATTTCAGAGGTCTTTCAAGGCCAGTTTCTATCCTTCTTCATGGTGGAAAAACATAGCTAAGGAGTTGGGAGAAAACTGGAAGAAAACAGCTTGGTTTAAGATCACCAAAGCTGCGATTTTGCCCCGAAATTTTTCTAGTTTTGCACAGCATTTGTACAGTCCGAAAATGGCCAGAAAAATTCAGATTTCAAGCAGATCAAAGGGGCCATTTTCTAGCAACATTTGGGAGGGAATAATGGCTAAGAATTTCAACACCTTGAAGGCACAAGAAGCTGGAAAATTTCAGTTAATTGCATGAAGGAAAATGAACCTAGCTAGAGTGAAGTTTAGAAGGTTCACTAAGGGAATTAATTTTCTTGGAATCCTTTCCCATCTCTTCCACATTTTCGGTCCATAAGATGTATTTCACTAAAACATTTTGAACCTTCAAAGCCACAATACTTTACTGAAATTTCTGGAATGAAATTGGCTAAAACAAATGTGACCAATCTAACGAATTGAGAATTAAGGAAAATTAAGGATCAAGGAAAAATGAATTCCCTTAGGAATTTTGTGTAGGGTACAAGAATAGGATTAGGGTAATCCTATCATGTCTCCCCAAGGACAATACCTCTACTCTACTCCAAAGCACTTAAGACCGAAAATACAACCTTCCAAAGTAAAAATAAAATTTAATCATGCTAAAATTCCAATGATGGAATTCGAACCCAAGGCCTCAAGAATTAATTCCAAAGCTTTAACCACTAAACCACAACAACTCTTGTTCTTATTTTCTCTCCAAAAATATTTTTCCTATTTAATCCTTAAGCTATCTCCCTATTTTCTCCTTAGGCAAAAATTACCATTTTGCCATTCTTACCCAATAAGCATAATCAAGCCCTCGAGGCTATAGAACACTAATCCAAAGCACATAAAATCATATAAAAATATATTTAAACATGCAATAAAATATTATATGCATCCCAACTCCCTTACTCTAAGATTGGTTCTAACTGGGTTTCACATCTACAATCCTTAGGCTTTTAGTCTAATGACCCACGACATCTTGGATTATTTCTGCTTTCCAAGGGAGCTACCCTAAAGGAAACCTCCAAGTCATATTTCTCAGGGCCCTTGATATTCTGATCATTCAGACAATCACAAGGGGCGATATAGTATAGAAACTATCTTGTACAAGTCTATCTTAACTAACTAGTCACACATACCAAACATGCGAGTATATTGGTCCTACAATAGAACCTCAACTAAAAGCAAATCAAAGTACATGATTCTAGCATCGTCAAACCACCAACACATACTCAAGTCGTAGAGTACTAGTCCACGCTATAGCAGTAGTAGTCTAAGTTTCTACCATATAGTACTTTAAGAAACCACTACTACAAGGCATGTTCTAGGTATTCGAAATACGCTTATGTCATGAAGTGAGTGGACTATTCAATGGCTAAAGGTAAGCCATTCCCCATTTAGAATTCATCACACAATAACCCTCATCAATCGGTTAAGAACAAACGTTTATGTGTTAAGTAACCCGTGATCCATACCTTACTGTGAAAGACCACCATTCACATGGACCACTTACTTAAACACAATGGGTCTTTTCCAAACGTAATTATGCATAAATAAAATGAAAATTCACAAATAATTTCAAAAAATAAATTCTTTTATTAAAACATTCGATGTTTACATCAAAAACCTAGTCTAAAAGGGCATATTTCCCAACACACAGTTTGCTTGAAATCTACTCAAATCTGCACAAATTCTTCAAAAAACACTTTTTAAAAGTAAAATGTCAAATAGGAAGTAATATACTGTTAGTGTTATGCCCTAGAGGCAATCACTTGTACATTATATTTGACATATTTTATTTTAATTCAAGCCATTATTTTTCTTATAATTTCTTTTGTTTACCTTTATGTAATATAACTATTAGATAAAGTCCCTAGTACAACACTGTATTAAGGAAATCATGACAGAGATCATGATATGAGATTCCTACTACACTGTATAGTGTTAGTACTTAAATAGTCCTTAGTCATAGTATTAATGAGACTGAACATTATTAATGTGTTAAGATTAGCATGTGTTAGACTTCCTGATTTGATCAGGCAGTGGTTCTCATATCCATGACTATTGAGATACGTAGAGTTAACACATGGATGCTTGTTAATGGAACAAGTTCATTGGATTACCTAGCTATAAGATAATCACATGTATACCTATTTAGTGCCATTGATATAATCTCAATATAGCAAACTTGCAAGTATCCATAGACTTGAGAACTCCAAGGTACTTTATTTCCTAAGCATTGTCCTTTGATTCCATTCTCTGGAGCTCGATCGAGGGCCGCCTATGGGATGGATATTGGATACACTGTGAGGTAAACGAAAGTAGTTGAGAGGGTCAATAAAGGATTCGCCACTCCTAATAGTAGGGGCAAATATCTCACGGTCACTTGTAGGAATTACTACTCGAGAAGTCCTTAGCCAAGGCGATTGTGTATTGGAAATAGTTCCAATTGAAACACATCTAGAGTAGTGGGTTCCTGGTACAAGTACTATTGTATTCTGGCCAGAATTAATATATATTCTAGGAGTTAGCACTAATTCCGTACTCCAAACTGATTGAGATATTGTATGGTGAAAGTAGTTAATTGCATTGTAGTTTTTTATTGAAGGGTTCATGTCGAGCCACTTGACTTCCTAGACTTTTGGGTGGTCATCATATGTTGCTAGATGCCGCTCATGATCTGGGAATATATGTTTATTAATTGATGAATTAATAAACCAATCCTAATTAGAATTAATAGGATTAGTTTTAATTAATTATGGATTATTAATCTCAAAGACGTTTGGATTAATTAATGTTCACTACCAATTGACTGGGAAACCTAATAGGTCACACACAATGGAGGATTATATACTCAAAATGTTATTTGATAACAAAGTGGGGTTAATTGCGAGAAAGAAAAGTTGACATGGCCAATTTATAATTAGTTATAATTTATGGGCTAAATTATAATTATGAGAACTTGATAACTCCAATTACAATTAGGAAATTCTAATTTTTTTAGAATTCTTAGTTTTGGTAATTCTTTTCATGACATATAGGATATGCACGAAACCCTAAAGAGTTAAGGGGCGATTCACACAAAAACAACAGCTACGAAAGCTCTCTCTTCTCTTTCTCTTGTTGATACTGATCAAGTCCTAGCTGCCACTTAGTTTTTTCTACTAGCATAGAAAACTTTGTGCTTGAGTGTATCCTCTATCTGGATTACTATTAGAGATAATCACACACTGTGATTATAGTGGTTAGATGTTCAACTCTCATGCTGTTTGATCAAGAGGATTACTGAATCGCGCCACAATTTGAAAAAGGAAAATTTTGTTTTCCACATGATCAAAGAAAGGTAAAAAACTATTACCTTTGTTCTACTTTTGTCTTATTTTCCACACACATGCGGATCCTGGGATGGTATCACATTTTATTTTTCCATTGGGCCATATATGATATGCATGAGATACCCAACAGTGGTATCAGAGCCATGTTATGTGTGGTTTACAAATATTATTTTTGGCATGAAAAACTGTTTTCATGTATTCGTGTTTATCTTTGTTCACTATGAAAATCGTTTTCACTCAAGTCAAAATCATTTTGAGCATTATTGGTTGGGTCCATAGCACAAAATGATTGTGTAATAGTTATAGTATATTTTGAAAGATGTTTTCTTTATATGCTGCAAGTTTATGAAGAAAAACGTTTTCTTGAACATGGTTGATTACCTCCTTTTCATCCAAATTTTTTGTTTTAGTTTTGTTTAAACTAACAAATTGGTTGTTATTTTGAGCATCCAAACAGAAAATACAACTAAGAATTGTTCTCACTAAAAATCTGCAGAAGAAGGCACCAGAAACTGTTTCTGGAAAATTTTCAAAAATCGCCGCCTTGTTCCCGACTACAGTCGTCGCTAGTTCTGGCTCCTAGCCGGCATCGGTTTCATGCTATTTCGCAAACGTCCAGAAATCATTTCTGGAAGATTTTTTTTTTCTTAAAACCCGAATGCAACTGGCGCCAGCTTCGGCTTCCAAACCGGCGCCGGTTCTGCTCTGTTTGCGACATTCCTGCTATTTAAAAGAAAATTCCTGGAATAAAATTTTGAAAAGGAAAAATCTCATTTGATGAGAGGCGGTAAAATAAAATTTTTTCCACGGGGATGCTACCCCCTTGACCCCCGCCTGCTGATCAGCTAGCGGGACCGTCGTTTATGCTACCAGAGATGGGAGCCAAAAGCATTTTCTCAAAATTAGTTTTGAGACAAACAATTTTATTTTTCAAAATAGTGATTTTGAAATTTTAAATTTAATTTATTTTTTTAAAATATTGATTTTAGAATTTATTTTATTTTTCCAAAATAGTGATTTTGGAATAATAAAAATCATATGTTTATTTTGTATAAGCATAATTAATGGCATGGTGGATGGTTATAGACTAAAACCAATTATATCTGTTCATACATTTTATAGTTTTGGTTTTTTTTATAAAATAGGGTTTGCGTGTCCTTCCTTCTCTAGAATTCTTATGTAATTCTCCTCTCATCTAACTCCTCTCGAAAGTAACTCGATGTTTTCTCTCTTTAAGAAATTATGTAATTAGTTTACATATGTTAGATAGGAGTATAATTATTTTATTTTGGAGATGGCAACTAAAACAAGGTGAGAAGGTAAGACCTTCTACTTAAATCATGCATGAACACATATGGTTAACTATATTAATTTCTTTTATGGCTCAAAAAAATTAATTTAGGGTAAAGTCTATACCATACCACGTAATTGCTTTATTACCACAATTATCAATTTTGTGATTTATTGATTTTTATGCATGTCATTTATTGAAATCACTAAAACGAACAAATCCCTCAATTAATATTAAATCTAATTCCTTCCGTTAATATAGTAAGAACGAGAGTCCTTTTTCGAGACCAGGTTGTTGGGCAAAACCCAAGCCTGCTTGACATCGGGCAGGTTCAAGCTATGGAATAAAATTCCTGATTAATGGATCGGGTTTAACTAAATTCTTTATCTCGATTGGGCAAACTGAAGCATAAAGAAATTTAGAGGAAAATTTGGGGTAGCCCAAAAGGCTTTAAGATTAAAAGCTGTTAATCACCCAATGATCCAGTAGTTACATACGATGTAATTGGTATTGGATAACAACCAATGAACTTAAAGGTGGCTTGTTGGGCAAACCCAAAGTTATTCTTAAGGAATTTAGATATCGATCCACTAGGAAAGCTTCCAACGGGCTTTCCTGAATTAGTAGTGGGGGCTATTGGTTTGAGTAAAATAGTGGAGTAAAAATGCGTTTAATTAAAGTCCTAATTATTTGCATTTCATGTGCATATACAATAGATAATCCTCTCTATCTTTACATCTAGGACATTTGCATCATGTCAACAAATCTAAACTTACGTAGCATATTGGAGACCAACAAGTTAAACGAATCAAACTACCTTGACTGGTATAGAAATTTGAGAATCGTTCTCAAATCGGAAAAGTTGCTCTACATGCTAGATGCTCCTATTCTGCCACCACCAACTTAAGATGCTCATGCTGGTGAGCACGCTGTCCACAAAAGGCACAAGGAGGATAGTGATACAGCATAATGTATTATGCTGGCATCTATGACTCCCAAGTTGCAAAAACAGCACGAGCATATGGATGCTTAATCGATTATACTACATCTTCGAGAACTGTTTCATGCCCATGCCAGAACTAAGAGATACGAGATCTCGAAGAAACTATTCTGTTGCAAAATGGTAGAGGGTTCTTCTATGGCCACTCATGGGCTGAAGATGCTGGGCTTGATAGAGAAGCTTGGATCACTTGGTTCGCAATGGACCATGACTTAAGTATTGACTTAATTCTACAATGTTTGCCTAATAGTTTTTCACAATTTGTGAATAACTATCAAACGAACAAGATTGAGTCCACCATTCCTGAGTTGATCAATCTTCTCAAAACTGTAGAGTTCTCCATGAAGAAGGATTCCAATGCAGTTTTATTGGTAGAATCTTCTTCAAAGAAGAAAGTTCAAAAGCAGAAGAAAGTTCCCATGAAGCCCAAAGGTGGTGCAAGGGCCTATACCATCATTGTGGGAAGATGGGCCACTAGAGGCATAACTGCAAAGCCTACTTGGAGACCATTAAGGACAAGAAGCAGAAGGAGAAGCTTACAAGCACTTCTACTTCTACTCCGGGTATATTTATGATTGAGATAAATACTGCCTTTACAAATGAGATATGTGTATTAGATACTGGATGTGGATCTCATTTATGCAATAACTTGTAGGGACTAAAGAGCAGTACAAGGCTAGAGAAAGGCGACGTGGACCTACGTACTACAAATAGGGCAAAGGTTGCTGCACTTTCTGTAGGGACATACGAGCTAAACATGCCTTCGGGATTAGTTCTAGGATTACGAAATTGTTATTATGTACTAGTTTTGATGAAAAAAATTATCTTAGTTACGTGTTTAGACTTAAATGGATTTTATTTGATATTTGAGATTAAATATTGTTCTTTTTCATTGAATGATATTCATTATGGTTCAACAACTCTGGTTAATGGTTTATATATCCTAGACTTGGATAATCCAATTCTCAATATAAACAATAAGAAAACTAAAATGGATAACTCTAACACCTCTTACTTATGGCATTGTCATTTGGGCCATGTAAACGAAAATCGTGTTTCTAAGTTACCCAACCTTGGTGATTTAGGGTCATTTGATTATGAATTATATAGGACATGTGAATCTTGTTTACTAGGTAAAATGGCTAAAACTCCTTTTCCAAGAAAAGAAGAATGGGCCAAGGAGTTATTAGAACTTATACATTCTGATGTATGTGGCCCAATGTCAATACAAGCAAGATGAGGTTATAACTATTTCATAACCTTTATCGATGATTTCTCATGATACGAGTATTTGTATTTAATGAAATACAAATCTGAGGCCTTTGAAAGGTTCAAAGACTTCAAGAATGAAATAGAGAAACAACTTGGTAAAAGTATTCAGACTCTATGATCTAATCAAGGAGGAGAATACTTGAGCCAAGAGTTTCTGAATTATCTTAGAGATGATAGGATATTATCTCAATAGACTCCACCACATACACCTCAACATAATGGTGTATCTGAGAAACGAAATTAAACCCTTCTAGACATGGTACGAACCATATTGGCTTCTGTAGACCTACTAAAATTATTTTAGAGGTATACACTAGAGACTTCTGTTTATATACTACACAGAGTTTCAACAAAAATGGTTGATTCTACCCTATTTGAGATGTTCTTTGGTAAGAGATTAAAGTTATCTCACTTGCGAGTATGGGGTTATCCTGCCTTTATCAAAAGGCCATAGTCTGACAAACTTGATAGTAAGTCTGACAAGTGTTTGTTTGTGGGATATCCGAAAGAATCCTTCAGATATTACTTCTACCTATCCTCTGAAAATAAAGTGTTTGTTTCAAAGCATGTCGTCTTCTTAGAGAAGGAGCACATGCTTAAAGGGGACAGTGGGAGTAAAATTAAACTTAGTAAAGTTCAAGAAGATCAAACAAACAAGGATTAACTGTCTGGTCCCGCATCTATTGAGAGAATAGATGAACCTTCTACCACATAAGATCCTTGTAGATCTAGTAGGATACGTGTGGCACCTGAGAGATATGGATTTCTCATTAGTGACCACAATGACGTATTGCTCATAGATAAAGATGAGGCTACTACCTACAAGGATGTTCTGAACAGTTCAGAATTTGGCAAATGGCATGAGGCCATGAAGTCAGAGATGAATTCCATGTATGACAATCAAATATGGACTTTGGTTGATCCACCCAAAGGAATTAAACCTATTGGGTGCAAATGGATTTTCAAGAAGAAAACGGACATGGATGGTAACTTAGTTACCTATAAATCACGACTAGTGGCAAAGGGTTATCGTAAAAAAACATGGTATTGACAATAACGAAACCTTCTTACCAATAGCCATGTTAAAATCCATCAGGATACTCCTAGCCATTGCTACTCATTATGATTATGAGATTTGACAAATAGATGTGAAAATAGCTTTCCTAAATGGAAATTTGACTGAGGAAGTGTATATGACACAACCTGAGGGTTTCACATACAATGATAGCAGAAAAGTGTGCAAGCTGCAAATGTCCATTTATGGACTTAAGCAAGTTTCTAGGAGTTGGAACATCCATTTTGATGAAACAATCAAAGAGTTTGGTTTTATTCAAAATATGGATGAGCCTTGTTTATACAAGAAGTTTAGTAAGAGTGCAATCGTTTTCTTACTGCTTTTTGTAGATAGCATATTGCTAATATGAAACGATATACCTGTCTTGCAAACAGTTAAATTTTGATTTTCCAAATAATTCTCCATGAAAGACCTTGGTGAAGCAACCTATATTCTTGGAATAAAGATCTATAGAGATAGATCTAAAAGGTTGCTAGGTCGTTCATAGTCTACATAAATAGATAAAGTGCTAAAGAGGTTTATCATGGATTAATCCAAAAAGGAATTCTTACCCATGTCACATGGTGTAAGCCTTTCAAAGTCGATGTTTCCCAAGACATAAGTGGAAAGGGATCACATGAGTAAGATTCCATATGCTTCGGCAGTTGGATCTATCATGTATGCTATGATATGTACTAGGCCCGATGTATCTTGTGCTCTCAGTTTGATGAATAGATACCAATCTAACCCTGGTGAGGGTCATTGGGCAGCTGTAAAAAACATCCTTAAGTACTTACGAAGAACTAAGGATATGTTCTTAGTATATGGAGAAGGTGATTTGAAAATAAACGGGTATACTGATGCAAGTTTTCAATCTGACAAAGATGATTTCAAATCATAATCTGGCTATGTGTTTACGTTGTGTGGAGGGGCAATAAGTAAGAAGAGATCTACACAACAGACTATTACCAACTCTACGACAGAAACTAAGTACATAGTCGTTTCTGAAGCTGCTAAGGAAATAGAGATAAAGAGAGTTCCCACATATGAGAACATAGCTGACCCACTTACAAAAGCACTATCCCAAAAAAAACTTGATTGTCATGTTGAGTCATTCAGTATTAGATAAATGAATGATTGGCTCTAGTGCAAGTGGGAGTTTGTTAGTATTATGCCCTAGAGGCAATCACTTGTACATTATATATGGCACATTTTATTTTAATAAAAGGCATTATTTTTCTTAAAGTTTCTTTTGTTTACCGTTATATAATATAACTTTTAGATAAAGTCACTAGTACAACACTGTGTTAAGGAAATCATGACAAGATCATGATATGAGATTGCTACTACACTGTATAGTGTTAGTACTTAAATAGTCCCTAGTCATAGTAATAATGAGACTGGACATAATTAATGCATTAAGACTAGCATGTGTTAGACTTTCTAATTTGATCAGGTAGTGGTTCTCATATCCGTAAGTATTGAGATACTCAAAGTTAACACATAGATGCTTGTTAATGGAACAACCTCATTGGATGACCTAGCTATAAGATAATCACATGGATAACTATTTAGTGTCAGTGATATAATCTCAATATAGTAAATGTACAAGTATCCTTAGACTTTAGATCTCAGGAGCTAGATCGAGGGCCGCCTATGGGATGGATATTTAGTACATTATGAGATAAACGAAAGTAGTTGAGAGATGCAACAAAGGATTTACCACTCCTAATAGTATGGGCGAATATCTCGTGACCACTTGTAGGAATTACTACTCGAGAAGTCCTTGGCCAAGGCGATTGTGTATTGAAAATAGTTTCAATTGATACACATCTAGAGTAGTAGGTTCCTGGTACAAGTACTATCGCATTCGGGCAAGAATTAGTATATATTCTGGACGGAGTTGGCACTAATTCCGTACCCTAAACCGAATGAGATATTATATAGTGAAAGGAGTTAATTGCACCGTAGTTTGTTATTGAAGGATTCATGTCAAGCCACTTGACTTACTAGACTTGTAACACCCCGCTACCTTGGCCCGCCAGGGCCGAGGATGTCGCCCCGTCCAAAGGATAAGGGGTCTTTTTAACTAGGTCACACAAATGAAATAGCGGAATATAAATGATACTTGAACTTAAAATTTATTACATCCCAAAATAAATATCAATCTAAGAATAAATACCAAAATAACAAAAACAAATCCGTAATAAAATTTATCCACTCTCATCTCCCCAAAACATTACACAAAAATAAATCATCAAAAAATCTACCAAAGCAGGTATAATCTAGCTACTCATCCCCAAGGCAGGATCGACCTGAAATCATGGTAAAATGGTGATGAGACAGAAATCTCAGTAAGTCCATATGTGCTTTGGGTGTTCAGTGAAAACAATTCGTGAATGCAAAGTATAAAATTCTTTATAAAAGATCACTGGCAAGCAATAAACATCAGTAAAAAACAAGAGTGGTGTTTTGGCTTTTCCAGCCATACATAATTTATAAAATCAACCACTCGAAAAAAAATGATTACGGGTTACCACACGTTGGGCCCCATAACCGGATGGTCAGCATGCCACACTTTATGCATACCGCCCGTCAGAATGCCACACTTTGTGCAGACTGACAAAAGTAGGTGATCGGCCTACTGGGCAAGATACTCCTCTTTCTCTAAACCCAAACAACAATCGGGTGTCTATTCCGGCAAAACACAGTCACTTGACTGAAAAAGAACACTGCTAGCTCGGACCGGCATGAGTTACTGGACTGTCGTCTTATCCAGAAAGGACTCACCCCTCAGAGGTGGCCACCTACTGAGAGACTTACCCTAACCCCTCAAAGACTAGACCAGTAGTCCACCCTTATTGAGTACTCAACATAACATATCCCACTTGGGGAAAAAAAATGAACAAAACATAGTTCCACTTTAACATGGCAATTAAGGGTTTCCAAAGTCTTTGTCAAAATTAGTTTTAAAAAGAGTTTTGAGTTTGAATAAATCTGCTTATTGGTTTTCAAATAATTTTTTTGATAGAAATAAGACAGGAGACAATTCTCAATTGCCTTTACAAAGATGAGTGTCCATGCACTCTACATTTGGCTTGCCATAATTAAACACTTTTCATCAATCAGGTTTTATGCAGGAGCTTACCTGATTCTTGCTCACAATGAAAAGGTCTCCAACTGCTGACCTAACCCCGCATGGGCAAATACAAACTACAATCAAACTCAAGCCAAAATTCACTTTCTCAATTTAAACAACTCAACTTACTACTATCATGATCCTAGTGTCCCAAGCTTTAAGGCCAAATAATAAGTAAATAGGTTTATAAGCTAAGGATAATTTGATATTTAAAATAATTAATGTTTTGGGAAATAAGTACTAATAAGTTAAAGGTTTAAATATTGCTAAGAAAATTTAGAGTTTATTTGATGAAGAGTCTTAGGTGGTTTTTTTTAGGAAAAATAATGATTTATTAATAATTTAGCTGTTAGAAAATAATTGATAACTAAAGTTAGTTGAAAATGAATTTTAATGAGCCTTTCTTGGAAAATAATAAATAAGTTTTAATAGGTTTTGATTAAAAGATAATAATTAAATTTTAATAATAAGTATTTTACTAATTATGATTATTTTAAAAAAAAAGGCTTTAGTTGATTTCATTATTTTTATATAATATCGATATATTTTATTTTATTTTTCTATCAAAACTATTATTTATTTGAGTAAAATATCCTTTATATATATAATAATCCAAATCCACCATTCCTAGGATTTTTTCGAAATTATTAGCAAAATCATATTATTAAATATTTTATTCATGAAATAAAAATTAACTTAGGGACAACTGGATCATGTTCATATTTCCATGGCTATTCACAATCATGAACATATACAATCCTTCAATTTATCAAATCATCCAAATCATGCATACAAGCATATATCTCAATTTATCAAGACATGATCTAACCCCTACTAGCATAAATATGATCATGGCTTCAACAATCCAACATGAATATAAATTCTATTCACCAAAGGTGACATAATCTCTAGCATACTTAATCATGGAGGCATGCATTAAACCTCAAATCATCATACAATCAACCAAGATAATTCATCCATGCATAAATCCCATCTCCTTCATATTCATACATATATTCATGCTTCAATCTCAACAATACATACTCAAATGCTATCCACAATCCACCATCTATCAACATCATTCTAAAGACATGAATCTAGAATTAAAAGAAGGGTGAAAAGAAAGCTTACTTGCTTGATGAATTCCCTTGAAGGATTTTTGAATAAGTCTCAACTCCTAGATGTCTAAATCCAACCAAAGAAGGTGAAGGAAGCATGACCATTGGAGAAGAAACCATCTGGCCAAGGAGGAGAGAGATTCGGCCAAGAGAGAGAGAGAGAGAGAGAGAGAGAGAGACCATTAGTGGGTTTATTCATATATATATATTCATTAGAGATCACGATTAGAGAAGATGGAGCTGTTACAACAAACCTACCTTGATGGTGTTCTTGAGCCTTCACAAAATTTCTGGTTTTTTATCCAAACTAGCAAGTTGGATTTTGGAGTTTGATGTTAAGAATGGTGTTGATGGACTCACGGCAGTGAGTAGATGAATTTTGGAGTTTTTTAGAAGTAGTTTGAAGTGATTTTGATAGGTATTAGGTGAAAGGAAGAAGTATGTGTTCTTGGTGTGTTGTGTGTTCTTGAAGGTTGAAGGGAATAGAGAGTTTTTGGATGGATGTTGCCGAAATTCTGTAGGGATTAGCGTTGGCCGAATTTCTGTAGGGTTTAAGGAGATAATTCTCTGGTTTGGAAGGGAAAAGGAAAGGCTAGTTTGTTGGAATCCTTGAAAAATATTTTTAGGAAGCAAATTTGGAAACTGAATATTCAAGAATACTTTTGATTATGGGAGAGCTTTTAGAAGTCTGCCATGGCTGAATTGCTGGGCAGTGTTTCAGCTAGATGAATGCTGGTTGAGGGAGGCTTAAGGTGGCTGAAAATACTGAGTGTAATGGTGAATAGAAGGTCTGGTTGTTTGGGATATATTTTATGGAAAGTTGTTAAATCATGGTGGTTGGAATTTTGGTATCCTAATCAAGGCATGATTGCAGAATTTTTATGGAAATCTTTTAGCTAGCCATAACTGGATTTCAGTGCAGAAGCTTGAGGGGGATAATGGAGCTCAGTTACTGAAGGTTTAAGGGTGGTTTGTGCATAAGAAGGATGGAGTTTCGGCTAGGGTAGAATTAGGAAATAAAGCTGGAAAATTCCTGCACAGAATTTCGCTGCTTGCTGGAATTTTTTGGGCAGTTTTCGGCTGCCCTTTCCCAGCCGGTTTGCAGGGAGTTTGAAGGGGAGTTTTAGGGGTTTTCAAGGCTGGTTTCTAGCCTTCTTCATGGAAGAAAAACATGGCTATGGTGCTCAACAAAAACTGGAAGAAAACAGCTTGGTTTCGGACCTCCAAAGCTGCGATTTGCCCAGGGATTTTTCTGGTTTGGCACCAACTTTGTGCAGTCCGAATATAGTCAGAGAAATTCAGGTTGCAAGCTGATCCAAAAGGCCATTTTTCTGGCAGAATTTAGGAGGGAATATTAGCTAAGAGTTTCGACAACTTGAAGGCACAAGAAGCTAGAAAATTTCAATTCATTCCAAGAAGGAAGATGAACCTATCTAGAATGAATTTTTAGAAAGTTCACTAAAGGGATTTATCCCCTTGGAATCTTTCACATCTCCTTCACACTTTCAGACCATAAAATTTCTTCCACTAAGACATTTTGATTCTACAAAGCCACAACACTTCATTGGAATTTCTGGAAAGAATTTGGCTAGAACAATTTGAACAAATTAATGAATTGAGAAATAGGAAAATTAAGGATCAAGAGGAAATGAATTCCTCTTAGGAATTTTGTGTAGAACAAATGAGTAGGATTTGAAGACTCCTATCATGCCTCTCATAGGACAACATCTCTACCCTACTCCAAACACCACTAAGGCCGAAAATGATACTTCCCAAGCAAAGAGAAAATTTAAAAAGCTAAAGCTCCTATGATGGAATTTGAACCCAATACCTCAAGAATTAATTCTAAGACTCTAACCGCTAAACTACAACAACTCTTGTTCTTATTTTCCCTCAAAAAAAATATTTTCTTATTCAATCCTCAAGTTGTCTCCCTTTTCCCACCTCAAGCAAAAATTACTATTTTGCCCTTCTCAAGAAATACTCACAACCAAGCATTCGAGATAATAAAACACAAATCCAAAGCATAGAAAATCATTTTAAAATATATTTAAACATGTAATAAATTATGATATGCATCCCAACCCCCTCACTCTAAGGTTGGTTTTGACTGGGGTTTCACAGGACTCTTGGGTGGTTATGATGTGGTACTAGATATCGCTCATGATGTGGGAATATTGGTTTATTAATTGATGAATTAATAAACCAATCCTGATTAGAATTAATAGGATTAGTTCTAATTAATTATGGATTATTAATCTCAAAGACGTTTGGATTAATTCATATTCGCTACCAGTTGACTAGGAAAACTAATAGATCACACACAATAGAGGATTATATACTCAAAATGTTATTTGATAACATAGTGGGGTTAATTGTGAGGAAAATATGTGTAATGGCCAAATTTTAATTAGTTATAATTTATGGACCAAATTGTAATTATGAGAACTTGATAACTCCAATTACAATTAGGGAATTCTAATTGTTTTAAAATTCTCAGTTTTGGTAATTCTTTTCACGACATATAGGATGTGCACGAAACCCTAATGAGTTAAGGGGCGATTCACACGAAAACAATAGTCACAAAAGCTCTCTCTTCTCTTTCTCATATTGATCAAGCCCTGGCCGCCACTTAGTTTTTTCTGCTAGCACAGAAAACTTCGTGCTTGAGTGTATCCTCTGTGTGAATTACTGTTAGAGATAATCACACACTGTGGCTATAGTGATTAGATGTTCAACTCTCATGGTGTTTGATCAAGAGGATTGCTGGATCGCGCCTCGACTTGAAGAAGGAAAATTTTGTTTTCCACATGATCAAAGAAAGGTGAAAAGCTATTATCTTTGTTCTCCTTATGTCTTGTTTTCCACAAATATGTGGATCCTGGGATGGTATTTCGTTTTATTTTTCCGTTACGTCATATATGAAATGTATAAGATACCCAACATATACCTAGTTATTACAACAAAAGTATCTCAAAATATCCTCAAATAACTAGTAAAATAATGATGATTTTAGCCCCTATCAGTGACCAGCTAGATACGATATCTAGTTAAGGACACGAAGTGAAACCCACTTGTTTTATAAACTCCATTTTATGCTAGTGAAATTACGTTTTATTGAAGAAATGTTCTATGAATTCTTTTGGTTTCTCTAAGCAATCATATGGTTTTTCTAAGGAAGAACTAGTATTATGCCATGCTAGGCTTGAATGGAAAATGTGAACTTTTCATAAAATGGAACTATTCATAATAAATGAATAATTTGTCTAAAGTCTTTTTATAAAGGTTAATGTGCCGTGTGCTTTTCTAAGGCAATATGATTTTTTCTGAATGGAAAATTATTGGAGACTTTAGGAAATAGTGTTTTCTATAAAGAACTTAGTTCACTTAAGTTATGAATATTTCTTAAAGAAAATGTATACCTAAAAGGCTTTCTTCTCATCAATTATGAGTCGAAACAATGTTTTATTTTGGAAAAGCATAAATATTCCTTTTTACGGATAAGATTTTAGGAAAATGTGAATTATGGATTTTGTGAATCATAATTGGGATACCTTGAATATAATTCTTCTTTTAGAATTAGAATTCAAGATTTTTTTTAGATAAAACTTCTATTGAAATCGGGTATTTTTCAAATGATGAAAATACCCTTGAAACATATTACGAGAAGGACTTTTATCCTTTTTTGTTTTGGGAATAAATCTCTCAGTATGAGATTATCTTTTGAAAAATGACATTTGGCCCTAGAAAATGTTTTATTTGTATTCCTTCAGGAATGGATATTTATCTGGCCTTGTGAGCCAATGGAATTATACTGGTCTTGTGAACCAGTGGAAACTCTAAGTACTTAGTAGAGGTTATGACCATGGTACTAGCTCTCATTAGAGATAGATGGTCTCAAGTTTCCCGGCCATGGTCAGGGATCATCTTACTCCAAACGAAGCGACAAGGCATTAGAATTAACCGAGTTCCCCAGCTAGCACTATCCTAATGCGTAAGCAAACTATTAATTGGTTGGTCTCGGGCGGGACACCCAATTTATGATCAACCCTTGTCAATCTTGTGGTGAGGGGAGTATGAACTAGGGACTCATACCATCACAAATAAAAAGAATTGATATAAGTGGAGATAGATTGTGATGACAGCTCTACCTTTCTGGCAATGTATGGTTGAGTGTTGTAAGGTGAAGTCCCTGGCACAAAAAAATCGCGATGCCAAAGGCAAAGCCTTGTGAGCTTTGCTTGCAAGCCAACCTTCCATCAAGAGAGATGCTTGTCTTTCTTAAAAATAGGGCAGTAATGTTGTGTAAAACTTAGTTTTTCAAATATGACTGGCTTTTGGATAAGTAGTGAGTTGTAGAACTATTTTTAGTAAACAAATGCAATTTTTTCCCATTACAATTTTATGAAGCGACAATGGATAATATGTTATATGTCTATTTTATAAAGAACTAGGACACATAGGACTCACTGAGTGATTTTCACTTACACGTGTATTATTTCCTTTGAAATATTTTAGGGATCAGAGTCACAGCCGAAGCATGGTGGACTCCGAGAGGTTCTTGGATCTGTTATACCCTTGAGTATATATATCAGATGTCAGACTCTATGTGGCATCTCTATACTTTGGCTGCAATAGAGTACTTCTCCAAATGGGCCGAAGCTATAGCTTTAAAAAAAGCAAAGAAGGAAAATGTTGTTGATTTCATATGCATTAATATTATTTATTGATATAGCATTCCTCGATATATCATCATAGATTATGGCAAGACTTTTTGCAATAGTTTGATGGACAAACTGTGCGAGAAGTTCAATTTTAAGTAGCCTAAATCTTCCATGTACGGTGCCCTAGCCAATCGACTTATCAAAGCTTTCGATAAGACTTTGTGCAATTTATTGCAAAAAATTATGACTAAATCCAAGAAAGATTGACATTTTCGTGTTGGAGAAGTCTTGTTGAAGTGTCACCAAGTGTTCTCTCATGTTCTTCAAATTGATTTCATTCTCTTCGTTTACTATAGGGATTTTTTGAAGTGAAACAAGCTCTTCTTTGAGAGAAGAACAAGTGGACTCCACTTCTAAAAATTGCATATTCTTTTCCTCAAAAGCAGTTAAAAGCTTTATTTCTTCTTTCTTTAAGAGTTTTGAGCTTCCTTTTGAGAGAAGTAATGTCAACCTTAACTCTTTGTAAGTGGGCTTTATTTTCCTCAACTTGATTTATGGATCACTCTATTGAGCTTCAGTATCATCCAAGTGTTGGCTATAACGGAAAGTAATTGTTCATGAGACTTCTTTGAGGTTTTCTCTAAGAAAGTGGATCTAACATTTTTAAATTCATGTATTTTAGCAAAGAAATACCTCAAAAGATTATCCAATGGTGACAAATCAACAATAGGATCATTGTTAAGTTCTTTAAGGATGTAGAAAGCTTGATTCTCAAGTGAAGAGACTTGCTCAATTGGCGTTTACTAGATCCTTTGGTAAAATTAACTCTATAATAAACTTCTTTTTGCAACTTGACATTAAGGACACTCTTGGAAAGGTAGAGATGGTTGAACAATATTAATAAGCTATTTACCTTAGATTTTGTATCCTCGTGCTTAGAATAAGATATGTCCTTACAACCATCCTACTTGGAGGAGTGAGAATCATTGATTGAGCCTTGAGAATGAGTATTCTTATCAAGAATTACAATATAACATTCCTAATAAAGAAGAATGGTGAAGAAATTAAGTCAAACAGGGGGGAAAAAAAGGTAAAGAAAGAAGAAGAAAGGAAACAATTTTACCTTATCCTTGAAAGTCTCTTGGTCTTTTGGATCTTAACTCAAAGATGTGGTTGCCATCTTTGTTTGCTTCTAACAACGATCTTTATAGCTAGAACTGGCTTTTTCAAATAGATGCAACTCTTTTCGTTTTGAAAATGTTGAAAGTTTCTCTATAACCAAGTTATGTTTTTAAGAAGAATTATTTATGCCTTGAAGAATTTTCTAACTCCTTTAAAGCATTGGGAGTATTAATATCTTAACAAAGTTTTCTCTTGGAGCAAGGCAAGCTTTCCACCTTCTTAGATGTGGATTTCTGGGAGTTCAATATTTTAAGAAAGGTTCCATGGACTTATTCCAACCATGCTTTATGTTTGGACTTATTCCAACCATGCTTTATGTTTTGGAGTATAGTGCTTCTTTATACTATAAGGAGTGGATGGAAATATTGCCTTGGCTATTGTTTCACGAAGCATGCATCTTACCCAAAGACATAAACCATCTACTAATGTAGTCTTACCAGTTTAAAATTCACAGTAGCCTAGGATGTCATGCAAGAATCCAAATTGACGGCTAAAGAGATATAGGCTATATGGCTAAATGATGAAATGAACACCCTTCTGCAAAGTAAGAAGACTTGAATGAAGGCCTAAGAAGTAAAGTTGTTCCTCCAAAGAGGCTGTCTTATTATCAATAAAATCATGCTTCTTGTGCATGGTAAGGATATTTGTAGTTGATAATGGAAAATTTCATTTATATTTTCCTAGTTATTTGAGGGTATTTTGTGATACATTTATTGTAATAACTAGATATATTCCTTCATATTTGATATTTTATCCTCGGAAAGGTGTTTTAGACTTTTATTACAAAAAATGATGAAAAAACATCAAAACTATCACCATCAGAGCACGACTGGCGCTGGCCCTGATCTAGAAACAGGGGAAAATTTTGGCTGAAAAACAGAGCACGACCAGGCCAACCAGAACATGGTTGGTGCTGGTAGTAACCCATAGAGCTGGCATGGGCTCTGATCTGTCCCATGTCGGTGAGCTTTCCAACTTTGCGTGGATTCGGTAATTTCCCAAGAGTTTAGGTATTTTCAAATCTCTACTCGGCCCACAACACTTAGGGGATGACAAAAGTGCGAATTCAAAGGATCAAATCAGAAAATCATTCATTGAATGAAGAATTCATCAAATCAAGGAGCATTGTTCAAGAGAGTCTTCAAGGGAGAAGAATGACGCTTGTCTATGAGTGCTTTCTTTTACCTTCGTTTTCTTTTTCTTAAACAATAATAAAATCAATGTTTTTATTGTAGTTCATCATAATTTTGGAATTCATGATTTCTTGAGTTAATTTAGTCTTTTATTTAATTAATTATATTTTTTAGGATTTGATTGCTTGTTTTTCTTACGAAGTTGATAGGTTGATTCTTGTTATTAACTTACTTGAAAAAGAGGTTGATAATGACTTCAATTAGTTGATTTTATATTTTTTATCTTTTAACTTGGTTGAAAATTAGGTTAATTGTCAAGAACTTGGGTAATCAAATGTTGGTTGATGATTGCTAGAATATGGATTCATTGACTAATTTCATGTTTTAAATCACCTAGAATATAGGGATTTTTATGAGGATTGATTTTAATGCATCTTTTAAGTAAGACTAGTGAGATATAATATATCCATCAAGTTACCTAGAAGATAGGAAATCATGGATTGCAAACGAAGTAGTTCTAATTTAATTCTTCATGAGACCAAGTTAATAATTAATTGTGATAATTGGTAAGTAGTCCGTGGTCATGTTTTCAAGAATATTTGTCTAATTACATATTCTTTCATCCTTGAGTTGTATATATATATATATATATATATATATATATATATATTTAGTTTTCTCTTTATGATTTTATCACTTTATTGTGTCAGTTAAATAATAAATGAATAGTGATTAGTGTGTACTTGTTTCTTTGAGGATCGATACTCATTAATTCCCTATGCTATGCTATGCTTGCGATGAATATACTTGCTCGTATATATATATATATATATATATATATAGTTTTCTCTTTATGATTTTATCACTTTATTGTGTCAGTTAAATAATAAATGAATAGTGATTAGTGTGTACTTGTTTCTTTGAGGATCGATACTTATTAATTCCCTATGCTATGCTATGCTTGCGATGAATATACTTGCTCGTATATGTATTTTGGGATTAATGTTTTAATTAAAACTTGGCTAATTGATGAATTTAAATTTAATAATTTTTATACACCCAAAATTTACGCACCAAGTTTTTGGCGTTGTTGCCAAGGAACAATATCATGAAAGCTTGGATTTTATTGATTTAAATATGTTTATAAGTTTATATGCCTATATGTAAATATGTGAATATTTATCTATGTTCGTTGTATGAATAAGTGCCATATTTTGTAGTTTATATAATTGTAAATTCCTAATTTCCCTGCATGTTGTAATTTTCCTAACTTAATTTGTGAATATGTAGTAATTGTTTAACTTGTAAATTCTATAATCTCACTATCTTATGTTTTCTATAGATCTTGCCCTTAGTGTATGACCCGACGATCTAAAGCTGACGTAGTAGATCTTGACCTTGAGATCGAGAGAGCCCTCACAATGGTCTGAAAGGTTCTTAGCAAAAGGGTAAGGGAAGACATGGAGGTTATCCAACCAAATAATAGCAGTAATGGTAGGTGGACTATGGATGTTTTTGGGAAACTAGCAATCTCAAGTATAGGCTCGAGTATTACAAGACCTATGATAGAGGCTAATAACTTTAAGATAAAGCACAATATTATCCAAATGATAAAAAAAAAAAAAAAAAACATAGTGCAATTTAATGGGCTACCTAAGGAAAATCCTTTTGCCCACCTTGCGAGCTTTATAGAAATCTGTGACATTTTTAAAATGAATGGGATTTCTGAATATCAAACTAAGGCTTTTTACCTTTTCTTTGAGAGATAGATCAAAATCTTGGTTAAAATCATTGCCAGCGGAATCTATTACTACTTGGAATATTTTAGTTGAAAAATTTTTAACAAAATATTTTCCCCCAACTAGAACATCCAAGCTTAGGACCGATATTTTTTTCTTCCAACAATTAGAATATGAAAATCTTTATGAGTGTTGGGAGAGGTTCAAGGAGATGTTTAGAAAGTGTCCTCATTATGGGTTTGAGTTAGGTATATAAATGCAGATCTTTCATAGTGGGTTGAGCTTTGCTACAAGGGAACTAGTTGATATATCTGCAAGAGGTTCTATTAACTCTAAGACCCCAGAAAAGGTGCTTGATTTGATTGAAAATCTTGCAACAAATAACTATGCATGGGGTAGTTCAAGGTCAAGAGCTCGTGTTCATAGAGTATACAAGATGGATGCAATGGCAGCTTTGGAGGCAAATGTGGAGGCACTAATAATATGGAGCAAATGGTAATGCCTCCTTCCTAAGGATAGGTAATGCATGTTAATTGCGATTTTTGTGGAGAAGGGCACCCAAATCATAAGTGCCAAAGTATGGGGTTATCATAGAAGACATTTGAACAAGCCACGTTTGTGGACAATAGACGACAAGATAATAATCCTTATAGCACCACTTACAATCCTAGTTGGAGGAACCATCCTAACTTTTCGTGGAGCAACCAAAACCAACCTAGAAAGGCTTCTTCTAATTTTGGGAATCAAAGAACTCAACCTGCCTTACCTTACAATGCACCACCATCTAAGCCATCACTTGAAGAGTTGGTTAACCAATTGGTTAATGGTATAGAAACATGATTTCAAGGAATGGATGCAACCACAAGAAATTTGGAGGCGTCCATGCGCAACCTCGAGAATCAAATTGGACAACTGGCCGAATTCCTTGGAGATCATCAAGTGGGATCCTTTCCAAGAAATACTTAGACCAATCCACGTGATCTTGACCATGGAAAGAAAAAATTTTTATTGCCGTGGTTTTGATTTTGGACATCTATTTAATTTGTATGTGCTTTCATTTATTTTCATGAATTTTAGATTTTTTATAATTGTATTTTTTTCATAATTTCATAGTTTCCAATCTTCTATTTATAGTATTTAGATTTAATTTTTTTTAAAAAACAATTTAGCCCAAACCAGGCTGGCCACATGGAGCTAACACCGGCTCCAATCGGGGAAGGCATTAAAAATGGTCGAATTGGCCACTTTGTTTTCAAACCACCCATCTCCCTCAATTTTTCTCTCCACTCGGTGCAGTTTCTACACCCCCAAACATCACCGTTCCATTTTTTTTTTCCATCAAAAACACCAGTCCAACACAAATTCCTCTTTTTTTTGTTGAATCTAAGAATCAAAACTCCAAAAAACTATCTTTTTCTTCAAAACCCAACTTTCAAATCTCTCCTTTCAAGCAAAATTTCTTCAAAAAGATTGCATATTTTGCTTGCCCATGCATTAGAGAACACAAAAGTATGATATTTCTTGAGTTCCTACGATTAAATTCTTGCAATTGAAATTTTCCTTTTTTGGACTTATTTTTGGATGCATATATTCAAAATGTTTATTCAAATTGATTATCTTGATGGAATTATTATCATTAGAAGAGCATGAGAGTATGATTCATAGATTATTTTTACAACTACATGTCCATATTATAATCATAGGAGATTTATTTTTTGTTATGGCAATTCTCTTGTTGATGGATTCATGATAATTGGAAAATGTGCATAACCATTGTTCTTGACTAGGGATATGGACATGTTTTTTATGCTACGACCAAGTTGTGCAGTCATTAGGTAATCCTATTACGGTTTGAATTATGGCATTCTATTGTTTTTTCTTGCAAGATTTGAAAGGATGTTGGGTTTAATTGATAATGTGGATTGAGGCTGTTGTGGATTGATTAAAAAATTGTGGATTGTGGGATTATGAGTAGAATTGTGTTGTGGTAGTATGACTCCATTATATGTTATTGTTACATTGTGGTGGTACCTTGGTCATATCCTTTATTCATCATTTTCTTATCTTTTCATCATGACTAAAGAGAGGAGCCAACCTTCTAAATGGGCTAGAGATTCATCTTCCTCTACTCCTACTTCCATAGACCCGTTGTTCCTACACCCTGCTGATTTTATTAATGCATCCTGCCAAGAATGGTACACTAAGAGGGCTGCCAATAAGATTATAGTAGAATGCACCTTCGCACCCTCCTTAGATCGTGCACTTAAGCTAGGTCTCATGTTTAGACACTTGGGGTGGGGACCAATAGTTCAATTGAAGGGACTTTATTGCCTAGTTCTGATAAAATAATTCTATGCTAACATGGTCTAAAAACCTAACAACCATCTTGAGACCACTGAGACTAGGGTAAAGGGCACCCCCATCATTCTAGATAGAGAAAGACTAGCTGCCATCCTCTGTGTCAATGATGAAGGTCCTTGGTTAGCTGTAGATCACAACAATCAAATGATATTGTATGATCCTAAGTAGAAAGTAAGTGATACTAGAACTACCTTGAGACTATATAGGAGAGGTCCAGTAGGACACGTAGGTTTTTACTCTAACAATAACCTTGAAGGTAACCTTCGTGCCCTAGGCTATATCTTTGCTTACAATGTTGTTCCAAAAGCTAGTGGGTTCAATGAGTCTTGTGTGATTGACTTGTATATTCTTCATAGGATGATGCACACTCAGCCTATCCCACATGCTCCTTTAATTATTCAATCCATGCAGGATGTAGTTTATTCTCGCCTTTCCACCAAAGCCTTTGTCTTCCACCTCATGATAATGAAAATTCTTGAATCCTTTAGCATTAGCTTGGGGGGGAGCTTACTAAAACCAAAATGGAGTGTGATATGGTTACTAAGGAAACACTTACTAGATGTGGTTATCAGTACAATATATAGGTAAGGCATTGGTTACGGCCTTTTGATATGCAACACCCAGGACAAGTCGAGCTTCCACTTGAGGAAAAAGTGCATCCTGCACCACCATCTTGGGCTCATACGAATAGTTCCCAATCCCAATCTAGGGGTGATTTTGAAGCTAAGGTGTGAGGTCAATTAGAGTAATTGAGAGTTGGCATGCAAACTCAGATAGAGATATTGTTACAGCTACGTGAGTCCATGACTACCCTTATTAGAAGGCAAGATGCTCAAGAACAGCAATGGGTGCAATGGATGCAAAGATTTCCAGGAACTCAAGGAGGCACTGGTAGTCATGAGGCCAATGATGAGGATGATGATGATCATGCTGATGAGGATTAAGTATTTGTCCACTAATCTGCATTTTATTTCTTCAGCTTTCTTTCTCTATTTATATTTTCATGACTTTTCTTAGGCTTTCATTTTAGTTGATTTTCCTTTCCTTTCCTTTTAACTTTATTTTCCTTTTCTAGAATTATGTTTTCTATTTTTTGTTTCTTTTGTTTTTATTTGGGTACAATTTCCCCCCGAACTCCTTATGGTGGATTCATATGTATTAGCACTAACTTGCAATAGAAGTATTTTCTTTTCTATATTCTTCCTTTTTATTTCTTGGTTTTCCTTGTTATATTTTTTGCCATTGAGGACAATATCCAGTTTAAAAATGTGTGTGTGTGTGGGGGGGGGGGAGAGAATTTAGCATTAGAGATATTATCCATATACACATTTTGTGCTGATTTTTTTTTTTTTTTTTTTTGTGGTTTTCATTGCATTAGCAAGGTTGTACTTATCTTCCTTCTTTAGCTATGAGCTTTCTAATTCGCATGGTGGAATTTTATTGACACTAAAATGGTTTATTGGATAGAATGTGTTAAGACTTGAGAATTTGGGTTAATCTTGTTCATTATTAGTGTTTGAGTATTAGTTGACTCATTTAGTGTGAATATGGATAATGTGATGAATATGGGGAAAGTTGTAGGCTAACTTGTGTATTATGAGTTTAAACTTTACTTGACTTTAAGTTGTGATAAGGAATATGAGGAAAATAATATCTTTGAGTGAAAAAATTTTTGTGGAAAAATATTTGATTGTGAGTTGAAGATGGTGAAAAATGAGTTGGTTGTTGTTTCTTGGAAGATGAGAAAAATGTTTTTTGCTTGGTATGGGGGCTAATATGGATAGTGAAGAGAAATCCACTTCATGCACCGTATTGGACTCTTATTAATCATTACTCAACATTTTGAAAGAAACCCACGCATTTGATGCTATCAATTCCCTAAGTTTGGAGAAAAAAAATGAGAGAAAAAATTGGGAGAAAAATTCCCTGAATCATGACTTAAGTTGTGCAATGTTTGGATTTATAATGCTTGAGTTAGTAGATTGCTTAACTTGTATGATTCATATTATCTATGTTTTTGCTGGATGGGTAGAATAATGTTCTTAGACAAGTGTATACACTTGTTTAATTCGACTTCAGAGTCCTTGATATGTCTTATTTAGTACTTTATTTTGTGAATGTTTTCAAAGGGTTGAAAGAATGAAAAAGTATCTAAAGTTTGTAATGTAGTTGTGGATTTGTTTTAAGTAAACTTTTTGAGAGATTATCTTATTTTTCTTCATTTTAAAAGGCTTTACTTAAGGACAAGTAAAGGTTCAAATGTGGAAGAATGTGATAGGGGCAAAATTCATCTATATTTTTCTAGTTATTTAATGGTGTTTTGTGATACATTTGTTGTAATAACTAGGCATATTCCTTCATATCTGATATTTTACCCTTGGAAATGTGTTTTGAACTTTTATTGTAGAAAATGATGAAAAAACATCGAAATCATCGCAGTCAAAATCGGTTGTGATCCACAGAACTGGCACTAGCCCCGATTTGAAAACAAGGGAAAATTTTTGCTCAAAAACAAAGCACAACCGGGCCGACCAGAGCACAGTCAGCACCGGCCATGTCCCATAAAGCCAGCGCCGACTCTGCTCTATTCCATGTCTGTGAGCTTTCCAATTTTACGCAGATTTGGTAATTTCCCAAGAGTTTTGGTATTTTCCAATCTCTACTCGGTCCAAAACTCTTACAAGACGAATTTTAGCCTTTTGGAAGCCTATTTAAACAAGTAAAACACAAGATAAAAGTGTGAATTCAAAGGATCAAATGAGAAAATTATTCATTGAATGAGGAATTGATCAAATCAAAAAGTATTGTTCAAGAGAGTCTTCAATGGAGAAAAAAAATGCTCGCCTATAAATACTTTCTTTTACCTCTATTTTTATTTTCTTACACAATGATAGAATCAATGTTTTTATTGTAGTTCAACATTATTTTGGGATTCATCATTTCTTGAGTTAATTTAGACTTTTATTCAATTAATTAATTTTCTTGCGATATGATTACTTATTTTTCTTACGAAGTTGATGGGTCGATTATTTTTATTAACTTGCTTGAAAAGGGGGTTGATAATGACTTCAATTAGTTAATTTCATATTTCTTATCTCTTAACTTACTTGAAAAATGGGATAATTGTCAAAAACTTGGGTAATCAAATGTTGGTTGATGATTGCTAGAATATGGATTCATTGACTAATTTTATGTTTTAAATCACCTAGAATATAGGGATTTTTATGAGGATTGATTTTAATGCATCTTTCAAGTAAGACTAGTGAGATACAATATATCTATTAAGTTACCTAGAACATAGGGAATAATGGATTGCAAACGAAGTGGTTCTAATTTAATCCTTCATGAGACTAAGCTAACAATTAATTGTGATAATTGGTAAGTAGTTCATGGTCATGTTTTCAAGAATATTTATCTAATTACATATTCTTCATAATTGGGTTGTACATGTTTTTCTTAATTTTTCTCTTTATGATTTTATCACTTTATTGGGCTGGTTAAATAATGAATGAAAATTGATTAGTGTATATTTTTTTCATTGTGGATCGATACTCATTAATTCCCTGTGCTATGCTTGTGATAAGTGTACTTGCTCGTATGTATATTTTGAGATTAAGGGAGAAAAAGAGATCGAGAGGGTGAGGAGGAAAAAATGGGTGAGAGAATGGGAGAGAGAGGGAGAAGGGTAGAAGATATATATATATACAAAGAGAATGAGAAGAGGGAGAGGGGTAAGAAAGAGAGAGAGAGGGGGGGAGAGAGAGAAAGAAAGAGGAGAGACACACGGAGAGAGAGAAAGTGGGAGAAAGAAAATGAGAGAGAAAAAACAGGAGGGAGATAGAGTGTGTAAGAGATGGAGAGAGAGAAAAAGAAAAGGAAAGAAAAAGAGAGATATATAGAGAGAAAGAGAATTAAAATAATGGGGAAGAGAGATAAAAGGTGGAAAAGAAAAAACTGAAGAGGAAGAATGAGAAAAATAGAGAAAGAGAGATCGAGAAAGTGAGAAAGGGAGGAGAAAATGGGTGAGAGAATGGGAGAGAGGGGGAAAAGGGTAGAAGAGAAAGAGAGAAATATATAAAAAGAGAATGAGGAGAAAGGGGAGAGAGGGAGAGAGATAAAATAAGAGAGAAAAAATGGGAAGGGGAGAAAGAGATAGGGTGTGTAAGAGATTGAGAGAGAGAAAAAGAGAGATATATGGAGAGAAAGAATACTAAAACAAAGGGGAAGAGAGATTAAAGGGGGGAAAGAAAAAGATGAAGCGGAAGAATGAGAAAAGGGAGAAAAAGAGATCGAGAGGGTGAGAAAGGGAGGAGAAAATGGTGAGAGAATGGGAAAAGGGGGGAGAAGGGTACAAGAGAAAGAGATAGATATATATAAAAAGAGAATGAGGCGTGAAAGAAAAAGAGAGTTGTATATTAAAAAATATATATATTTATATATATATGGTATATAGATATATGTATATATGTATATCTATATATATGTTTTTGTTGTGTGTGTGTGTGTGTATGTATCTATATATATATATATGTATATATGTAGATACGTATACACACAGTTATATACATGAGTATGTATAGATATATATACGCATGTATATATTGAAGCTAATGAACCAGAGGAAGCCATGCACACACAGATAAAAAAAAAATAGAAAACCAACGGTAAAACTCAAAAAGCACAGCGGAGAGCCTTTTAAAAATTATACCTCTGCGTTTTAACATTGTCTTCGGTGCCAGAGTGGGTGATAAAGCTACCGGGACTACTTCCTCATGATTGGAAAATGCCTGTGGATTAGAACAGGTGAGGCGTCTACTCCTCTGGGGTATGAACACGAAGCTCTTTGCTTCTCAGAATATTCCACCGCCCAATCTAGTTGGTGAGACAACTTAGGCGAGGAAAGGCATTTCTTGATTCCTTGCTACTGATTGGCAATATCAAAAAGAACAAAAAGGAAGAAAATTAAACAAGAGAGAGAAGATAGCTACTATGTTGTTCGAGTGTCATCCGTGAAGAACTGAAGGCCACAACTATTCACCCTACCAGATAACCAAAACACTGGGGTTTTGATATTTTAAAACTCCAGAGGTTATCAACAGAAGAGGCTTGGGTAATCTTTAACTCTTTTGTACTGTGAATAAAAATAACATTTTAGTCCAAGCTATTAGGCCAAGATAATTTATTATTTTCCTTTAGACCCAATGAGTCTAAAAATAATAACCATTACTTATTTATTTTCTGGGCCTATTAAAATAACCCAATAAATAATTAATGAGCTCAAATGAACTAAAATTATTATTTAAGCCTTTTATAAACTAGTTTAAGCCCAGTTAAATTTTTCTAATTATTCAATCTGGCCTTAGGCCTGGAATAATTAATTAACCAATTAAACTATATAATAAATTTAAGTTCTCTCACTTTTTTATTTTATTTGAATCCAAAAAATAAATTAGACTTCCTAAATAGAATAAAATTCTTTTTATTGTGACCATTTCCTTGACCTAAAATAATTGGGTCTTACGGGCTATTCCGAAGACCAAAAACACACATCGTCTTGACTACTAAAATGACAAAAACTATATAAATAGCTGTATTTTATATTTTAAATATTTTCTAATATCACCATAAGGAAATATTGGTCCCAATGACAATGTTGCATTAGTTAGGTCTTCGGCCAACATGTGAAATGACTAAAATACCCCTCTACACATCGTCGGGCATTTAGAGAGGAAAGAGTGTACTAACACCTTTCTAAAAGACATTTACCATCTTTAAGCTTCTAGTCCAATGATCCACCACTTCTTGGAATATTCCCACTTTCTAAGGGAGCTACCTTAAAGCTAATATCTAAGTCATGTTCCCTAGGGCCCTGGATAATTAGATCATTCGGACAACCACAAGGGACGATATACTGTAGACACTATCTTGTACAAGTCTATCCTAACTAACTAGTCATATATACCCAACATACAACTATATTAGTCCTTCTTAAGAACCGCAACTATAGTATATCAAAGCATATAATTCTAGCTTCGTCAAAGCACTGACTTATACTTAAGCTGTAGAGTACAAGTCCACGCTATAGCAGTAGTAGTCTGGGTTTCTATCACATAGTACTTTTAGAAACCACTACTACAGGTCCTTTTCTACGTATTCGAAATATGCTTGAGTTATGAAATGAGTAGACTACTCCTTGGCTAAAGGTAAGCCATTCACTATTCAGAATTCAGAATACAATATCCTAGCCATAATGAGTTCCTATTCTCATCATTTAGTTAAGAACAACAGTTTATGTGTTAATTATTCCATGGTCCATACCTTATTGTGAATGACCTCCATTCACATGAACTATTTACTTAAACACAATGGGTCTTTTCTAATAAAATCGTGAATAAATATAAAGAAAATTTCACAAACAAATTCTTTAAAATTACATCAGAAACCTAGTCTTAGAGAACATGCATTCCAATAATCTCTCACTTGCACTCTAAGACCAAGTAAGTCCATAGGTGCCCACCCCTATGGCGTGTAAGTGTCTTCTAAAGACTCTCTCCGCTAAATGTTTGGTGCATGGATCTATAAGATTATTTTCTCAGGCAGTCTATTCCACCATGACTTCCTATCTCTTGATGAAATTCCAGATCATGTGGTACTTCCTCTCTATGTGCTTCCCCTTTTTGTGGTTCCTTGGTTCTTTAGATTGTGAGACTGGACCAGTATTGTCATAAGACATCACAACCGGTTTGTCTATTTGTCGCTCGACTCCAAGTTCCAAAAGGAAGTTCTAGAGCCAAACTACTTCCTTGGATGCCTCCGAAGCTGCCACATACTCAGTTTCCATAGTTGAGTCAGCAATACAAGAATGATGATACTCCTCCATGAAATGGCTCTTCCAGACAAGGTGAAGACATATCCATTAGTGGGCTTTCTCTTATCCTTATCCATCTGGAAGTTTGAGTCCATGTATCCTGTAGGAACCAAGTTGTTAGTGCTATAAACCAATGTATAATCCCTCGTACCTTTGAGATACTTGAGAATATTTTTTACAACCTGCCAATGAACCTCCCCGGAGTTTGACTGATAACTGCTAACTGAGCCTACGGCAAAGTAGATATCTAGTCTAGTACACAGTATGGTATACATAAGACTTCCTATAGCTGAAACATAGGAAATCCTGCTCATTCTATCTTTTTCTTCTTCAGACTTTGGACAGTCATTTGAAGAAAAAGATAACCTATGTTTACAAGAGATTAATGCCCCCTTGCATAAGTCCATGCTAAACTTAACTATCTTGCCAATGTATATAGCTTGGGATAAACATAGCATTCTCTGCTTCCAATTTACCCCAAGAGTATAACTAGCTTCACCCAAGTCCTTCATACTAAATTGACTAGATAACCAAACCTTTGTAGATGACACTGTCCCTACATCATTTCCAATAAGTAGAATATTATCCATATACAGGACATGAAAAATCACATTTTTACTTTCCAGTTTCTTATGTACATATGGTTTATTCTCATTTTGAATGAAACCTAAGACTTTACAGTCTCATCAAAACGAATGTTTAATTCTCTAGATGCCTGCTTATTCCATAAATGGATTTCTAAATCTTACAAACCATACGTTCTTGGCCTTTTGTAATAAAGCCTTCTGGTTGGGACATATAGATGTCTTCACTAAGATAGCCATTTAAAAATTCTGTCTTGACATCCATTTGCCATATCTTGTAGTCATAACGACATATGATGGTAAGGAGGATACGGATGGACTTAAGCATGGCTACTGGGGAAAAGATTTCCTCATAGTCGATCCCTTTTTTCTGAGTATAACCTTTTCACCATAAGCTTAGCTTTGAAGGTTTTCACCTTCTCATCCACTCCCCTCTTCCTATTGTACACCCACTTACACCTAATGGGTTTTATTCCTTCAGGTGAAGCTACAAGATCCCAAACCTAATTGTAGTACATAGACTTAATCTCGGCTTTCATTACTTCATGTCATAGGTCTGCATCGGCATTAGCAATAGCCTCCTCGTATCTAGTGGAATCTTGTTCCGATGGTCAAAGACTAGGTCAAAAGCCTCTCCAGTCCATCTTTTTGGAACTCTAGATATCCTCTCACTACGATGAGGCTACACTTGTATAGGTTCCAGAGGTTGTGCCTCCTCTTGTTCCATAATCAGGTTAGGAGAAGTTGATACAGAAGATAACTTCTCTTCGAGTTCCAACCTTGTCAAACCTTTAGTGGATGTACTTTGTTCATTCTTCAAGTATCTAATATTAGTGTTAACAAGTACCTTTTACTCCTTGGGATGATAAAAGTAACCACACTTTGTACCTTTTAGATACCTAACAAAATAGCATAATTCTGATCTTAGTTCTAACTTATCTCTCTTGATCAGTACATAAGCTAGACAACTCCATATCTTGAGATGATTTAGACTTGGCTTACACCCATCTAGATCTCATAGGGTGTCCTAGGTGCAGACTTGGAAGGCACCAAGTTTAGAATATATGCCGCTGTTTCTAGGGCATATCCCCAAAAAGACACTGGAAGAATAGCATGAGACATCATTCTTCAGACCTTTCGATCAATGTCCTGTTCTTTCTCTCAGCTACTCCATTCTGCTGGGGTGTCCCTGGTACAAAGAGTCGGGATACTATCCCATAACGTACCATGTAATCCTTTAATTCACCAAAGAGGTATTCTCCACCACGATCCAATCTAAGGTTTTGATTAATTTACTTGTTTGATGATCCACTTCAGCCTTAAACTCTTTGAACTTGTCAAAAATGTCAGACTTACATCTCATTAGATAAACATAACCATACCTTGTACAATCATTTGTGAAAGTGATGAAGTACTCAAACCCCCATCTTGCTGGTGCAGACAATGGACCACACACATCAGTGTGAAAAAGTCTCAGTACTTCTTTAGCTCTATCCGCCTTTTTGGTGAAAGACATCTTGGTCATTTTTCCCATAACACTAAGGCCAACTTTTCAATCTTAATGAGCCTAAAGGCCCATCAAGGATTAACTTCTGAATCCTGGTTGAGTTAATCTACCCAACCTTAGGTGCAAAAGATATGAATCATTGACATTGGTCTTTCTCTTCCTATTAAAAGGTTCAGATTGAGTATTATTCAATTGATTGTTAATAGGATTAATAAAGAATAGATTTCCATACATGTTTCCAGTACATATAACTTCTCCATTTCTACCGATAGTAATACTAGAACGGAAAGAAATAGAATATCCTTGATTTATTAGTTTTGCAACTGAAACCAAATTCTGTCTAAAACTAGGAACAAATAAAATATCCTTCAAAACTACTTTTCTATTATAATTAAAAATAAGTTCCAGTTCTCCTATAGCAAGGGCCTAAACTTGTGCTACATTTCCTACGCGTAGTCTATAGTCACCCGTCTGGAGTATTATAATCTTCCTAAACCCTTGTAAGAAGTTATAAATATGATCAATGGCTCCTGAATCAGAAATCCAAGTGGAAGTTGATCCAACTATTGATATAGACTCTAGATATAGAATATTACCTGTTAGATTTTTCTTGACCAGAAGATCTGGACACTCCTTTTACCAGTGTCCTATCTTCCCACACTTGAAGCATTTGCCGTTGGGTTTATCTTTGGGCTGGAACTTGGGCTGGTGCACTGCATTCCCCTTCTTCGTTTTGAACTTTCTAGGCTTGGGCCATGTTCTCAAGGAAAAGGGCATCATAGCTCGAGCCTGTGGCTTCATGGCCTTCTCTGCCACCTGGAGCTCCTTCACTAACTCTATTAAACTCATGTTTAACTTGTTCATGTTGTAATTTAACTTGAACAGAGTGAAGGAGTCAGGCAAAGATTTGAGAATCATGTCCCTTGGCTCTCGGGGGTCACTGACAGCCCCCAAGACTTTTGCTTCCTCAAAAGCTACAATCATCTTGAGCATATGCTCTCTAACTAATGCTCACTCAACTATCTTGGTGTTTATGATCGTTAGAAAAGCCTTCTGCCTTGCGGGCCAACTCTTATCCGCAAACATTATGGCTAGAGATGTACTTATATCATACGTAGTAGCCACGTGATCGTATTTAGATTGAAGCACATTTGACATAAAGGCTAACATATAGTATCGACCATCTCGTCAGCCTTTTTTCATACCTTTTCAGCCTCACGCTCCTCAGCGGTAGAACTTTCCTCGATTATTGGGCAGTTCTCGTATAGGACATACTTATACTCCTTAGCGGTGAGTATTGTGTCCAGATTCTTTTTCCAGTCCACATAGCTTGCACCCGCTAGCTTATTCTCACGGAGAATGTTAGCTAAGGGACTAAAAGAACCCCCACAAACCATTTTTGAAATTTTGAAAAAATAAAAGAAATTCTCAGTATTTGCAAAACAAAAATAATTTTGTGCACTTTCTCCTCTTATTAAACTTGATAATAGCTAACCCCATTATTATTATCTTTAACATGATTAATTTAGCTCTTAGGAAAACTGACATAGCTTTTTGGGAAGATTAACAGCTTCACTTTGCTAAGTGTGTTAATCACCACAAATTAATTTTCCTTCTAGGTAATGATCTAGAAGATAACTCCATCGAGGAGATGGCCATTTCTTCTCAGTTTCTATGGACATAGCTTGCACTATAACCTCTAATGTGCGCTAGCCGATCATAGTACGTGTTCCGGGTTATTAATTACATCCTTCTATTAGTTCTAGACCCTTGTGCTGTCTCCATCCTATACGGGTTCACTCTCAGGGTGATGCGAGAAGACCCATGATCTCTAATGAGGATTGTGATGGAAGCCATAGGGACATTGGAACCCCTCTCCCACTTAGTTTTTTAAATAAGTGTTTTCTTGGAAAAATATCATTTGAAGAATTTCAGTTAAGTTCTCTTTTAACTTTAAATAAAATGTCTAAATCTATAAAAATTTATATGTCAAGGTTTATACCCTTTGAGAAATTTTTCCTTATAAATTAATTTTATTTAAGTTAAAAACTTAATAATTTCCAAAATTTTCCATTTAAAAAATCCTAGAGATTTTGATCTAAAGGTTTTCTTTGACAAAAATAATTTTTCCTTTGCTAAAATGAATTAAAATGGCATTCCATTTTAACTTACAAAAATTTCTAAATCCAAAATATTTTCTATGTCAAGGATAAAAAACCTTTAAGAAAATAACCAAGGATTAATTTTTGTTTAAGTTAAAATAACCATTTAATTAAAGAAACAATATTTTATCATGTCAAATAAAATTTCCCAAAGACTTTAGTCTTTGAGAAAATGTGCTAGCATGCTAGAAAACGGTAAACGTTTTCATGCTTTTCTATTCTTAATCCTAAGTGCCCAGAAAAAAAAAAGAATTAAACACATTAATTAAATTAATTAATGATCTTATTTAATCCTAATATCGTTTACTGTTATTTTTCATGCAAAATATTCAAAGAATATTAACTATTGCAAGAAAAATAATTTTGTCAGGTATGGGACCAAAAATAAATAAATAAATATATACATATATATATTATTCTCTTTGGTCCAGTGCATCTACCACACTGGATCATGGGCTATCGGGAGACCCATAGACCATGGTCCGCAGGCGGGTGCCCACAACCATCCTACCCGCCTGCTAACCGGGAAAGCATCCTGGCGAGAATGCCTCAGCTTCTGCGAGGAAGCTGAAGCAATCGCGAGGATGCTTTCCTCGTGCAGGTCGAGCGAGGAAGTTGAGGCAGGCTCGAGGTTGCTTTCCTCGCCTTGGCTCACCCTGGCTACGGCTCCGAGCCGCAATTGCCTGGGCAAAGCCTTGGCTCCAGAGACGACCAAGCCACAGCTCGGCTTCCGGCTTAGCTTGGTGACTGGGCTTATCTTCTCCGCAATCCCTTTTTTTTTTTCACTAATTTCTTCTACGAGTTTTTTTGGGCATTTCTGTAATGCTTTGCGACCATCCAAGGTAGTTTGTTGTTCTATTTTTTTCAACAAAAAAACATGACATCCGCCTACACCCTTGCAAATCAGATTTACATGAAGGCTAAGAAAAGCAGTAAAGGAAAAAATACAGAAGCTCCTATAACTCAACAGTGAGGTTTACAATGCATCTACCCATACCAAAACAACGAAGGATCTCATCATATTAATCACATTGGTCTTGCAAATTTTATTGCCTAGCGTGCACTAATCATAAGCCATTCAAAGCATCATGCTCTGATACCACTTGAAGCTAATGAACTAGAGGAAACCATGCACGCACAGATACAAAAAATAGAAAACCAACGGTAAAACTCAAAGAGCATAGCGGAGAGCCTTTTAAAAATTATACCTCTGGGTTTTAACGTCTTCGGTGCCAAGGTGGGCGATGAAGGTACCAGGACTCCTTTCTCACGACTAGAAGATGCCTATGGATTAAAACCGGTGAGGTGTCTACTCCTCCAAGGCATGAACGCAAAGCTCTTTGCTTCTCAGAATATTCCCCCTCCCAATCTAGTTGGTGAGACAGCTTAGGCGAGGAAAGGCACTTCTTGATTCCTTGCTATTGATTAGAAATATCAACAAGAACAAAAAGGAAGAAAATTAATAAGAGAGAGAAGAGAGCTATTGTGTTGTTCATGTGTCTTCTGTGAAGAACTAAAGGCCACAACTATTCACCCTACTAGATAACCAAAACTTTAGGGTTTTGATATTTCAAAACTCTGGAGGTTAACAACAGAAGTGGTTTGGGTAATCATTAATTCTTCTGTACTACGAATAAAAATAACCCTTTAGTCCAGGCTATTAGGCCAAAATAATTTATTATTTGCCTTTGTACCCAATGAGTCCAAAAATAATAACAATTAATTATTCATTTCCTGGGCATATTAAAAAATCTAATAAATAATTAATGAGCCTAAATGAACTAAAATAATTATTTAAACCTTTTATTAACTACTTTAAGCCAGCTTAATTTTTCTAATTATTCAATCGGGCTTAGGCCCTGAATAATTTACTAGCCAATTAAACTAAATAATAAATTTAATTTCTCTTGTTCCTTTATTTTATTTCAATCTAAAAAATAAATTAGACTTCCTAAATAAAATAAAATCTTTTTTATTGTGACCATTTCCTCGACCTAAAATAATTTGGACTTACAGGCTATTTCGAGGACCAAAACAGCACATCGCCTTGGCTACTAAAATAACCAAAATACCCTTGCTATATAAATAGCTATATTTTGCATTTTAAATATTTTTCAATATCACCATAAGAAAAAATTAACCCAAAGGACAGTGTTGCGTTAGCTATGTCTTCGACCAACATCTGAAATGACTAAAATACCCCTCTACACGTCGTCGTGTGTTTAGAGAGGAAAGAGTGTACTAACACCTCTCTTAAAGACATCTACCATCCTTAGGCCTTTAGTCCATTGATCCATGACTTTTTGGAATATTCCCGCTTTCTAATGGAGCTGCCATAAAGCCAATATCCAAGTCATGCTGCCAGGGCCCTGGATAATTAGATCATTCGGATAACAACAAGGGGTGATATTGTATAGACACCATCTTATTCAAGTCTATCTTGACTAACTAGTCACATATACCCAACATACAAGTGTATTGGTACTTCTCAAGAACCTCAACTATTGTATATCCAAGCATATGCTTCTAGTTTCGTCAGACCAATAACTTATACTGAAGCTATAGAATACAAGTCCACGCTATAGCAGTAGTAGTTTGGGTTTCTATCACATAGTACTTTTAGAAACCACTACTACAAGTCCTATTCTATATATTCAAAATATGCCTGTGTTATGAAATAAGTAGACTACTCATTGGCTAAAGGTAAGCCATTCCATACTCAGAATTTATAACACAGTACCATTACCATAGTGAGATTCCTATTCTCATCATCCGATTAAGAACAACAATTTATGTATTAAGTATCCCATAGTTTATACCTTATTGTGAAAGACCTCTATTCACATGAACCATTTACTTAAACACAATGGGGTCTTTTCCAATAAAATCATTAACAAATATAAAGAAGACTTCACAAACAAATTTTGAGAAAAATACTTTTGTTAATACAAGTCAAAATTACATCAGAAACCTAGTCTAAGAGGGTATACATTACAACAATCTCCCACTTAGACTCTAAGACTAAGTAAGTTCATAGGTGCCCACCCATATGGCATCTAAGCATCTTCTAAAAACTCTCTCTGTCAAAGCCTTATTGAAAGGATCTGCTAGAATTGTTCTCTGAGGCAATTTATTCCACCACTACTTCCTGTCGCTGGATAAAAACTCGGATCAAGGGATACTGCCTCTGCATGTGCTTTGCCTTTTTGTGGTTCCTTGGTTCTTTACATTATGAGACTACACCAGTGTTTAATGGCTCTTCGCAATACATCACAACAAGTTTGTCAATTTGTGCATGACTCCAAGTTTCAAAAACATTTCTAGAGCCAAACTGCTTCCAAGGATGCCTCCGAAGTTGCCACATAGTCAGCTTCCATGGTTGAGCTAGTAATACAAGGTTGCTTGATACTCCTCCATGAAATGGTTCTTCCAAATAAGGTGAAGACATATCCACTTGTGGGCTTTCTCTCATCCTTTTCCACCTGGAAGTCTGAGTTCGTGTATCCTGTAGGAACCAAGTCGTTAACCCTGTAAACCAATATAAAATCTCTCGTACCTTTGAAAATATACTTTACAGCTTACAAAAGAACTTCTCCTGGGTTTAACAGATATATGCTAACTAAACCTATGGCTAAAGTAGATATCTAGCCTAGTACATAGCATGGCATACCTGAGACTTTCCATAGCTGAAGCATAGGGAATTCTATTCATTCTATCTTTTTCTTCTTAAGACTTTGGACAATTCTTTGAAGAAAAAGACAACCCATGTCTGCAAGGATCAATTCCCCCTTGTATGAGTCCATGCTAAAGTTGGCCAGCATCTTGTCAATATAAGTAGCTTGGGATAAACCAAACATTCTCTGCTTCCTTTTTCTAAGAAGCTTTATCCCAAGAACGTAATTGGCTTCATCCGAGTCCTTTACTAAATTGACTAGATAGCTAAACTATAATACCCACCAAAACCACCTTTCACTATGGGGAAAAAAGTCATGCATTGTATAGCATTTCGCATTTCACGTGTTATCTTAGAAATTATTCTTGCATGGGTGCATGTGATTTTCAAAGTTGCTTTTGCATTTGATTTATTTGGTGAGAAATAATTGTGTTGTTTAAGAGTTAGTTAAGTGAAGTTTAGTCGAGGAGATGGAAGGATGAGAATTAGGGTGGAAAGAATTTCTTAGAGAAAAATTAGCATTGGAGTTGGTTGGGAATAGCGGGGAGGATGGTGATTTCCCTTGGTGACCCTTTTCGAATCTTACCCTTTTCGAAAATTCTTTTCCCAGACTTCTACATGTCTTGGCCGAAAAAGACCTAGCCATCCTAGAGAAATTTCAACGCTATTATTCTAAGGAAATAAGTCACTATAGTTATTTCCTAAATTTAAGGATTTGTTATGTGAACAAAGACCACCTTTATTTTCAAGCCTTTGTTCTCCTGGATTTTCGAAAAACCCTAACTGAAAAATTAAAATTCCAGCTTGATTTCAACTTATTAGATTTGGTAATGGATAGTTGGAATTAAAGAGTTGTTCTCCTAGTTGGAAACCTTGTTGATATTGAACTTAGAACCTTAGCTAAAAATCTGGAAACTTTTCCAACTAGTGCTGCCACTTTTTGAGGGAATTTTAGCTCAACCCAAACTCTTCCAACACTAGGAAATCTTATCCAAAATCCTGTAGAAAATCAAATTTTAACTTAATCCTAGTACAACTAGGTTTTGCTTCCTTTTTCTAGGAGAATTTCGGCAGCCTTGTGCAAGCACAAGCTGTCCAAAAATCCAGCCCTTTTAAGTGCAATCCAACTCTTCAAACCTTAGCTCAAATCACCTAAAACATCTTCCATCAATTCAGATTATTTTTTCTGCACAAAATCAGATTTTATTCACAAAAAAAACTCCAGAATTTCGGCCAACTTCTGCCCAGAGTTTTCGACAGCTTCCTATCAAAAATTTCGGCCAGATTGTACTCCTACTCAAATGAAATTTCTGCACACCAATACCTACCAAAATCCTCAGAAAATTAAGCTAATTTTCAGCACCAAAAACCCTCACCCTTTTCTTTGTAAATCGCGGCAGAACAACAGCTACAAACGTCCAGAATTTCTTCCCCTTTGTTCAGCAAATTTTCGCACAGCAAATCACTTCATGCGCATAGAATTTTAGTTCTCAAAACCTACTCAAACTCTTTCTTGTTTTGGCCAAAAATCTTGAGCACATGCAGCCCTTTACTTGAGCTATATTTCGGCCAGCATAAGGGAGCTAATTGCAGAATATTTTCTTCTCATAAACCCTCCCAAATTCAGCAGCAATAAGGTGCATAGCAAGCTGCAATTTTCACCCTTGATGTCCAAGAAACCTAAAGCCATTAGGAGTCTTTCTAAACACCACCATCTAACCCTAAACCAATCTTCTCTAACCCCTAAAACTCAGTAGCCGACTACCCTCTCCATTCTACACGAAAAATTCAAGCAAGAACCTCTCTACAATTTTCAAAAATCACAAGAACAACTCCTAGCAAGAAACCGATCACCCTCTAAGGTAATTAAAAACCATCTCAACCTCTTGATTCCTTTCTTCCATCAATTCTTCTCCCTTTCTTCCCTTGAATCACGCCACCTAAAGGCTGATTTCATCCCTTTTACTTATTTTCGGTCAAAAGGAAGGAAAGAAGGTAGCTTTTCTCTTCTAATCAAACGAACTCGGGATGATCACCATAGGAGCATCGAGATCTTGCTAACCCGATTGTTGCAAGGTAAGAGGATACTTACCCTTGATGTTGAAATTAAAGTTTAATATGGTTGATGAGGTCCAATAGCATGATGAATGGGTAGCTTAAGTCGAGTAATTAACTAAGCCTATTCGATGGATAGCTATGCCATGTTTTATTGTAGTAATGATGAAGATGAATTGTGATGGTCATGTCAAGCCTTTTCGATATAATAATCATGTCTTTAATGAATATATGGTCATAGTCTATGAACCTTGGGGTTTAGATAATATAATTGGAATTAGATAGTGGATTGTGAATTGTTATGGGGGTAAATGAGTTTAGAGCATGTTTGAATCGATTGAGACCCTGATCATGATATTATATGGTTTTAGATCAGGAAGATATTTGGGGAAAGCAAGCTGTGATTTTATCTCATTTGTCTGAGGCAAATCAAGTAAGTCCTTGCATAAACTCTTTTGTTAAATGTTGTGATGGCAAGTCTGTGTTGTAAAGCTTTGTGAAGCTATTGTTAAACTCTGTTTACTTGGGCTGTAAACGTAGATATTTATTCCTTAAACGGTTTTGTCAAGCTAACGATTTTATCAAGAAAACTATTCTTTCTTCTAAATTTTTAGAAAACTCTTTTAAAGAAAATCACGTTGTACAAAGCCAAGGTATGGAAATTTTGAATAAGGAATTCACGAATATGTTCGTTGAGTACTCAATAAGAGTAAGCTAACAATACTAGTCTTGGAGGGCTAGAGTAAGTCTTCTGGCAGGAGGCCACCTCCAGAAGATAAGCTTGGCTTGAAGAGGCGACAATATTGTTTGGTCAGGCCGGTCCGAGCTAGCATTTATACCTGGTAAGGTATTATTTATTTTTCCGACATGGACACCCGGATGGTTTTGTTAGGTGTAGAGAATGAGGAGTATCTCACTCGGTGAGCTGTACACTCACCTTAATTAGAACGCCCAACGTGTGGCAATCTGGTCCCCGCAAGAAGCACAAAATGTGGTGCCTTGTCTTCATGGAGCCCAACGGTGGTGACATGATTATTTATTCGAGTGGATGATTTGTTTTGTATAAAGTGTGATTATGAGAAAAACCCACTCCTTGTGAAAAGAAAGTATTTATGACTTGCCAAATATTTCTGCAAATGTTTTCTACTATGCATACATGAACTATTTGAAACACCATGTGCACACACAGGACTTACTAAGATTTCATCTCACACTATTTTATATCATGTTTTCAAGAGATAGATTGTGATGAGCCAGCGGGGCATGTGATAGTTGAAGCTTTTATTTTCTTTCCCCATTTTATTCTAGGAACCAATTGTTGTTTAAGCTTCTGAATGATAATTGTTTTATTTCGTATTGCTCCAATTTGAGCCAGATGTAATAAGAGTTTTTCTATATTTATCTAACTTAACTCTTTTGGGGTTGCCTTTACATTTTTTACCTCGTTTTAAAGATCCCTTGTCCTACAGGACGGGGCGACATCCCCACCCTTTTAGGTACGTAGTAGTGGGGTGTTACAAGTGGTATCAGAGCCCAGGTTTAGGCAATTACTTGGCTTACTGGGTTCTATTTCCTTGAGTATTTTGAGCTGGTACTAATTTTTACCTTCTGTTTATAGGATGGTTAAAAAAGTGGTATCGGCTGTCAAAGACTAGCCCGCTGGCTGCGGGAATCCACCTGCCCCACTACCCGTAGCTGGTCCACCCTTGTCATATTCGGAGAGAGTGCATGAGCCGCTAGTGCTAGACGACCCAGTAGTTGAGGTGGAGATAGAGGTTGAAGGGAGCCTAGGAGAGTACGAGGGGGGTGATGAGCGGGAGGTAGTTGAGATTGCTATTGAGGGAGGGAAGATGGGGAGATGGCTGAGTTGAGTGAGGGGGAGGTAGATGAGCTAAGGAATGAGATAGACGATGAGAACGAGGGAGAGATGGCGGGGATAGAAGAAGAGGATGAGGAAGTAATAGAGGTTCCCCGGACCCCACAGATTGGAGAAGTTGAGAGGACTCCAGCTTGCTACGACCTTAGGAAGCCCAGTGGTGAAGGACATAGGCCGAGGGATGGAGATGCCCCGGGAGAGGGGAAACTTAGGTAGTCAGCATTAGGAGTGGTGGATAAGGGAAAGAGGAAGCTAGAAGAGGGTCCTAAGGGGTGTGGACTCCGATATGAACTGGGAATAGATGCCAAGTTGAGGAGAGAGGGGTTGCTTGATCCATCCGACTCGGGGAGTGCGAGGTATGTGCCTTAGAGTGCAGTTAGATTAGCGTTGGATGAGCTTTATGAGACGGCCATGAGAGCCAAGAGGGGTTGTGAGGGTGAGCCAGGGCAATCAAGTGAGAGTGTTGCTTTTCCAAGGGACTACTTAGGAAGACCCGATAGCTCCATGGGGTGGCTTGTGGAACCAGCCTCTGACAACTCCGATGCCTCTGTTGAAACTAGAGAGAGTCGAGCACAGAGGACTAGCAGCTTTTGCCTTTCCTTCTTTGGGATTTGCATTCCTTTGTTTGTTTATTTCTTTTAAAGAAGCATGTTGCTTATAGGGCTTTATTATTTTATTAAATAAAATGACATCGCATGTGATAACCTCTTCTTTTCTATGAAAGAATAGTTTATATGAAAAGCATAAGTTTTATTACTTAATTTTACCCTGCATAATACCATCACATTCTCTTTTAAAATAAGTGGATAACATCGTTATTAACTGATCATGCACCTGAGCATACTCTTTTCCCCTTGGTAACTATCTGACCTTAAGTGAATATGATTAAAGATGGCACCAAGACGCAGGACAGTCATGCATAGCAAAACTGTGCAGGAAAGTGCATCCTCCACTCCAGAATTTGAGCAGATGCATCGTTCCACCCCCGACGTGGAAGAGCACTTGCCACAAGAACAGGATTTAGCTTCAGAGAAGTCACAAGATGTGACCATGGGTCAGGCTTTCGACAAAATAGCCTCGATCCTATAGAACCTAACAGAGAAAGTGGATAAGGTGGCCAGGAAACCACCGCGGGGAGAGAATGAGGCCCTGGAGAGTTTCCTGAAGTTCCAACCTCCTACATTCCAAGGGAAGGTGGAGCAGGATGAGAAAGCCGAGCAGTGGATTGAACAGATGGAAGATATTTTTGCTACCTTGCATTACTCAGAAGAGAGGATGGTGAAGTTTGCTGCTTTTCGGCTGAAGGGACCGTCTCAGGCATGGTGGCAGTGAGTACGGAGTGACTGGGACAGCGAGGAGCAGGAATGGACTTGGGATGACTTTACGGAAGCTTTCCGGGTCGAGTACATCCCTCGATGGGTAGCTAAGAAAATGGAGGATGAGTTCCAGACCCTCAAGCAGGGGGGCATGTCCGTTGCTCAGTATGCAGCCTGGTTCATGCAGTTGTCCAAGTACTGCAAGTGCTTGGTAGACACGGAGTAGAAGCGCACCCGGCAATTCGTGAAGGGGCTGAGGCTAGATTTGAGGAAAGCATTAGCTCCATCACCACCAACGTCATACACTGCCGCCGCGGACGCAACTTCTTGGATAGAGAATGAAGATCGGCATCGACCGGTAAACCGACCCTTCCAACCAAATCGTCCACCAATGAGGCCTTCAAGCAATAAGTGGCCTGTGGGCTCTATGCCATAGGGAAATCGGAGTAAACAGCCTCAAGTGCCTATTGCCGATTGTGTGGAAAGCGAGGCCACACCGAGAGGAATTACTTGGGCAACGGGAGTGTGAGGAGGTGCTTCAATTGTGGGGACCCAGGTCATCTGAGGAACGCCTGCCCTAAACCCTTAAGGATTGGGCAGACAGCCCCCGCCCAGCCAATGGGAGTCAACCGAGGTGCTGCTGCTGGACCAGTTGGAATGGGAGGCCAGAAGCCCCAGGTGAAGGCTAAGGTCTTTGCCCTGAACAGAGAGGAAATCGGAGCGGACTCCGCCGTGATCAAAGGTAACCTTTCTATCCAAGGTTGCCTTGTTAATGTTTTGATAGATCCAGGATCCACACACTCTTATGTAAGCAAAATTTATGCATCACATCTGGGTTGGGAAGGAAACGAATTACCCTATACCCTAGTAGTAAGTTCACCCTTGGGAAAGGTGGTAGAAACGAGCAAGAAAATGGGAAGTTGTGGAGTTGAGGTAGGGAAGGAGATTCTAGAAGCCGACCTCAAAATTCTACCCATAGACGATTATGACCTGATCTTGGGCATGGACTGGTTGTCGAAGCACGGAGCTCGTGTGGATTGCAAGATAAAGAAGATGCAGTTTGTGAGACCTGGTCGGGATGTAATTGAATTCAACGGCAGACGAACGAAGGAACTGAAATTTCTGATTGCTGGTGCTAAGGCCCGGAAGTTGCTCAAGAAAGGATGTACGGGATATTTGGCGTATCTCCTAAACAAACCTAAGGATCAGTGTACCTTGGAGAGTACAGAAGTTGTAAAAGATTTTCCAGACATTTTCCCTACTAAGCACACTTCCCTACCCCCTGAACTGGAAGTTGAGTTCACCGTGGACCTAATTTACAGAGCAGAACTGGTGTCAAGAACCTTCTACCGGATGGCACCAACGGAGCTGAACGAGTTAAAGGAGCAATTGGAAGAATTGGTGAGGTAAGGCTACATACGACCAAGTATGTTGCCGTGGGGAGCTCTGGTATTGTTTGTTAAGAAAAAAGATGGTACCTTGAGGCTATGCATTGACTATCGGGGATTGAACAATCCAACGATCAAAAATAAATACCCTCTACCCTTGATCGATGAGCTGTTCGATCAACTTCAAGGCGCCGCTTATTTTTCGAAGTTGGACCTGCGGCAAGGATACTATCAGGTGAGGATTAATGAGGAAGACATTCCTAAGACTGCTTTCAATACGCGGTATGGCCACTATGAATTCGTGGTAATGCCCTTCGGTGTAACTAATGCACCGGCAGTTTTCATGGATTTGATGCATCGCATCTTCCAACCATATTTAGACAAGTTCGTGGTTATCTTCATTGATGATATCTTAATCTACTCCAAGAATCCAGAGGATCACACGGAGCACTTAAGGTTGGTCCTAGAGAAGCTGAGGGAATTCAAGCTTTTCACCAAGTTTAGTAAATGTGAGTTTTGGTTAAGCTCGATATCCTTCCTCGGCCATGTGATATCTAAGGATGGGATCAAGGTGGACCCTTCTAAGGTGGAGGCTATAGCTAATTGGAAACAACTGGATAATGTCACCGAGATACGAATTTTCCTTGGGTTGGCCAGATTCTATCGGCGTTTCATTAAAAGTTTTTATACTCTGGCTTCACCGATGATGCGACTGTTAAAGAAGGATGTCACTTTTGCTTGGAATGAGAAGTGAGAGAAGAGCTTCCAAGAGTTTAAAAGGAGTTTAATTACAGCACTTGTACTAAGCCTACCCAAGGCTATTAAGCCATATGCACTCTATACAGACGCGTCCAAGGAAGGTCTAGGAGCTATGCTGAAGCAGGAAGGGAAAGTCATAGCTTATGCGTCTAGGAAGCTAAAGCCGCATGAAGCTAATTATCCAACGCACGACTTGGAGCTGGCAGCCATAGTATTCGCTTTAAAGAAGTGGCGACATTACTTATACGGTGCTCAATACGAAGTCTTCACTGACCATAAGAGTTTGAAGTACATCTTCACGCAGAAGGACTTGAATCTTCGGCAGCGTAGATGGATGGAGTTTCTGGAGGAGTATAAGTGTCCTATTAATTATCACCCAGGCAAAGCAAATGTGATAGCTGACGCTTTGAGTTGGAAAGTGAAGATGGCACACTTGAGAATGCAGGAGGTGTCGACAGTCTAGGAAATCTTGGAGTAAGAGGCGGAAGTCCAAGAGAGGAAGATCTCTGTGAGCAACCTGATCCTGAAACCCGATCTGGATTAGGAAATTGTATCAGGCCAACAGGACAGTATGGAATTTCAGACCTTTAAGGAGAAAGAAATCAGAAGATGAGGAAGTGATTTCCGGACCGACGAGAAGGGGGTATTATATTTTCGGGATCGAATATGCGTATCGGACATCCAAGATTTGAGGAAGAGGATACTGGATGAAGCTCACAAGAGCAAGTATACTATACACCTTTGGGAGGTAAAGATGTACCAAGACTTGAAGAAGAAATATTGGTGGGCTGGAATGAAAAGAGATGTAGTTCAGCATATGTCAACCTACCTGACATGCCAGAAGGTTAAAGTGGAGCATAAGAAATCTGCAGGGTTACTGCAACCGTTACCGATTCCCGAGTGGAAATGGGAAGAGGTGACTATGGATTTTGTGACTGGTCTTCCGATGACCAAGTCACACAAAGATGCAATCTGGGTAATGGTGGACTGACTGAGAAGACAGCGCATTTTATACCAGTGAACGTGCGGAACTCGATGGAAAAGTTGGCACAGACGTATACTCGAGAAATTGTAAGGGTGCATGGGGTACCGTCGAGCATTGTGTTGGATAGGGACCCTAGATTCACTTCTAGATTTTGGGGTAAGTTCCAGGAGTCTTTGGGTACTACACTGAAATTCAGCACTTCTGCTCATCCGCAGACTGATGGTCAATCCGAGAGAGTCATTCAGATACTAGAGGATATGCTCTGAGCATGTATCTTGGACTTTGGAGATAAGTGGATCGAGTCTTTACCGCATACAGAGTTGGCGTACAACAACAGCTATCAGGCATCGATTGGGATGGCACCGTACGAAGCGCTATTTGGGGCGAAAATGTCAAGTACTGATATACTGGGGATCGACAGAAGAGGGGAACGTTAAAAGGACTAGCGAGGTATGCATTCAGGAAATGACGGACAAGGTCAAGGTTATCCGAGAAAGGCTAAAAGCAGCACAAAGTCGATAGAAAAGCTACGCAGATTCTAGAAGAAGGGAACTGGAGTTCTAAGTGGGTGATTGTGCATTCTTGAAGTTGACTCCTAGTAGGGGAAAGTTGAGTCGTAGGTATTTAGGACTATTCCCGATATTGGAGAAAGTTGGGCCGATTGCCTACAGATTGGACCTACCTGATGGTCTAACTGGAATGCATGATGTATTTTATGTATCTCAGTTGAAGAAGTACAACCCCGATCCGAGTCATGTACTCAATGAGGAACCATTGGAATTGCAGCCGAATCTAAGTTAAATGGAGAGACCAGTTAAGATCTTGGAGTGAAGTATCATGACCCTCCGAAACAAGTAGATACTTATGGTGAAAATACTTTGGGATCATCATGGAGCACAAGATGCAACATGGGAAACGGAGGAATAGTCAAGACGGAAGCATTCCGATATGCTCTAAGGGTATGGAATCAGAATTTCGGGATGAAATTCTCTTAAGGGGGAGGGGATGTAATACCCCGCCCAAAACCACCTTTAACTATGGGGAAAAAAGGCATGCATTGCATTGCATTTCGCATTTCGCATTTCACGTGTTATCTTAGAAATTATTCTTGCATGGGTGCATGTGATTTTCAAAGTTGCTTTTGCATTTGATTTATTTGGTGAGAAATAATTGTGTTGTTTAAGAGTTGGTTAAGTGATGTTTAGTCGAGGAAATGGAAGGATGAGAATTACGGTGGAAAGAATTTCATAGAGAAAAATTAGCATTGGAGTTGGTTGGGAATAGCGGGGAGGATGGTGATTTCCCTTGGTAACTCGAGTTTGAATCTTACCTTTTTCGAATCCTAGTTTCTTTTTACAAATTCTTTTCCTAGACTTCTACATGTCCTGGCCGAAAAAGACCTAGCCACCCTAGAGAAATTTCAGCGCCATTATTCTAAGGAAATAAGCCTCTATAGTTATTTCCTAAATTCAAGGATTTTTTATGTGAACAAAGATCACCTTTATTTTCAAGCCTTTGTTCTCTTGGATATTTGAAAAACCCTAGCTGAAAAATTAAAATTCCAGCTTGATTTCAACTTATTAGATTTGGTAATGGATAGTTGGAATTAAAGAGTTGTTCTCCTAGTTGGAAACCTTGTTGATATTGAACTTAGAACCTTAGCTAAAAATCTGGAAACTTTTCCAGCTAGTGCCGCCACTTTTTGAGGGAATTTTAGCTCAACTCAAACTCTTCCAACACTAGGAAATCTTATCCAAAATCCTTTAGAAAATCAGATTTTAACTTAAACCTACCACAACTAGGTTTTGCTTCCTTTTTCTAGTAGAATTTTGGCAGCCTTGTGCAAGCACAAGCTGTACAAAAATCTAGCACTTTTAAGTGCAATCCAACTCTTCAAACCTTAGCTCAAATCACCTAAAACATCTTCCATCAATTCGGATTATTTTTGCTGCACAAAATCAGATTTTATTCACCAAAAAAACTCCAGAATTTCGGCCAACTTCTGCCCAAAATTTTCGACAGCTTCCTATCAGAAATTTCGGCCAGATTGTACTCCTACTCAAACGAAATTTCTGCACACCAAAACCTACCAAAATCCTCAGCAAATTAAGCCAATTTTCAGCACCAAAAACCCTCACCCTTTTCTCTGTAAATCGCGGTAGAACAACATCTACAAACATCAAGAATTTCTTCCCCTTTGTTCAGCAAATTTTCGCACAGCAAATCTCTGCATGCGCACAGAATTTTAGTTCTCAAAACCTACTCAACCTCTTCCTTGTTTTGGCCAAATATTCTGAGCACATGCAGCCCTTTACTTGAGCTATATTTCGGCCAGCATAAGGGAGCAAATTGCAGAATATTTTCTTCTCATAAACCCTCCCAAATTCAGCAGCAATAAGGTGCATAGCAAGCTGCAATTTTCACCCTTGATGTCCAAGAAACCTAAAGCCATTAGGAGTCTTTCTAAACACCACCATCTAACCCTAAACCAATCTTCTCTAACCCCTAAAACTCAGTAGCCGACTACCCTCTCCATTCTACACGAAAAATTCCAGCAAGTACCTCTCTACAATTTTCGAAAATCACAAGAACAACTCTTAGCAAGAAACCGATCACCCTCTAAGGTAAGTAAAAACCATCTCAACCTCTTGATTCCTTTCTTTCATCAATTCTTCTCACTTTATTCCCTTGAATCACGCCACCGAAAGGCTGATTTCATCCCTTTTACTTATTTTCGATCAAAAGGAAGGAAAGAAGGCAGCTTTTCTCTTCTAATCAAACGAACTCGGGACGATCACCATAGGAGCATCGAGATCTTGCTAACCCGGTTGTTGCAAGGTAAGAGGATACTTACCCTTGATGTCGAAATTAAAGTTTAATATGGTTGATGAGGTCCAATAGCATGATGAATGGGTAGCTTGAGTCGAGTAATTAACTAAGCATATTCGATGGATAGCTATGCCATGTTTTATTGTAGTAATGATGGAGATGAATTGTGATGGTCATGTCAAGCCTTTTCAATAGAATAATCCAGTTTTTAATGAATATATGGTCATAGTATATGAACCTTGGGGTTTAGATAATATATTTAGAATTAGATAGTGGATTGTGAATTGTTATGGGAATAAATGAGTTTAGAGCATGTTTGAATCGATTGAGACCCTGATCATGATATTATATGGTTTTAGATCAGGAAGATATTTGAGGAAAGCAAGATATGATTTTATCTCATTTGTCTTAGGCAAATCAAGTAAGTCCTTGCATAAACTCTTTTGTTAAATGTTGTGATGGCAAGTCTATGTTGTAAAGGTTTGTGAAGCTATTGTTAAACTATGTTTACTTGGGCTGTAAACGTGGATATTTATTCCTTAAACTGTTTTGTCAAGCTAATGATTTTATCAAGAAAACTATTCTTTCTTCTAAATTTTTAGAAAACTCTTTTAAAGAAAACCACGTTGTACAAAGCCAATGTATGAAAACTTTGAATCAGGAATTCACGGATATGTTTGTTGAGTACTCAATAAGGGTAGGCTAACAATACTAGTCTTGGAGGGCTAGAGTAAGTCTTCTGGCAAGAGGCCACCTCCAGAAGATAAGCTCGGCTTGAAGAGGCGACAGTATTGGTTGGTCAGGCCGGTCCGAGCTAGCATTTGTACCTGGTAAGGTATTATTTATTTTCCTGGCATGGATAGCCAGATGGTTTTGTTAGGTGTAGAGAAGGAGGAGTATCTCGCCCGATGAGCTGTACACTCACCTTAATCAGAACGCCCAACGTATGGCAATCTAGTCCCGGCAAGATGCACAAAGTGTGGTGCCATGTCCTCATGGAGCCCAACGTGTGGTGACATGACTGTTTATTCGAGTGGATGATTTGTTTTGTATAAAGTGTGATTATTAGAAAAACCCACTCCTTGTGAAAAGAAAGTATTTATGACTTGCCAAATATTTCTGCAAATGTTTTCCACTATGCATACACGAACTGTTTGAAACACCATGTGCACACACAGGACTTACTAAGATTTCATCTCACACTATTTTATATCATATTTTCAGGAGATAGATTGTGCTGAGCCATCGGGGCATGTGATAGTTGAAGCTTTTGTTTTCTTTCCCCATTTTGTTCTAGGAACCAATTGTTGTTTAAGCTTCTGAACGATAATTGTTTTATTTCGTATTGCTCCAATTTGAGCCGGATGTAATAAGAGTTTTTCTCTATTTATCTAAGTTAACTCTTTTGGGGTTACCTTTACATTTTATACCTCCTTTTAAAGACCCCCTGTCCTACGGAATGGGGCGACATCCCCGCCCTTTTAGGGTACATAGTAGTGGGGTGTTACACAAACCTTACTAGATGATAGTGTCCCTAAATCATTTCCAATAAGTAAAATGTTATCCACATACAAAATAAGAAAAATCACACTTATGCCTTACAGTTTCCTATACACACATGGTTCATCCTCATTTTGAATAAAATCTAAGACTTCGCAGTCTCATCGAAATGAATGTTTAATGCTCTAGATCCCTATACACTCTTAGCCTTTAGCAATAAAGTATTCTGGTTGGGACATATAAATGTATTCACTAAGATGGCCGTTTAAAAATTCCGTCTTAACATCTATTTGCCATTTCTCATAGTCATAATAACAAGTAATGGCAAGGAGGATATGGATGTATTTAAGCATGGCTACTGGGAAAAAGGTTTCCGCATGGTTGATCCCTTCTTTCTGAGGATACCCTTTTGCCAGAAGCATAGCTGTGAAGGTTTCCACCTGCCTATCTGCTTCCCTTTTCCTCTTACACACCCACTTACACCCAATGGATTTTTCCCCCCAAGTGAAGCTACAAGCTCCATAACCTAATTGAAGTACATAGACTCAATCTCGGCTTTCATTACTTCATGCCATATGTCTGCATCGGCATCAGTAATATCCTCCTTGTATCTAGTGGGATCTTTTTCCTAATGGTTGGAGACTAGGTCAAAAGCCTTTCCAGTCCATCTTTCTGGAACTCTAGATATCCTCTCACTACGACAAGGCTATATTTGTATAGGTCCCAGAGGCTATGCCTCTTCTTATTCTATAATCGGGCAAGAAGAAGTTGATACAAAAGATAAATTCTCTTCGTGTTCCAACATTGTTGAACCTTTAGTGGATGTACTTTGTTCATCCTTAAAGTGTCTAACATTTGTACTCGCAAGTACCTTTTAATCCTTGGGATGATTAAAGTAGCCACCCTTTGTATCTTTTTGATACCCAACAAAATAACATAATTCTAATCTTGGCTCTAACTTGTTTCCCTTGATCAGTACATAAGCTGGACAACCCCATATCTTGAGATGATTTGGATTTGGCATACGCCCAATCTACAACTCATAGAGTGTCCTAGGTACTGACTTAAAAAGCTCCAAGTTCAGAATATATACCGCTGTTTCTAAGGCATATCCTCAAAAAGACTTTGGAAGAGTAGCAAAAGACATCATACTTCAGACCATTTCCAATAATGTCCTATTCCTTTCCTCTGCTACTCCATTCCGCTGGGATGTCCCCGACACAGAGAGCTGGGATACTATCCCATGACGTACCATATAGTCCTTGAAATCACCAAGGAGGTATTCTCCACCACGATGTGATCGTAAGGTCTTGATTTGCTTACCTGTCTGATGCTCCACTTCAGCCTTAAACTCTTTGAACTTGTCAAAATAGTCAACTTGAGTCTCATCAGATAAACATAACCTTTTCTTGTACAATCATCTGTGAAAATGATGAAGTACTCAAATCCCCCTCTAGCTAGTAAAGACAAAGGACCATACAAATCAGTGTGAACAAGACTCAATGCTACTTTGGAGATTCACCCTTTGGGTAAAAGACCTCTTGGTCATTTTCCCCATAAGACAGTGTTCGCACTAAATCCAACTTTCCTTTCTTAATGAGCCTAAAGGCCCATCATGGATTAATCTCTGAATCCTAGCGGAGTTAATATGATCCAACCTTAGATGCCAAAGATATGAGTCATTGATATTAGTCTTTCTCATCCTATTGAAATGTTTAGATTAAGTGTTATTCAATTGATTGTTAATAGGATTAATGAAGAAAAGATTTTCATACAAGTGCCTAGTACATATAACTTCTCCATTTCTACTGATAGTAATAATAGAATGGAAAGAAATAGAATATCTTTATTTGTTAGTTTTGCAACTAAAATGACATTCCATCTAAAACCAGGAACAAATAAAATATCCTTCAAAATAACTATTTCATTACAATTAAAAGTAAGTTCTAGTTCTCCCACAGGAAGGGCCAAACTTGTGTTCCATTTCCCACGCTTAATCCAGTTTGCCCTTCTAGAGTATTCTAATCTTCCTAAACCCCTGCAAGGAGTTATAGATATGATGAGTGGCTCTTGAATCAACAATCCAAATGGAAGTTGATTCAACCAATGATATAGACTCTAGATAGAGAATATTACCTATGAGGTTTTTCTTGACCTGAAGATCTGGACACTCCTTTTTCCAATGTCCCTTCTTCCCACATTTGAAGCATTTGCCATTGGGTTTTTTTATGGGCTGGGACTTAGGCTGGTGCACTGCATTCCCCTTCTTCTTTTTTGAACTTTCTAGGCTTGGGACATATTCTCGAAGAAGAGACCATCATAGCTCGAGCATGTGGCTTCATGACCTTCTGTGCCACCTGGAGCTCCTTCATAAACTCCATTAAACCTATGTTTAACTTATTCATGTTGTAATTCAACTTAATCTGAGTGAAGGAGCAAGGCAAAGATTCGAGAACCATGTCCACTTAGCTCTCAGTGTCAATGACAGCCCCCAAGACTTCTGCTTCCTTAAAAGCAGCAATCATCTTGAGCATATGCTCTCTGATTGATGCTCCCTCAGCTATCTTGGTGTTTATGATCATTCAAAGAGCCTCCTGCCTTGCGGGCCAGCTCTTATCCACAAACATTATAGCTAGTGATGTGCTTATATCATACGCAATAACGATGTACCCATGTTTGGATAGAAGCATATTTAACATGAGGGCTAGCATATAGTATCGGGCCATCTCGTCAGCCTTCGTCCATGCCTTTTTAGCCTCACGCTCCTTAGCGGTTGAACCTTCCCTGATTACTACACAAGTCTCGTATAGAACATACTTATACTCCTCAGCTGTGAGTATTATGTCCAAGTTCCTTTTCCAATCCACAGAGTTTGCACCCGTTAGCTTATTCACACGGAGAATAATGGCCAAGGGACTAAAAGAACCCCCAATAACCATTTCTGAAATTTTGGAAAAAAAAATTCTCAGTATTTGTAAAACAAAAAAAAAAAAAAAATTGTGCACTTTGTCCTCATAGTAAACTTGAAAATATTTATCCCATTACTATTATCTTTAACATGATTAATTTGGCTCTTAGAAAAACTGACATAGCATCTTTGGAAGATTAACAGTTTCCAAAACTAAGTGTGTTTACCACCACAAATTAATTTTTCTTCTAGGTAATGATGTAGAAGATAACTCCATCAAGGGGATGGCTGTTTCTTCTCAATTTCTATAGACATACTGCGCACTATAACCTCCAATGTAGGCTGGCCGATCACTAACAAGGATTGTGATCGAAGCTGTGGGGCCATTGGAACCCCTCTTCCACTTAGTTTTTTAAATAAGTATTTTCTTCGAAAAAATATCATTTGTAAATTTTCAATTAAGTTCTCCTTTAACTTAAAATAAAATGTCTAAATCCATAAAAATTTCTATGTCAAGGTTTATACCATTTGAGAAATGTTTCCTTTTGGATTAATTTTATTTAAGTTAAAAACTTAATAATTTCTAAAATTCTCCATCAAACAATTTCTAGAGATTTTGATCTCAAGGTTTTATTTGACAACAATAATTTTTCCTTTGGTAAAATCAATTAAAATGGCTTTCCATTTTAACCTACTAAAATTTCTAAATCTAAAATATTTTCTATATCAAGGATAAAAAACCTTTAAGAACATAAGCAATGATTAATTTTTGTTTAAGTTAAAATAACCATTTAATTAAAGAAAAAATATTTTTCCTTGTCAAATAAAATTTCCCAAAGACTTTAGTATTTGAGAAAACGTGCACATAGGACTTAAAATAATTAGCATGCTAGAAAATGGTAAACGTTTTTATGCTTTTCTATTTTTAATCCTAAGTGCCCAAATAAAAGAATTAAACACATTAATTAAATTAATTAATGATCTTGTTTAATCCTAATATCTTTTACTATTATTTTTTATCCAACATACTCAAAGAATATTAAATATTCCAATAAAAATAATTTTGTCTAGTATAGGAACAAGAACCAATATATATATATATATATATATATATATATATTTCTCTCTGGTCCAGTGCACTAGCCACAATGGATCATGGCCTATGGGAAGACCTATGGACCATGGTCTACGGGCGGGTGCTTGCGACACGCCTTCCCGCGCGCTAACCGGGAAAGCAACATAGCCAAGATGTATTGCATCCTGGCGAGGATGCCTCAACTTCCGCGAGGATGCTTTCCTCGTGCAGACCGAGCCAAGGAGCACTCAGGCCTGGCTGCAACTATGTGCAGCAGCTAACATGGGCACAGCCATGGCTCGGCTCGGCTAGGCTTCCAGCTTGGCCTGACAACCACCTTCTCCGCAATCCCTTTTTTTCGCTAATTTCTTCTGCGATTTTTTTCTTGGGCTTCAATGCTTTGCGACTATCCAAGGCAGTTTGTTGTTACATTTTCTCAACAAAAAACATGGCATCTGCCTATACCTTTTTAAATCGGATTAACACAAAGGCTAAACAAAGCAGTAAAGGAAAAAAAATTCAAAGGCTCCTCTACCTCAACGGTGAGCTTTAAAACGCATCTACCCATACCAAAACAACGAAGGGTCTCATCATATTAATCACAATGGCCTTGCTAATTTTATTGCATAGCATGCACTAATCCAAAGCCATTCAAAGCATCATGCTTTGATACCACTTGAAGCTAATGAACCAGAGGAAGCCATGCACGCACAAATAAAAAAAAAACAAAAAACCAACGGTAAAACTCAAAGAGCACAGCGGAGAGCCTTTTAATAATTATACCTCTACATTTTAACGTTGTCTTCAGTGCCAGGGTGGACAATGAAGCTATCGGGACTCCTTCCTCATGACTAGAAGATGCCTGTGGATCAAAATTGGCGAGACGTCTACTCCTCCGTGGCATGAATACGAAGCTTTTTGCTTCTCAGAATATTGCACCACCTAATCATGTTGGTGTGACAACTTGCTATTGATTAGCAATAGCAAAAAGAACAAAAAGGAAGAATATTAAACAAGAGAGAGAAGAGAGCTATTGTGTTGTTCGTGTGTCTTCTGTGAAGAACTGAAGGCCACGACTATTCACCCTACCAGATAACCAAAATATCGGGATTTTGATATTTTCAAAACTCCGGAGGTTATCAATAAAAGAGGTTTAGGTAATCTTTAACTCTTCTGTACTGCGAATAAAAATAACACTTTAGTCCATGTTATTGAGCCAAAATAATTTATTATTTTCCTTTGGACCCAATGAGCCCAAAAATAATAACCATTAATTATTTATTTTCTGGACCTATTAAAATAACCCTATAAATAATTACTGAGCCAAAAAGAACTAAAATAATTATTTAAGCCTTTTATTAACCAATTTAAGCCAGCTTAATTTTTCTAATTATTCAATATGGGTTGAGGCCCTAAATAATAAATTAACCAATTAAACTACATAACAAATTTAATTTTTGTTGTTCCTTTATTTTATTTCAGTCTAAAAAATAAACTATACTTCTTGAATAAAATAAAATCCTTTTTATTGTGGCCATTTCCTCGACCTAAAATAATTGGGACTGACAGGCTATTCCGAGGACCAAAAAGACAAATCGCCTTAATTACTAAAATTACCAAAATGCCCTTTTATATAAATTGTTGTATTTTGCATTTTAAATATTTTATAATATCACTATAAGAAAATATTGACCAAAAGGACGATGCTACATTTGTTATGTCTTCGACCTATAAGTGAAATGACTAAAATACCCATCTACACGTCGCCGTGCGTTTAGAGAGGAAATAGTGTACTAACAACTTTCTAAAAGACATCTACCATCCTTAGGTTTCAAGTCCAATGATCCACTACTTCTTGGAATATTTCCGCTTTCTATGAGAGCTACCCTAAAGCCAATATCCAAGCCATGTTCCCCAAGGCCCTAAATAATTAGATCATTCGAATAACTACATGGGCGATATAGTGTAGACACTATCTTGTACAAGTCTGTCTTGACTAACAAGTCACATATACCCAACATACAAGTATTTTAGTCCTTCTCAAGAACCTCAACTATAGTATATCGAAGCATATGCTTCTAGTTTCGTCAACCACCAACTTATACTAAAACTATAGAGTACAAGTCCACGTTGTAGCAGTAGTAGTCTGTGTTTTTATCATATAGTACTTTTAGAAACCACTACTACAGGTCCTATTCTACGTATTTGGAATAAGCTTGTGTTATGAACTGAGTAGACTACTCGTTGGCTAAAGGTAAGCCATTTCCTATTCAAAATTCATAACACAATAACCTTGCCATGATGAGATTCCCATTCTTATCATCCGGTTAAGAACAACAGTTTATGTGTTAAGTATCCCATGGTCCATACCTAACTGTGAAAGACCTCCATTCACATGAACTATTTATTTAAACATAATGGGTCTTTTCTAATAAAATCATACACAAATATAAAGAAGATTTCACAAATAAATTCTGAGAAAAATACTTTTATTAATACAAGTCAAAATTACATAAAAAACCTAGTCTATGAGGGTATACATTCCAACAATCTCCCACTTACACTCTAAGACTAAGTAAGTCCATTGGGGCTATGGCATCTAAGTGTTTTCTAAAGACTGTCTCCGCCAAAGGCTTGGTGAAAGGATATGCTAGATTGTTCTCTGAGGCAGTATGTTCCACCACGACTTCCCATCTCTGGATGAAATCTCAGATCAGCTGGTACTTCCTCTCTATTTGCTTCCCTTTTTTGTGGTTCCTTGGTTCTTTGGATTATGAGACCGCACCAGTGTTGTCCTAATAGATCACAACCGATTTGTCAATTTGTGGCACGACTCCATGTTCCAAAAGGAACCTCTAGAGCTAAATTACTTCCTTGGATATCTCCGAAATAGCCACATACTCAGCTTCCATCATTGAGTTAGAAATGCAAGACTGCTTGATACTCCTTCATAAAATGGCTCCTACAGAGAAGATGAACACTACAAAAAATGGGGCAAATGCGACAAAGACAAATACGACAGTCAAAAACACCGTCGTAATAGAGTACTTTATGCGACAGTTTTGAAACCGTCACAATTGATAGACCTAATACAACGGTTCAATTCCAACCATCGTATTTGGTAACCATATACAACGGTTTATTACAACCGTCGCAATAGAGTAGACCAAATATGACGGTTTAGTGTAACCATCGTAATAAAGTAGACTAAATACGACGGTTTATTGTAACCGTCGCAATAGAGTAGACCAAATACGATAGTTGATTGTAACCATCGTAATAGAGTAGACCGAATACGACGGTTTAGAATAACCATCGCAATAGAGTAGACCAAATACGATGATTTAGTGTAACCGTCACAATAGAGTAGACCAAATACGATGATTTATTATAACCGTCACAATAGAATAGACCAAATACGATGGTTTATTATAACCATCATTGTTAGTCTAATTATAACAAAATTCCTCAAAATTATGTTAAATTTTATCTGATTATTTTCCAATTTAGTCACAATACTACTTGTAATAATTACAATAAATTTAATGGTTGTATCGTTAATTTGATGTCTTTATATTTGTAAATACTAATATATCTTTTTATTTTATAAATATTACTGTACAAATGTGATAAAATAAAACGAATGACCTTCAAATTTGGTCACTAAACTTGTTTTAACTTTATAAATACATGTTTTTGTTTACATCTTAAGTTTTCATATATTGATATTAAAGAGTTTGAAATTCATTTTAATTATTATAATTAGTTATTCTAAGATAAATGTATATATTGTTTATATACAATATAATATATCCTTATTAGTTAGTGAGTATTAGATTAATATATTATGTACCATAAATAATTTTTTAATTACAAACATACATATATGTGTGTACATATATACCTAGGTATAGCATCCTATCTCTTAATTATTACATTTAATTATATTCCTTCAAATTACGTCACTTGCATTACTTATTTTCGTATGTTTATAATTTTCTAATGGTGATTAGAAAAAAGTTATAAAGAAAATAGTAGAAAATAGTAGAACTTTATTACTTTTTCTTTCACTATATCCTTTTTTTTTTCTGGTCTAGATATACCGTATCCTAAAATTTTAATATAAATATTTTTATTTTTAATAAATTATAATTTATTTATAAAACATTATATGTATATATATTGTTTATATACAATATAATATATCCTTATTAGTTAATGAGTATTAGATTAATATATTATGTATCATAAATAATATTTTAATTACGAACATACATATGTATGTATACATATTCATATATACCTAGGTATAGTATCCTATCTCTTGATTATTACATTTAATTATATATATATAGACAGTTCTATCTATATATTTCGTTACCATTTATGTTAAATTTAAATAATTCTTACAAAATATACCTAGGTAGAGTATCATATCACTTGATTATTACATTTTCTTTTTCCTTTGTTGCTTTTGTTTGTTATATATGTAAGTGCATATACATACATGTGTGTGTGTGTGTGTGTGTGTGTGTGTATTATATGCATTAAAAAATTATGGTAAAATTATGGTTTTCATATATATTCTTTTCTTCTTAAAATATTTGTAGTCCTTAATTATTTTTATTTTAAATTGTCTATTATCCTGAGAAATCAAATATATGTTCATTGTTTTTTTAATTGACTTTTATCATGTATTATTTTATTAAATTATAACATTCTTAATTTTTAAAGTAATTTTATAATTTTCTTAAAGTAGTTAAAGTAATATTGTTTATAAAAGTATAAATAGACGAGATTTTAAACTGTATCATTTGATTAGAAAATCTAAAAATTATTCATTCTTTTATACACCATAAGACAATATGATAGAATGAATTATCTAAAATTTTTAATTTAATTAAAAATATTTCAATATAAATATTTTTATTTAAAAAAATTATAACTTATTTATAAAATATATAAATATAAATAATTTCTTTTTAATTCTCTTTTCAAATTTGAATCATATATCATTATAATATTTACAAACAAAAATGATGCCTTAGTGCCAATTAAAGATAAATTTAACTGTGGAGTTTTTTTTTTTAAGACTAAATTATCTTTATTGAAATTTGTAGAGCTTTTTTGAAATTAAAAAATTAATATTTATTATTTTAATAGATAATAAATATATTCTTGATTTCATTAAATATATACACAATTTGAAATAAAAATTCAAAAGTAATAATTATTTTTAAACAGTAAAAGTATAATAGAAAAACAGAAACAAAAAAAATACACATAAAAGTAAAACTAGAGTTGATTAAATATTGAAAAGAGAAAGAATAAAAAATTTGCAACAATGTTATTTTAGAAACATTTTGTTTTTTAGACATTTACAACAGATTGTGTTAGAAATATTCTCTCCTTTAGCTATCTACATCACTTTATGCTTTCAGCCAAACCATATCAGCAGCCAAAAAAGTAGCCGACACACCCACCATCTACCAGATCTGCCAGATCTACCACCCTCCACCAGATCTACATCACCTGTGTTGCCCCCCACCTGAACAAACCCACCATCGAATTCAGAACCTGGCTACTATCCACAGTACTTGTGGTGGTACTGCTGAGGCAGCAATGTAAGGAGAGCAGGCTGAGTATGAGTGTGAAAGACTGAGTCGTGGGGTGCAGTATTGTTGTGTCTAGCGTGGGTTTGCATGTAGTATCTGTTTGTGCCAGTTTGAGGATCACTATCTCTCTCTTTGCAATGAAAATTGCGATGGCAATTACAAGCTGCACATCTTAAGGCTACTATATGCAGTTCCCAGATCAACCATTGATGATGAATATGTGAATGCTTCAGAAAGAGAACCTAATTTTTACTAACAACATCACGTGATCCTAGTGCTTCTCTCGCACAATTTCTAAAGGTTGGCCTGAGAATCTATTGCTTTACTGTGGGTATCAAATATATATTAATTATTTCTTTAAGCTAAATGAATGTTCTTATTTGATTACTATGGTAATATGGTTTGAGATAACAAAAAGAAATAACTATCATTATAGTCTAGACAATTAACTTGTGAAATAACTATCATTATATTTTTTTTCGCTATCTATCTATATACGGATTTCATTTTTTTTTTTTTTTTGGGTTGATTAAACCAACACGTATGTGTATGTATGCTTGTATTTGGCATTAGTGTGGTAGAAATGATTTCAACAATTATAGATTTCATTATTTATTTTGGGATGATCAAAGCATAAGTCTCTTTAGATACTGTCTTTTAGATTTTGTAAGCTTTCCCTCCATATCTCATCTTCTTTTTTTTTTTTTCTAACTATAAAATGTGGTTTTTTTTTCTTTTTTAATAGCACTTCTTTTGCTTGACAACATTCTGTCAGATATTTGCAATCTTTAACTATGCCATCTTATGCAAAGAATAAAAAAAAAAAATGAAGTGCACTTGACTAAAATATTGATAAATGACTAGGAGGATGAACCAATCGTGGATTGACTTACAAGACCGTTTAGGCGATGAATATAATAAAGGTTTAGATGCCTTTGTACAATTTGCGTTAAGAGACAAACCTAAAGGATCCAAAATCTATTGTCCTTGTATGATGTGCTAGAATAGGTATCTTTATAGTACAGTAGAGGTTAAACAGCATTGCCAAATGTGGGATTTTATGTGTTGGTACAAAAAGTGGAGTGTTCATGGGGAAACATACTTATCTTCTTGCAATACAACTAGCAACATTTCCTCGACTGGAAAGGAACAAGGGGATGATATGGTTGGGATGCTTGTCGATATTGGTGGCATTAGTGACTTCGATAATGCGACTGAGCCTGAAAATTTGAGAGAGATACATAAATTGTTAGAAAAGGCTAATATAGAGTTCTATCCAGGTTGTACTAAATTTTCTTCACTGTGATTCATTATGAGATTATTACATTTAAAAGTCTTGAATGGATGGTCGAACAAGTCTGTTGATATGCTACTAACGGATGCTTTTAGTGAGATGGGAGTGAAAATTGCCAAGAGTTACTACGAGGCTAGTAAGATAACGAATGTGTTAGGAATGGAATGCAAAGTCTGGGATGGATGTCCAAACAATTACATAATATACAAAGGGCAAAATGAGGGCGTACAACTTTGTGAGGTATGCAATGCTCCGAGGTACACAAAAGAGGGTAGTACAGTTGCATGCAAGCATGTTAGGCACTTTCCGCTGACTCCGAGGTTGAAGCAATTGTTCATTTCTCACAAAACTGCATCCCTTATGAAGTGGCATCAGGAATGTCGTGTGAAAAATAGAGTCTATAGACACCCAGCTGATTCTAAGGCTTTGAGAAAATTTGATGAGTTACATTTAGAATTTGCAAGTGACTGCCGAAATGTTAGACTTGGTTTGGCTTCAAATGGATTTAGTCCGTTTTCAAATATGCACATAGCACATAGGACTTAGCCTGTTGTTTTAATACCATACAATTTACCACCCTGGCTATGCATGAAGTAGCCTTATTTTATTCTATCAACTCCAATCGATAGCCCCAAGAGTCCGGGAAACAAGATTGACATTTTTTTACAACCGTTGATTGATGAGTTGAAAGAATTGTAGCTTAACGATGTGGTTACTTACGATGCTAGGGCAAAAGAGATGTTCAATTTATGTGCGGCTATTATGTGGACCATAAGTGATTTCCCAACTTATGCTAATCTCTCTAGCTATAATGTTCATTACCAAAGGGCTTGTCCAATATGCGGTGTTAACTGTTTGTCTTATCGATTGCCTAATGGTGGTAAATATTGCTTCTTATATCATCATAGATTTCTTGAAACGTCGCATAAGCTCCATAGGGACAAGGTTTCTTTCTATGGTGGAATGGAGATGCAATAAGCACCAAAAAGGTGTACGGGAACAGAAATTTTAACACAGCTTCAGGGTTGTTTAACAGAATATGCAATAGATGATATGAAAATCAGAATGCAGCCTGACTACGAATGGAAGTTTGGCATAAATTCTTATAACTGGAAAAAGAAGAGTATTTTTTGGGAGCTGCCATATTGGGAGAATAATTTGATGAGGCATAATCTTGACCCGATGCACATTGAGAAAAATTTTGTAGACAATCTGTTGTTTACAATATTGGGTGATAGTTCTAATATTTCTTGACGGATAAATATGAGGAGAAAGACTGTGGGAGGTTTAAAGAGTCATGATTCTCATATTTTACTCCAGCAATTAATCCTATTAGCTGCCCACATAACTTTGCCCAAGAATGTAGTGCAACTTTTGATTGAGATTGCTTCATGTTTTAGGCACCTGTGTTCTAAAGTTAACAAAGAGAGAGATCTTGAGTATCTTCAAAACCGTTTTGCAGTTACAATATGTCTTCTTGAGAAGACATTCAATCCTAGTTTTTTTTATATAATGGAACATTATCGATACATTTGGCCAATGATGCATTATTGGCAAGTCTATCTCAATGTCGATGGATGTTTCCAATTGAAAGATATTTAAAAACTCTCAAGTGTTACGTGCGCAATCGTGCTAGACCTGAAGGTTCGATTGCTAGTGGATATTTAATGGAAGAATGTATGACATTTGTGTCGAGATATTTAGATGATAATAAGAGCAAAGAGAATAGGCCCCCAAGATATGTTGATGATGACAACCCATTGGGTAAACTAGTTGGAAAGGGGATTGATGTAATACTTGATCATTTAATATTGATGCAAGCACATCGTTGGGTTCTAGACAACTCTGACATCCTTCAATCATATAGAGAGTAAGTTTTCCTTTAAATCATGATGTTTCATTTTTTATGCTTCTTTTATTTTAACTTCTAAATTGTAGTTACGTTTGTGTACATGCTGCCTTCACATGTCTGTCATAAATAGAGAGCACCTAAGGTCTTGGTTACATGACAGACAACGTATTCATTCTCAAACGTTTCACACGTGGCTCGGTCATTATGTAACCAAAATATATACAATATAACGAGTGATTCCTCTAGAATATTTAGTCATTACAACATTTTGGTATTGTACCGGGGAAATAGAGAGATGGATGAGCCATTCATACTAGCAAACCAAGCGAAACAAGTTTGGTATTCCCATTGTCCTAAAGAAAGAGACTGGCATGTGGTAATGCCAATGATGAGAAGAGATAATTATGATGTGTGCTCAAGGGACCATGATCTAGAAACCTTTCCAGCGCAGTAATTAGATTCTCGTCCTATTCGTGCGAAGTAGATGCAATATGGGTTAGAGACGGGATTTATGGGGAAGAAGTAGATTTAGATGGAAGAAGAATACAACATACAATTTAAATGTACTTAAATCACTTAACCATCTACTAAATATGCTTTAATTGTTAAAATATACTACTCAATGTTAAATATTTATGTTTTGCAGATGACTATCAAACGTTCTCGACGTGAATCAATGATCAACAGCCAGTTCCTCACAGGGTACGGAAGCACAAGCACCAGTACATAAGGTTGGTCATAGATCACATATAACTATCCAGACAGGATCCAGAGATCATGAGTTCAATCAAGAGACAGCTATACATACTTCAGATTTAGGTCCCAGTTGCACGGGGTCATCTTCCTCAAACCCTAGTGCCTCAGGTTTGCTAAGTTAATAAGAGATCACATACCAATATCCGGCTATTTTTTCTTTCTTAGATATTTTTCTATTACTTTTTGTGTTGATATTATGCAGGTTCCATGGTGAGGAGTTCTCGCGAGGGTGGAAAGTTACCTTCCGAATGGGGTGAGTCGGGCTTCCGAAAGTACGATGTTGGTGTTAACCAACATGGAGGGCTTATAGGGGTAGATGCATCTTGCTACAGTTCAGTGGTGGGCTGTTTCACACGAATGAGTAGTAGGATACCTCTAAATTATAGGGATTGGTATTCCATACCTCAGAGACTTTAAGACAAAGTTTGGGAAGAAATACAGGTAACTAATTTTATTCTACCATATGCAAAATCGTATTTTTTTTCCAAAGTTAGCTTCTTTTAGAATTAATTATTTATTTAATATGTGCAAGGACAACACCACGATGTCACCACAAGGACGTAGTGTCACAATGAAGATGCTATGCGCAACGTGGAAGGATTTTAAGTTAAAGTTGAAACAAAAATACTACATTCCTTTGCAGCATAGTATTGAGCTTATTGTTTGTGGAGATAAATGGGTTGATGAAAATCAATAGAGAATGTTAGTGGATTATTGGCGTTTAGAGAATACACAAGTTATAATAGAAGTTGACTACTTTTATATCTCGCAACTTATTTAATTTTTTAATCATAAAATTGATTTATATGTTAATTGTTTTAAATATTCAAAGTTGGAGGCCGAGCAGAATAGACAAAATCGATCGCATATGGCATATCCACCAATCACAGGAAGAATGCCACATTCTGTTATACAGGATCTAGTATTCAGTTTATCTTATACACTATTCAATTGAAATTTACTTAATTTGCTTAGAACTACTCACATATTTTTACAGATGGCCTCACAAGGACAACCGACATCACAGTATGATATGTTCCTTGCCACACGAAGGTGGCATGGTCGGCAGACTAATGGTTTGACTGCAGATATGATTGTAACTAATTTTCAAATGCCAGTTTTTCTGAGTTATTAAAAATGACAAAGATAATACACAAACCAAATATAAATTCGATATAATGTTTCTTAATTTTGTAGGAACGATTAGAGATAGAATGGTAGGAATTGCCTGAGTCTGAGCCCACAGAGGAAGAGAAAGATAAGATATTCCAACGATTGTTCGGTCCAGAAACAAAGGGTCGTGTTAGATGCAAAGGAAAGTGTCCAACACCAATCTTAGTCAGTTAATCATCAAGTTCTACTACCAACGTTGAGAAGGTTGTCAAGATTGAAGTTGAGGCACGTATGCAGAGTATGCAAGTTACGATGCAGGCTGGGATGCGAGCTGAGATACAGCATGAGCAAAAGGTTTACAAGTCACATATAGCTACGCTTCAAAACACCATGGAAGCATTATCGCGCAGAATGGATGTAAGTGCATTTCATGTAGTGCCTATACCTCCATCTAGTGCTTCTATGGCATCTCCTGGTATTGGTTCCATTTCTCGACCCGTTGGTTCATATGATCCTGACAAGCCTGTCTGTGATCAGTAACATACTTTGATTTCCTTCATCTTTGTATTTGTACTACTATTTCAGATCGAATACTTGATATTTCCAAGTTCTCATGCATATAGTAATACATTTTTTGGGGGCTTTGTAGATTATTTATGATTTGATTATTGAAGATATTACTTTTGAATTGATTAGTAATGAGAAAATTGTGTTTTATTATATTTGGTGTTGAATGAGTTGATTCTATTGTGTTTGGCTGGAAATTGTACATGTGCAGGGTCAAATACAAATAAAAAAATAATTTTAAAAAAAAAGCTAATACAACGGCCACAAGCGTCGTATTTAGTTAAGCCTTAACAGACCAAATACAACCACTGCTATGACTGTAGCCGTCGTATTTGCTCATCAAATACAATGGTCCGAAGCCGTCATATTTGCTCATCAAATACGACCGCCAAAAGCCATCATATTTGCTCTGACTGTAGCCGTTGTATTTGCTCATCTAATATGATGGTCTGAAGCCGTCGTATTTGCTCATCAAATACGATGGTTTGATTAACCTAATACGACGGTATCTCAAACCGTGTCAATAAACATTCCGGCTAATAAAAAATGACCCTTTTGTATAGTCGTCATATTAGCCTAATACGACGGTTTTGTAGCCACTGCAGTCCAAAAACGACGAAATCAAATACGACGGCCTTATAATCTTCCTTTAGCTGTCATATTTAGCAAATATGATGATGCTTATTTTAGTAGTAGAAGACATATCCACTAGTGGACTTTCTCTCATCTTTATCCGCCTGGAAGACTGAGTCTGTATATCCTGTAGGAACCAAATCATCAGCCTTGTAAACCAGCATATAATCTCCAATACCTTTAAGATACTTGAGAATATTTTTTATAGTCTATTAATGAACCTTCCCAAGGTTTAACTGATATCTGCTAACTACGCCTTTGGCAAAGCAGAAATTTGGCCTACCACAAAGCATGGCATACATAAGACTTCCCATAGCAGAAGCAAAGGGAATCCTAAACATTCTATCTTTTTCTTCTTGAGATTTTAGTCCGTTCTGTGAAGAAAAAGATAATCCACGTCTGTAAGGGATCAACACCCATTTGCATGAGTCCATGCTGAACTTGGCCAGCATCTTGTGAATATATGTAGTTTGGGATAAACCTAACATTCTCTGCTTCCTATTTCTAAGAAGTTTTATCCCAAGAATGCAATTGGCTTCACCCAAGCCCTTAATACTAAATTGAATTGATAGCCAAATCTTAGTAGATAACAGTATCCCAACATCATTTCCAATAAGTAGAATATTATCCACATACAGGACAAGAAAAACCACATTTATGCCTTCTAGTTTCCTATACACATATGGTTCATCCTCGTTTTGAATAAAATCATAAGATATTACAGTCTCATCAAAATGAATGTTTAATGCATTAGATGCCTGCTTAAGTCCGTAAATGGATTTCTTAAGCTTACAAACCATACATTCTTGGACCTTTAGTAATAAAGCCTTCTGGTTGGGACATGTAGATGTCTTCACTAAGATAGCCATTTAAAAATGCCATCTTAACATCCATTTGCCATATCTCATAGGCATAATGAAATGTGATGGGAAGAAGATACGAATGGACTTAAGCATGGCTATCGGGGAAAAGGTTTCCTCATAGTCGATCCCTTCTTTCTGAGTATACCCTTTCACCACAAGCCTAGCTTTGAAAGTTTCCACCTTCCCATCCGCTCACCTCTTCCTCTTGTACACCCTTTTACACCTAATAGGTTTTATCCCTTCAAGAAAAGCTACAAGATCCTAAACTTAATTGAAGCACATAGACTCAATCTTGGCTTTCATTGCTTCATGCCATAGGTCTACATCGACATCAACAATAGCCTTCTCGTTTCTAGTGAGATCTTATTTTAGATGGTTGGATACTAGGTCAAAAGCCTCTCCAATCTATCTTTCTGAAATTCTAGATATCCTCGCACTATGATGAGGCTATATTTGTATATATTCCTAAGGTTGTGCCTCTTCTTGTTCTATAATCAGTTTATGAGAAGTTGATATAGAAGATAACTTCAATTTATGTTCCAACCTTGTCGAACCTTTAGTAAATGTACTTTGTTCATCTTCTAAGTGTCTAGCATTATTACTCAAAAGTACATTTTACTTCTAGGGATGATAAAAGTAACCACCATTTGTACCTTTTGGATACGTAATAAAATAGCATAATTCTATTCTTAGTTCTAACTTGTCTATCTTGATCCGTACATAAGTTGGACAATCACATATCTTGAGATGAATTAGAATTAGCTTGTGCCCAATCCACGTCTCACAGGGTGTCCTAGGTACTGACTTGGAAAGCACCAAGTTTAGAATGTATGCCGTTGTTTCTAGGGCATATCCACAAAAAGATACTGGAAGAATAGCATGAGATATCATGCGTCGGACCATTTCCATCAATGTCTATTCCTTCTCTCAGTTACTCCATTCTGCTGGGGTGTCCCTGACGCAGAGAGCTAGGATGCTTTCCCATAACGTACCATGTAGTCCTTAAATTCACTAAGGAGGTATTCTTCACCACGATCCGGTCTAAAAGTCTTCATTAGTTACCTCTCCGACACTCCACTTCAGCCATAAACTCTTTAAACTTTTCAAAAGAGTCAAACTTGCGTCTTATCATATAAACAAAACCATACCTTATACAGTCATCTGTAAAAGTGATGAAATACTCAAACCCTCCCTTTTGCTGGTGTAGACAAAAGATCACACATATCAGTGTGAACAAGACTCGATGCTTCTTCAGCTCTATCTGCCCTTTGGGTGAAGGACCTCTTAGTCATTTCTCCCATAAGACAGGATTTACACTGAGGCCAACTTTTCAATCTTAATGAGCCTAAAGGCCCATTATGGATTAACCTCTGAATCTTGGTTGAGTTAATGTGACCCAACCTTAGATGCCAAAGATATGAGTCATTGATATTGGTCTTTCTCTTCCTATTTAAAGGTTCAGATTGAGCGTTCTTCAATTGATTGTTAATAGGATTAATAAACAATAGATTTTCATACATGTGCCCAGTTCATAGAACTTCTCTATTTCTACTAATAGTAATACCAAAATAGAAAGAAATAGATTATCCTTGATTTATTAGTTTTGCAACTGAAACCAAATTCTATCTAAAACCAGGAACAAATAAAATACCCTTCAAAATAACTATTCTATTACAATCAAGGGTAAGTTCTAGTACTCTCACAGTAATGACCCAAACTTGTGCTCTATTTCCCTCGCATAGTCCCTGTTCGCCCTTCTGCAGTATTCTAATCTTCTTAAACCCCTGCAAGGTGTTACAGATATAATCAGTGGCTACTAAATCAACAATTCAAGTGGAAGTTGATCCAACCATTGATATAGACTCTAGATAGAGAACATTACCTGTGGGGTTTTTCTTGGCTTAAAAATCTGGACACTCCTTTTTCCAGTGTCCCTTCTTCCCACACTTGAAGCATTTACCCTTAGATTTATCTTAGGGCTAGGACTTAGGCTAGTGCACTGCATTCCTCTTCTTATTTTTGAACTTTCTAGGCTTAGGCCCAGTTCTCGAAGAAATGGCCATCATAGCTCTAGCCTGTGGTTTCATGACCTTCTCTGTCACCTAGATCTCCATTATCAACTCTATTAAAACCATGTTTAACTTGTTCATGTTGTAATTCAACTTCAACTTAGTGAAGGAGCCCAACAAAGATTCGAGAACCATGTCCACTTGGCTCTCGAGGTTAATGACAGCTCTCAAGACTTTTACGTCCTCGAAAGCAACAATTATCTTGAGCATATGTTCTCTGACTGATGGTCCCTCAGCCATCTTGGTATTTATGATTGTTCCTTCAGCCTATTGCCTTGCGGGCCTGCTCTTACCCGCAAGCAGTGTGGCTAGTGAAGTGCTTATATCATATGCAGTAGCTATGTGCTCGTATTTGGATTGAAGCATATTTGACATGGAGGCTAACATATAGCATGGGGCCATCTCTTCAGCCTTCTTCCATGCCTTTTTAGCCTTATGCTCCTCAGCGATAGAACCTTCCCCAATTACTGGGTAGGTCTCGTATAAGACATACTTAAACTCCTTAGCTGTGAGTATTATGTCCAATTTTCTTTTCCAGTCTACATAATTTAGACCCGTTAACTTATTCTCGTGGAGAATAACGGCTAAGGGATTGAAAGAACCCCCACCAACCATTTCTGAAATTTTGGAAAAATAAAAGAAATTCTCAATATTTGTAAAATAGAAATATTTTTTTTGCACTTTAACATCTTATTAAACTTGAAAATAGCTAATCCCATTACTATTATCTTTAACATGATTAATTTGGCTCTTAGGAAAATTGATATAGCTTCTTGGGAAAATTAATAGTTTCCTAAGCTAAGTGTGTTAACTACTACAAATTAATTTTCCTTCTAGGTAATGATCTAGAAGAGAACTCCATCAAGGGAATAGTCGTTTCTTCTCATTTCCTATAGAAATACCTCGCACTATAACCTCCAACATGGGCTGGCCGATCATAATCCGTGTTCCAGGTTATTAATTACATCATTTCATTAGTTCTACCTCCTTGTGATGTCTCCATCCTATACGGGTTCACTCCCAGGGTGATGCGAGAAGACCCACAATCTCTAATGAGGATCATGATGGAAGCCGTGGGGCCATTGGAATCCCTCTCTTGCTTAGTTTTTTAAATAAGGGATTTCTTGAAAAAATATCATTTGAAAATTTTCAATTAAATTCTCCTTTAACTTAAGATAAAATGTCTAAATCCATAAAAATTTCTATGCCAAGGATTATACCCTTTGAGAAATTTTTGCTTATGGATTAATTTTATTTAAGTTAAAAATTTAATAATTTTAAAATTTTAAAATTTTTCCATTTAAAAATTCCTAGAGATTTTGATCTCAAGGTTTTATTTGACAAAAATAATTTTTCCGTTGCTAAAATGAATTAAAATGGCTTTCCATTTTAACTTACAAAATTTCTAAATCTAAAATATTTTCTATGTCCAGGATAAAAAAACCTTTAAGAAAATAACTAAGGATTAATTTTTGTTTAAGTTACAATTACTATTTAATTAAAGAAAAAATATTTTTCCTTGTCAAATAAAATTTCCCAAAGACTTTGGTCTTTGAGAAAATGTGCACGTGGGACTTAAAATAATTAGCATGCTAAAAAACTATGAACATTTTCATGCTTTTCTATTCTTAGTCCTAAGTGCTCAAATAAAAGAATTAAACACATTAAATGAATTAATTAAGGATATTGTTTAATCCTAATATCCTTTACTAGTATTTTTCATGAAAAATATTCAAAGAATATTAACTATTGCAATAAAAATAACTTCGTCTGGTTTGGAACCAAAAACAAAAAAATATTTTTTTCTCTCTCTTATCCAATGCACCCTCCACACTGGATCATGGCCCATGGGAAGACCTATGGACCACAATTTGTGGGTGGGTGCCCGTAACCCGTGCGCTAATCTATCAAGAATCCTGGCCAGGGTGCCTCAACTTTCGCGACGAAGCTAAAGCATCCGCGAGGATGCTTACCTCGCACGAGCCAAGGCAAGAAGCGCTCAGGCCCGGCTACTACTCCAAGTGACAGCTGGCCCAGGCGCAACCTTGGCTCCAGAGACGATCGAGCAGTGGCTCAGCTTGGCTTGGCCACTTGGCTCATCTTCTCCGCAATCCCTTTTTTTTTTTGCTGATTTCTTCTACGATTTTTTTTCTGGGCATCTCTGCAATGCTTTGTGACCATCCAAGTTAGTTTGTTGTCACATTTTTTTCAACAAAAAACATGGCATCTGCCTATACCCTTTCAAATTGGGTTTACAAGAAAGCTAAACAAAGCAGTAAAGGAAAAAATATAGAGGCTCCTATACCTCAACGGTGAGGTTTACAACGCATCTACCCAAACTAAAACAGGAAAGGATCTCATCATATTAATCACATTGGTCTTGCAAATTTTATTACCTAGCATGCACTAATCCTAGGCCATTCAAAGCATCACGCTCTGATACCACTTGAAGGTAATGAACCAGAGGAAGCCATGTAACACACCACACCCTAGGTACCTAGATAGGGCAGGATATCGCCCTGTCCAAAGGAACAGGGGTCTTTATAACGAGGTACAAATAGAAAAAAAAAATTGCTAAATAAAATTAAAGGAATAATTTCATTACATCCGGAAGCAAAACTTATACAAGTCTGGAAAATCAAAACTAACAAACGTCTCTTGAAATAAATTCAAAACATAAATAAATAAATAACTGGAGTTCATCTCCTAACGCTTCACCTTGCTCAGTATAAGCAATCTGTTGAAATCATGATATAAAAGGTGTGAGATTGACATCTCAGTATGTCCTGTGTGTGCTAGTGTCAATTGAAACCATTTCGTGTATACAAGTTTATCCAAATCACAAAATCGTATTTGCAAATCAATTTCATCAATAATAGTTATACAATGGAGCCTTGCTCAATAAATCCAAAACAGTTCACAGTAAATCACCGTTTCATCACATTTATAATTCATTAAGTATGGATTAGCAAATGATTCAACAATACAGTAACACAATCCATATCATGGTTACCACCATGATTCCTTCTCTATGTATTATTTCGACAATGGGCAGTGGGAGATCCACCCACTGGGTGAGATACACCTCTATCTCTACACCTAACACTCCGGTTGTCCAATCCGGATCAACAATGTCCACATGGACCAATATGCTAGCGCGAACGGCCTGACTAAGTAGTACTATCGCCTCTCCAAGTTGAGTTTATCTTCTAGAGGTGGCCTTCTGCCAGAAGACTCACTTTTGCTCTTCGAAACTAGTACTACTAGCCTACCCCGGCTGAGTACTCAACGCTCCCCGATTAGGGGCAGAATCATTTTCCCTTTTCCGAAAGTCTTTAATGAATTTGATTGCAAAACGTAGTTTTTCGTAATAGTGTTTCCAAATCGTTTGACAATGGTTTGAAAAATCATTTTCGAAGTTGAACAATTAAAATTTAGCAAATCGTTTTAAAAATAAAACATCCACGTTTCCAATCCAAGTCTCACAACAATCCAATATAACTAATCATTTTCAGTCAAGGCTCAATCCTTGTGTCAAAATATCATATTGACATCAATTCCAAATAACATTGTAAAAATTGCTTGCAAACATGTAACATTTATCAAAATGGTTATGCAGGGACTTACTTGAATATACTCAGCAATCAACCACAACAATGTTTGCCCCTTACTTCAAATCTCTTCCTTATCTAAAATCAATGATTCTCTAATTAAAATCCAAATATTAACCCTCTATCATCATGCATCATGAATCCCTATGATCATATTACTCATCTAATTCATCCATGGCATCTAGATGGATTAATTCATCAAATCGTCTCTATAGCTTCCCATGATCATGCATCTCATCATTATGCATGCTTAAAATCAAATCGACTCATCTAGGCCATGACCTCCAATATTCTCCCACCCTTAATCTCATATAATGAACATATTTGCTTCAAAAGTCTCACATTTAATCACCATGCAATAGATCTAGGTCATCATAGCATTATTTAACCATGTTCAAGCCATACAAGCCTCGTTCTTTCCTTTGCTCTTTCAAACTCATCAATCTAGTCTATTTATACTTTTCGTGCTAACTCCATGCATAATAATACCACCATAAAATCAACCTTATGCAAGATAAAAGAGATTGAGACCAAAAATACCTCTTGGCGGGACACACTAAGAGCAAAGGTGGCACCTTTGGTGCTTGGTTGAACCTACCTTGGAAGGAAGAGTTGATTGGTGGCTCTTGGACCTTTGTTCAAAAATTCCCAACAATAGAGGGCAAGAATCAGCTCCTTGATGACTGAATGTTAGGAGAAAAGAGGAAGATTAATTGTATATGAGTTGAGGGGTTACTCACCTTTGGTTTAGCTTTCAATTTTGGAGAGGATTTGAGATTGCAATGGACGCAAGCCTTAGAGAGAGGGTGGCGGCTGAAATTTCTAGATTTAGGGAGTGTTTAGGGTTTGTTTGAGAGATGGTTGATGAAGGAGATAGGTTAGCGTTGGGTGTTTTAGGGTTTGGAAGAGGTGCTTCTTATTTTGGGCTCTTGATCACAAGAAGGAAAGGTGACAACTTTTGATCTTCTTGGTTTGGATGAAATTGAATAGGGTTTTGGGAGGTTTTTGGTAACTGTTTCTGGTTGCTATGGTGGCCGAAAGTAGGAGGGGAAAGAGAGTGAGGAAGTTGATTTCCTGGTTGCTCTTGGGCGAGATTAGGAGGGGAAAGATTAGGGTTTGTGTAGCCATTTTTGCTGGACTGCTGGAGGGGTTTTTGGTGCAGGGTTTTGGCTGGAATTCTTGGGCAGTATGGGCTTAGGGTGGCCGAAAATTCTGAGGGTCGAGGAGCTAAAATTCTGATTTTCTTTTGGCTGAAATCAAGTCCTAATTAGTTAGGGTTTCCTTAGCCAACCCTAGCTAGGTTTTGGGAGTGTTTTAGGTAAGTTATCTTTACCCTATGTGATGGCTGTCAGGAGGGAGTTTTCCATAAACCCTAGAAAGGATTTAGGTCATTTATTTAGGGAATAGTTTAATTAATTTCCTATATTAATTTGAGTAATCTTAAATAATTTTTAAACAGTTATTTGATAAGGAAATTTCTGGTTTCCTAATCCTTGTAACTACTGAATTTTCCCCTTCCTTTTTCCCCCTTCAAAATTTCGAAACCCTTGGCTTAATCCAAGGGACAAACATCTCATTTAATTCCAGCCATTGGCCTTCTATTTTCTAAAAAAAAAAAAAAAGATTATGATAGGATATTAGGAACAAAAATTTAATTTACCAATTTAATAAAATAATTTCCAAGATAATGCACACCCCCAATTTTTAGGGAATTAGTCTCCAAAACCTTAAGGATTTTGGCCAAGGTTAGGGAAAATTAGGGTAGAAGGAAAATAAAAGGAAGGAAAGAATTTGAGATATCTAGGATTCGAACTCTAGCCCACTAAAGAACACACACCAAGATCTATTCACTAAACCACATTAATTCCTAGCAAGTATTCTGCTAATAAATTCCCTTCAATAAAATAAAACTCAACTACCTCAAATACCACAACCACCTCAAGCCCAAATTAAGTCATGCAACAACAAATTGACATTTTCATGAAAATACTCCAAATCATCAAATGTAGTATAACTCAATATGACATGCATGACTTTTCCCCATTTACTAAAGGCGGTCTAACATGGGGTATTACAAGCCATGCACACACAAATAAAAAAAATAGAAAACCAATGGTAAAACTTAAAGAGCACAACAGAGAGGCTTTTAAAAATTATTCCTCAGCATTTTCACGTTGTCTTCAGTGCCGGAGTGGGCAATGAAGCAACCGGGACTCTTTCCTCATGACTGGAAGATGCCTGTGGATCAAAACCAGTGAGGTGTCTACTCTTCTAGGGGCATCAATGCGAAGCTCTTTGCTTCTCAGAATATTCCACCGCCTAATCTTGTCGGTGAGACAACTTAGGTGAGGAAAGGCACTTCTTGATTCCTTGCTGTTGATTAGTAATATCAAGAAGAACAAAACGGAAGAAAATTAAACAAGAGAGAGAAGAGAGCTACTGTGTTGTTTGTGTGTCTTCTTTGAAGAACTGAAGGCCACGACTATTCACCTTACCAAATAACCAAAACACTAGGGTTTTGATATTTCAAAACTCCGAAGGTTATCAACAGTAGAAATTTTGGTAATCCTTAACTCTTCTATATCGTAAATAAAAATAACCCTTTAGTCCAAGCTACTATGCCAAAATAATTTATTATTTTTCTCTGGACCCAATGAGGCTAAAAATAATAACCATTAATTATTTATATCCTGGGCCGATTAAAATAACCCAATAAATAATTAATGAGCCCAAATGAACTAAAATAATTATTTAAGCCTTTTATTAACTAGTTTAAGCCAGGTTACTTTTTTTAATTATTCAATCTAGGCTTATGCACTGCATAATTAATTAACCAATTATACTAGATAATAAATTTAATTTCTCTCGTTCCTTTATTTTATCGAGTCCAAAAAATAAATTAGACTTCCTGAATAAAATAAAATCCTTTTCATTGTGACCATTACTCGACCTAAAATAATTAGGACTTACGGGCTACTCCGAGAACCAAAAAGACATATCGCCTTGGCTATTAAAATGACCTAAATACCCTTATTTTATAAATAGTTATATTTTATATTTTAAATATTTTCTAATATCACTATAAGAAAATATTGACCCCAATGGCAATGCTGCATTAGCCATGTTTTGACCTATAGGGGAAATAACTAAAATACCCCTCTACACGTCACCATGTATTTAGAAATGAAAGAGTGTAATAACATCTCCCTAAAAGACATCTACCATACATCCTTAGACTTCTAGTCCAATGATCCATAACTTCTTGGAATATTCCCACTTTCCAAGAGAGCTACCCTAAAGCCAATATTCAAGTCATGTTCCCTAGGGCCTTGGATAATTAGATCATTCGGACAACCATAAGGGGCGATATAGTATAGACACTATTTTATACAAATCTATCTTCACTAACTAGACACATATACCCAACATACAAGTATATTGGTCTTTCTCAAGAACCTCAACTATAGTATATCAAAGCATATGCTTCTAGCTTTGTCAGACCACCAACTTATACTCAAGTTGTAGAATGCAAGTCCACGCTATAGCAGTAGTAGTTTGGGTTTCTATCACATAATACTTTTAGAAACCACTACTACAGGTCATGTTCTACGTATTCGAAATACACTTATGTTATGAAATGAGTAGACTACTCATTAGCTAAAGGTAATCCATTCCTTATTCAGAATTCATAACACAATAACTTTGCCATGATGAGATTCTCATTCTCATCATCCGATTAAGAACAACAGTTTATGTGTTAAGTATCCTATGGTCCATACCTTACTGTGAAAGACATCCATTTACATGAATCATTTACTTAAACACAATGCGTCTTTTCCAATAAAATCATTCACAAATATAAAGAAGATTTCACAAATAAATTTTGAGAAAAATACTTTTATTAATACAAGTCAAAATTATATCAGAAACCTAGTCTAAGAAGACATACATTCTAAATATATATTTATGTAGTATATGCATACGTAGTATATGGCATGTATATATATATATATATATATTTACACACACACACATACACACACACACACAAATATATGTGTGTGTGTGTGTTTATATATCTATGTATATATATATATATATATATATATATATATATATATATATGTAGATATGTATGTATACAAACATATATGTGTATATATAGATATTTAGTTATGTAATATGTATATACATAGTATATGGCATGTATGTATATATGTATATCTATATATATATATATATATATATATATATATGTAGTGTATATATATACGTGTGTCATATACTGTGACCCCACATATGTGTATGTATATATAAAGATACGTATATATACGAACATATATATATATATATATATATGTATATATAGACATATATTTATGTAGTATGTATGTGTGTGTGTGTGTGTGTGTGTGTGTATTTATATGTAGATATATGTATATGTATACATATATATACATATATATTTGTATGTATATATATGTATGTATGTGTGTGTTGTCATATATATATATATATATATATATATATATATATATATGAGTTTGTGTATATATATAATTTTATGTATATATATATATATATATGTTTGTGTATATATATATTTATATATATATGTTTGTATTGGATATATATATATGTATAAGTTTTTTTAATAAGTCTATATGTTTAAAATCATTAAATAAAAATAATACTTTAATTAACAAAATATAAATATTTAAATTTATACAAATATAAAAATATTTTATTATATTGAATTACATTGTTTCATAAAAAAATTAATATAGTTATTGTATTTTATATTATATTATTGTTTTAAAATTATGAAAGTTATTACAAATAATTTAAATTAAAAAAAAAGTATTATAGCACACAAAGTGGCTTGGCCTAGCGGCTTAGACACAAGATCTCTATGCACGAGGTCGCAGGATCGAATCTTCGTTGCCTCACTTAATTCTCAATTCCAAGTTAATTTGGAGTTGCAATCTGGTGTGGTGGGTTCACGTGGACCATGCTCTGGAGAAGTTGCAATTCGATGCGGTGGGTTCATGTTGACTATGCTAAATTAAATTTTTTTAAAAAATTAGTAAGAGAGCTCCGATCTGGTACGAAAAGTTCATGTGGACCATGCTAAATTATAAATTTTAAAAAATTTTGGCTATAAAATAAATTAGTGACAAGAAATTTGGTTGTCACTAATATATGTGGATGCTGTCAGTAAGGAATGATTATTAGTAACAAGATATAGGTAATAGTGACAACATTTGTAATGAATTAGTGATAAGAAATGTTGTAACTAGTGGTTGATTATATTAGTGAGAATGGAATTTTGTCGCTAAAAGTTAGGCTTCAGTGACAAGAATAAGTTGTTGTCACTCCATACCTTTAGCGACATAGATTTAGTGACATTCAAGTGATAACAAATTTTTCGTCACTAAAGGTCTTTAGTGACAACATTTTTGCATTTAGTGACAATGTAATATTGTCACTAAAGGACACTTTTCCTGTAGTATATGTAATATTTAGATGAGGAATGAAGTGAATTAAATGATGGTAAGTGCTAAATTAATAGAAGAATGCATAAAGAATGTATTTTGTTGAAAAATGGATTATTTTTTTGAAAAATAGCAAGGCTTTACTTGCAGTAGTTCTGTAACGAATCCAGAGCTGGTTGTATTAAAGTTGTCACTTTGTAGCCAAAGGTCTAAGGAGTATTTTGGCACAAAGTTGAGGTCATTTGGACTTGTGGATCAAAAGTTATGACAAAAATATGAAAGGATGTCATGGAATGGAAATACAAAAATTATAATTAGAGAATTATTATTATTTTGTTTTCTTTAGAATTAATGATTTTATGGGAAGTTGATAAGGCTAAGTAAGCGCCTTATAAGCATATGGAATAAAGGGTTAAAGGAATGGATATGTGGAGAATATAATGTCTCTTAATCATTCCAAGTGATTATATTTTTATGGGAAATTAGCATTTCGAAAATTAGGTAATTTCCTTCTTATTATGTTTTAGCATCGTATTGGCCAAAACCTTTAGATGCTAAAAAATGGGTGAAATACTATTCCATGTACGTTTGGATATTACAAAGGCTTTGTGAAGTATTAAGAACAACAATTAGCCAAGTGATAGCATTAAAAAAGACAAGTCCCCATATTCATTCTGCGTTTTGAATGAAATTCTTTTATGAGAAAAAAATTATGAAGTATGCTAGTTTATTTTATTGAAAATACTATGGAGTATTTGGAAGTATAAATGCTTATGCACTATTCAAGCATACTTTATTTTAATAAATCATATACATATAATGAAATGATTTGGAATCCTGCATTAAATTTCATTAAGCAATTATGGTTGCATTACACACATAAGGATTGGGAAAGCCATAGCATGAAAATATGAATTCATGAAAATATTGGAACGGACCTAAGTGATATGTATTTATATTTAAAGTGATTTCAGGAAAGAAAATATTTTCGAAAAGGAAAATGTTTTGAAAAAGGATTTGGTTGTGGAAGTATTGAGCTATGTGGAGACATTGTGTTAATCTCTAATTTGATGTGATCCTTGAATACTCAAGAGGGACTATGCACTTATACTAACTTACATGAGTTGGAGAACACAATCCAATCAGTGACCATCTCAGGATTGTGATCTCTTTCTTTACAGGGTGCCAGTATTTAGTATTTAGTCATCCTTAGGTAACAACACGTTATCCCAAAGTGAAAATGGAGGATAGGCATAGGACACCTGGCTAGTATGACAAACCATGACGATGGTCAGAGTATGGTTGATTGTGGTGTATGCACTAAGTTATGCTATTATATTATCATAGGATTGAAATCTTACAATGCAATTGGGTTGAGATCTTCCATGTAGATAGGACAAGATCCCATCAGTGTTTAATATGAGATCGCAATGTGGCTTTGAATATGAAAATCATGTTTTGAAAATATGACATGGTTTATGATTAAAATCTTAATACTTATATTATACATAATGCCACGATTTTAATGGCACATTCTTCTAAAGAAAAGAGATATGCTTAAATGAGTTATCAATATAAATCTTCTTTTCAAATGAAAAGTAGCGACTTTTATCACCATTCCAATGATTCCAATTTATGTAGCATGAAAGCACTTTTCTTGAAATTTCATATGACACACTACTAGTCGTACTGAATATTTAGCACTCACACATTTTTCTACATGTGTTTAGATCCCTATGGTACAAGTTGGTGATCAAAGTGTGCAATGGAAGCCTGATTGAATAGAAATAAATAATATGAGACATTATATAATATATTGTATGTTTAGAATATTTTATGAAGGATTCGCAGTCCATGTATTATGGAATTTTCCTATAAATGAAATTCCATATTGTAAAACCCCACCTAAAACTAGTTTTAGGTAGGGGTTTCTCATTTTCTATACATTTTCTCCAAGAACTCGGTCTCTCATTTTCTATACATCGCTTAAGCACCAGAAGTTACCATAGACAAACCAAGCAAGCGCTCATTACCAACTAGTTCCTAGCATTTGGCCAAACCTTTCATTTCTTGTAAAACGAAGGCACACTCTTTCATTTTCTGCTTCACCATTTCTCTTCAAAACCTAAGGTAATTAAACACTCAATTTCTCATCTTATCTTGTTAACCGAAATGTGTCATCTTAATCTCTTCACATTAAACACTCCAAAATTAGCCTCCTACTTAGGATTCTTCCCACTTCAAAAGCTTCAATCGGCTCCAAGCAATAGCTTGATTTGTGGACAAGCAGGCTTTTTCCTTCAAGTAATCCGAAAACCTTGTTCTTCACCCTTTAATTATCTTATTTATTTAAGAGTAAGGAAAGCCTCAACCTTGCTTATCTTTTCATACAATGATGTTTTTTCTTTTTATGTGATTCTTGTTGTGAATCTTTTGGTTGTGAGAGTTTCAATTCTAAGTTTATATAATTTGAGAGGTCTAAATTTTAATGATGTTGGATATAATCCTGAGCCCATGATTTAGCATTTTTTTTTTCTTAGTTTATGCATGGGATCTACCATGGATACTCTTGATTTACTTGTGTATACTTGTTGCCTTACGAAAAGGGAAGTCGATGGAACTGTCTATCGGCTACTCTTCCAATGAACATAAATAGTCCAATGGAAGAATGAATGGTTGAGTTGGACCTTTTAAAAGACGTGAGTTCCTTGAACTTACTATAGAAAGGGTTCAAGAAAGACAGAAATATTGCACGCAAAAGCAAAACAAAACTGAACACGGTGTATTTTGATTAAAATGGTGAATGAATACAGAACACTGGAATTAATAACCAAAACAACATAAAATGGGAAGTTTGTAATCAAAGGAGTAAAGAAAACTATAAAGCAAATGTAAAAAAAGTCGTAAATAAAGCTGTAAACAAAGCTGTATGAAAAACTGTAAGCGAAAACAGTAAAGAAAATGCAGGAAAAGGGAATTGAAAACTGGAAAATTTTGATAATTTGGTTTGAGATGAGTATTGTTATTCAATCTAAGATCCCTACTTACGTTATACTCACTGTGGCACGGCTGCCAACTTTCCGAATATGGAGAGGATCCCGCTTCGTGGCCTGTCCATGGCGGTTGAGAACAGTAGTGTCTTGCCGATCATGCTGCGATGTGCGGGTCATGGCTCATCGGCTCCTAGTTCCGATGTTGACTGGGTATAGTAACTGAAGATTTTTCTTGACGTTATCAACCATTTGGTAGAATTTATATCGGTTTCAACTAAAAGTTACCATTCCAACAGATCATCTAAAAATGACGTTAACACATGCCCCCTTGAGTCCTGTTGCTTTGATGGCGCAAATAGGTGAAGCGATGGGAATCGTACCTTTTAATTCATAACCGGTCTTTTTTTAACAAAGTTAGAACGTCCCAATCATTGTAGAAAGGCGCTGACTCCTCGACTTCAAAGCCAACGAACAGCTAGTCTTTTGAATCCCCTTTTTAAATAGTTATGGTCCCCATCGTTCCTCCTTCACTAATACGAAATCCTTTTTTTGTAATAACTCTATCTTAATCAGACTTCTATCTTTCTTGTGAAATTCACCACCATTTTCTGCATACTTCTTAGATTTACAAACATTTAAATCTCCATGGCCACTCCCATTGATCATTCTCCCTTGGCTCTGATCCAAGCCGAGGCCAATCTCTATGCCTTGGAACCTCAGCTACTACCGACGGAAGTTATCGTAGAACATTTGCAATTTGCCTACCCGAAGGGTTCACCCTTCCCCTAAATTGGGATAACTTTTCCATAACCGGCCTACCCTTCTCCTTCCGCCACTGGCTGCGTCCCCTGAAAAACTACAGGGAATGGCGTGACCATTATCAGACAACTTATGGTGCCCTTTAGGACCAATGGGAGATCCGTGATGCCATCATGATGTCTGACTTCGACCACAATCTATTCACGGCCGTTTTGCCTTTCTAGTCCCCAGTAATCAATGACTTCATCTTCCCTCATGGTATGTTCTCACCCACGATACTGGACATCTGCACTATCTTGGGCTTCCGTTGTGACGGTGATGAGATCCCCGCCCTACATAACGAAGAAAACCTACCTACCATTGATGCCCATTTGGATAAATCCACTGCCTTTTATGGCAATTTTATTGCTGCCCAAAGGGGCATCGGCCCCATTCTGTCAGAGCAAGAACAATCTACCTTTCTCTAGCCATGGCTCTGTAAGTACATCCTCTGCTCTCACTCAGCGGGGATAAGCAATGAGTATCGATACTATGTATCGGCTTTGCTAAGGATGAAAAGGCGTTGTGACCTCGCTTCTCTGGTTCTGACCTTAGTGTATCGGCTGATAAACCAGATGATCTCAACCCTATCGGTTAGAGGTAACCCGACCAATCTTGGTGGCCCCCTCTGGGTTATACAGCTGTGGTTTTATCAATACATCCCCCAATTTAGCGTCAACACTATCTCCAGAGACTCTACGGGTTCCGCCAACCGGGCCACCGATTATTGGCTATTGAAGACTCCTGCAAATACGTCTTCTACCGGTACTATCATGGCCTACCTTCACCAAAACCAACTTCAAAATGTGCCCCACTTCTTTCCTTACTTTTTCTAAGAAACAGGCCCTCTCTGGTTGATGAAGCTTGCCGAGACACCGAAAGCCTCTCAAGAAACCATCCGGGCTAGAATGTTATACTTCGGAGAACTCCTTCTTAGGGCAAAACCATGCACCTGGAGTGCTAAATCCTCCTACAAACAATGCAACCCACCTTGCTTTTCACAACAATCTGGGCTAATTCAAGATATTCCCACTGACCCTGGTCATATCTCTTCTTACACTGTTATGCCTGTCCTATCGGCTGAAGATGTGCGCATTTTAGCCGATAGGTCCTTAACTGTTCTCCGTTCTTTTAAGTATTATCCTTTTCAAGTGGTTAAGGAGGCCACGCCAAACTTCACCCTGTGGTGGTGGCTGCTGAGCAAGGTACTCTTCTCTGCCCCTATGGAAACGTGGCTACTCAGACTGACGGGATAAGCATCGGCTATGATTGAAATGTCTGGGCCAAAGAAAAGTAAACAAAGCAAAATTACTGCTAGTCTGATCTCTATGCCCTTGTTGTGTACTCTACCAGCAACAAGGGCCCCCATACTTCTGCCTGTCGATAAGGACAAGAAAGAAGAAGAAACCATTCTCCCCCTACTGAGGCGATCAAAGAAATGGCAAGCCATTCACACTCCAACATTTGCCTAGTTTTGAGTTTGAAGCCAAATGTTTTTTTTCTTTTTCAATGCTCTTCAACCTTTAATTCAAAGCTAACCCTTGTATTGCCTTCTTTTGTAGAAACGAAAGACCAGCCAGCTGAGTCATCATGGTGATGCCCCCCTTGACTCCTATAAGAATGGCAGCGGTAAAGGACGGGACTTTGGCTATGTTTCCTTCACCAATTATTACCTCCGCGTCCGAAGTCCCTACCTCAGAGAGGATGGCGGTCAAAAAACCTGTCACGTCCCCTGTGGAAACAGCCACACAGCCTCCAACGAAAACTGCCCCTAAGCCTCCAATAGAAACTACCCCATCTCGACCAGTAACGTCTGAGGCTGCGGCACTAGAATTCCTGCGGGACTGACGGGAAATGACTTACCTACTAGCCCATCTTCCCAAGAAGCTGTCAGCCGAGCCCTCTTACTGCTAATGTAATCGGCCACTTTCGATATCCCAACAAAACTAAAATGCCTATTGGCTAACTATTTGGGGGATATACGATTCACCCAGCATTTCTTTTCCAGTACTCAAAGTGGGCGGGACGAAGCTTCTCGTCAGCTCCAAGCCTTGGGGCCACTCTGGGAACAGAAGGCATTTTTGCAAACGCATCGTCAAGAGGCCTCCGCTTGCCTGAGCATCCTTCAAGTTGAAATATCCGACAAGGTTGAAAGGATTGAGAGCCTTGAGAAATAGCTGCGAGTACTCCAGGAAGAATTAGATTCCGAGAAGCAAGTCCTAGATGAGAAGCTTGAAGCTGAGAGCGCTTGTCAGTAGATGACCTCCTCTGCCGAAGAGTCAGCGGCTAAATTTCAAGACAAACGACTCATGCTAGAAGCTGAGGAAGAACTCCTCCAAATGGAACTGTAACATTCAGAAAAGTTGCTTACTGACATGTAGTCTTCATGGGATGACTTCCAATCTTACCTGGCTGCTTTCTTTCGCAGTCCCGATGAAGCTGGTCCTTCGGGTACTCAAACCGGGGATGCTGAGAAGAATTCATCTTCAACGGAAGAAACAGCTGCCGAACCAGTACTGGACCCAGAAGAACCGACTGCCCAACCAAAAGAAATGGCAGAAGCTCTAACGTCGGCCACTTTCCCCGAGAAAGATCCAAATCGGCTTGCCATAGTTCCTTTTGCCCAGCCGATCGAGACACCTCATACTCCTTCTAATGAAAAGTGACTTCCTATTTTCTCCTTCTTTTTTTTTTCAATGTAGCAGCCAACTGGTCGGCTCTTATTTGTGATTAGTCGTTTCATATGAAATGCCAACATACTTCATTTTCTTTTCTGTTATTTTTTTTCTATATATATTTTTTCCTCTTTTTTTTTCTTCTCTCTTTTTTTTTTTTATTTACTCTTCTCCTACCAAGGTTCCTTCCCAGAATGTAGGATAAAACTTGTTCAAGTACTTACCATTTATGGCATTATTTACTTTCTTTCTATTAAGTATCCTTAGCCGATAAGAGCCTCCATCAAACACCTATGTAACGAGAAAAGGCCCCTCCCATTATGCGGACCACTTACCATAGCTCGGACCCTTTGGTGCCATGGGTAGAATAGTCTTCCAGACCATGTCTTCAACTTTAAAGCTCCTTCCTTGCACTTTCTGATTTTAAGTTCTTGCTACTTTCTCTTTATGCCTTCTGATATTCTCCAATGTTGTCTAGCAGTCTTCTTCGGTTTGGTCCAAACTCATGGCTAGGGCCAATTTGTAGTGTTCAATTGACAAGTAGTGTTGGTAAGCTACTCAAGCCGACCATAGTGATAACTCGGTAGGTAGCATTGCATCTTGGCCATATATCAGCCGAAATGAAGTAAAACCTATTGCGGTCTCGTAAGCATTCCGATTCGCCCACAACATTTCATGAAGGGTTTCATGCTACCTTCTGGGTTTATCTTCCAACGACTTACGGATCATATTGATCAAAGTCTTGTTTATCGCTTCTGCTTGACTATTGGCCTGTGCATATACTACGGAGAGGAATGCAGTAGTTTAACTTTAAATTAAGTCAAAAAATCACGTACCTTATCTCCCATGAACATAGTTCCTTAGTCAATCGTTTTGATTTCAGGTATGCCTAATCGAAAGAGGATGTTTCGCTAAAAGAAGATGATAACAGTAGACTAGGTTACACTGGTCAGAGCATGTGCCTCACCCACTTGGTAAAATAATCGGTCACTCCTAAAATGAAGGTGTGCTATTTGGTCGACATTGGGTGAATCTTACCGATGGCATCTAAAGCCCAATCCTTAAACAGCCATGGCTTGATAATGGGGTGCAGGTCAGTGACAAGTGTATGAATCAAAGGGCCATGCTTCTGACATGCCTCATATCTGACTGCATAGGCTATGCAGTCCATGGTCCTAGAGGGCCAGTAAAATCCATGTCGTTGTAGTGTCCATTTTAACTTGGAACCCGCCAGATGAGCACCACACAGGCCTTCATGCATCTCGGCTAATGCCTGCCCTACTTCTTCTTTAGACAAACATCTCAGCAAAACCCCTGTATAGCTTCTTTTGAAAAGGTCATTCCAGATCAGTACAAAGTTCAGTACCTTACGTTTTAGTTCCTGTGATGCCTGACCCGTAGGCCTCCGTAGGTATGAGACAATATCGGAACGCCAGTCTTCTTCATGTTTCTCTTTCGATATCTGCTGGCACATTACCATCCCGATTCTTTTCTTAAAACTTGAAGCCGTTTGAGATAAGTCATTTGCCCCCTGGTTCTCTACTCGAGGGATATAAATCAAGATAACCTCCAAGAAGTAATGCAACAATGCTCTCACTTTTTGTAACTTATCGGACAACACGGGGTTAGTGCATTTGTACTCACCTGAAATTTGTCGAATGGCAATCTAAGAATCCCCTATTATATTGATCACTCATGTGTCCAAAGCCTTCAGGATTCAAAGTCCCAAAATGAGAGCATCATATTTAGCCTACTTATTTGAAGTCCATTTGCTTAATTCAAATAAGATTTTTTTTCTTGCCATCCACAAGAGGCTTCTATAACCAACACGGCATGTAACACCCCACTACCTTGGCCCATTAGGGCCGGGGATGTCGCCCTGCCCATAGGACAAGGAGTCTTTATAACTAGGTCACACAAAATAAAATAAAAGAAATACTGCAAAATTTAACTTATTACAACCTAACAATACATGAACAAATTTAAAAATAATTGTCTACTCTGTCTCTCAAAAGCAATACATAAGAAAAATAACAAAGGGTCTTCAAAACATAGGCAACATTCTAGCTAACGACCTTTATAGCAAGATCGACCTAAAAACATGGTATAAATAGTGGTGAGATAAAGATCCCAATAAGCCCGTGTGTGCTTTAAGTGTTTCAAGTAAAACAGTTCATGTATGCAAGTTGTAAAAGTTTCATAAAAGAAAGTGTTGGCAATCATTAAATGAATGTCATAAATGAAGAGTGGTGTTTTGCTTTCCAAAACATACATGTGCATAATAAATACAACCACTCAGAAGAGGTAGCCATGGCACCACACTTTGTGCACCATGACAATATAACGATCAGAATGCCACACGTTGAGCACACTAATACAATATAGGTGTACGGTCTACCAGGTGAGATACTCCTCCATCTCTACACTCCAAACTTACCAGTTATCCACTCTGGAAACCCACAGTCCACTTGACTGATCCTGCTAGCTCGGACCGATATGACCTACAGGACTAGCATCCTATCCAGGAAGGACTCACCCCTCAAAGGTGGCCACCTACTGAGAGACTTACCCTAACCCTTCAAAGACTAGTCCTAGTAGTCTACCCTTATTGAGTACTCAACGTTGTTTGTCCCACTTAGGAGAAAAAGTGCTCATACAATGATTTGCTTGAAAATAGCAATTATGGTTTCTAAACTTCTTGCCAAGTTGGTTTTATGAAACATTTAGCATTTTGTGTAAACTTGTTTACTTAGTTTTATATAGCTTGCCTAACTGAAAGAAAAGGAAAATTGTCCATAATTGCTTTACAACACAAATTCTCGTATACAATGAGTTGGCTTGCCACATTTGGTCTTCAAATGACTCCATGCAGCAACTTACCTAATCCTTTGCTCTTCTTGAACTCAAAAATCCTCCAAGGTCGACCTAACCCCGCATGGGGTAAACACAAAGCATAAGATAACCTTCGGACCATATCTACCTTACATAAATAATCCCTAGTCCAACTAGTCACAACCACAATGACCATAATGTCATAAGCTTTAATACTAGTTGATAAAGTATTTTATAAAATAAATCGAGCTTGATGAGTTAAAATAACTAGGGTTCTAAAATAAATACTAATAAGTTATAGTTCCAAATAATAGCTATGTGTATTATTGCTAATAAATCAACTAGTGTTAAATATTGAATAATACTAAGTTCTAAATAATATTGATAAATGGTAATATTTAAATAGTACTGTTATTAGAAATAATAAATTACACTATAATTTTTAATAAATAATTAATAGATAATAAATGACCAATAAAATTAATAATAAATAAATTATACTTAATTTTTAATTATTAAATAATAAATAAATTTTAATATAAATAATATTTATGGATATATGTAAAAGTTTTAGTAAGGCTAATTATGGTCTACAAGGTCATTAATTAATTCCAATATCTTATTATTTAATTATTATTATTTCTTTTTAATAAAAGATTTTATTTATTTAACTAATAAAAATGTTAATATTCTAATTAATATTCTATTTCCCAACCTTCCTAATGTTTTCGGATTTTATAGAGTAAATATAATAATAATTCTAATTAAATTAATAAAATTTGTTAATAAAATACTTTTAGAATTAGCAAAAGAAAATAATTTTTTACCATGATTTCCTATTGTGAGAAAAGATTCATGAACACATTCCCTAATATCAAATAATAAGCTAATCCATTCATAAACATACACTTGAATTAACACATACTAGCACATGGCCAATCTCCTACTACGCATAATCATCATTCATGGCTTTATTGAAAATTAAGAACCTAAAGGCCTAATCACCATTGGCATCATAACATCTAGCATGCATCAAACATCCATAAATCTCCTAACCATGATACACATATATTGATTCAAAAGAAAAATCCATGAGATTTAATCATACATTTCAACTCACATGTCCTAACTCCATCCCCTTCATCCACATACATATACTCAACCCCCATTTATATTCAATCTTCCTATCAACATCTAAGAGACATGAATTCAGAAATTAAAAGGAATATTTAAGAAGAAATACTTGATTGATGATCACTTGATTAAGGTTTCTTGATTAGTGGAGGTCCACGTGTTTGAGAGCCTTTAGTGGTCCGAAAAAAAACAGCCATGGTTGATCATCACCATTTTGGCCAAGAGAGAGAGAGAGAGAGAGAGAGAGAGAGAGTGAGTGAGTGAAGGGCATTAGAATGGAACATTAAAAGTTGAGTAGAAGAAAAGAACAAGAAGGTCGTTCTTGTTTTACCTTTTAATGTTCTTGGAACCTTTAATAAAAAATAAAAAATAAAACAAAATTTAGTTTTGATCTGTTTGAAAATTCTGGTTTGCGTTATTTCGTGTTATAAAAACCCGAAATGAAGACTACGGACTAAATATGAGTGATCTGGAGTATTTGGGAATGATTGAAGATGTTTAGGATAGGTTTAGACTTGAAGAGGTGAAGTGTTTGTTTTTTGTGTTCTTGGTGTTTTGAGAGAGTTTGAGAGAAAATGGCTTGCGAATTTCTGGAATTGTTGTGGGCCAAATGGTCTTGTGTAGTTAGGAGTTTCAGTTTTAGTAAGAAGGAGAGAGAAGTGTTCTTTTTTTTTTTTTTTTTGAAATTTAAATGGAGAAAAATGAGGAGTTATTTGAGGTAGAGGATTAATTAATGTTGGTTGTTCATGGGACGTCTCTTTGCTCTTCAATGGTGTAAGGCTGAACAAGCTAGTCTTAGTCAATGAATGGCAGTTGTTCGGGTTATTTAGCTGGCCAAAACTTAGTCTATAACGGCAGAGAAATTCTGGTTTGATCACTTGCTACAAGAGTGTTTTAATGGAGCAAAAATTCTAGAATTAGTTTGAAGTTCAAATAAGTTTTGGATAGAGTAATCTTAGGAGCTTTATAGGATGTGATCATAGAGTCCAAGGACTCAAGGTTAGTATGGAGGTCAATAGTTTTCAGTCCATGGCTGAACAAGGTCCAATTTTCAGAGGTTTGAATAAAAGCTTTTCAGCTTTTGCCTTGAGAAACCAAGCTGGAAAATTTCTGGTTTTCAATGCTTCCAAAGTACCAAGAATGAACATGGTTTTTGGTGCAGAATTTTCTGCTTTCTTAGGCCCGATTTGTAGCTGGTTTTTGAGGGTGTTTGAAGGTCTTTTAATGGTGGTTTTCCAGCCTTCTTTCTGAAGAAAAATAGAGGAAGTTCCAGCTATTCTTACGACTTAAAGGTGACTTCAAAATCTAACTTCAATGCAGCGAATTTCCTGAAGGGAAAAAAAAAAATTCTGGTTTGCAAAGGTTGTGCAGTGCGAAAATTCTCAGAATTTTCAGCCTTCAACCTCACATGAAATGACCATTTTTCTAGCAGCAAATGGTGTAAGAATGTTGGCTAAACTTTCGAAAATAACCTTGCAGAAATTCTAGAAAATTTTCTAGATTTTCCTTTACCAAATTATGAACAAAATGAAGGTAGAATTGAAGGTATAACTATAGTGATTTATTTTCCTTGGAAACCCATCCTAACTCTCCTCCCTATTTTCGGCAATCCCTTATCCCTCAAGGCTGATTTTTGAATTTCAAGGCTAGGGGTTTATCACAGAATTTTTGGAATTAAAAGAATGGATTAACGTATTAAGGATAGTTTAAATTATACAGATGTTAGGATAAGGCTAGAGAAATTAAAGGGGACAAGAATTCCTCTAGAATTCTTTTTAGGACATGATCACATGATCAAGACATTATCTTCATGTCTCCTTTAAGACAACATTCCTATCTTTAAGAAATGCAAGAAAATCAAAAATTCAGACATAGCTAAGATAATTATGAATAAAATTTAAGTGATGGGATTTGAACTCATGACCTTAGAGATTAAATCACAAAGCTCTAACCACTTAACCACATTAACTCTTATTCTTATTTTCTCACCCAAATATTCTTCTTATCTAAATCTCAAGCCATCTTCCTATTTTGATCTCAAGCAAAATTACCTTTTTACCCTTTCTACCTAACAAGCATAAATAAGCCATTTAACCTATAAATCATAATTCTAAAGCACATAAAATCATTCAAATAGTATATTTTTATGCAGAATGACATGATATGCATCCCATCCCCCTTACTCTAAAGTTGGCTTTAGGTAGGGTTTCACATGGCACCTGCCTTATTCTAAGCGCTAGATCTATCAAATGCCCACTTTCATGGTTTGTGTGAAATGTACCCTTAAACCTCTTCCTTTTCAGGACTGCGTATTTCTAGGCATGGATGCTCGGCTAAGAAATTGGTTATAGCGTGACCTTTCATCGCTTTCAAAGGTAAGTGGGTTAAGAAAAAAGCATGTAACTTAAAAGCCCATTTTATTAACCATCCTTGCAGCAGTAGGTGATTTAGCAAATATTTGATGAGATCAATTTTGCACAGGACTTGCACCTCCCTAGGTAGCAGATAATGTTCTAATTTCACACAAGCATAATATAAAGAAAAGCACAGTTTTTCAACAGGAGAATACCTAGTCTCAGTGTTCGTCAGGTTCCGACTAAGGTAGTACACTGCCCTTTCAACCCCTTGTACATCGTCCTGAGCTAGCAGGTAACCGATAGACTCTAGAGCTATCAAAATGTATAGTTTTAAGGGTACTTTATCCCGTGGCGGTACCAAGATCAGTGGTTGTGATAAAGCTTCCATGATTTGATCAAAAGCCACTTGGTGCTCCGGCGGCCAAACAAATTCCAGAGATGACTTTAACTAGAGCAGAGAAGAGAATGCCTTCTGCTTACCTGTGGCGTTCGCCAAAAAATAATGCAAGAAATTGATTTTCCCTAAGAAGCTTTGGAGCTCCTTTTTAGTTTATGGTGGCCTTCTTTGTAAAATGTCCCTTGCTTTATTCTGTTCCAATTCAATCCCTCTCTGATGTAACTGGAACCCAAGGAAGTTACTAGCTAAAACTCCAAAAGCGCACTTAGCAGGGTTGATTTTTAATTAATGCTGGCGCACTCGAAGAAAGGCTTATTCCAACCACTGTATGTGTTGTGAAAAAGTGGGCAACTTAACCACTAAGTTGTCAATGTAGACCTTCATGGTCATGCCAATGAGATCATGGAAAATGAGGTTCATGCCTCTCTGGAAAGTGGCTGCAGCGTTCTTCAATTCGAAAGGCATGATTAACCATTCGAATAAACCGATAGACTCAAGGCAATGAAAAGCTATCTTCCTGGTGTCTTCTTTAGTTATGAATATCTGGTTATACCAAGAATATCCGTCCATGAAGTTTAAGAACTGGTTTCCTACAGCCGAGTCTACCAACATATCAGCCATTAGCATGGTGTATTCATCCTTTTGGGTAGCCAAATTTAGATTTTTGAAGTCAACACAAACCCGCAGCAGGCCGTTCTTCTTGATAACGAGTGTCCGCGCATCGACAGATGTGGATAAAACCACACTGAAGTAGCCTCTCAATCTCTTTCTTGATCCTGGGTAACAAAGCGGGATTAAAATGTCGAGCAGGCTGCTTATTAGGCTTGAAACCTTCCTTAATTGGCAAGAAATGCTTCATAATACCTCTGTCCAGCACTGGAATCTCATGGTAATCCTATGAGAAATAGTCTTTATACCTACGAATTAGTACCATTAGTGCATTTTTCTGATTGAAAGTTAAACACAAACTTACCTTGGTGGTTCTATTCTCCCCAGGCTCCCCGATTTCCACTTCCATTGACAGGTCCTGAGCGATGAAACTGGGTGCATGCCAAACGTCAAGGTCCTCTGTTTTTGGATATTGATCTTCCAACCCGTCCATTATGATCCAGTTATGAGCCATGGTAAGCTTGGAGTAATGGCTCGGCTCAAAGGTATAACAGTAGAACACAACTTCATTCATATGTATTTTTGCAGAAAACGGATTAGGGTTGGCTGGTATCCTTTCTACTCGTTCTCCATCCTAAATCACCATCATTTAGTGAAGTGTTGATGGAACACAATGGTTTGCATGAATCCAATCCCTACCTAATAAGACAGAATATGCCAATTCTGTGATTACAAAAAAGACAGTCTTACTAACCTTAGATCCGACAGCCACCTCAAAAGTGATAACCCCTTCTGCTTTTACTGTATCCCCAATGAAATTCAGCATTCAGATGTTTGTAGGAGATAAATCATGTTGGTCCTTGCCTAAACGCCTTAAAGTTGCCAATGACATCACATTCAGGACAGCCCCTCCATTGATGAAAACCCAAGAGAAAGGTCTTTCGTTGATATGTGCCTTGATGTACAATGGTTTAAGGTGATTGGTATGCTCTACCATAGGGATCGAAAAAAACATCCCTTCTGATGGCATTTTAAACTCGATAAGCTCTACGGCCGCCTCTTCCGTTGCATAGTAATCTTCTTCTAACGTTTCTTGCTTGGCCTTTGCTCGGAACTGTGATGGGAGGATGCTAAGCATGTTCTGACCTGTGAAAGTATACACCTGTTCATCGAACCACTCCTCCAATGCCTATTTCTGCTATGCCCGTCTCCTTTGTACCTTTCATTTCTAAGTTTTTGTAAGTTAGGAATGATGCACCGGGAAGAATGGCTTTTTACGTGACACATGCACTGTAAACTTTTCATCTTTCCCTGGGAAATGAGCCGCGAAGGTCAGAACTGTGAGCCGAGTGAAAACTGATGGCCGATCGTCTAGCTTTTGGAACGTTGGTCTTTTCCCCTCCAAAACCTCAAACTGCTTCCTGACTAAAGAATCTCCCAGCTTATAGTTCATGTCTTCCTTGCATGTCTGCACCAAACTTGCATCTACTACTGGGAACGGGTCTGTATCAACTAGAGTTTCCTCTTGTTTGTCAACAAATCTTACCCTTTCGTCTTGTAGGGCCTTCTATATTGTGTTCATGAAAACAACACAGCTATTGGTGTTATAGGAAAACAAGTTATGCCACTTACAGTACTTCTTGCCCTTTAGCTTCTCCGGCCCCGGAACCTTGTGGCTGAATGGTAGATGAATCTGTTTATCTTTGACCATTTGATTAAAGATTTTCTTAGCCTTTGACACATCGAATGTGTATGTGGATGGTCTTGCATTGGAAGCATCCTCCTTCCCTTTACTGGGTTTCAAAAAAGGACAAGTATAAGATGTACCTTTTATTAATTCTGCTGCCATTATTTCTAGAAATTGTTCTTCACCATTATCAACAACGTCGTCCGCCACTGATATCATGGTCTACCCTTGAGAAAATTTCAATAATTGCCTTTTCTTTTTATCCTTGATCATTTCTTCTATTCTAACGGCCTGGGACAGTAGTCGGGATAGATTAGAGAAATCTTAGAGGATAAGGCACTCTTTAAGCTGCGGTTGCATTCTACTGATGGCTATCCTAGCACACTCCATTTCTAGCAATTAGGTGGTGCATTTGGCTTTAGTTTTCCGAAAACACTCGATGAATTCCGCAATGCTTTTGGATGACTTCTGCTTAACTGCCAACAGATCTGCTATGGAGACCTCACATGCTGGTTTGAAGAAACGTTCATGAAAGATTCATTCCATATCGACCTATGAGTACACGAAACTAGGTGTCAAGTTTGCATACCAAGTAAATGCTGCTCCTGTCAAAGACAAAAAGAATAATTGCAATTTATGCCTGTCACAATTTCTGAACTCTCCACATTGTGCTCTAAACCTCCATATATGTTCTATAGTTGACTTGTTGTCTTCTCCTGAGAATGTGGAAAACTCAAGCAACTTAAATTCTCGTGGTAGTACTGCCATAGAGTCCACCTATTCTGGGGACGGCTTCTAATACACTGGCCGATCTCTGGCCTGTCGACGCAATGCCTCCGTTACTAAGCTGACATCGGCCGGTGGTACTGCCTAATGATTCTGCATTGGTGATCCTATGATAACTGGTCAAGTGTGAAACCCCACCTAAAGCCAACCCTAGAGTAAGGGGGTCGGGAATGCATATCATATTATTTTTCATGAATATATATGTTTTTGAATGATTTTATGTGCTTTAGAGTCGTGGATTATAGGTTTAAATGCTCAGTTATACTTATTGAGTAGGAGGGGTAAAATGGTAATTTTGCTTGAGATCAGAATAGGAAGATAGCTTGAGGAGTAGATAAGAAAAATGTGTGGGTGAGAAAATAAGAACAAGAGTTGTTATGGTTTAATGGTTAGAGCTTGGTGAATTAATTTCTAAGGTCATGTGTTCAAATCCCACCATTTAAGCTTTTATCATGATTATCTTAATTAAGTTTGAATTTTTGTTTTCTTACATTCCATGAAAATATGAATGATTGTCTTAAGGGAGACATGAAGAGAATGTCCTAATCTTATCCTCATGTCCTAAAAGAATTCTAGAAGAATTCTTGTCCAACTTATTACCTCTAGCTTTGTCCTAGCATTTTCATAATTCAAATAAACTAAAATCCATTAAATCTTTTTCTTTGCATTCCAAAAAAAAATTCTGTGATGATTTCTTCCCCTTGAATTTCGAAAATCAGCTTTGGGGAAGGGAGATTGACCGAAAAATAGGGGGGGAAATAGGAAGGGTTCCAAGAGAAAATCAATCACCATGGAAGGACCTTCAAAACTATCTTCAAGATGTCCATGCTTTAGTGGTAGGAAATCTGGAAATTTTCCAGATTTTTGCAGCCCTTCTCTTCGAAAATTCAGGCCATAAACCCAACCATTTGCTACCAAGAAAATGGTCATTTCAAGTGGCTTGGAAGCTGGAAAATTTGTGCAATTTTCGGACTGCACAAAACAGCACCAAACCAGAAATTTTTCTGGGCAATTCGCAGCTCTTCATCAAGGAAATGAAGCTGTTTTTAGTTCATCTTCAACCCAGTAAACTTCTCTGCATTAGTCCAGGAATGAGGCTGAAAAACCACCCTTGGAAGACCCTCAAACAACCCTGAAGAACCTCTGAAAAACCGAGCTAAGAAGGTGCGAAAATCCTGTACCAAAATTCTGCAAATTTTCGGAAAAGCCATGAACACTTGAGAGCAGAATTTTTCCAGCCTTGTCGCTTTCTAGCCTAGGACCGAAAGTCACCTTCAATCTCTGTAGAATTGAGCCTTGCTCAGCCATACTCTGAACACGATTAAACCCACACTTACCTTGAAGCATAAGGACTCCATGGCTGCACCACAAAACACTCCTAAGATCACTCCATTCAAACATCATTTGAACTTCAAATAATTCCAGCATTTCACTCCCATAAATCACTCTTGCATTAAGCTGAAATAAACAGAATTTTCTCTGCCTTTAAGGACTGAATTTCGGCCAGCCTTGAGCAACAATAACCCTCAACCATTTCAGCAAAACATGCTTGTTCCAGCCGACACCATTAAAGCTCCTAGACACCTCTCTTGATCAAACACCATAGCTGATCTTTTACCTTAAACATCTCCACCATTTCCTCCATTTAAATTTCAAATAAAATATGATTTCTCTCTCTCACAAAGCTGCAAACCGAAACCCTCAATCACACCCTACCATTCGGCCAGCCTTCTAGCAGAAATCGTGCAGCACTTCTTCTAGTTTCTCTCAATTTTCACCTAAAACACCAAGAATATCAAGAACACACACTAAACTTCTTCAAGCCCAAACCAACTCCAAACACCACCAATCACTCTCAAATACTCCCAGTCATCTCTACTTAATCCCTAGACTTCATTTCTGCCATTTATAACACAAAATCTCGCAAGCAAGAATTTTCAACCGGATCAAAAAATCAGGGTTTCTTGAAAACCTCAAGAACATCAACAAGGTAAAACAAGAACAATCTTCTTGTTCATCTTCTTCCATTCAATTCTTAATACCCCTATCTAATGCTCTCTTTTTTTTTCTCTCTCTCTCTCTCTCACTCTTCTAACCGAAATGGTTGATCAAACCATCAACCATGAACCTTGTTTCATTGGACCATTCAAGTCATTCCATCGCGCGTGGACCTTCTTTTGTCTTCATCAAAGGACTCGACAATCAAGTATTCATTCTTAAACTTCTCTTATTAAATTCGGAAATCATGTCTCCTAGTTGATGATAGAGAAATGGATTATGATTGGGAGATTGAATATATGCACGTGGATTAGGGGATGAAGTTATGACTTGATAATGGTTGTATTTGACTATGATGTATGTGTTTTTCTTTCGAATCAATATATGTTCTTCATGTTTGATTAATTTAATGGATGTTGAAGTATGATTAGATATTATGACACCAAAGGTGATTAGGCTTTTATGATCTTATTTTCCATGGAAACCATGATTGATGATTATGCTTAGTAGGATTTTTGGCTATGTGATAATATGAGATAGTTCAAGTGTTTGTGCATGAATAGATTAATTTCTTGTTTGATGATGGAGAATGGGATCATGAATCTTTTTTAGCAATAGGAAGACCATGATGTAAGATTATTTTCTTGTAAATTCTAAGCTATATTCATTAGCAAATTTTATTACATAAATTAAAAATACTACTATATTTTTCTTCAAAAATTCGAAACACTAGGGGATTTGTATTAGAATATTAAATCAAACTATTGATATTTTTATTAAACGAAAATTTAAAGTAATCTATTAATAAATTTTAATTATTATTAATTATTTATTTATTACCTCTTCGAAATTAATTAAAAATTATTATTTAATTTATTATTTATTTATAATAAAGCTATTTTTTTAATTACCATTTCTTAATATCAAATAAGATTTAATAATATTTAAAATTCAAACCTTGGTTTATTTATTAATAATAACACTCAAGAATTATTATTTGAGTCTATAATTTATTAACAATTATTTTAGAACCCCTAGTTATTTCAATCTATCAAACTAGACTTATTTTATAAAATTTTTCAGCATCTAGCCTTAGAGTTTAGGACATTAAGGTCATGGTTAGACATGGTTCTCACTAGATGAGCTAAAAATTATTTACGTAAGGCAGGTATAGCTTGAATGTGACCTTATGTTTTGTGTTTACCCCAGGCAGGGGTTAGGTCAGCCTTGGAAGACTTTTGAATAGAGCAAGCAAAGAAGCAGGTAAGCTCATGCGTGGAGTTTTGTGAAGATCAAAAGTTATTGTGGCAAGCAAATGCAATGTATATGGACATTTATTTGTAAAGGCAATTAAGGACTATTTTCTTTTCCCTTTTTATTTCAGTCAAGCAAATCATTTGGAAATTGAACAAACAGTTTTACACAAATCTAAACTTTTTCTAAAATCCAACTTGACTAGACTTTTGGAAACCCTTAATTGCTATTTTCAAATTAAGCAAAGTTTGATCAATTTTCTCCCAAGTGGAACAATCAACGTTGAGTACTCAATAAGGGTAGACCACCAGGACTAGTCTTTGAAGGGTTAGGGTAAGTCTCTCAGTAGGTGGCCACCTCTGAGGGGTGAGTCCTTCCTGGAAAGGACGCCAGTCCGGTAGGTCATGCCGGTCCGAGCTAGCAAGTTTCAGTCATGTGGACTGTGTATTTTTGGAGTGGACAACCGGTAAGTTTGGGTGTAGAGAGGGAGGAGTATCTCACCCGTAGGCCGTACACCTACCTTTTGTCAGCATTGCATAAAGTGTGGCATTCTGACTGTTATTGGTCATGGGGCCCAACGTGTGGTAACCCATGGCTACCCATTTGAGTAGTTGTATTTATTGTGCACATGTATGATTTGAAAAGTGAAACACCACTCTTTATTTTCAACACTTATTTATTGCTTGCCAGCACTTTTCCCTATGAAACTTTTACAACTTGCATACATGAATTATTTTACCTGAAACACTTAAAGTACACACGGGCTTACTGAGATTCTTATCTCACCACCTTTTATGCCATATTTTCAGGAAGATCCTGCTGTGGAGATCATTAGCTAGAATGTTGCCTTGCTTGAAGACTCTTGTTATTTACTTTAAGTATTGTTTGAGAGATTGTTGCAAACAATTTATTTTTTATTTGTGCCAGTATTTACCTTTTGGGTTGTAATAAATTTAATTTTAAAATCTTTTGTTTTATTCTATTTTCATGTAACCTAGTTATAAAGACCCCTTGTCCTTTGGACGGGACGACATCCCCGGCCTTGATGGGCCTAGGTAGTGGGGTGTTACAAGTGGTATCAGAGACTAGGTTTAGGCAAGTATTGATAGTATATGTTTTGATTTATTATGTTCAAATCTTTTGTTTGACTGGTCTTGTTTGTGTTGTAGGATGGTTAGAATGATTAGAACAGCAAGGAAAGGATAGCAATGGCACCCTCCCATTTCTATCTACCCGGAGGACCTACCTGTGCCTCAACCAGTGCCTCAACCTGCGCCTCAGCCTGCACCACAGCCAATCATTGCCCTGGATGATAGTAGTGACGATGAGGTCCAGATCATTGAGCCACCTCCCATACCCATGATCGACTTGGTTACTGATAGTGAAGTTGAGGAGATAGACATGGAATATGTTCCCCTTCCCCCTAGTCCCATAGTTGATTTAACTGCTGACAGTGATGACCCAGGGGAGATAGATTATGAATCTCCACCTAGACCTTCCTTTGTAACCCCACCCAATCAGTTTGAGACCGGGGAAAGTTCTAGGAGAGCTGGAAAGGAGCCAATAGATGGGTTTGCTAGTGGGGCTGGGATAGACTTCACTAGGAATTCTGGGGGATGGTTATATGATGCCGATATTGAGGACTCTGATGAGGATTAGGAAGGCTAGGTTCTGCTTTGTTTAAGACGTTTTATTTTCCATTTTCAATAAACTCCCATGCTAGGAATCTATTCACCTTTACTGCTTTATTTCAAAATTTATGCAAATAAGAGTACCTAGAGTACTCTAAGTTTTGAGGAAATTTATGTGCCATTCTTTATACAAAATTGCATCCAATTTCCTTCCGCTTTAAGTTGAATGTGAATGCATGCTCAATTTGGATATTTTCAACTTTGATGCATAAACTCATTATTTAGGGAAATGGTTTAGAATGGCACCCAAACGTCGTGCAGCTACATCCAGCAGAAGGGTTCCTAAGGCAGAGCCTGTGACACCGGAGATGGAAATAACTCAAAGGACATCACCAAATCATGGGGATGAGAATGAAATGGGGCCGGAAATGGGATCGGAAGAACCGGTTAGTGCGACTATGACACAAGCATTCCATAAAATGACCGAGATTCTGCAAAACTTGACTGAGCGGAGGAATCCGAAAGGGGAAGATGAGGCGTTGGAGCAGTTTCTAAAATTTCAACCGCCTATCTTCTTGGGAGAGGCCGAACGAGACCAAAAAGCGGAACAATGGGTGGAACAAATGAAGGACATCTTTGCCACGCTCCAGTATACTGAAAGGCGTATGGTGAAGTTTGCTGCATTCCGACTAAGGAGTCCAGCCCGGGCATGGTGGCAAAGGGTTCAGGATGATTGGGAGATGATTGACCAAGACTGGACGTGGGCTAATTTCGTGGAAGCATTCCGGGCAGAATATATCCCTCAGTGGATAGTCGAGAAGCGGGAAGACGAGTTTCAGAATCTGAAGCAGGGAAGCATGACGGCAGCCCAATACGCAGCGCGGTTCACGCAGCTGTCAAAGTATTACAAGAGGCTGGTGGATACTGAACAGAACAGAACAAGGCAATTTGTTAAGGGATAAAGGCAGGAGTTAAGAAGGGCGTTAGCACCCTCTCCACCGGTGACTTATTCGGGAGCTGTGGACGCAGCCACCCGTACTGAGAATGAAGACCGCAACCGATTGGCTTCCCGACTGTTCGTACCGACAAGACCGCCGCCAAGACCTTTTCAGAGGCAGCAACCTAACAAGCGTCCTACCAACTAGCAATGGCAGAATCGGGGAAAGCAAGCTCGAACAACGCCAGTTGGTCCAGTGCAGAATCTTCCTTTATGCCGGCACTGTGGAAAAAGGGGCCACATTGAGAAGAATTGTTGGTCGAAAGGAGGAGAATGGAAGTGCTACCATTGCGGAGATCCGAGCCATCTACGGAACGCCTGCCCTAAGCTTCTCCGAATTGGACCGGGGAACCTAGCTCAGAACCCGGGGCCGAATTGAGCCAATACCTTGGGAGCTTCCGGGAGTGGAACGCAGAAGCTGCAAGTGAAAGCAAAAGTTTTCGCTCTCAACCGGGAGGAGGTTGGAGCTGATGTAGCTGTAGTGGAAGGTACGCTTGCTATCCAAGGTCGTTCTGTTAATGCATTGATAGACCCTGGATCTACCCATTCCTATTTAAATAAGAATTGTGCATATCAATTGGGTTGGGATGGAGTAGAACTACCTTTTACCTTGTTAGTAAGTACACCTTTGGGGAAAATGGTGCAAGCAGATCGGTATGTGCAGAATTGTAAAATTGAAGTAGGAAGAGAAAGGTTGGAGGGAGATTTAATACTCTTAGCTATTGATGATTATGATTTAATATTGGGGATGGATTGGTTAGCGAAGTATGGTGCTAGAGTAGATTGTAAGAATAAGTTGGTTCAGTTCATTCGACCAGGGTGTGATGTGTTGGAGTTCAATGGTGGGAAAGTAAAAGAATTGAAGTTTTTGATAGCCGGGGCTAAAGCTCAGAAGTTGTTGAGGCAAGGATGCCAAGGATATTTGGCTTATGTGATAAAGAAGTCGAAGGACCAGTGCACTCTGGAGGATACTGAGGTGGTGAAGGATTTTCCTGACGTGTTCCCTGCAGAACTCACTTCTCTACCTCCCAAGCGAGAAGTTGAGTTCACCATCGACCTAGTCCCAGGAGCGGAACCGGTGTCTCGAACCCCGTATCGAATGGCACCGGTGGAGTTGAAGGAATTAAAGGAGCAGCTAGAGGAGTTGGTGAGGCAAGGCTATATCAAACCTAGCACGTCACCCTGGGGAGCACCTGTGCTATTTGTAAAGAAAAAGAACGGGACTCTAAGGTTGTGTATTGACTACCGAGGCTTGAACAACCTGACCATCAAAAATAAATATCTTCTGTCATTAATTGACGAGCTATTCGACCAGTTGCAAGGATCCAGTTGTTACTCTAAACTGGATTTGAGGCAAGGCTACTATCAAGTGAGGAGAAAAGAGGAGGATATTCCTAAGATGGCCTTCAATACAAGATATGGTCACTATGAGTTTGTGGTGATGCCTTTCGAGGTAACCAACGCACCCGCGGTATTTATAGATCTAATGCATCGAGTGTTCCAGCCCTACTTGGACAAGTTCGTGGTGGTCTTCATCGATGACATGCTTATATACTCCAAGAGCCCGAAGGACCATGCAGAACATTTGAAGTTGGTACTAGAAAAGCTAAGGGAGCACAAGCTTTACGCCAAGTTTAGCAAGTGCGAGTTTTGGTTGGATAGTGTGGCGTTTCTTGGTCACGTGGTGACTAAGGAGGGAATCAAAATAGACCTAGCGAAGGTAGAAGTCGTATCAGACTGGAAGCAACCAGAGAACATCACCGAGATTCGAAGCTTTTTGGGTTTGGCTGGCTACTACCGGAGGTTTATTAAGGGATTTTCAACACTAGCATCTCCTATGACCCAGCTACTGAGAAAGGACGTGCCCTTTGTGTGGAATGAAAAATGCGAAAAGAGTTTTCAAGAGTTGAAGCGGAGGCTAATGACAGCGCCTGTGTTGAGTCTACCAGAAGCAAATAACCCTTACGCTCTATATACGGATGCTTCGAAGGAAGGCTTGGGAGCCGTTCTGATGCAAGATAGGAAGGTGATCGCCTATGCTTCTCGAAAATTGAAGCCGCATGAAGTCAATTATCCCACGCATGATCTAGAGTTGGCTGCCATTGTGTTCACATTAAAGAAATGGCGGCACTATTTGTATGGGGCGGAATATGAGGTGTTCACTGATCACAAAAGCCTGAAGTACATCTTCACCCAGAAGGACTTGAATTTGAGGCAGCGAAGATGGATGGAATTTCTGGAGGAATACCGGTGTCCTATCAACTACCACCCCGGGAAAGCCAACGTCGTTGCTGATGCCCTGAGCCGAAAAGTCAGAATGGCCAGGCTAAGAGTACAAGAGGTTAAAATGGTTCAGGATGTGTTGGATAGAAGAGCAGAAGTGCAAGAAGAGAGGATCACTATTAGCAACCTGAAGTTGACACCAGATCTAAGGCGGGAAATTGTTGAAGCCCAGCAAAGTAATGCGAAATTTCTGCTGTTCAAGGATAAGGAGCTTAAACGGCAAGGCAGTGAGTTCCGACAGGACGGAGCGGGAGTATTGTACTTTCGAGATCGTTTGTGTGTATCCGAGGAGCACCAGTTGAGGGACAAAATTTTAGAAAAAGCGCATAAGAGCAAGTACGCCATTCATCCGGGAGAGGTCAAGATCTGAAAAAGTCTTATTGGTGGCCTGGGATGAAGCGGAATGTGGTTAAGTATGTCTCAACGTGTCTAACCTGTCAGAAAGTCAAAGCGGAGCACAAGAAGGTGGCAGGATTATTACAACCGTTGCCAATACCGGAATGGAAATGGGAAGAAGTGACCATAGACTTCGTCACCGGACTCCCTATGGCAAGGAGCCAAAAGGACACCATATGGGTAGTAGTAGACCGACTGACCAAGTCGGCACATTTCATCCCCGTGAATGTGAAGGATTCAATGGAAAAGTTGGCTCAGACCTATGTACAGGAGATAGTCAGATTACACGGAGTACCTTCGAGTATTGTGTCCGACCGTGATCCGAGATTTACATCCCGATTTTGGGGCAAGTTTCAAGAATCGATGGGTTCTAGTCTGAAGTTCAGTACGTCGATGCATCCGCAGACCGATGGACAGTTAGAAAGGGTTATTCAGATATTGGAGGATATGCTGAGAGCCTGTGTATTGGATTTCGGGGATAAGTGGATTGAAAGTGTGTCGTATGCCGAGTTATCATACAATAACAGTTATCAAGCTTCGGTTGGAATGGCTCCGTATGAAGCTCTATACGGACGTAAATGTCAAGTACTGGAGTTGGTCAGAGGACGGACACATAAGCAAGTCGGGAGAAGTCTATGTTCAGGAAATGTTGGATAAAGTCAAGTTAATTAGAGAAAGGTTGAGAGCAGCCCAGAGCTGACACAAGAGTTACGCAGACAATAGGCAAAGGGAGTTGGAATTTCAGGTGGGAGACAGCGTGTTCCTAAAACTGACACCAAATTGGGGAATTCTGAAACATCCGAGAGGGGGAAAGCTGAATCCGAGGTATCTGGGGCCGTTTCCAAAAAAAGAGAGAATTGGGCCAGTAGCGTATCGATTGGATTTGCCAGATGGGCTGACGGGAATTCACGACGTATTCCATGTATCACAGTTGAAGAAATACAATGCTGATCCCGGACATGTGTTGAATGACGAGCCGTTAGTACAACAACCCGACTTAAGTTATGTGGAGAAACCCGTAAAGATAGTGGACCGAAGTATCAAGACTCTCTGGAACAAGCAGATTCCGATGGTAAAAGTGCAGTGGGAACATCATGGCACGCGAGATGCCATGGGAGACAGAAGAATGGGTAAAGCGAAAGTATCCCGATCTGAGGTAAAAGTGCGTCTGAATTTCGGGACGAAATTCTCCTAAGGAGGGGAGGATGTGAAACCCCACATAAAGCCAACCCTAGAGTAAGGGGGTCGGGAATGCATATCATATTATTTTTCATGAATATATATGTTTTTGAATGATTTTATGTGCTTTAGAGTCGTGGATTATAGGTTTAAATGCTTAGTTATACTTATTGAGTAGGAGGGGTAAAATGGTAATTTTGCTTGAGGTCAGAATAGGAAGATAGCTTGAGGAGTAGATAAGAAAAATGTGTGGGTGAGAAAATAAGAACAAGAGTTGTTATGGTTTAATGGTTAGAGCTTGGTGAATTAATTTCTAAGGTCATGTGTTCAAATCCCATCATTTAAGCTTTTATCATGATTATCTTAATTAAGTTTGAATTTTTGTTTTCTTACATTCCATGAAAATATGAATGATTTTCTTAAGGGAGACATGAAGAGAATGTCCTAATCTTATCCTCATGTCCTAAAAGAATTCTATAAGAATTCTTGTCCAACTTATTACCTCTAGCTTTGTCCTAGCATTTTCATAATTCAAATAAACTAAAATCCATTAAATCTTTTTCTTTGAATTCCAAAAAAAAATTCTGTGATGATTTATTCACCTTGAATTTTGAAAATCAGCTTTGGGGAAGGGAGGTTGACCGAAAAATAGGAGGGGAAATAGGAAGGGTTCCAAGAGAAAATCAATCACCATGGAAGGACCTTCAAAACTATCTTCAAGATGTTCATGCTTTAGTGGTAGGAAATATAGAAATTTTCCAGATTTTTGCAGCCCTTCTCTTCAAAAATTCAGGCCATCAACCCAACCATTTGCTGCCAAGAAAATGGTCATTTCAAGTGGCTTGGAAGCTGGAAAAATTGTGCAATTTTCGGACTGCACAAAACAGCACCAAACTAGAAATTTTTCTGGGTAATTCGCAGCTCTTCATCAAGGAAATGAAGCTGTTTTTAGTTCCTCTTCAAGCCAGCAAACTTCTCTGCATTAGTCTAGGAATGAGGCTGAAAAACCACCCTTGGAAGACCCTTAAACAACCCTGAAGAACCTCTGAAAAATCGAGCTAAGAAGGTGCGAAAATCCTGTACCAAAATTCTGTAAATTTTCGGAAAAGCCATGAACACTTGAGAGCAGAATTTTTCCAGCCTTGTCGCTTTCTAGCCTAGGACCGAAAGCCACCTTCAATCCCAGTAGAATTGAGCCTTGCTCAGCCATACTCTGAACACCATTAAACCCACAGTTACCTTGAAGCATAAGGACTCCATGGCTGCACCACAAAACACTCCTAAGATCACTCCATTCAAACTCCATTTGAACTTCAAATAATTCCAGCATTTCACTCCCATAAATCACTCTTGCATTAAGCTGAAATAACCAGAATTTTCTCTGCCTTTAAGGAATGAATTTCGGCCAGCCTTGAGCAACAATAACCCTCAACCATTTCAGCAAAACATGATTGTTCCAGCCGACACCATTAAAGCTCCTAGACACCTCTCTTGATCAAACACCATAGCTGATCTTTTACCTTAAACATCTCCACCATTTCCTCCATTTAAATTTCAAATAAAATATGATTTCTCTCTCACACAAAGCTGAAAACCGAAACACTCAATCACACCCTACCATTCAGCCAGCCTTCTAGCAGAAATCGTGCAGCACTTCTTCTAGTTTCTCTCCATTTTCACCAAAAACACCAAGAACATCAAGAACACACACTAAACTTCTTCAAGCCTAAACCAAATCCAAACACCACCAATCACTCTCAAATACTCCCAATCATCTCTACTTAATCCCTAGACTTCATTTCTGCCATTTATAACACAAAATCTCACAAGCAAGAATTTTCAACCAGATCAAAAAATCAGGGTTTCTTGAAGACCTCAAGAACATCAACAAGGTAAAACAAGAACAATCTTCTTGTTCATCTTCTTCCATTCAATTCTTAATACCCCTATCTAATTCTCTCTTTCTTTTTTTTCTCTCTCTCTCTCACCCTCTTCTAACCAAAATGGTTGATCAAACCATCAACCATGAACCTTGTTCCATTGGACCATTCAAGTCATTCCATCGCGCGTGGACCTTCTTTTGTCTTCATCAAAGGACTCGACAATCAAGTATTCATTCTTAAATTTCTCTTATTAAATTCGAAAATCATGTCTCCTAGTTGATGATAGAGAAATGGATTATGATTGGGAGATTGAATATATGCATGTAGATTAGGGGATGAAGTTATGACTAGATAATGGTTGTATTTGACTAGGATGTATGTGTTTTCCTTTCGAATCAATATATGTTCTTCATGTTTGATGAATTTAATGGATGTTGAAGCATGATTAGATATTATGACACCAAAGGTGATTAGGCTTTTATGATCTTATTTTCTATGGAAACCATGATTGATGATTATGCTTAGTAGGATTTTTGGCCATGTGATAGTATGAGATAGTTCAAGTGTTTGTGCATGAATAGATTAATTTCTTGTTTGATGATGGAGAATGGGATCATGAACCTTTTTTAGCAATAGGAAGACCATGATGTAAGATTATTTTCTTGTAAATTCTAAGCTATATTCATTAGCAAATTTTATTACATAAATTAAAATTACTACTATATTTTTCTTCAAAAATTCGAAACACTAGGGGATTTGTATTAGAATATTAAATCCAACTATTAATATTTTTATTAAACGAAAATTTAAAATAATCTATTAATAAATTTTAATTATTAATTATTTATTTATCATCTCTTCAAAATTATTTAAAATTATTATTTATTTAATTTATTATTTATTTATAATAAAGCTATTTTTTTAATTACCAATTCTTAATATCAAATAAGACTTAATAATATTTAAAATTCAAACCTTGGTTTATTTATTAATAATAACACTCAAGAATTATTATTTGAGTCTATAATTTATTAACAATTATTTTAGAACCCCTAGTTATTTCAATCTATCAAACTAAACTTATTTTATAAAATTCTTCAGCATCTAGCCTTAAAGCTTAGGACATTAAGGTCATGGTTAGACATGGTTCTCACTAGATGAGCTAAGAATTATTTACGTAAGGCAGGTATAGCTTGAATGTGACCTTATGTTTTGTGTTTACCCCAGGCAGGGGTTAGGTCAGCCTTGGAAGACTTTTGAGTGGAGCAAGCAAAGAAGCAGGTAAGCTCCTGCGTGGAGTTTTGTGAAGATCAAAAGTTATTGTGGCAAGCAAATGCAATGTATATGGACATTTATTTGTAAAGGCAATTAAGGACTGTTTTCTTTTCCCTTTTTATTTCAGTCAAGCAAATCATTTGGAAATTGAACAAACAGTTTTACACAAATCTAAACTTTTTCTAAAATCCAACTTGACTAGACTTTTGGAAACCCTTAATTGCTATTTCCAAATTAAGCAAAGTTTGATCAATTTTCTCCCAAGTGGAACAATCAACGTTGAGTACTTAATAAGGGTAGACCACCAGAACTAGTCTTTGAAGGGTTAAGGTAAGTCTCTCAGTAGGTGGCCACCTCTGAGGGGTGAGTCCTTCCCGGAAAGGACGCCAGTCCGGTAGGTCATGCCGGTCCGAGCTAGCAAGTTTCAATCGTGTGGACTGTGTATTTCTGGAGTGGACAACCGGTAAGTTTGGGTGTAGAGATGGAGGAGTATCTCACTCGGTAGGCCGTACACCTACCTTTTTTCAACATTGCACAAAGTGTGGCTTTCTGACTGTTATTAGTCATGGGGCCCAACGTGTGGTAACCCATGGCTACCCATTTGAGTAGTTGTATTTATTGTGCACATGTATGATTTGAAAAGTGAAACACCACTCTTTATTTTCAACACTTATTTATTGCTTGCCAGAACTTTTTCCTATGAAACTTTTACAACTTGCATACATGAATTATTTTACCTGAAATACTTAAAGCACACACGGGCTTACTGAGATTCTTATCTCACCACCTTTTATGCCATATTTTCAGAAAGATCCTGCCGTGGAGATCATTAGCTAGAATGTTGCCTTGCTTGAAGACTCTTGTTATTTACTTTAAGTATTGTTTGAGAGATTGTTGCAAACAATTTATTTTTTATTTGTGCCAGTATTTACCTTTTGGGTTGTAATAAGTTTAATTTTAAAGTCTTTTGTTTTATTCTATTTTCATGTAACCTAGTTATAAAGACCCCTTGTCCTTTGGACGGGGCGACATCCCCGGCCCTGATGGGCCTGGGTAGTGGGGTGTTACATCGAGAATCTTGAACGGGGAATGAAACCATCTCAGGATATCCCACCCCTTGCATTGGGTAAGCTATTATTGTGACGGGGCACACGATAAGGGCAGCCGCCCCATTACTCTAGGAACCCCATACGAAGAACAAATATTCCTGTTTGAAGCAGCATTCTGATCATAGAATACTAGTGCCCCTATTGGTGCCTGGGTCCCTGTAACCGGATATGGTGGAGCTTTTCCTAGAAAAGATTCTGCAGGAACCATGCGGGGTGCATTTAATAGTAGGTTCCCTTAGTGTCCCCTGGGCATTGGCATAGTCTACTCTCGATGTAGTAATTATACTAACCCAAAAGAAAGTGCAACCATGCATGAGGAGGGAGAATACACACCTACCTCAGCCACTCCGTGAGCGTTTTACCTTTGTTCAAAATTGTGAAGCTCATTCTGTAGCAGAGGCCAGAACACCATGGCAAACTGAGGAATAAGACTCTAAATGAGCTTACCTATACACTGCTTCATGGCCTGCCATTAGGCAGTTAAAGAAGTAGGCATCAATTGAGAAACCTGGGGAGGAGACGAAGATTGTGCCCTCTGTTGCTCAGGGATGGTGACTGGGGTGCTGCAGGACGTTGTTAGTGTAGGATCAAACGCTCCCCGTAATATCCAAACCTTAGGTTGATCAGATTATTCTGATGAAGGCCTAGATGATTGCTACTGAGAATTAGCCATAATGCATCTTAAACGCAATTGCATGCAACAACTACCTGTGTGGTCCCACTGGGCATGCCAATTTATGCTGCCTTACGAAAAGGGGAGCCGATGGAACTGTCTATCGGCTACTCTTCTGATGAATATTAATAGTTCAATAGAAAGATGAATGGTTGAGCCAGACCTTTTAAAAGACGTGGGTTCTTTGAACTTGCTATAGAAAGGGTCCAAGAAAGGTAGAAATATTGCACGCGAAAGCAAAATAGAACTGAACGCTGTGTATTTTGATTAAAATGATGAATGAATACATAACACTAGAATTGATAACCAAAATAACATAAAACGAGAAGTTTGTAATCAATGGAGTAAAGAAAACCGTAAAGCAAATGTAAACAAAGATGTAAACAAAGCTGTAAGAAAAGTTGTAAATGCAGTAAAGAAAATGCAGGAAAAGGGAATTGAAAACTAGAAAAAAAAAATGGTAATTTGGTTTGAGATGAGTGTTGTTGTTCAATCTGGGATCCCTTCTTGCTTTATACTCACTGTGGCATGGCTGCTGACTTTCTGAACGTGGAGAGGATCTCGCTTTGTGGCCCGTCCTTGGCGGTTGAGAATGGTAGTGTCTTGCCAATCGTGCTGTGATGTGCGGGTGATGGCTTATCGGCTCTTGGTTCCGATATTGACCGGGTTCAAAAATGGAAGATTTTCCTTGACGTCATCATCCATTTGGCAGAATTCATATCGGCTTCGGTTGAAAGTTACCGTTGTAATAGATCAGCTAAAAATGACGTCAACAATACTAAATCTATATACAAAATGGCAAAAGTATATCATATATTATATTATAACCTTATTATATTAACTAATGTTATTATTGTAACATGTAAATAATTGCTCAAATATTTATTAGTTTTAATATTAGTGATTAATTTATTACTATTGTGATTATTTAAAATAATATGATTATCATATTATTCTTTCCATATTAAGTTATTTTAATTTAAGTTGTTGTTATTATTATTGCATCCCAAATAATGATATTTTAGTCATTTTTATTATTTTTATAACATAAATTAGTACCCATTATTTATAAAATTTAATATTTATAGTATTCATTTATTTATTTAATTACTCGTTTACCTATTTATCTATCCACTTATTTGCTTATTATCTATCACTTATTTATTATTTATTACTCATGATTTATTATTAATTACTAATTACTAATTATTAATTATTTATTGTTATGATTATTATAGGAAATATTAGTTACTATTATTGAAATTATTATTTATTATTTAGTCTTGTAGTTATTATAACTATAATGTATTATTATTATTATAAATATTAGTTGTTATTATTACTAGATATTGTCACTATTTCTTATAATTTATGTATTATTAATTATTATGAATATCATTATTTAACTAACGTATTATTACCCATACTTTTAACTATTATTTAAGTTATTAGTTATTAGCTAATATCTATTAACCATTAGTATTAATACTTCGCTGTTATTTATTATTGATTGTGGTTGGTAAAATTGTTGCTTACTACTTCTTGCTACTACTACTATTACCCAAATTTAAATTTTATTTTATTTTATTTATTTATTTATTTATTATTATTATTATTATTATTATTATTATTATTATTATTATTATTATTATCTTTTTCTCTCCATATGGTAGTACACATATGGTGTGAATATAACATTAGTGGATTTAATCATACATGCCTAGTTGGAATAGGAAATCTGATCTCATACTTTGCTGTGAGGCTAATTAGAACAGTGATTGATTTAGTATTTCAATATTCTATGATAATAGGAGAGTGTTTCCAAGGTCAAAGGATAGCACAATAATCTGAGAATAACTATTGTAGGCCGAGAAGGTAAGTCCTTTCATTAAAATGTTTTGTTCCAGAGCACTATATTGCGAGTCATTTGTGAAATGTATGCTGACTCAATGTTGGGATTATTTGGAATGCGAGCATGATTATTTTAGATTGAAAGTTTACACGGAAGAACACTTTTTATTTATAAAATAATTTTACGACAATTTATTGGAAAACCATGCTGACATGACCAAAACATTGAAAATGCTTACATTGAGTTTAAATCTTAAAAGATGTAATGAAACGTTGAGTACTAAAAAATGATAGACCACTATGACTAACTTTTGAAAGATAGGGCAAGTCTCTCAATAGAGGCTATCTCTGAGAGATGGGCCGTATCTGGAAACGGTGACAGTCCATGTAGGTCAAGTCAGTCCGAGCTAGCACCACAGTCCAAGTAGGTTGTTATTCTAGGGTGAACATCTGATAAGTTAGGGTAAGAGATGGAGGAGTATCTTACCTAGTGGGTCATATACTCATTTCACTGTGATGTAGGGTTTCACAGTATTTGTCATGATGCAGGGTTTCATGGCAAGGTTATGATGCAAGGTTTCATAGCCTATTTATTTTTGAGTGGTTTTCATATGTTATACGTTTCATTTATGATACAAGGACACCACACCCTTTTGTTTATAGGAAAAATGTTTGATAAGAGCATACACAGGACTTACTGAGATGTATTTTTCACACTCCTTTTGATGCCATATTTGAGGATCTACTTGCTTTGACAAGGTTGAGCACTATTAGAAGATAGCTACATTTAAATTCTTAATTTTGGTTTTGTTTTGAAAGTTATTTTATTTCCTGTGTAATAAGAGACTTTTAGACAATGTTTTCCTTGTACAATGTTTTCCATTGCGTAGTTATAAAAACCTCTGATCCTTTAGACGGGGCAACATCCCAGCCCTTTTTAAACTGAGAGTTAGTCCTAGATGTTTAAACTGAGAGTTCTAATCTTATTAGAATTCCCTAATTGTAATTAGAAACATACAGTTCTCACAATTACAACTTAGACCACAAATTATAACTAATTATAATTTGTCCACAACAACTTCTCTTTCTCTCAATCAACCCCACTATGTTATCAAATAACATCTTGAGTATATAATCCTCTATTGTCTGTGACCTATTAGGTTTCCCAGTCAATTAGTAGAGAACATGAATTAATCCAAACGTCTTTGAGATTAATAATTCATAATTAATTAGAATTAACCCTATTAATTCTAATCAGGATTGGTTTATTAATTAATCAATTAATAAACCCATATTCCCAGATCATGAGCGGTATCTAGCAACACATCATGACCACCCAAGAGTCCAGGAAGTCAAGTGGCTTAACGCAAACCCTTCAATAAGAAACTTTAGTGCAATTAACTCATTTCACCATACAATATCTCATTCAATTTGGAGTACAGAATTAGTGCCAACTCCCTCCAGAATTAATTCTGGCCCATATATCTAGATTCATCACAGCAGTATATAACCATATTTTACTCCATATATGCCTACATCAACTATTGCACCATTATGCCTATCAATCTTGCCTATTCATTCTTTTCATGCTAGACTTCATGCATAATAGCACCACTATAAAATCAACCTTATTTAAAATAGTATAGTTAAGCCTCAAATACCTTTTTAGCGACACAAATAAGAGCAAAGGTGGCTCATTTGATGCTTGGTTGAGTTCACTTGAAAAGAAGAGTTAATTGGTCCTCAAGGTTTTCTTGATTCGAAAGTCACCAATATTAGGGGGAAAATCATCCCATTATTGACCGTGATTTAGGAGAAGAGAAGGAGAAGAATTGAATAACAGTTGATGAAGATTGAAGAGTTGTTTGCTTTAGGGATGGATTTTGATTTTGGTGATGATTGGAGTTGAGATGGTCGAATTTCTAGGAGAGGGTGGCGGCTAGATTTTTCATGAATTAGGGGTGTTTAGGGTTTGAGGGAAGGATGTTTTGATGAAGAAAATATGTTATGTTTAGGGGTTTTGGTTCTTAGAAGAAGTTCAACTTGTTTTGAACTCTCACGCACAACAGGGAGAAAATGACATCTTTCGTTCTTCTTATTGTGGCTGAATTTGAGCAGTGTTTAGAAGGGGTTTATGGCTGGTTTTTGGTTGTAAATGTGACCCAAAAAAAATAAGAGAGAAAAGAAGGATCAAGTAGGCTGGTTTTCGGCTCTAGTCTTAGACGAAAATAGGAGAAGAAAAGTGAGGTCTTTTGTGTTGTTGTTTTTATCTATACAAGAGAGAGTTTGAAGCTGGAATTTTCGTGTAGTTTTGTGTGTATAATGGTGGCCGAAATTGTGAAACCCCACCTAAAGCCAACTCTAGAGTAAGGGGGTCGGGATGCATATCATATTATTTTACTTGAATATATATATTTTTGATTGATTTTATGTGTTTTAAAATTATGATTTATAGGTTAAAATTCTTAGTTATGCTCATTGAGCAAGATGGGTAAAATGGTAATTTTTCTTGAGGACAAAATAGGAAGATAGCTTAGGGATTAAATAAGAAGAATATTTGGATAAGGAAATAAGAACAAGAGTTGTTGTGGTTTAGTGATTAGAGCTTTGGAATTAATCTCTAAGCTCTTGAGTTCAAATCCCATCATTTAAGTCTTATCATGATTTTTTATTATTATTATTTATTTAGGGTTGGATTTTCGTTTCTTGCATTCCATAAAAAAAAAATAGGAGTGTTGTCCTAGAGGAGAAGTGAAAGGATGTCCAAATCCCATCCTTATGTCCTAAAAAGGATTCTAGAAGAATTCTTTGTCCCTCCATTACCTCTAGCTTGTCCTAACCTTTTCACCAATTAAACTTGTTCAAAATTTATCCAAATCCATGTTTCAATTCCAGAAAATTCAGCAAGGATTATTGGTCTTTGAATTTCGAAAATAACTCTTAGAGGTTGGAGATTTGACTGAAAATAGGAAAGTTGTTAAGGAAGGTTCCCAAGAGAAATTAATCTCCATGGTTGAGCCTTCAAACTCCACTCCACAGTGTTCATATCCTCCATGAAAGAAATCTAAAATTTTTCCAGATTATTGAGCAGCCTAACCTTCAAAAATCTCAACCATCTATCTTAATCAATTGCTGCCAGAAAAATGGCCAATTGATTCAGCTTGAAGACTAAAATTCTTGTGCAAAAATCGGACTGCACAAACCAGGAAAAAAAAATCTGGGCAGTTTCGCAACATAGCAGGCCGAAATAAAAAATGTTTCTTCTACCTTCAAACCAGTAAAATACCTCTATTTTTCCTCCATAAAGAAGACTGAAAACCAGCCTTGAAATACCCTCAAACAACTCTCAAAACCCTCTGCAAATCGGGCTAGAATATTGCAGAAAAAATGCACAGGAAATGCAGCAATCATTCGAACCATAACCAGAAAATTTCCAGCCTTGTTTCCTTCAAGCCTTGTCTGAAAACCACCCTCAAAACCTCTGTAAGTTAACCCTTGTTTGGCCATGAACTGAACTCCATTACCCCCTCTCCACTGACCTTGCACGACTGAACTCCATGACCACACCTCAAATTCCTCCTACAATCACTCCAATCAAACTTCCATTTGAATTTCAAATTTTCCAGCAATTGCTCCATGAAAACACCCTTGGATTAGGATTCATAACCAAAAATTCTTCTGCTATTGAACTCAAAAATTTGCCCAGCCTTAAAGCTCCATCAACCCTCATTCGTTTTTGCAAAACACAAGCAATCCAGTCGGCCATTCACAGCTCCAAGAAACCTCCATCAATCAAACACCATTAACATATCTTTTACCTTAAAACACTCCTTAAATTTCTCTATTTGAATTTCAAACAACCAGATTTTTCTTTTCCTCCCTAAACTGAAAACCAAAATCCTAGAACTCCCTTAATCATTCAGCCAGCCCTCTTCAAAAAATTCGTCCAACATTCCCCTCTAATCCTCTCTATTTTCGCCAAGAACATACACTACCTTTCTTCAAGCCAAAGACCACTCTAAACACCTTCAATCCCTCCCAAAAACTCCAAAACACAACTACATACTCCCTAGAGTCCATTTCTAGATTTTATAACATCAAATCTTGAAAACAAAATTTGACAATCGGATCAAAACCAAAATTTTCCTTGAAGTCTCAAGAACATCATCAATGTAACCAAGAACAACTTTTGTTCATCTTCTTTCCTTCAACCTTTAACATATCATACTAATGCTCTCTCTCTCTCTCTCTCTCTCTCTCTCTCTCTCTCTCTCTCTCTCTCTCTCTCTCTAGAAATAGTTGCTACAACCATAGCCATTTTCTTTCTCCTCTCTTGGACAATTCAAGACTCTCAAGCGCGTGGATCTTCTTACATCTTCATCGAGATAGTCATCAACCAAGTATTTATCTTTAACCTTTCTTTTGAATTCTGTATTCATATCTCTTAATGTTGATTGAGAGGATAGAATATAAATGGGGGATTGAGTATATGCATATGTATGAAGGGGTTGAGATTGGAGCATGAGAATGATTGATCATGATTAAGCTTTGAAAAATTCCTTGAGAATCAATGTATGCTCTCCATGTCTTAAGAGATTATGAATGTTTAAGCATGCTAGATGTTATGTCACCTTTGGTGAATAGGATCTTATGTTCTTATTTTCATTGAAGCCGTGAGTATGATTATGCTTGGTAGAGATTTGGCCATGTGATAGTAGGATGGCTTTAAGCCTTGTTCCTGAATAGAATAGTTTGTTGATTGATGGTAGAGTATATGTTCATGATTCTTGTTAGCAATAGGAAAATTATGATCATGACCTTGTTGATCCTAGGCTATTTTGATTAGCAAATTTTATTACCCTAATTAAAATTATTACTATGCTTTTTCCCCAAAGATTTCAAAACTCTTAGGAATTTTTAGAAATGGAATATTCAATGAGATAGTGATATTTTACTAGTCAAATAAATTATATCTTTTATTAAAAATAATATATATGTATTTATATATAATAACAATAATAAATAAAACTTTTTATATAAATAATAATAAGTAAAATATTAATGACCTTGTAGAATATTATTTATATTTATTTATTAATCAAAATTTAATAAAAGTTATTTATTATTAATTTTAATACATATTGATTATTAGTTAAGAGAGTAGTAATAATTTATTTTACTATTTAAGAATTACCATATTTTAATATCACCTAGGACTTAGGATTCTTCATCAATTAAACCCTAGTTTATTTATTAATATCAACACTCAAGATTTATTATTTGAATCTATAAGTTATTAGTAATTATTTTACAATCCCTAGTTATTTTAACTTATCAAGCTAGACGTATTTTATAAAATCCTTTATCATCTAGCCTTAAAGCTTAGGACATTAGGGTCATAATTATAATAAGTTGAACTATGATTATTTATGTAAGCGAATATAGCTTTAGTATAACCTTATGACTTGTGTTTACCCCAGGCGGGGTTAGGTCAGCTTTGGAAGATTTTTGAATTTGATTAAGCAAAAGATCAGGTAAGCTCCTGCATAAACTTATTTGAAGACAAAAGGCTCTATGGCAAGCCAAATGCAATGTGTATAGACACTCATTTTGTAAAGGCAATTAAGGACTGTTTCCTTTTTATTTTAGTCAAGCGAATCACTTGAAAATTTAAATAGGCAGTTTTGCACAAATACTAAACTCTTTCTAAAATCCAACTTTGACAAGAATTTTAGAAACCCTTAATTGCTATTTCCAAATAAAGCAATGTATTATCAATTATATTTCTCTCAAGTGGGACAATCAACGTTGAGTACTCATTACGGGTAGACTACTAGGACTAGTCTTTGAAGGGTTAGGGTAAGTCTCTCAGTAGGTGGCCACATCTGAGGGGTGAGTCCTTCCCAGATAGGATGTCAGTCCAGTATGTCATGCTGGTCCGAGCTAGTAAATTTCAGTTATGTGGACTGTGTGTTTCCGGAGTGGACAACCGGTAAGTTTGGGTGTAGAGAATGAGGAGTATGTCACCCTTCATTGAATGATTCATTATAGTTCAGCAACTCTGGTTAATGGTTTATATGTTCTAGACTTGGATAATCCAATTCTCAATATAAACAATAAGAAACCTAAAATAGATAACTCTGACACCTCTTACTTATGGCATTGTCGTTTGGGCCATGCAAACGAAAATCATGTCTCTAAGTTACACAAGGTTGGTGACTTAGGGTCATTTGATTATGAATCATATGACACATGCAAATCTTGTTTACTAGGTAAAATGACTAAAACTCATTTTCCAAAAAAAAGGAGAACGGGCCAAGGAGTTATTAGAACTCATACATTCTGACGTATGTGGTCCAATATCAATACAAGCAAGAGGAGGTTATAACTATTTCATAACCTTTATCGATGATTTCTCATGATACGGCTATTTGTATTTAATGAAATATAAATCTGATTCAAGAATGAAATAGAAAAACAACTTAACAAAAATATAAAGACTCTAAGATTTGATCGAGGAGGAGAATACTTGAGCCAAGAGTTTCAGAGTTATCTTAGAGATAATGGGATATTATCTCAATAGACTCCACCATATACACCTCAACATAATAGTGAATCTGAGAAAAGGAATCAAACCCTTCTAGATATGGTACGGACCATGATGGCTTCTGCAAACCTACCAAAATCATTTTGGGGGTATGCACTAGAGACTTCTGTTTATATACTAAATAGAGTTATGACAAAATTGGTTGATACTACCCCATTTGAGATGTTTTTTGGTAAAAGACCAAAGTTATTTCACTTGCGAGTATGGGGTTGTCTTGCCTTTGTCAAAAGGCCACTGTCCAACAAACTTGATAGTAAGTCTGACAAGTGTTTGTTTATGGGATATCCGAAAGAATCTTTCAGATATTACTTTTACTTACCCTCCAAAAATAAATTATTTGTTTTGAGCATGCCGTCTTCTTAGAGAAGGAGCACATGCTCAGAGGGGACAGTGGGAGTAAGATTGAACTTAGTGAAGTTCATGAAGATCAAACAAAGGAGGATCAACTGTCTAACCCCATATCTATTGAGAGAATAGATGAACCTTTTAATACACAAGAACCTCATAGATCTAGTAGGATACGTGTGGCACCTGAGAGATATGGATTTCTCATTAGTAACCACAATGACGTATTTCTCATAGATAAAGGTGAGCCTACTAACTATAAGGATGTTCTGAACAGTTTAGAATCTGGCAAATGGCTTGAGGTCATGAAGTCAAAGATGTATTCCATGTATGACAACCAAGTATGGACTTTGGTTGATCCACCCAAAGGAACTAAACCTATTAGGTGCAAGTGGGTTTTTAAGATGAAAATGGACATGCATGGTAACTTAGTTACCTATAAAGCAAGACTAGTGGCAAAAGGTTATCGTCAACAATATGGTATTGACTATGATGAAACCTTCTCGCCAATAGCCATGTTGAAATCTATCAGGATACTCCTAGCCATTGCTACTCATCATGATTATGAGATTTGGCAATTAGATGTAAAAACAGCTTTCCTAAACGAAAATCTGACTGAGGAAGTGTATATGATACAACCTGAGGGTTTCACATCTAATGATAGCACAAAGGTGTGCAAGCTGCAAAGGTCCATTTATGGACTTAAGCAGGCTTCTAGGAGTTGGATCATCCATTTTGATGAAACAATCAAAGAGTTTGGTTTCATTCAAAACATGGATGAGCCTTGTGTATACAAGAAGGTTAGTGGGAGTGCAATCATTTTCTTATTACTTTATGTAGATGACATATTGCTAATAGGAAATGATATACCTGTCTTGCAAACGGTTAAAATTTGGTTATCCAAACAATTCTCCATGAAAGACCTGTTAGGGATATGCCCTAGAGTCAATTTGTACTTATACTATTGTCGTTATATTTTATATAATAATATGAGGTTTTTTTTCCATGAATAGTGCATTTTGTTTTGTGGTCATCAAGTACATGACTTGATAGTAAAACCCAATAATGAATATAATAACTATTCTAAAACTATCCCTGATCGATTATTATTATTAGAACAATAATAAATTAAGATTAGTATATTTGTGACTTGATGACTATGTTTTACTGGTCATGGATATTTGTGATATCGAGTCAAAACATAAATAAATGTTAGAGAATATTGTATTGGACATGACCCACTGTGAGAGTACTTCATGGAACATGTCATAAGTACTTTCTAGCCATAATAATATTAAAAGTCATTCGACCTAAATTCATCATAGTTTCCTACTTGATAAATTCTATATTTTGACGTTGTCTAAAGTTGTCTTTAACCAGATAATAAATTAGACTACTGTTGGACATAGAATAAATCAATGAGAGGAATATGATTGATAGTTAAGGAATTTGTCCCTCTCAATTATGGGAGAGATATCCATGGGCCCCTTGATAAGTTAAACTGTTAAAATGCATGGATGTGCTCAAATATATCAATCTAAGATATTAATATCATTTGTTTGAACAGTCTACTATGAAATCAAGAAATAATTGATTAAGCTTAATAAGGATGACATGCTCCGTGCCTTATGCTTAATCTAGATATCGTGTGACAAAAGGACTAAATATAAAATTATGGTTTAGTTCAAAGAGATCACCGATCTTCATTTAACCTGGATAGTTATAACGTTTTGCTAGAAACTGCTTATAACTTATGGGCCATTTAAATATGATTTGGGCACACTGCCAATGTTAAATGAACCTATAGGGTCACACAATAAGTGAACTTGTTAGGTTATTTTTCTGATAACCAGATTCAATGAATCTAGAAACATGTCTAATTTAATCGAACTTAGAAAATCAACCAAATATAATGAATCTGGAAATATGTCTACATTCAATGTATCTAGATCATGTCCAGATTATAAGAATCTGAGTCGGTAAATTAATTAGTTAAATTACCGAGATAATGGCAGAATCTTATCATATCAGTTTTAATTTAATTTGAATTTAAATTAAAATACAATAAGATATTATTAGGGTTGGACTCTAAGAGGTTCGGAGTAGGTTTTTAAGAAAACCCTAGCCGTCTTCTTAAGTGTCCCAATTCGGTTGAGAATATTCTTGCCTCCATTCACTAGAGAAAAAAAAAACCTCTCAAACCCTAAGCGCTAGCACTCCCCGGGTAACGAGTTAGTTCGCGGTGTGTATCCGATAGAGGACGTTCGTGTACTGCAGCATCTGGTGATCGTTCGAGTTGCACGTACAATAGCGCAATAGAATCGAAGGATCTCAATTACACCAAATAGAGATAATTCTGCAAACTTTAGATCTTCTTAATCGTTTACTTGGGTCATCGGAAGGGATTCACGGATGTTTTTCGCATTTAGGAGTCCACGAATCCTAACAAGACCTTGGTGAAATAACCTATATTCTTGGAATAAGGATCTATAGGGATAGATCCAAAAGATTGCTAGGTCTTTCGTAGTCTACATACATAGATAAAGTGCTAACGAGGTTTAGCATGGATCAATCCAAAAAGGAATTCTTACCCATGTCACATGGTGTAAGCCTTTCAAAGTCAATGCCTCCTAAGACACAAGTTGAAAGGGATCACATGAGTAAGATTCCATATGCCTCGGCAGTTAGATCTATCATGTATACTATGATATGTACTAGGCATGATGTATCTTGTGCTCTCAGTTTGACGAGCAGATACCAATTTGACCCTGGTGAGGGTTATTGGGCAGCAATAAAGAACATCCTTAAGTACTTACGAAGGACTAAGGATGTGTTCTTAGTATATGGAGAAGGTAATTTGAAAACAAACGGGTATACTAATGCTAGTTTTCAATCTGACAAAGATAATTTCAAATCACAATTTGGCTACGTGTTTACGTTATGCGGAGGGGCAATAAGTTGGAAAAGTTCCAAACAAGAGACTATTACCAACTCTACGACATAAGCTGAGTACATAGCCGCTTTTGAAGTAGCTAAGGAAATAAAGATAGAGAGAGTTACCATGGATGAGAACATAGCTGACCTGCTTACGAAAGCACTATCCCAAAAGAAACATGATTGTCATCTTGAGTCATTCGGTATTAGATACATGAATGATTGGCTCTAGTGCAAGTAGGAATTTGTTAGTGTTGTGCCCTAGAGGCAATCACTTGTACATTGTATATAACATATTTTATTTTAATAAAAGGCATTATTTATCTTACAGTTTCTTTTGTTTACTTTAAGCAATATAACTGTTCGATAAAGTCCCTAGTACAACACTGTGTTAAGGAAATCATGATAGAGATCATGATATGAGATTCCTACTACACTGGATGGTGTTAGTACTTAAATGGTCCCTAGTCATAGTATTAATGAGACAAGACATCATTAATACGTTAAGACTAGCATGTGTTAGACTTCCTAATTTGATCAGGCGGTGGTTCTCATAACCGTGAGTATTGAGATACTCAAAGTTAACATATGGATACTTATTAATGGAACAAGTTCATTGGATGACCTAGCTTTGAGATAATCACATGGATAACTATTTAGTGCCAGTTATATAATCTCAATATAGCAAACGTGCAAATATCATTAGACTTGAAATCTCCAAGGTACTTTATTTGCTGAGCTTTGTACTTTGATTCCAATCTCCAGAGCTCAATCAAGGGCTGCCTATGGGATGGATATTAGATACATTGTGAGGTAAATGAAAGTAGTTGAAAGGGTCAATAAAGGATTCATCACTCCTAATAGTAGGGGCGAATATCTCACGGCTACTTGTTGGAATTACTACTCGGAAAGTCCTTAGCCAAGGCGATTGTGTATTGGAAATAGTTCCAATTGATACACATCTAGAGTAGTGGATTCCTAGTACAAGTACTATTGTATTCGGGTCAGAATTAATTCTGGAGGGAGTTGGCACTAATTCCGTACTCCAAACCGAATGAGATATTGTATGGTGAAATGAGTTAATTGCACTAAAGTTTGTTATTGAAAGGTTCATGTTAAGCCACTTGACTTCCTGGACTCTTGGGTGGTCATGATGTATTGCTAGATACTGCTCATCATCTGGGAATAGAGGTTTATTAATTGATGAATTAATAAACCAATCCTGATTAGAATTAATATGATTAATTCTAATTAATTATGGATTATTATTCTCAAAGACGTTTGGATTAATTCATGTTCTCTACCAATTGACTGGGAAACCTAATAGGTCACACACAATAGAGGATTATATACTCAAGATGTTATTTGATAACATAGTGGGCTTAATTGAGAGAAAGAGAAGTTGTTATGGACAAATTATAATTAGTTATAATTAATGGTCCAAATTGTAATTGTAAGAACTTGATGTTTCCAATTACAACGAGAGAATTCTAATAGGATTAGAATTCTCAATTTTAGTAGGGTTTTTCGGTTTATATGTATGACATACTCGAAACCCTAGCAGAGGTTGGATTCACAAAAAACCCTAGAGACACAATACAAACGATCTTCTCTCTCTCTCTCTCTCTCTCTCTCTCTCTCTCTCTCTCTCTCTCTCTCTCTCTTGCTAAAAACGTGAAGAACCCTAGCTGCCATCTTTTTGTGCTAGCACAGGAAATTTTGGTGCTTGAGTATTCCTCTGTGTGGATTACTATTAGAGATAATCAGACACTGTGATTATAGTGGTTAGACATTCCATTCTCGTGAAGTTGGATCTAGAGGATTGCTGGATCGCGCCTCAACTTCAAAAAGATCAATTTTGTTCTTCGGACGATCAAACAAAGGTAAAAAGATGTTACCTTTATTATCATTATGTCTTGTTTTTCACACATAGATGGGTCATGGGATGGTATCTTGTTTTATTCTTCCGCTACGCCGTATAGGATATGAGCCTGAGATACCCAACAAGAATTTCTGGTGTTTATTTGGCTAAATGAAATTTAAACTACTTGGAATAGGTTTCTCCTATATTTTAGAGAGTTGGAGTGGAACTAAAATATCCATTAAGCGGCGGCTAGGATATTGATTTTTCCAGAAATTTTAAATAAAGAGAATAGGATATTAATCTAAGAAATTATTTAATTAATACTCTAATTTATTTTAGGCAAAATTAAGTAATTAAAGGATAATTATTTTTAGAGATAAAATCTATATGATAAAGCTGCAATTTCTTATATCGTAACCTCTAATTTTGAAAATAGCATAATTCCAATAAGATATTTTCTTAAATTAAAATTTCAGCATTATCTCTTTAATTCAAACAAAAATTCTTTAAAGGAAATTAATTTGGGGACTTTCCGCCTATTAAAAATAATGGCTAAAATATAGCTTCCAAGATAAATGTTTCTATATTTTATTTTCTTAATAAATCCTTTGGATAATAGCTTTGAAAATTTCAAATTTTGAAATATTTAAATTTCCTAAAAGATTAAGGTAAAATACTAACTAGAAAATAATAGGAATTTAATTTACTTTAATTCTTTTTATCAAAAACCCAAAATAATCACATAATTAGGGAAAAAGATGGAAAAGGCTTACAAGAGTTGGAATTTGAATTCAAATCACCAAGGACTACACACCATGCTCTAACCACTATTCCACAATATTTCTTACTTAAATATTATTCAAATAAATTCTCTTAACTCCTACTCAACTAACTTCATTATTCTTCCGTTAAATTCTACTCTATAAGAACAAAAGCTCTGCCACCTCATGTAACACGACTATATCCAAATAAATAAATTCATAAAATATCAAACATATAAATCACATATACTTCATAAAAATAACTTAAAATTATCAAATACAATATAAGATGCTATGTCATGCATGACTTTCCCCATGAACTAATGGTGGCTTAAATCGGGATATTACATCACCAGCTTTGGGTCGTGGCTTACCGTTTCGGGCCTTCAAAAGTTTATTTTTTATTTTTTTGTATAATTTCTTTTTCTCTTGGGACCTATATCATAGGAGGTTATTTTGTTGCAATGGTTTATTTATTGTGAAAAATAATTTTGCATGAAAATGGTTAACAATGGGGAACCACCTTAGGATTAAACAAGATCATTTTTATTTTATTATTATTATGATGTTTAATCCATTATTTCATCCCATAAGAATTAAAGGTTATCAATAGTATGTAAAAATTTTATTTTTGGAGCATGCTCATTTTATTTAATTTTGTGATCAAATGCACAAATGTTTTTGAGAAATTAATTTTTCTCTAAACAAAACAATTAAGGAAAATGTTTTAAATTGGAACTAAGTAATTGAAAAATAAATTCATGGTTTATTCTTCCAAAGGTTTTTATCCTTACATGGTGAATAATTTTGAATTTAAGTATTTTAAATTTAGTTCTTAGAAAATTATTTTAACTTAAATAGTGAAATAAAAATTCATAATTTATTTTATTAAATGGTTTTATCCTTAACATAGAAAATAAAGATTGAATTTTTTTTGTTTTCACTAAAGTTAATAAAAACCAATTAATTTTTTTTAAAAAAAAAATCTCTAAAAACCTATTTTTCTCAAAAGATTAAGTAGGAGAGGGGTGGTTATAATGGCCACACGGCTTCCATCACGAATTCCTGTTAGAGATTATAGTTATCCTCGCATCATTCTGAGCATGACTTCCTATAGGATGGATTTACACGAGAATCTAGAACTAACGGAGGAATTATAATTAAAGCCTAGGATAAGTATTAGTGTCGGCCAGCCTATCGTTGGAGGCATTAATGCTGGATTATCCGTATGTAGTGAGAGTAGTGGCAATCCTATCGATGGAACTATTTCTAGATCATTACCTATTAAAGAAGTTTAATTTGTAATAATTATACACTTAACTTAGAAAAATTGTTAACCTTCCTACAAAGCTCTGTCAATTTTTCTAAAAGCCAAATTATTCATATCTTTTTATGATGGTTTTAATAGGTTAACCATATTATGGAAATAATATGGTGTTTAAATGTGCATTTTATATGTGTTTTTCAAAACAAACATTTTTCTGAATGAAGTTTTTTTTCAATCAATAGAAATGTCTGATTTCAGCCCTTTCTCCATTATTCTTAAGGAGACTAAGTTAATTAGATCAAATTATGTGGACTGGAAAATGAATCTGAACATAGTACCTAAAGCTTGGAAAAATAGAAAGTCATGCGCGCACAAGCAACCAAAAAAAAAAAAAAAACCGAGAACACTACGACACAGCAGAAGGTTTGAATGTTTAATACCTCTATGCTTGGATATTGTTTTGGTGTCGGAGTGGATGATGAAACCACAGGGATTTCTTCACGCCTTGATGATGTCTCTAGTTCGAAACCCGCAATCCTTCTACTTTGTCTTGTTTGCATAAACGCACAACTTTTTGTTTCTCATAATATTCCACCTCCTAATATCTTGTTGGTGAAACAAATAGGCGAGGAAAATCACGGTCTCAAAACTCTTGACCCTCTGCTATTAATTAGTAGAATCAAGAATAACAAGAGAAAAAAAAAAACGAGAGAGAAAATGGTATAGAAGAGTTCTCTGGGAATTTTTTCACAGACTTGTATTCTGTAAGAATAGGAAAAATACACGGCCTACACTTGATAACCAAAACACCAGGGTTTTGATATTTCAAAACACCCGGAAGTTATCAACAGAAGATGTTTAGTTTAGCCTAAACTCTTCTATCTCGTGAATGATGAAAATCCCTTTAGTCCAGGCTATTGTGCCATTATTATTTTTATTATTTTTCTTAGACCCAATGAGCCCAAAAATAATAAACATTAGTTATTTATTTTCTAGGTTTATAGAAATAACCTAATAAATAATTAATGAGTCCAAATAAACTAAAATAATTATTCAAACCTTTTTATCTAATTTAGGCCCAAGTTAATTTTTTAATTATTCAATTTGGGTTTATGCCCTGAATAATTAATTAACCAATTAAATCATATAATAAATTTAATTTAATTTATCTTGTCCTTTTATTTTATTCCAATCTAATAATAAATTAGACTTCCTAAATAAAATAAAGTTCTCTTTAACTGAGACAATTTTCTCAACCCAAAATTAATTAGAACTTACGGGCTATTCCGATGACCAAAAAGATACATCGCATTGGCTACTAAAATGACCAAAATACCCCTACTATATAAATAGTTATATTTTGCATTTTAAATATTTTCTAATATCACCATAAGGAAATATTAACCCCAAAGATAATGTTGCATTAGCTATGTCTTGACCTACAGGTGAAATAACTAAAATACCACTCTACACATCGTTGTGCATTTAGAGAAGAAAAAGTGTTCTAACACCTCTCTAAAAGACATCTACCATCCTTAAGCTTCTAATCTAATTATCCATGACTTCTTAGAATATATCCGCTTTCAAGGGAGTTACCCTAAAGCAAATATCCAAGTCATATTCCCATGGCCCACCCCTAGGTGTCCACCCCTATGGAGTCTAAGTGTCTTCTAAAGGCTCTCTCAGCTAAAGGCTTAGTGAAGGGATCTGCTAGATTGTTCTCCGAGGAAATCTATTCCACCACAACCTCCCATCTCTAGATGAAATCTCGGATCTGGTAGTACTTTCTCTCAATGTGCTTCCCCATTTTGTGGTTCCTGGGTTCTTTGGATTGTGAAACCGTGATAGGTTATCGCAATACATCACAATCGACCTATCCATCTATGGCATGACTCTAAGTTCTAAAAGGTACTTCCGAAGCCAAACTGCTTCCTTAGATGCCTTCGAAGCTGCCACATACTCAACTTTCATGGTTGAGTCAACAATGCAAGATTGCTTAATACTCCTCCATGAAATAGCTCCTCTAGACAAGGTGAAGACATATCCACTAGTAGATTTTCCCTCATCCTTATCCACCGAAAGTCTAAGTCTGTATATCTTGTAGGAACTAAGTCATCAGCCTTGTAAACCAACATATAATCTCTCGTACCCTTAAGGTACTTGAGAATATACTTTACAGCTTGCCAATGAATCTCCCTCGGGTATAACTGATATCTGCTAACTAAGCGTACGACAAAGCAGATATCTAGCCTACTACACAACATGGCGTACATGAGACTTCCCACATCAAAAGCATAGAGAATCCTACTCATTCTATCTTTTTCTTCTTGAGACTTTGGATATTTCTTTGAAGAAAAAGACAAACCCATGTTTGTAAGGGATTAACACTCCATTGCATGAGTCTATGCTGAACTTAACCAGCATCTTGTCAATGTATGTAGCTTGGGATAATCCTAACATTATCTACTTCCTATTTCTAAGAAGTTTAATCCCAAGAATGAAACTGGCTTCTCCCAAGTCTTTCATACTGAATTGACTAGATAGCTAAACCTTAGTAGATGGCAGTGTCCCTGCATCATTCTTAATGAGTAGAATGTCATCTACATATAGTACAAGAAAAACCATGTTTTTGCCTTCCAGTTTCCTATACACACATGATTCATCCTCATTTTGAATAAAACCGTAGGACTTTATAATCTCATTAAAACGAACGTTCTATGCTCTAGATACCTGCTTAAGTCCATAAATAGATTTTAAGCTTACAAACTATATGTTCCTGGCCTTCAGCAATAAAGTCTTCCAGTTGAGACATATGATGTCTTCACTAAGATGGCCATTTAGAAATGCCGCCTTGACATCCATTTGTCATATCTTGTAGTTATAATAACATGTGATAGTAAGGAGAATATGGATAGACTTAAGCATAGCTATCGGGAAAAAAGGTTTTCTCATAATCGATACCTTCTTTCTGAGTATACCCTTTCACCATAAGCCTAACTTTGAAGGTTTCCATCTTCCCATCTACTCCCCTCTTCCTCTTGTATACCTATTTACACCCGATGGATTTTATCCCTTCAAATGAAGCTACAAGATTCCAAACCTTATTGAAGTACATAGACTCAATCTCTACTTTCATTGCTTCATATCATAGGTTTGCATCGGCATCAGTAATAGCCTCCTAGTATTTAGTAGGATCTTGTTCTTGATGGTCGGAGACTAGGTAAAACCCTTCTCTAGTCTATCTTTTTGAAACCCTAGATACCTTCCCACTACAACAAGACTTCATTTGTACAGGTTCCTATGGTTGTACCTCTTCTTATTTTATAATCGGGTTAGAAAAAGTCGATTTAGAAGATAACTTCTTCTGAGTTCCAACCTTGTTGAATCTTTAGTGGATGTGCCTTGATCATCCTCCAAATATCTAGTATTAGTACTCACAAGTACTTTTTGGTCCTTAGGATGATAAAAATAACCACCCTTTGTTCCTTTTAGATCCCAACAAAATAGCATAATTTTGATTTTGATTCTAACTTGTCTCCCTTGATCAATACATAAGCTGGACAACCCCATATCTTGAAATGATTTACACTTGGCTTACGCCCAGTCTACATCTTATACAGCATCCTAGATATTGACTTAGGAGGCACCAAGGTCAGAATATATGTCACTGTTTCCAAGGCATATCCCTGAAAAGATACTGGATATCCTATGATATACCATGTAGTCCTTGAATTCACCAATAAGGTACTCTCCACCATGATCTGATCGTAAGGTCTTGATTAGTTTACCTATCCGACGCTCCATTTCAACCTTAAACTTTTTGAACTTGTCAAAAGAGTCAGACTTGTGTCTCATTAGGTAAATACAACCATACCTAGTACAATCATTTATGAATGTGATAAAGTATTCAAACCTCCTTCTTACTGGTATAGACAAAAGACCACACACATCAATGTGAATAAGACTTAATATTTCCTTGGCCCTATCTGCCTTTTGGGTAAAGGACCTTTTAGTCATGTTTCCCATAAGACAAGATTCACACTAAGACTAACTTTCCAATCTTAATGAGCCCAAAGGCCCATCATGGATTGACCTATGAATCCTAGTTAAGGTAATGTGACCTAACCTTAAATGCCAAATATATGAGTCATTGACATTAGTCTTTCTTTTCCTGTTTAAAGGTTCAAATTCAACGTTGTTTAATTAATTGTTAATAGGTTTAATGAAGAATATGTTACCATATATGTGCCCAGTACATAAAACTTCTCCATTTATACTGATAGTTATACCATAATGGAAAGAAACAGAATATCATTGATTTATTAGTTTTGAAACTAAAACCAAATTCTGTCTAAAATCAGGAACAAATAAAATATCCTTTAATACTACTATTCTATTACAAATAAATACTAGTTCCAGTTCTCCCACTGCAAGGGCCCAAACTTGTGCTCCATTTCCCACGCGTAGTCCATGTTCGCCCTTCTGGAGTCTTCTAATCTTTCTAAACCCTTACAAGGAGTTACAGATGTAATCAGTAGCTTCTGAATCAACAATCCAAGTGTAAGTTGATCCAACCATTGATATAGACTCTAGATAGAAAACATTACACGTGGGGTTTTTCTCGGTTCAAAGATCTGGACACTCCTTTTTCCAGTGTCCTTTCTTTCCACATTTGAAGCATTTGCCCTTAGGTTTGTCTTTGGGCTGGGGCCCTACGTTACCCTTCTTCTTCTTAAACTTTCTGAGCTTATGCCCAATTCTTGAAGAAGAAGCCATCATAGCCCTTGCTTGTGACTTCATGACCTTCTCCACCACCTAAAGCTCTTTCATTGACTCAGTTAAACTTATGTTTAACTTGTTCATATTGTAGTTCAACTTGAACTAAGTATAGGAGCCTGACAGAGATTCGAGAACCATTTCCACTTAGCTCTTTAGATCAATGATAAGCCCCAAGACTTCCGCTTCCTCGAAAGCATCAATCATTTTAAGCATATCTCCCTGATTGATGCTCCCTCAGCTATCTTGGTATTGATGATCATTCGAAGAGCCTCCTACCTTGTGGGCTAGCTATTGTTTACGAACATCGTGGCTAATGATGTCCTTATGTCATACACAATTTCCATGTACTCATGTTTAGATTGGAGCACATCATACATAAAGGCTAACATATAGCATCGTATCATCTCGTCAGCCTTTTTCCAGGCCTTTTCATCCTCTCGCTCCTCATTGGTGGAACCCTCCCAATAACAAGGCAGGTTTCATAGAGAACATACTTACACTCTTTAGCTATGAGTATTATGTCCAAGTTCCTTTTGAAGATAAAATAGCATGCTAAATATAGTTAAAAAACCAGCCATGGAGCAACAAAATGCAGCACACCTGTGTGAAGAAGGAAAAGGGGGGGGGGGGGAATATTTTCACTTTACCTCTTCTTCTTGTTCTCAAAATCGGCTGAACTATAATATGGGGAACTGGGGTAGGCACACTCGTGGAAACCTCTGGTGCAATTCCTACAAGCCTTCTACTTCGTCTTTGCATATAGATAAACGCCTAGCTCTTGATCTTCTAGTATATGGCCTGCCTAATATCGTTTTTTTGTGAAACAACCTAGGGGCTAAAGAATTTCTAGAGAGGGAGAGGAAAAAAACGTCTGGTATTTTTCACAGAGAGGAAGCACTGGAAAAAAACAACGTTGTTTTCTTTTAAAAAAACGTCTGGTATTTTACACAGAGAGGAAGCACTGGAAAAAAACAATGTTGTTTTCTTTTCTCCTGTTTAACCTAAATAAGACCCTAGGTTAAACTGGAATGGGCCATTGGACTCTTAGTTTAACCTTTTGGGCTTAATTAATTATTCTAAATAAAATCAAATCATTGGCCCAATTAATAAATAATTAATTTTTCCAACCCAAATAAACTAGTCCAATTAATTAAGCCTATATTAGTTTAGTTCCAGGTTAATCTTTAATTATTCAAACTGGGCCAAAGCCCTGAATAATTAATTAACCCACCAAACTAATTTAATTAATTCTCTCTCTCCATGGACCTTTATTTTTTTCCAGCCCAATAATTAAATCAGGCTACTTAAATAAAATAAATTCCATTTAATTTAAAATCAATTCTTTAGCCCGTATTTAATTAGGACTCACGGTCTATACTGGGGACCAAAAGACACACCGCCTTGGCTACTAAAATGACCAAAATACCCTTACCATAAAAATAGATATATTTTTGCATTTTAAATATTTCCTAATATCACCATAAGGAAATATTGACCCCAAGGACAATGCTGCGTTAGCAAAGTCTCCGACCTACAGGTGAAATGGCTAAAATACCCCTCTACACATCGCCGTACATTTAGAGAGGAAGAAGTGTACTAACACCCCTCTAAATGACATCTACCATCCTTTGGCTTCTAGTCCAATGATCCACGACTTCCTGGAGTGTTTCCACTTTCCAAGGGAGCTACCCTAAAACAAACATCCAAGTCATGTTTCCCAGGGCCTTGGACATTTTAGACCATTCGGACAACCACAAGGGGCGATATAGTGCAGAAACTATCTTGTACAAGTCTGTCTTAACTAACTAGTCACACATACCCAACATGTAAGTATATTGGCCCTACGATAGAACCTCAACTATAGCAAATCAAAGTATATGCTTCCAGCTTCTCCAGACCACCAACTCATACACAAGTCGTAGAGTACTAGTCAACGCTGTAGCGGTAGTAGTCTAGGTTTCTATCATATAGTACTTTTAGAAACCACTACTACAGGTACTGTCCTACGTATTCGAAATACGCTTATGTTATGAAGTGAGTGGACAACTCACTGGCTAAAGGTAAGCCATTCCCCATTTAAAATTCATAACATAATAACCTAAACATGATGAGATTCCCAGTCTCATCAATAGGTTAAGAACAAATGTTTATGTGTTAAATAACCCGTGATCCAAACCTTACTGTGAAAGACCACCATTCACATGGATCACTTATTTAAACACAATGGGTCTATTCTAAATGAAAATCGTGCACAAACAAAAAGTAAATTCACAAACAATTCTGAAAATAAATTTTTTTATTAAAATATTCGATTTTACGTTAGAAACCTAGTCTAAGAGGGCATACAATCCAACAATCTCCCACTTGCACTCTAAGACTAAGTAAGTCCATAGGTCCCCACCCCTATGGCGTCTAAGTGTCTCTTGAAAACTCTCTCAGCCAAAGGCTTGGTGAATGGATTTGCTAGATTGTTTTCTGAGGCAATATGCTCCACCACGACTTCCCGTCTCTGGATGAAATCCCGGATCAGGTGGTACTTCCTCTCGATGTGTTTCCCCTTCTTGTGGTTCCGAGGTTCCTTAGATTGCGATACTGCTCCAGTGTTGTCGCAATACATCACAATCGGCCTGTCCATATGTGGTACGACTCCAAGTTCTGGAAGGAACTTCCGGAGCCAAATTGCTTCCTTGGACGCCTCCGAAGCTGCCACATACTCAGCTTCCATGGTTGAGTCAGCAATACAAGACTGTTTGATACTCCTCCATGAAATTGCTCCTCCAGACAAGGTGAAGACATATCCACTAGTGGATTTTCTCTCATTCTTATCCGCCTGGAAGTCTGAGTCTGTGTATCCTGTAGGAACTAAATCATCAGCCCTGTAAACCAGCATATAATCTCTCGTTCCCTTGAGGTACTTGAGAATATGCGTTACAGCTTGCCAATGAACCTCCCCAGGGTTTGACTGATATCTGCTAACTAAACCCACGACAAAGCAGATATCTGGCCTAGTACACAGCATGGCGTACATACAGCCGAAACGTAGAGAATCCTACTCATTCTGTCCTTTTCTTTTTGAGACTTAGGATAGTCCTTCGAAGAAAATGACAACCCATGTTTGCAAGGGATTAGAGCTCCCTTGCATGAGTCCATGCTGTACTTGGCCAACATCTTGTCAATATATGTCACTTGGGATAACCCTAACATTCTCTGCTTCCTATTTCTAAGAAGCCTAATCCCGAGAATGTAGCTGGCTTCTCCTAAGTCCTTCGTACTGAATTGACTAGACAGCCAAACCTTTGTAGATGACAATGTCCCTACATCATTTCCAATGAGTAGAATGTCATCCACATACAGGACAAGAAAAACCACATTAATGCCTTCAAGTTTCTTGTACACGCATAGTTCATCTTCATTTTGAATAAAACCATAAGACTTTACAGTCTGATTAAAATAAATGTTCCATGCTCTCGATGCCTGCTTAAGTCCATAAATGGACTTCTTATGTAATACCCCGCCCAAAACCACCTTTGACTAGGGGAAAAAGTCATGCATTGCATAGCATCTTGCATTTTTATGTGGTAGCTAGAATAATTTTAGTTGCATGATGCATGTAAATTTTTCAGTTGCTCTTGCATTTGAATTAATTGATGTGAAATAGTTGTGTTGTTAAAGACTTGTTTAAGGGAGGTTTGGTCGAAGATTTTAAAGGATGAGTATTGGGGTGGTAAGAATTTCTTGTAGAAAAATTAGTATTGGAGTTGTTTTGGAATAACGGGGAGGTTGGTGATTTCCTTTGGTGACCCAAGTTCGAATCCTACCTTTTGTGAAGTAAGTTTCTCTTCTTGAAATTCTTTTCTTTAGACCGTTTCTTGTCTTGGCCGAAAAAGAATCGAGCTATCCTAGAGAAATTTTAGTATTTTTACTCCAAGGAAATAAGTCTCTACATTTATTTCCTAAATTCAAGGACTTGGATGTGAATGAAGTTCACCTTTAATTTTCAGCTTGTGTTCCTTAGGATTTTCGAAAAAAACCCTAGCTAGTAATTAAAATATTAGCTTGATTTTAGTTAGATAGATGTTGCCATGGATAGGTGGAATTAATGAATCCTTTTCCTAGTAGGAAATCTTGTTGATTTTAATCCTAGAATATTAGCTAAAAATCTGAAAAAAAAATTCCAGCAAGTGCCGCCACTTCTTGGAGGACTTGTAGCTCAATCCAAACTCTTCTAGGACTAGAGGAAATCTTGTCCAAATCCTTGATAAAACCAAATTTTATTTCAATCTAAATTCAACTAGGATTTCTTCCTTTTCCTAGCTGAATTTTGGCAGCTTTGAATCTACATAAGCTGTCCGAAATTCCAGCTCCTTTAGCTACAATCCAACTCTGAAAATCCTAGCTCAAACCACCTAGAATACTCCTTAATAATTCAACTACCCTAGCTGCACAAAACCAGAATTTCTAGCACAAAAAATTACTGATTTTCGGCAGCTTGGAAACCAGAAAAAATCGGCCAGCTTGCACAGAATTTTCGTCCAGCTGTGCACTCTAAAACCCACGAAATTTTGCACTCCAAAACTTACCAAAACTCCCTGTTGATTAAGCCAATATCAGCGTCCAAAACCCTCACCTTTTCCCTGGAAATTTCGGCAGAATTGCAGCTTGAACAATCTAGATTTTATTCTCCTCTTGTTCAGCGATTTTCACAGCACTTGCACAGGATTTTTAGTCATCAAAACTCACTCAAATTCTTCCTTGTTTGGCCCAAAATTATGAACACATTCAGCCCTTCCTTTGAGCAGTATTTTGGCCAGCATAGAGGAGCAAATTGTAGAATTTTTCCTTCCATAAAACTCCCCTAAAATTGGCAGCAAGGAGGCGCGCGCAAGCTGGAAATTTCGCCTTTGCTGTCCAAGAAACCTAAAGCCATTAGGAGTCTATCTAAACATCACCATCTAACCCTAAACCAATCTTCTCCAACTTTAAATCATAACCACCGTTTACCCTCTCCATTCTACACGAAAATTTCAACAACTTCTCTCAGCAAATATTCGAAAATACTAGAGTTGTTCCAAGCAAAAATCGCACACACCGTAAGGTAAGCACAAATCCTTTCAACCTCTTGATGCAGTCTTCTCTAATGATTCTTTTCTCTTTCTTCTACCCTTAAATCACGCCCTATAGAGGCTGATTTCCTCTTCTTCCTTAATTTTCGGTCAAGAGAAGCAAAGGAGGTAGCTTCTCTCTTCCTTTCAAGCGAACTCGGGACGATCACCATAGGAGCATCGAGACCTCATTACCCGGTAGTTGCAAGGTAAGAGAATACCCTCCCTTGATATCGAAAGTAAAGTTTAATGGTGCTTATTAGCGAGATAAACATGTGGTTGTAGTATTTGATCTTTGGGGATTGAATAGTTTACTTGGAATTAAATAGGAGTTTGCAAATTGTTATGGAAATAAATGGGATTAAAGCATGTTTGAATTAATTGAGACCCTGATCGTGATATTATATGGTTTAGATCAGGAGGATAATTGAGGAAAGCCAGCAGTGATTTTTATCGCATTTATCTGAGGCATATCAAGTAAGTCCTTGCATATACTCTTTTATTAAATGTTGTGATGGTAAGTCCTTTTATAAACTGTTTTGTTAAAGGTTGTGATGGCGAGTCCATGTTGTGAAACTTTGTAAAGCTATTGTTAAACTGTGTTTGCCTGGGTTGTAAACGTGGATATTTATTCTTTAAACGGTTTTGTCAAACTAACTGTTTTTAGCAAAAAAAACTATTCTTTTCCTTAAATTTTTAGAAATCTCTTTTAAAGAAAACCACGTTTTACAAAGCCAAGGTTTGAAAATATTTTGAATTAGGAATTGACGGATATGTTCGTTGAGTACTCAATAAGGGTAGGCTAATAATACTAGTCTTGGAGGGCTAGCGTAAGTCTTCTGGCAGGAGGCCACCTCCAGAAGATGAACTCTGCTTGAAAAGGCGACAGTGTTGGTTGGTCAGGCCAGTCCGAGCTAGCATTATACCTAAAAGGTATTATTTATATTCCCGACATGGACACTCGGATGGTTTTGTTGGGTGTAGAGATGGAGGAGTATCTCACCCGGTGGGCTGTACACTCACCTTGATCAGAATGCCCAACGTGTGGTAATCTGGTCCAGACAAGGTGCACAAAGTGTGGTGCCTTGGCCAATTTGTTCTCATGGAGCCCAACGTGTGGTGACATGATTTTTATCCGAGTGGAGGATTTATTTTGTACAAAGTGTGACAATGTGAAAAACCCACTCCTTGCAAAAAGAGATTGTTTATGACTTGCCAAATTATTTTTACAAATGTTTTGCACTTTGCATACACGAACTATTTAAAAACACCATGTGCACACACAGGACTTACTGAGATTTATTCTCACACTATTTTACATCATGTTTTCAGGAGATAGACTGTGCTGAGTCAGCGGGACATGTAATAGTTGGAGCTTTTGCTATTTTCTCTATCCGTTCTAGGAGACATTTATCGCTTATGCTTCTAAACAATATTTTGTTTTATTTCGTTTTGCTCCAAGTTGAGCCTGACGTAATAAGAATGTTTCTTTATTTATCTAAGTTGATCCTTTTGGAGATTGCCTTTATATTTTATACCTTGTTCTAAAGACCCCTTGTCCTACGGGACGGGGCGACATCCCCGCCCTTTTAGGGTACGTAGTCGTGGGGTGTTACATCTTAAGCTTGCAAACCATGTGTTCCTGGCCTTCAGCAATGAAGCCTTCCGGTTGGGACATATAGATGTCTTCGCTAAGATGGCCATTTAAAAATGCCATCTTGACATCCATTTGCCATATCTCGTAGTCATAGTGACATGCGATGGCAAGGAGGATGCGGATGGATTTAAGCATGGCTACCGAGGAAAAGGTTTCCTCATAGTCGATACCTTCTTTCTGAGTATACCCTTTCGCCACAAGCCTACCTTTGAAGGTTTCCACCTTCCCATCCGCTCCTCTCTTTCTCTTGTATACCCACTTGCACCCAACGGGTTTTATCCCTTCAGGTGAAGCTACAAGATCCCAAACCTGATTGAGGTACATAGACTCAATCTCGGCTTCCATTGCTTCATGCAACAGATTTGCATAGGCATCAGCAATAGCCTCCTCGTATCTAGTGGGGTCTTGTTCCTGATGGTCAGAGACCAGCTCAAAAGCTTCTCCAGTCCATCTCTCCGGAACCCTAGACACTCTCCCACTACGACGAAGCTCCATTTGCATAGGCTCTTGAGGCTGTGCCTCTTCTTGTTTCACAATCAGGTCAGAAGAAGTTGATTCTGTTGATAACTTCTCTTCAAGTTCCAACGTCGTTGAACCTTTAGTGGAAGTACTTTGATCATCTTCCAAGTATCTAGCATTGGTACTGACTAGTACCTTCTGCTCCTTAGGATGGTAAAAGTAACCTCCTTTTGTCCCTTTTGGATACCCAACAAAATAGCATAATTCTGATCTTGGTCCCAACTTGTTTCCCTTGATCAGTACATAAGTTGGACAACCCCAAATCCTGAGATGATTCAGTCTTGGCTTAAGCCCAGTCCACATCTCATAGGGAGTCCTAGGTACTGACTTGGAAGGCACCAAGTTCAGAATATATGCCGTTGTCTCCAGGGCATATCCCCAAAATGACACTGGAAGAGTAGCATGAGACATCATGCTTCGGACCATTTCCATCAACGTCCTGTTCCTTCTCTCAGCTACTCCGTTCTGCTGGGGTGTTCCCAGCGCAGAAAGCTGTGATACTATCCCATGATGTACCATGTAGTCCTTGAATCCACCTAAGAGGTACTCTCCACCACGATCCGATCGTAAGGTTTTGATTAATTTACCTGTCCAATGCTCCACTTCAGCCTTAAACTCCTTGAACTTATCAAAAGAGTCAGACTTGTATCTCATCAGGTAAATGTAACCATACCTCGTACAATCATCCGCGAACGTGATGAAGTACTCAAAACCTCCTCTTGCTAGTGTAGACAACGGACCACACACATCAGTGTGAACAAGACTCAACACCTCCTTGGCTCTATCTGCCTTTGGTGTAAAAGACCTTTTGGTCATTTTTCCCATCAGGCAGGATTCACACTGAGGCCAACTTTCCAATCTCAATGATCCCAAAGGCCCATCATGGATTAGCCTCTGAATCCTAGTTGAGTTAATATGACCCAACCTTAGATGCAAAAGGTATGAATCATTGATATTGGTCTTTCTCTTCTCAGTTAAAGGTTCAGACTAAGCGTTATTTGATTGGTTGTTAATAGGGTTTAAAAAAAACAGATTACCATACATGTGCCCAGTATATAAAATTTCTCCATCTCTACTGATAGAAATACCATAATGGAAAAATACAGAATATCCTTGATTAATAAGTTTTGCAACTGAAATCAAATTCTGACGAAAATCAGGTGCATATAAAATGTCTTTTAAAACCACTATCTTATTACAATAAAAAAGAAGATCCAGCTCTCCTACTGCAAGGGCCCAGACTTATGCTCCATTACCTACTCGAAGCCCATGTTCGCCCTCCTTGAGTCTTTTTATCTTCCTAAATCCCTGCAATGAGTTATAGATATGATCAGTGGCTCCAGAATCAACAATCCAAGTGGAAGTTGATCCTACCATTGATATGGACTCTAGATAGTAAACATTACCTGTGGGGTTTTTCTTGGCCTGAAGATCTGGACACTCCTTTTTCCAGTGTCCCTTCTTCCCACACTTGAAGCACTTGCCCTTTGGTTTATCCTTGGGCTCGGTCTTGGGCTAGGCTGCTGCATTCCCCTTCTTCCTCTTGAACTTTCTGGGTTTAGGCCCAGTTCTTGATGAAGAAGCCTTAGCAATCATGGCCTTTGACTGCGGCTTCATGACCTTCTCCGCCATTTGGAGCTCCTTCATCAGTTCAGTTAAACTCATGTTCAACTTGTTCATGTTATAGTTTAACTTGAACTGAGTGCAAGAGCCTGGTAGAGATTCGAGAACCATGTCCACTTGGCTCTCGGGGTCAATGACAGCCCCTAAGATTTCCGCCTCCTCGAAAGCAGCAATCATCTTGAGCATATGCTCTCGGACTGATGCTCCCTTAGCCATCTTAGTGTTCATAATAGTTCGAAGAGCCTCCTGCCTTGCGGGCCGGCTCTTGTCTGCGAACATAGTTACCAATGATTGACTTATGTCATATGCAGAAGCCATGTGCTCGTGTTTTGACTGGAGCACATTAGACATGGAAGCTAACATATAGCAACGTGCCATTTCGTCAGCTTTCTTCCACTCCTTTTCAACCTCTTGCTCTTCAGCGGTAGAACCTTCCCCGATAACAGGGCAGGTTTCGTAAAGGACATACTTATACTCCTCAGCTGTGAGTATTATGTCCAGATTCCTTTTCCAATCCACATAGTTTGGACTCATTAACTTATTCTCCCTGAGAATAACGGCCAATGGACTAAAAGAACCTCCTACCATTTCTGAAAATCGAAAATAAAAGAAAGAATTTAGTTTGTGAAAAAATAAAATTTGTCCTCTGAAAATAATTTGGCTCTTAGGAAAACTGACATAACTTTTTGGGAAGATTAACAGTTTCCTAAGCTAAGTGTATTAACCACCACAAATTAATTTCCCTTCTAGGTAATGGACTAGAGAATAACTCCATCGTGGGATGGTCATTTCCTCTCATTTCCTATGGACATACCTTGCACTATAACCTCCAACGTGGGCTGGCCGATCATAGTACGTACCCCGGGTTATTAATTACATCCTTCCATTAGATCTAGATCCTTATGGTATCCCCATCCTATACGGGTTCACTCCCAGGATGACGCGAGGGGATCCACGATCTCTAATGAGGACCGTGATGGAAGCCGTGGGGCCGTTGGAACCCCTCTCCCACTTAGTCTTTTAAAATAAAAGTTTTTCCTGGAAAAATATCCTTTTGAAATTTCTATTAAGTTCTTCCTTAACTCAAAAATAAAATATCTAAGTCCAATAAAATCTCTATGTCAAGGCTTATATCCTTTGAGAGATTTTCTCCATGGACTAATTTTATTTAAGTTAAAACTTAATGATTTCAAAAATTTTCCAATTAAAACTTTCTAGAGACTTTGGTCTCAAGTTTATTTGACAAAATCATTTTTCTAGTCCAAAACAAAACAAAATGGCTCTCCATTTTAATTTACAAAAATATCTAAATCCAATATATTTTCTATGTCAAGGATTAAATCCTTTGAGAAAATATTCAAGGATTAATTTTTGTACCAATTAAAATAACCATTTAGTTTTTGAAGAAAAATATTTTTCTTGTCAAAAATGTTCCCAAAGACTTTGGTCTTTGAGGAAAAACACACATAGGTACATAAAAAAAATATCATGCTCGAAAACAGTAAACGCTTTCATGCTTTTCTATTTTTTAAACCTAAGTGCCCAAATAATAGAATTAAACACATTAATTAATTAATTAATTATCTTGTTTAATCCTAAAATCCCTTACTAATATTTTTCATGAAAATATATTCCAAGAATATAAATATTCCAAAAATATTAACTTTGCCTGGTATGGACCCCAAAACCAAACAGAAAATGCAAGAAAATTACAAGGGAAAAAAAAATTCCCATTGGTTCACTGCACCCGCCGCACAGGAACAAAACCAATCTGGTCAGAGGTCCACAACACCCGCCGCACCTGAACGTCCGCCTCATGGACCATCCAAGCAGCGACCCGCCCAGTGCTGACCCGCGTACTGACTTCCGGATTTCACAATTGAATTGCAATTCAATTCCACCCGATGCAGCCGAGCTAGTAAGCCACAAAGCCGAGCCGCCCTCCTTGTTCCAAGCACAGACACTGCTGGCGGCTCGGCTCGGTGAGCCGAGCCGATGAACAGTGCCGTTTGTTTCAATTTTCCAGTGCGATTTTCTTCTACTATGCTCTTCTGGTTATTCTTTTTCTGTGACAATTTCCAGCCTTTGGCCCTCTGATTTCAACCCAAAATCAATGAAATCACAAACCAACAACTGCCTATACCCATTAAAGTTGGGTTTACACGATTTATTCTTGGAAAAATAGTGAATTACATCTACCTCCAACCGAGAGGTTTAACAAGCCATATATCCATACCAAAAAACCAGTGAAGGATCACAGTTAATCACATATAACTGTCCGATTTTATTAACTAGCATACAGGCTTCCTATATGTGCAAATATCTTCATGCTCTGATACCAATTGAAGATAAAACAGCATGCTAAATATAGCTAAAAAACCAGCCAAAGAGCAACAAAACGCAGCACACCTGCGTGAAGAAGGAAAAAGGGGGGGAAAAATATTTTCTCTTTACCTCTTCTTCTTGTTCTCACAATCGGCTGAACTGGAATATGAGGAACTGGGGTAGGCACGCTCGTGGAAACCTCTGGTGCAATTCCTGCAAGCCTTCTACTTCGTCTTTGCATGTAGATGAACGCCTAGCTCTTGATCTTCCAGTATATGGCTTGCCTAATATCGTTTTTGGTGAAACAACCTAAGGGCCAGAGAATTTCTGGAGAGAGAGAGGAAAAAAACGTCTGGTATTTTTCACAAAGAGGAAGCACTGGAAAAAAACAACGTTGTTTTCTTTTCTCCTGTTTAACCTAAATAAAACCCTAGGTTAAACTGGATTGGGCCATTGGACTCTTAGTTTAACCTTTTGGGCTTAATTAATTATTCTAACTAAAACCAAATAATTGGCCCAATTAATAAATAATTAATTTTTTTAGCCCAAATAAACTAATCCAATTAATTAAGCCTATATTAGTTTAGTCCCAGGTTAATCTTTAATTATTCAAACTGGGCCAAAGCCCTGAATAATTAATTAACCCACCAAACTAATTTAATTAATTATCTCTCTCCATGGACCTTTATTTTATTCTAGCCCAATAATTAAATCAGGCTACTTAAATAAAATAAATTCCATTTAATTTAAAATCAATTCTTTAGCCCGTATTTAATTAGGACTCACGGTCTATACTGGGGACCAAAAGACACACCGCCTTGGCTACTAAAATGACCAAAATACCCTTGCCATAAAAATAGCGGTATTTTTGCATTTTAAATATTTCCTAATATCACCATAAGGAAATATTGACCCCAAGGACAATGCTGCGTTAGCAAAGTCTCCGACCTACATGTGAAATGGCTAAAATACCCTCTACACATCGCCGTACATTTAGAGAGGAAGAAGTGTACTAACACCCCTCCAAAATGACATCTACCATCATTTGGCTTCTAGTCCAATGATCCACGACTTCCTGGAGTGTTTCCGCTTTCCAAGGGAGCTACCCTAAAACAAACATCCAAGTCATGTTTCCCAGGGCCCTGGACATTTTAGACCATTCGGACAACCACAAGGGGCGATATAGTGTAGAAACTATCTTGTACAAGTCTATCTTAACTAACTAGTCACACATACCCAACATGCAAGTATATTAGCCCCACGATAGAACCTCAACTATAGCAAATCAAAGTATATGCTTCCAGCTTCGCCAGACCACCAACTCATACTCAAGTCGTAGAGTACTAGTCCATGCTGTAGCGGTAGTAGTCTAGGTTTCTATCATATAGTACTTTTAGAAACCACTACTACAGGTCATGTCCTACGTATTCGAAATACGCTTATGTTATGAAGTGAGTGGACTACTCACTGACTAAAGGTAAGCCATTCCCCATTTAGAATTCATAACATAATAACCTAAACATGATGAGATTCCCAGTCTCATCAATAGGTTAAGAATAAATATTTATATGTTAAATAACCCGTGATCCATACCTTACTGTGAAAGACCACCATTCACATGGATCACTTATTTAAACACAATGGGTCTGTTCTAAACGAAAATCGTGCACAAACAAAAAGTAAATTCACAAATTTTTGAAAATAAATTATTTTATTAAAATATTCGATTTTACATCAGAAACCTAGTCTAAGAGGGCATACAATCCAATACCTTTTCCAATCCACATAGTCAGGACACGTTAGCTTATTCTCACGAAGAATAATAGCCAAGGGACTGAAAGAACCTCCACAAACCATTTATGAAAATTGAAAATAAAAGAAGTTCTCTGTTTTGTAAAAAATAAAATAATTTTATGCATTTTATCCTCATATTAAATTGATAATAGTTAACCCCATCACTATTATTTTTAACATGATTAATTTTGGCTCTTAAGGAAACTAACATAGCTTCTTAGGAAGATTAATAGTTTCCTAAGCTAAGTGTGTTAACCACCACAAATTAATTTCTCTTCTAGGTAATGATCTAGAAGATAACTCTATCGAAAGAATGGTCGTTCCTTCTCATTTCCTATAGACATACCTCACACTATAACCTCCAACATGGCTGGCCAATAATAGTACATGTCCCAGGTTATTAATTACATCCTTCCATTAGTTTTGGATCCTTGTGGTATCTCTATCAGATACGGGTTCACTCCCATGGTGACGCGAGGAGACCCACGATCTCTTATGAGGATCGTGATGGAAGACATGGGGCCGTTGGAACCCCTCTCCCACTTAGTTTTTAAAACAAGGGTTTTCTTGAAAAAATATCCTTTGAAAAATTCTACTAAGTTTTCTTTTAACTCAAAAATAAAATATCTAAACCCATAAAAATTTCTATGTCAAGGTTTATACCCTTTAAGAAATTTTTCATGGATTAATTTTATTTCATTTAAAAACTTAGTAATTTCAAAAAAATTCCATTAAAACTTTCTAGAGAATATGATCTCAAGATTTTATTGTACAAAAATAATTTTTCTTTTTGAAAATAAATTAAAATGGTTTTTCATTTTAACTTACAAAAATTTCTAAATCCAAAATATTTTCTATGTCAAGGATAAAAAACCTTTAAGAAAATAACCAATAATTAATTTTTGTTTAAGTTAAAATTAACCATTTAATTAAAGAAGAATATTTTTCCTTGTCAAATAAAAATTCCCAAAGACTTTGATCATTGAGAAAACTTACACATAGGGATTAAAATAAATAGCATGCTAGAAAACTGATTTTCTATCTTTTAAACCTAAGTGCCAGAATAGAATTAAACACATTAATTAAATTAATTAATGGTCTTGTTTAATCCTAAAATTCCTTTACTATTATTTTTTATGCAAATTATTTAATGAATATTAACTATTGCAAAAATAATAACTTTGTCTGGTATGGAACAAAAAAAAAAGAAATTGCGTAAAAATTATAAGGAAAGATAAAAATATATTTTTTCGGTCTTGCGCACCGCCACACCGGAACATGGCCTATGGATAGGTCTATGGACCATGACCCGCGATCCGCACCCAAGACCCGCAAAACTGCTTGTGAGCACAATAGTGACTAGCATCCTCCCCAGGATGCAATCAATTGCACCGAGCCAACCCTTAGCTTGGTGCCTTGCTACAATTCTAGAGTCGAGGCTCGGCTGAGCCGCCCTTCGGCTCCAAGCACAACGAGCCGCTGCCCTTCTATGGGGCTTAGCTCAACTCGGCTCACTCCACAGCGGCTCCTCCTTTCTTCTTCATTTTTTCTGCAATTTTTTCCCAGAAGGCTCTGCAACTCTTCTTCGCGACTTCAACAAGCAGCCTTTTTGTTATAGATTTTCATCAAAACAAAAACATCCACCTATACCCTTTAAATTTGGGTTTACAAGATTGCTATGGAAAACATTAAATTACAGTGGTTTCCTAAACCTCAATGATGAGTCTCACAAATCACTATCCCATATCAAAACAGCGAAGGATCATAGGATTATAACCAAACAATTATACAGCCAAATTTATTGGACTAGCATACATGCTTCCTAAGCCATTCAAAGCTTCTCGCTCTAATACCAATTGAAGCTTGGAAAAATAGAAAGCCATGCATGCACAGGCAACCAAAAACCAAAAAAAACACAGAGAACACTACAACATAGCAAAAGGTTTGAATGTTTAATACCTCTACGCTTGGATATTGTTTTTTGTGCCAGAGTGGACGACAGAACCACAGGGATTTCTTCACGCCTTAATGATGTCTCTGGTTCAAAACCCGCAATCCTTTTGCTTTGACATGTTTGCATGGACGCACAGCTAGGGATGGCAAGTTCCCCACTTAAACCGAGGACCCAGCCCAACCCAGCTCAGTTGGGCCGAGGATTCTCCAATTTAAGTGAGGACGGGGGCGGGCTTCATTTCTCAGCCCACTAATTCGGGACGGGGATTGCATGATCCCCGCCCCCGGCCCGACCCGCTAGCCCCGCCCCACCCCCCCACATATATTTTGTATTATATGTATTATATATACATAAGTGAATATATATATATATATATATATATATATACACACACACACACACACACACACACACACACATATACATATAGAGGTGAATTATATATGCATACTATATAGATTATATATATATATAATCATATATAATATATATAATCTACCTATAATTTATATTATATATATATTGTAGATTATTTATGTATATAAAATAAAATATAAAAAAGAGGGAAAAAGAAAAGAAAAAATTATCAATTATTAATTTTATTCTTACTAATTTAGTGATATGATAAATACGTGAATCATTGGAAACTACCACAAAAGTTTTCTAATTGATTAAAAAATTTTGAATAAAAATATATTGGAGACAAAAAAAATTATAAATTATAAATATTTTCCCGTTGGGCCAAGATCGGGGATGGTTTTGTCCTCGGCAGGCTAGGGGCAGGGATCCCCACCTTTCCCCATAGCGGAGACGGGCCGAGGATAGGAAAATGGGGGCGTATGCGGGAGCGAAGCCAGAATTTCTAGTCCCTGGCCCAGCCTAACCCCATTGCCATCCCTACGGATAGCTTCTTGTTTCTTAAAATATTCCACCGCCTAATATCTTGTTGGTGAAACAAATAAGCGAGGAAAATCACCGTCTCAAAACTCGACCCTTTCCTATTAATTAGTAGAATCAAGAATAACAAGAGGAAAAAAAAAAACGAGAGTGAAAAAGGAATAGAAGACTTCTTTGGGAATTATTTCACAAACGTGTATTATGTAACAATAGGAAAAATACATAGATTACACTTGATAACCAAAACACTGGGGTTTTGATATTTCAAAACACTTTGAAGTTATTAGCTTAGCCTAAACTCTTCTATCCTGTGAATGATAAAAAAAAAACCCTTTGGTCCAGGCTATTGGGTCATAATTATTTTTATTATTTTTCTTAGACCCAATAAGCCCAAAAATAATAGATATTGATTATTTATTTTTTGAGCTTATAGAAATAACCCAATAAATAAGTAATGAGCTCAAATAAACTAAAATAATTATTCAAGCCTTTTTATCTAATTTAGACCCAGGTTAATTTTCTAATTATTCAATCTGAGCTTATGCCTTGAATAATTAATTAACTAATTAAACCAAATAACAAATTTAATTTAATTTCTCTCGTCATTTTATTATTTTTCAGTCCAATAATAAATTAAACTTCCTAAATAAAATAAAATCCTCTTTAACTATGACCATTTTCTCAATCCAAAATTAATTAGGACTTACGGGCTATTCCGATGACTAAAAAGACACATCGCCTTGACTACTAAAATGACTAAAATACCCTTTCTATATAAATAGTTGTATTTTACATTTTAAATATTTTCTAATATCACCATAAGGAAATATTAACCCCAACGAAAATATTCTAACAAGTCATGGATCATTGGACTAGATGCTTTAGGATGGTAGATGTCTTAGCCGGCGCCAGTTGCGCCCTGTTCCAATCCCGAGGTTTTAAAAATTTTATCTCTTTTCCTCGTTCTTAGTGTTGGTTGTACCAGAACGCGTGCTACCGGTGTAGGTGTGCTGATAGAAGCCTCAGGTGCAATTCCTGCAAGCCTCCTACTCCGCCTTTGCATGTATGTGGACGCCAAACTCTTGGTCTTCCAATATATGGCCTACCTAACTACAGTTTGATGAACAACTAACAAGCTAGGAAATTTTCTGGAGCAAGAGAGAGAGAGACGTCTGGCTTCCACAGAGAAGAAGCCGTCTCTTTTGTGTGTCTGATTTTTTTTTTACAACAACAACTTTGTTTTCAATCCTCTTGTTTAACCTAAATAAAAAACCCTAGGTTAACCTGGACTGGGCCATTGGACTCTTGCTTTAACCTATTGGGCTTAATTAATTATTGTAGTTAGAACCAACTCAATTAGCCCAGTTTGAATAATTAGGGATTAACCTGAGACTAAACTGATTTAGGCTTATTTGATTAGATTGGTTTATTTGGGCTGGAAAATTAATTATATTCAAACTGGGCTAAAGCCCTGAATAATTAATTAAACCACCAAATCAATTTAATTAATTCTCTCTCCATGGACCTTTATTTTATTCTAACCCAATAATTAAATTAGGCTACTTAAATAAAATAATTCCATTTAATTTAAGATCAATTCCTTAGCTCGTATTTAATTAAGACTTACGGTCTATACTAGAGACCAAAAGACATACCGTCATAGCTACTAAAATGACCAAAATACCCTTGCCATATATATAGCTATATTTTGCATTTTAAATATTTTCTAATATCACCATAAGAAAATATTGACCCTAAGGACAGTGCTGCGTTAGCAAAGTCTCCGACCTACAGGTGTAATGATTAAAATACCCCTCTATACATCGTCATATATTTAGAGAGGAAGAAGTGTACTAACACCTCTCTAAATGATATCTACCATCCTTAGGCCTCTAGTCCAATGATCCACGACTTCCTAGATTGTTTTCACTTTCCAAGGGAGCTACCCTAAAGCAAACATCCAAGTCATATTTCCCAAGGCCTTGGATATTTAAATCATTCAGACAACCACAAAGGGCAATATAGTATAAAAACTATATTGTACAAGTCTGTCTTAACTAACTAGTCACACATACCCAACATGCAAGTATATTGGCCCTACGATAGAACCTCAACTATAGCATATCAAAGTTTATGCTTCCAGCTTCGTCAGACCACCAACTCATACTCAAGTCATAGAGTACTAGTCTACGCTGTAGCGGTAGTAGCCTAGGTTTCTACGATATAGAACTTTTAAGAAATCACTACTATAAGTCATATTCTACGTATTCGAAATACGCTTATGTCATAAAGTGAGTGGACTACTCACTGGCTAAAGGTAAGCCATTCCCCATTTAGAATTCACAACATAATAACCTAAACATGATGAGATTCACATTCTCATCAATCGGTTAAGAACAAAAGTTTATGTGCTAAGTAACCCGTGATCCATACCTTACCGTGAAAGACCTCCATTCATATAGACCACTTACTTAAACACAATGGGTCTTTTCCAAACGTAATTGTGCACACATAAAATTGCAAATTCACAAATAATTTTTGAAAATAAATTCTTTTATTAAAACATTCAATTTTTATATCAGAAACCTAGTCTAAGAGGGCATATATCCCAACAAAGTAGGATTCCTTACGTTTTGGCTATAGGAAGTCTCATATACGCCATGCTGTGTAATAGGCCAGATATCTACTTTATTGTAGGCTTAGTTAGCAGATATCAGTAAAAACCTACGGAGGTTCATTAGTAAACTGTAAAGTATATTCTCAAGTACCTGAAGGAAACTAGGGATTATATACTAGTTTACAGGGCTAATGACTGGATTCCTACAGAATACACAGATTCAGACTTCTAGGTAGATAAGGATAAGAGAAAATCCACTAGTGGATATGGGTTCACCTTGTCAGGAGGAGCTATTTCATGAAAGAGTATTAAGCAATCCTGCATTGTTAACTCAACCATGGAAGTTGAGTATGTGGCAACTTCGGAGGCATCCAAGCAAGCAATTTGGTTCCAGAAGTTCTTCACAGAACTTAGAGTCATACTACAGATAGATAAGCCTATTGCATTGTATTGTGATAACACAGGTGCATTCTCGCAATCTAAAGAACTAAGGAACCATAAAAAGGGGAAGCATATAGAGAGGAAGTACCACCTAATCCAGAAATTTATTCAAAGACGAGAAGTCATAGTGGAACAGATTATCTCAGAGAACAATCTAGCTAATCTATTCACCAAGCCTTTGGCTGACAGAGCCTTCAAAAGACACTTAGACGGCATAGGGATAGGAACCTATAAACTTACATAGTCTTAAAGTGCAAGTGAGAGATTATCAAAATGTATGCCCACTAAGACGGTATTTCTGATGTAATTTTTATTAAATTAATAAAAGCTTTATTCTCATAAATTTTTATGTTTTCGTATTTTATTTTGTGCATGATTTCACTAGAAAAGACCCATTTTGTTTAAGTGATCCATGTGAATGGAGGTTTTTCACAATAAGGTATAGATCATAGGTTACTTAACACATAAAATGTTGTTTTTAACTGGATGATGAGAATAGGAATCTCATCATGATAAGATTATTATATTATAAATTCCAAATGGGGAATGGCTTACCTTTAACCAGTAAGTAGTCATCTCATATTATAGCATAAGCGTATTTTGAAATTCGTAGAACTAGACCTGTAATAGGGGTTTCTAAAAGTACTATATGGTAGAAACTCAGATTACTACTGCTACTGTGAAACCCTAATTAAAACCAACCCTAGAGTAAGGGAGTCGAGATGCATATCATATTTTCATTCTTGTATAAATATATTTTTATATGATTTTATATGCTTTAGATATGTGATCTGTAGTCTAGATGGCTTAATTGTACTTAGTGAGTAAGAAGGGCAAAATGGTAATTTTGCTTGAGGTGGAAATAGGGAGATAGCTTGAGGGTTAAATAGGAAAAATATTTGGGAGAGAAAATAAGAACAAGAGTTGTTGTGGTTTAGTAGTTAGAGCTTTGGAATAAATCCTTGAAGTCTTGAATTCAAATTCCATCATTTGAGTTTTAGCAAGATTAAATTTTATTTTTGGTTAGGTAGGCTATATTTCGGCCTTTGCATGCCTTGGGGAAGAGTAGGAGAGTTTTCCTAGGGGAGACATGAAATGAATGTCCTAATTCCACTCTTGTGCCCTTCTTGATCTCTAGCTTTGCCTACTTCTTAATCAATTAGGTTGTTCAATTTATCTAAGCCAATTTTATTTCCAAAAAATTCCAGCAAAGTTCTGTGATATTGAGGTTTCAAAAATGTCTATGTGAGGTATCTTGTTGGCTGAAAATGGGGAGGAGTTATGGAAGGTTCCCAAGAGAATTAATCTCTATGGTTGAACCTTCAAACTCAAACCTATGTGTGTTCATCTTCTTCATGTAGTAATCTGAAAATTTTTCTAGCTTCTTGATCAGTTCAATTGTCAAAATCTTTAGCCATCTTTCCCTCTCAAATACTACCAGAATGATAACCAATTTCCTCAACTTGAAGACTGAAAATTTCAGCCAAAACCGGACTGCTCAAAAAACTGTGCAAACCAAGAAAATTCCTGGGCAGTTTTCGCAGCTTGGTGAGCCAAGAACCAAGCTGTTTCTTCCAGCAATTCAACCTTTTTTTTCCTCCATAAAGAAGGCTGGAAACCAGCCTTAAAGGACCTCCCAATATCCCTTCAAACCTACAGCAAATTAGATGAATCATGGCAGAAAAATCTGCCCAGAAATTTCCAGCAAGCTTGCGAAAGGTTTATCAGAATTTCCAGCTTTGTTCCTTCTTCACCCTTGTCCAAAACTCAACCCATTTTTCTGTACAAACTCACCTTGATCAGCCATGAACTGAACTTCATCATCCTCACCAGTATTCTGCATGAAAAGAGTTCCATGGCTGCTCCTAAAATCTCTCTATCAATCACTACAATCAAGCCATTAATTGGAGTCCAAAATTCCAGCAAAATATTCCAGCAACCTTCCATGGAGTAAGCCTCAAACAACTAGAAAATTCCTTCACCATTGTACACCATATTTCAGCCACCCTTAAGCTCATTCGAACAGCATTCATCTCAGCAGAAATTCCAGCAATTTAGTCGGCCATTAAAGCTTCCAAAAGACCTCCAACAACAAAGATCTTCTTACTATATTTGCTACCACAAAATATTCCCTAAATTATTCTTTTTGAATGTCAAACAACCAGCTTTCCTTTTTCCTCCCAAATCTGAAAAACCAATTACCAAAAATCTCCAAACCAGTCGGCCACTCTTTCCCAACATAATTGTAGCCAGCTTCATCCATTCTCTCCATTCTCTCCAAACCTCTAAGAACACCAAGAACGCCTACTACCATTCTCACGCCTAAGGCCACTCAAAAACACTTCAATCTTCTCCAAAAACTCCAGATTATACCTACTCATTCTCATGAATCCATTCCTGTAATTTTTAACATCAAACACTAAAATCAAAGTCTCACTTTTGGATAAAAAACCAGAATTTTCTTAAAGGCTCAAGAACACCTTCAAGGTAAGCATGAACGATCATCTCCATCTTCATTCATCTTCAACTCTTAATGAATATATATATATATATATATATATATATATATACTAATAGACTTTCTCTTTCTCTTTCACTTTCTCTCTCTCTCTCTCTCTCTCTCTCTCTCTCTCTCAGCCGAATGGTTACTTCCACCATGGCCATTGTTCTTCTTCTCCTTGGACGGATCAAGCCTTCCTAGCGAGAGGGTTCTCTTGAAACGTTCTCAAGGTAGTCATCATTCAAGTAAGCTTCTTCAAACTTCTCTTTAAATTCTAGATTCATGTCTCTTGGATGTAGTTGGATGAGGATGGAATATATTTGGAGATTGATTATGTGTTTTGTGATGGAGTTGGGATTGAAGCATGAGAATGAATATGTTTTTATGATGGAGATGGGGTTGATGCATGAGATGATTTATCTTTGTTGAATGTATGGCGTTTTTAGTGTTTGTTGCATGCCTTTATGTCGTGAGTAGGATGAATGATCAAGCATGTTAGAGATTATGTCACCTTTGGTGAATAGGGTTTATGTTAATGTATTCTTGTTAAGGCTATGAATATGATTATGTTTAGTGGAGTTTGGATCATGTCTTGGTAGATTTGGATTTATGCCTTTATTCATGATTGGATATTTTGTTGATTGGTGTAGAATGTATGTTCATGATTATGGTTAGCAATAGGAATTATGATCATGACCTTGTTGTCCCTAAGCTAATTGAGTTAGCCAATTTTATTTCATCAATAAAATTATTAATACTATAATTTCTTCTAGTGATTTCGAAAACCTTAGGAAAGTGTGGATTTGGGCTATTATATAAAATAATGATATTTTAGTCAAATAAATGATAACTTTTATTAAAGAAATAAAATATATAGATATTATACAAAATAATAATATCAAATAAAGTCTTTTTATATAAATAATCATAATAGGGAAAATATTAATTTTGTAAGTCTTATGCTCATAAATAATAATAAATTTTATTTATTATCTTTTAATCAAATGTATTAAAATTTACTTACAACTAATTTTATTTACCAATTATTTTCTAACCATTAGTTATTATAAATCATTATTTTAAATAATATCATCTAGGGCCTAGGACCCTTCATCAAATAAACCCTGATTTATTTATAGCAAGATTTAAACCTACAACTTATTAGTAACTATTTCACAAACCCTAGTTATTTTAATATCAGGCTAGATTCATTTTATGAACCCTTTAATTATTATCTAGCCTTAAAGCTTGGGACACTAGGGTCATGATTGTGGTAAGTTGAACTAGGATTATTTGTGAAAGCAAATTTTGGCTTGAGTTTAATTATGACTTATGTTTATCTCAGGCGGGGTTAGATCAGCTTTTGGAGATATTTATTTTATCTCGAGCAAATGATCAGGTAAACTCCTGCAAAAAACCTACTTGTTGTAAAAGGTTACCATAGCAAGCTAAACACAAGAATGTGAGCACTAATTTGATCAAGGCAATTAAAGACTGTTTCCTTTCTTGTTTCAATCAAACCAATTATTTAAAAATCTTCAAGCAGTTTTACTCAAACACCAAACTATTTCTAAAACTGTTTTTTTTTTTTCTTTTTCATAGACTTTAGAAACCCTTGATTGCCATTTTCAAATAAAGCTACATTTTATCAGTTTTCTCCCAAGTGGGACAATCAAATGTTGAGTACTCAATAAGGGTAGGCTAGTGGTACTAGTTTTGAAGAGCAAGAGTGAGTCTTCTGGCAGGAGGCCACATCTAGAAGATGAACTCAACTTAGAGAAACCCCAGTACTACTTAGTCATGCCGGTCCGAGCTAGCAGGTTTCAACCATGTGGACTGTGTGTTGCCAGAGTGGACAACCAATTTTGTTTGGGTGTAGAGAATGAGGAGTATCTTGCCTGGTAAGTTGATCACCTACCTTTTGTCAGTCTGCACAAAGTGTGGCATTCTGACCGTTGTATGGTTATAGGGCCCAACGTGTGGTAACCCACGATCACTCTTTTGAGTGGTTGATTTTATTGTACATGTATGGATAGAAAAGCCAAAACGCCACTCTTGATTTTGAACATTGTTTATTACTTGCCAGTATTTTTCTTATGAAGTTCTTACACTTTGTATTCACGAACTGTTTTCACTGAACACTTAAAGCACACACGGACTTACTGAGATTTTTATCTCATTACCCTTTTTACCATGATTTCAGGTCGATCCTGCTATGGGGATGAGTAGCTAGTTGTTGCCTGCTTGGAAGATATTCTGTTATCTACTTTATGTAATGTTTTGGGAGTTGAGAGTGAACAATTTTTTTTTTTTTATTTCGGATTTGTCTTGAATTTTTGGATTGTAATAAGTTATAATTTTGAACTATTGTTTTATTTTATTTGTGTGACCTAGTTATAAAGACTCCTTATCCTTTGGACGGGGCAACATCCCCGGCCCTATTTGGGCCTAGGTAGTGGGGTGTTACAGCTACAGCATGAACTTATACCCTATAGCTTGATTATGGGTTGGTGGTCTGACAAAGCTGGAAGCGTATACTTTGATATACTATAGTTAAGCTTCTATTGTAGGACCAATATACTTGTATGTTAGGTATATGTAACTAGTTAGTTAAGATGGACTCGTACAAGATAGCTTCTACACTATATCGCCCCTTGTAACTGTTCAAATGATCTAATTATCTAGGGCTCTGGGGAACATAATTTGGATGTTTGCTTTAAGGTAGCTCCCTTGGAAGATAGAAATATTCTAGGAAGTCATGAATCATTGAACTAGTAGTCCAAGGATGGTAGATATCATTTAGATAAGTGTTAGTACACCCTTCCTCTCTAGGTGTACGGCATGAAGTAGAAGGGTATATTTGTCATAACACCTGTAGGTCGGAGACTTTGCTAACGCAGCATTGTCCTTGGGGTCAATATTTCCTTATAGTAATATTAGGAAATATTTAAAATGGAAACTATGGCCATTTCTGTAGTAAGGATATTTTGGTCATTTTAGCAGTCTAGGCGATGTGTCTTTTGGTCTTCCGAATAACCTATAAGTCCTGATAGATTTGGAATAAGGAATTGGTCTTAACTAAAATAGATTTTATTTTATTTAGGTAGTCTAGTTTATTTATTGGGTTAGAACAAAATAAAAAAGTCCATAAAGAGAATTAATTAATTAGTTTAGTGGGTTAATTAATTGTTCAGGGCTTGAGCCCAATTTGAATAATTAAAATTAACCTGGGTCTAAATTAAGATAGACTATAATATTGGACTGGTTTATTTGGGTTGTATAATCAATTATTGGGCTATTTATTTCGTCCTAATTTAAATAATTAATTTAACCCAATAGCCTAGACCAAAGGTTCAGTAGGCTAGGCCCGAGCTTGTTTAGCTTAAGGCTAACCTGTTTAGCAGATGGTTGAGGAATGCACTTGTGGTTCAAATTTTGAAACCCCAGATGATAGATAGAGTTTGGATTGACCAAAACTCTTGAAGCCTATCGGGGTTCTTAGATAACTTGAACAAAGTGTGATTCTCAAGATAGTGAAAAAAAAAAAAAAAACATACATGAGTCTCTTATCATGTTTCTGTCTCTCTCTATTTTTGAAAGCTTTCTATGTATCTGTTCTTCTAGTATATATAGAAATAGAAAGTTACTCCTCTTGATACTGCTCTTTAGCAGATTGTCAGGAGATTGACAAGGCTAATTCATTTTCTCCTTTGGCTTTCACTTAGTCTTCAGGCATCGATCATATTCTGAAACACCAAAAGTTTGGTGTTCATGCAAACACAGAGAAGCCGAAGACTTGCGAGGTTATCATTGGTCACTTCTTCTAATCCTCTAGTGATTGAAGAACAACCATCATCAACACAGCCTAAGCAATCATTTTTTAGAAAATGTTAAGGTGTTTTTTTTCGCTGCAGCATTTTTTTTTTCTTGCTTTTATGTGTTTGTTTGCTATATTTCACCTTCAAGAACAAGGATAAGAATCGATCCGTTGACAAGATTCCACCTTCAATTAAGTGTTTTCCTACTAAGAAGTCAGTTGGACAGTAGTGGAAGAACAATAGAAAGCAAGCACAAATGGCTCGAGTGAGTATTTTGTGAAAATAGTGACATGCTACTACTATAGAAAGAAAGGATACATAGAAAAGGATCGTTGGTCTAAGAAGTCAAACAAAAAATGTTTTACTTCTAAGGATGCTATACATCTGAGGGAGAATTATTCGAAGATACCTCAGCCTAATCAAGGAAAATTTATCCCACCATGATCATCAGCCAATTGAGAAAATGCAGCTAATGGAGGAATTAAGATGAGGCCGCAAGTGAGACCAAAGTATTAGCTTTGAGTAGAGAGGACTTGGGATCGAATATAGTAGGGTAAAGTCTTCATCTTAATTTTTGAAAGGATTATGCTATTGATCTTAGTGCCACGCATTTTGTATATTGTAGTATACTGCTTGCCTAAATCATAATAGTTGTGAACTGGCTTATAAATTGTTTGGGCATACTCTTCCATGCAAGGAGTTGGAACTTATAGGTTTTATCTAAGAAATAAAAATTTGTATGGAGTAGTAAATTTGTCAAGGAATTAAACTCGCATATTCTACGAGGATTAGAAGAGAGCATATTAAACATGGGATCATTATCAAAAAAAGGAGCTTAAGTTGGTAAAAGTGATCCAATAGTGCATATTTGTAAGATTAGTTAGATGTGATTAATTATAGAGGAGGCATGGGAAATATGGTGATTAATATCAGGAACAAGAGATTGTAAGCTATTGTTGAAGGAATGCTAAGAATATCTAGTTTCATTAGTGATGTCTATATGAACTAAGAGTGTGGGATGACACTCGAGTGGTTAAAGGTTTTTTGTAATATAATTTTAATAAAGTTGACCATATTTCATCTACTTTGGGGAGAATTTCTGGTAAAGAAAGTGTTAGGCACAAAAAAGTTGAAATTAGTTTTAGCAAAATAGAGAGGGCATAAATGCTTGACTAGTTTGGTAAGTGTGAATTTTGGATGAGCAAACTTTAATTTTTGGAATATGTAGTAACTATGGATAAGAACTAGATAGGACCAACTAGGTGTAGGTTAGTGTTATTTGAAGCGACCTATGAATGTCACAAGAAGTAGGAATTTATTGAAATTAGCAGAATATTGCCGACGTTTTATTAGGTGATTCATGAACCTTGTGCTGCCTTCGGCCTGACTACTACATAAAGATATGCCGCATTTTTTAGATGAGAAGCATAAAAAGAGCCTCTGAGAGTCCAACAGAAGACCCATAACTACATCTATGCTTGTTGTGCTAGAATAAGAACTTTATATGCCATATATTGATGCATCGAATGAGGAAGGGGAAGTCACAATAGTGATTTCTTTTGATGAAGGCACACGCTTCTTGTTGTAACCTTTTCCCCAATACTTGCATATCTAAGGTAACCATAGGAATTTTATTTATTGTTCACAAATGCTCTTCATCAAACTTCTCAATGTCATACCTAGTTTTCCTTAAATCACTTCTATGTTAACTTTCTATTCCTTGCTACATTGAGACCTTATCTATCTACTTCATGATTTTCTTCATTATTTTGATTTAGCGCGTCTTAGCTTGAGCCTACTCTTTATAATTCTTCCTCTTTTTCAAAATCCTGATATCACTATGTGCTCATTCTTTTGTTGAATGACTTATGTTACTACCTATAAGTGCTTATTGTTTTCTATTCAGTAGAAGTGATGGTTCTCATCAATCATGACAACTTCCTTCATAACCAAGTATTTCAATCTTTTCACTTTCTTTACTCTTTAATGTTTCCTTGGTCACCATTTTTCCTTAATGCTAGGTTTTTCCCTGATCTTCAGTTCTTTTCCCTATTGAATTTGTAACTTAACTCCTAATGTATAAGTATGCGGATTAGTTTGAGATTAGACAGTCAATGAGCAGGTTAGTTCTACTCTACTGATAACAATGGAACTAGAGTTTCAAAATCGAAGGCTAGACAATCTTGAAGTTGACTCCCAGTAGAAGAATCCTGAAACATCTAAAAAGAGGTAAATTAAGTCTGAGATACTTATGAGCATTCTAAGTAATTAAGAGAAATGGTCGTATCACGTATAGTTTGGAACTAACGGATAGTTTGATCAGAAAACATGACGTATTTCACATGACTCAGTTAAGAAAATATTACCTTAACCTGAAACGCGCATGTGCTTAACGATGAACTGATCCAATTACATCCTAACTTGAGTTATATGGAAAAGCCAGTAAAGATATTAGATTGAAATATTATTAACACCTCGGAATAACCAAATACCAACAGTGAAGGTAATAAGAAAGCATAACAGGACAGAATTCTACAGGGGAGACAGAAGAATGGAAAAATAATCAGATTTGCTTTAGAAATATAAAACTACTAATTTTGGGACAAAATTTCTTTAAGAGGGGGAGGATGTAAAACCCCACCTAAAATCACCTTTAGGTGTGCATGGGAGCATGAATTGCATGGCATATATTCTGTGCATATAAATTTTTTTTATGCATTTATATATGTGTTATACATTATACATGAATGGCTTTATTGAGTAGTTAGAATGTCTGGTATGGACTTTTTTTTAAGTTTGTGTTAGTAAAAGTAATGAGATAATTTAGGAATAAGGGTGAAGTGATTTGATGGGAATGGAAATAAACACAAGAATTATTGTGGTTAAATGGTTAAAGCTTATGATTTATTTCCTAACAACTTGAGTTCAAATCCCAATCCATTTAGATTTTTCCTTAAAATTATTCTTTTATCCTTTTATAGCCACCACCTATTTCTTGTTTGAAAAAAAAAAAAACGAGGGTGCAGTCACCATTTTCTTTGGACCATGCATTTTTTTTTTTTTCTCGTTAGCAAATAAACCACTTTTGATAGGCTAAATGCATGCTAGCCGCTTTCTTAAAGCCTCTAGGAACATTTGAATAAATTTCAATTTCCCTTCATTTTCTACAGCCACCGTTTCCATGAAATTTTGAACCACTTATATGTGGATATAAATCTCCATGGAGGCTTCCACTGAGTCTCATTGCTAAGCTCATTGACATATCTATTTCTTTTGTTTAGCTAACCGACTGATGTCCCTTCTCTTTTGTTAGTGGGTCAATCTTATTCTAACCAAACAATAGACTCGCGCTATTACCATGCTTCTGATAAACATCACAGCCATTGCTTCCTTTACTCACGCTATTCTAGAGAATTCTCTGTAACATGAAATCTTTTTTTTTTTTTAGTTTTGAAAATATTTGGAATTCAAACTCCTATAACATCTCCTAAACTCACTCAAAACCATCACACCTCCATTAAACCAAACTTCATCAGATTTTCATTTGCACAAAAAAAAACTAAATCCACCTATATTTCCTATTCTTCTCTCTTCTCTCAAACTGAAGTAGCACGTTTCCACTTTCTTTTTCTCCAAGAGCTCGGTCCCTCATTTTCTATACATCGTTTAAGCACCAGAAGTTACCACAGACAAAACTAAGTAATCGCACATTACCAACTGGTTCCTAGCATTCAGCCAAACACTTTCATTTCTCGAAAAACCGAGGCACACTCTTTCACTTTCTTCTTTACCATTTCTCTTCAAAACCCAAGGTAATTAAACACTCAATTTCCCATCTCATCTTGTTTACTCTAAACTGAAACATATCATCTTAATCTCTTCACACTTGTCAGGGTGCCTTGCATCCCACATCTGGAAACCAAAGATTTCTTCACCAATTAATACTTTGTTTCATGAAGCAATCTCACATCAAATTTTTATGAATTCTTACCTCCTTTGAAGTATTATAAATAAAGACTTAGTTTGGTTCTTTAACACAACAACACCAATACAAGAGTTTGAATAGCCATTAAGGCATTTGTTCTTTGCAATAATCTTGTTCTATATTAGTGGTGTTTAGTGGCTTAGGAAAACTTTCCTAAAACCTTGTAAATTATCTTTTTCATAGTGAAGTTTTTGTTCTACCTCTGCCCGTGGACGTAGTTCAGTTGACCTAACTACGTAATTTTTTGTGTATCTCTCTTTTATTTCCTTTCTCATTATTTTTTTTATTTACATTATTTTTGTTATTATTTCTTTGTTATCATCTTGTGTGGCTTTGCCATTGGAGTTTTGGTTTGGTTTGGTATCAGAGCTACTAGCTCTTAACTCTATGGTAATGATGATAACAAAGACTAAGGTGGAGAAATTCGATCGGGGCGTCAACTTCAACATGTGGCAACTCAAAATGGAGGCTACCTTAATTCAAGACAGGGTTGATTTAGCCTTGAAAGGAATAGAGGAGAAGCCAACGGAGATGACAACAGCAGCATTTGAAGACCTAGCTAAAAGGGTGAGATGAGGTATTATTCTAAATCTCTCTAATGAGGTTTTAAGAGAAGTTGCTACTGAGACTTCTGCCAAAGTTATGTGGGAAAAGTTGTAGGCTTTGTATATGAAAAAGATAGTGAAGAATCGGCTCTACCTAAAACAAACTTTGTTTACTCGTCGAATGGCTGAAGGTACATCTATTACTTCACATCTTGATACCTTTAATTCTCTCATTATGGATTTGAGTAATATTGATGTGAAAATAGATGGTGAGGATTAGGCCATTTTATTGTTGTGTTCCCTTCCTTAATCTTTTAAGCATTTTCAAGATACTATGGTGTTTGGAAAGGAAACTATCTCGTATCAAGAAATTAAATCGGCTTTGAAATCAAAAGAAATGATTGATAGAGATTTAATTAGGGAGATTAGTGGAACATAGGCTGAAGGTCTAGTAGCTAGGGGTAGATCCGAAAATAGAAATTGTGATAGTAGTAAATCAAAATCCAGATCCAAATTCAGATATAGAAATTTGGATTGCAATTATTGTCATAAAAAATGGAATATTAAGTCTGAATACTTTAAATTGAAAAATAAGGATAAGCATAAAGAAAAATCTACTGATGCTGCTGAAGCTAGTGTTGTAGCAAATGAGGGTGAAGGAAATATTTTCTTTGTGACTGATAGCAGGACAAAGTATGAAAATGAATGGATTTTATATTCGGGTTGTTCTTACCATATGTGTCCCAATAGGGATTTGTTTTCCACTTGTAAAGCTTATAACGGTGGAGTTGTTTTGATGGGCAATAATGTCATTTGTAATGTTGTAGGTAAGGGCACAGTTCAAATTAAAATGCATGATGGTATTATATGGACTCTCACTGATGTTAGACATGTTCCTAATTTGAAAAAGAAACTCATCTCTTTGGGCACCCTTGAAGCTCTTGGGTGTAAATATGCAGCTGAAGGTAGAGTTATGAAAGTTTGTAAAGGTGATCTTGTTGTTATGAAAGGTTGCGGGTCTAGTAGTTTGTATACTTTGTAGGAAACTACTATCACAGGTTCTATTGCAGTTTCTACATCAGCTTTGTCTGATTCTGATATCACCAAATTGTGGCATATACATTTAGGGCACATAAGTGAGAAAGGTCTGCGCATGTTAAGCAAGAGAGACCTTCTGGATGGATAAAATACCGATGCATTAGACTTCTGTGAGCACTGTATTTTCGGGTAGAAGAAAATGGTCAGCTTCAACTCACCAGCAATTCACCAGACTAAAGGTACTTTAGATTATATTCATTCAGATCTTTGGGGTCCATCTCATGTCCCGTCTAAGGGTGGTGCCAAGTATTTGTTGACTTTCATTGATGATTATTCAAGGAAATGTTTGGGTCTATTTTCTTAAGAATAAGAGTGATGTTTACATAACTTTCAAATTGTAGAAAGTTTTGATTGAGAAATAGACAGGTAAATAGATCAAGTGGTTGAGAACGGATAATGGTATGGAATTCTGTGAAAAAGAATTTGATGAATTTTGTAAAAATGAAGGAATTGTTCGGCACCATACAGTAAGAATGACGCCTCAACAAAACGGTGTTGCAAAACATATGAACAGAACTCTTTTGGAAAAAGCACATTGTATGATATCAAATACAGGGTTGACAAAGGATTTTTGGGCAAAGGCAGTTTCTACAGCATGTCACATTGTCAACTGTGCTCCTTCTGCAACTCTTGATTTCAAAACTCTTGAGGAAGTTTGGTCAGGTACGCCTGCTAATTACTCTGATTTAAAAGTTTTTGTGTGTCCATCATACATGCATGTAAATGATGGGAAATTGGAGCCTAGAGCTAAGAAATGTATTTTCCTTAGGTATGCTTCTGGAGTAAAAGAATAAAGATTGTGGTGTTCAGGTCCCAAATCACCACAATGTATAATTAGTAGAGATATTACATTTGATGAATTGTCTATGTTAAATTCCAAAAGGGAGTATTCGAGTTCTTCTCGTATAGAGGAAGATGGTATGCAGGAGTAGGTGGAGCTTGAAATTAGCAGTTCTAGTCCTTCTAATTTAACTTCTTCTGTTCAGCAAAATTCAGTTTACAGTGATGAAAAAGATACAGAAGAAGAATATTCCATAGCAAGATTCGACCACCGCAAAGTTATGCAAATTTAGTTGCATATGCTTTGTCCGTTGTAGAAGAAATAGATGGAGATGGTGAATCGTCTACCTACAATGAAGTTGTTTCATGTGAAGATTCAACTAAGTGGTTGATTGCAATGAATGAAGAAATTGAGTCCCTCCAGAAAAATGGAACTTGAGTCCTTGTAAAGCTGCCTTTGAGAAAGAAAATTATTGGTTGCAAATGGACCTTCAAGAAAAAGAAGAGTACTCCCGAAGTTGAAGATGGAAGGTACAAAGTAAGATTGGTTGCGAAGGGCTATAGTCAGGTACAAGATGTTGATTTTACTGATATATTTTCACCTATTGTTAAGCATAGCTCTATCTGTGTTTTGCTTACTTTAGTTGCTATGTATGATATGGAATTGGAGCAGCTTGACTTTAAAACAGCCTTCCTGCATGGTAATCTTGAGGAACAAATTTACATGAAACAGCCTGAGAAATTTGAAATTGAAGGAAAAGAAGACCATATATTTCTTTTGAAGAAATCCTTATATGGATTGAAGCAGTCTCCAAGACAGTGGTATAAGAGGTTTAACTCTTTTATATTGAGTCATGGTTATTCAAGGAGCATGTACGACAGCTGTGTTTACTTCTAAAAGTTACATGATGGTTCTTTTATTTTTCTACTACTCTATGTTGATGACATGCTCATTGCTGCTAAAAATCTAGTAGAAATCGATGTCTTGAAGAAACAGTTAAAAAATGAATTTGAGATGAAAGATTTGGGAGTAGCTAAAAAGATTTTTGACATAGAGATCAAGAGAGATCGAGCTCTTGGGAAACTGTACCTAACTCAAGAAAATTGCATTGAGAAAGTTTTGGAGCGGTTTGGCATGAAAAATGCAAAACCTATAAGTACTCCTTCTGCGAGTCATTTTAAACTTTCAACTGCTCAGTCACCACAGTCAAGTGAAGAGGAAGGTTATATGGCACTTGTTCCATATTCCAGTGCAGTCGATAGTATAATGTATGCAATGGTTTGTACTCATCTGGATATTTCACAAGCAGTTAGTGTGATTAGAAAATATATGTCTTATCCTGGAAAAGCACATTGGCAAGCTGTGAAATAGATTCTCAGATATTTGCGAGGCATTTCATATGCTTGTTTCGAGTTTGGAAGAAATAACAACACTTTGGTTGGTTTTGTGGACTCTGACTACGCCGGAGATCTTGACAGGAAAAGATCACTTACTGGCTATATATTTTTGCATTGGAGGTTATGCAATTAGTTGGAAAGAAAGCTTATAGCATGTAGTGGTGTTGTCTACTACGGAGGCAGAATATATGGATCTGACTAAAGCAATCAAAGAAGTTCTGTAGTTGAAAGGTTTATTTGGCGAGCTCAATCTGCATAAAGATGTAACTACAATTTACTGTGACAATCAAAGTGCATTACATTTGACTAGAGATCAGATGTATCATGAGAGGACGAAGCATATTGATGTGAAATTTTACTTCATTCGAGATATCATTGTTGAGAAAAAAGTTCTTGTTCAGAAGATTAACACCAAAGACAGTCCTGCTGACATGCTTGCAAAACCTCTTCCCGTTTTCAAGTTCAACCAGAGTCTGGACTTGATTGGCATTCACTGTTCATGATTTATGGTCTTTGGACTTTTGTGGAGAAGGTGGAGAGAAACTGCTATGTTTGAATTTGGGTTGCAAGTCAAGGTGGAGATTTGTTAGGGTGCCTTGCATCCCACATTGGGAAACCAAAGACTTCTTCACCAATTAATACTTTGTTTCATGAAAGAATCCTACATCGAATTTCTATGAATTCTAACTTCCTTTGAATCCTTATAAATAAAGGTTTAGTTTGGTTCTTTAACACAACAACACCAACATAAGAGTTTGAATAGCGATTGAGGTATTTATTCTTTGTAATACTCTTATTCTATATAAAGTGGTGTTTTGTAGCTTAGGAACACTTTCCTAAAGCCTTGTAAATTGTCTTTTTCATAGTGAAGTTTTTGTTCCGACTCCTCCCGTGGACGTAGGTCAATTGACCGAATCACGTAAGTTCTTGTGCCTCTCTCTTTTATTTCCTTTCTTGTTATTTATTTTTTCTTTGCATTATTTTCGTTATTATTTCTTTGTTATCGTCTTGTGTAGCTTTACCATTAGAGTTTTGATTTGTTCTTGGGGCCTATCCCTAACAACTCTAAACACTCCAGTATCAGCCTCCTACTCACGACTCTTCCCACTTCAAAAGCTTCAATCGGCTTCAAGCAATAGCCTAATCTGTGGACAAGCAGGCTTCTTCCTTCAAGTCATCCGAAAACCTTGTTCTTGACCATTTAATTATCTTATTTATTTAAGAGCATGGAAGCCTTGGCCTTGCTTATCTTTTCGTATAATGATGTTTTTTTTTTTTTTTATGCGATTCTTGTTTGCGGATCTTTTGGTTGTGAGAGCTTCAATTCTAAGTTTATATAATTTAAGAGGTCCAGATTTTAATGATGTTGGATATATTCCTAAGCCCCTGATTTAGCATGTTTGTGAGTATTGGTTTACGCATGGGATCTACCTTGGCTACTCTTGATTTACTCGTGCATACTGAATCTATATATAAAATGGCGGAAGTATATCATATATTATGTTATAACCTTGTTATATTAACAATGTTATTATTGTTACATGTAAATAATTGCTCAAATATTTATTAGTTTTAATATTAGTGATTAATTTATTGCTATTATGATTAATTAAAATAATATGATTACCATATTAATATTTTCATATTAAATTATTTTAATTTATGTTGTTGTTATTATTATTGTATCCCAAATAATTATATTATAGTCATTTTTATGATTTTTATAACATAAATTAGTATCTATTATTTATAAAATTTAATATTTATAGTATTCATTTATTTATTTATTTACTCGTTTGCCTATTTATTTATCTATCCACTTATTTGCTTATTATTATCTATCACTTATTTATTATTTATTTATTTATTATTAATTATTTATTGTTATAATTATTATAGGAAATATTAGTTACTATTATTGAAATTATTTTTTATTATTTACTCTTGTAGTTATTATAACTATAATGTTTTATTATTATAAATATTAGTTGTTATTATTACTACTAGATATTATCACCATTTCACATAATTTATGTATTGTTAATTATTATGAATATTTATTATTAATATCATTATATAATTAATGTATTATTTAACTTATTAATTATTAGATAATATCTATTAATCATTATTATTAATACTTAGTCGGAATTTATTACTGATTATTGTTATTAAAATCGCTATTTACTACTTCTTGTTGCAACTATTTCCCAAATTTTATTATTATTATTATTATTATTATTATTATTATTATTATTATTATTATTATTATTATTATTATTATTATTATTATTATTATTATTACTACTACTACTACTACTACTACTACTATTATTATTATTATTATTATTATTATTATTATTATTATTATTATTATTATTATTATTATTATTATTATCTTTTTCTCTCCATTTGGTAGTACACATATGATGTGAATATTACATTGGTGGACTTAATCCTATGTGCCTAGTTGGAGTAGGAAATTTGATAACATACTTTATTATTGAGGCTAATTAGAATAGTGATTGATTCAGTATTTTAATATTTTATGATAATAGGAGAGGGTTTCCTAGGTCAAAGGACAGCACAATAATTTGAGAATAAATCTTGTAGGCCGAGGAGGTAAGTCCTTACATTAAAATATTTGGTTCCAGAGCACTGTATTACAAGTTATTTGTGAAATATATGTTGACTCAATGTTGGGATTATTTGGAATGCAAGCTTGATTATTTTATATTGAAAAGTTTACATGGAAGAGCACCTTTTATTTATAAAATAATTTTACGACAATTTATAGGAAAACCATGCTTGCATGACCAAAACATTGAAAATGTTTACATAGATTTTGGATCTTAAAAGATGTAATGAAACATTGAGTACTCAATCAGGGTAGACCACTAGGATTAACTTCTACTGAGAGATGAGCTCTATTCGAAAAAGGTGACAACCCATGTAGACATCTGGTAAGTTAGCACCTCGGTCCAAGCTAGCCATTATTCCAAGGTAGACATCTGGTAAGTTAGGGTACAAGAAAGAGAAGTATCTTGCCCAATAGGTCATACACCCACTTCACTGTGATGTAAGGTTTCACAGTGTTTGTCATGATACAGGGTTTCATGACAAGGCTACGATGTAAAGTTTCATAGGTTTATTTTTTAGTGGCTTTCATATGTTATACATTTTAGTGTGTGTGTGTGTGTGTGTGTGTGTGTGTGTGTGTGTGTGTGTGTGTGTGTGTGTGTGTGTGTGTGTGTGTGTGTGTGTGTTTTTTATTCAATAGACCATACCTTTTTGTTTATGGGAAAAATGTTTGACTTGCAATCAGCTTTTGAGAAATGATTTCTAAGTACATTCATGAAACTTATTTTGAATCTAACAAGAGCACACACATGACTTATTGAGATGTATTTCTCACGCTCCTTTTGATGTCATATTAGAAGATAGCTACATTTAAATTCTTGATTTTGGTTTTGTTTTCAGAGTTGTTTTATTTCATGTGTAACGAAAGACTTGCAAACAATATTTTGCTTGTAATGAGATTTTGAGGTAATTTCCATTTTAGTTTCTACCATTACTTAGCTATAAAGTCCCTTGATCCTTTGGAGGGGACGACATCCCTATCCCTGCCCTTTTGGGTATTTGTATAATGGGGTGTTACACCTATCTTGAAGTTATAGTGTGATTCCGTTGTGTATTAAGTTATTAATCGTTATAAAGACTCCTTATCTGGGAGATCAAACGTTACGACATCCTAAGAAGATGAGACCCACTACGAATAGAATATGTGGGATGTTACATAGCATGCTGGGTTGAGCTTGAGGCCCTTTTGGGTATTTGTATAGTAGGGTGTTACACTTATCTTGAAGTTATGGTGTGATTTCATTGTGTATTAAGTTATTGATCGTTATAAAGACCACTTATCTAGGAGCTGGGAGATTAGACGTTACGACATCCCATGAAGACAAGACCTACTATGAATGGAATATGTGGGATGTTACATAGCATGTTGGGTTGAGCTTGAGGTTGATTATTTGAGGAAAAAAGAATCCATGCCTTTAGGGAGCGAGTGCCTTTGAAGTTGACTTCCATTGACCATTCTTTCATAAGTCGTAAGAGTATCACCTTTGGTAGGACCCCTACGTATTTGCCAAACTTTACCTCATAAACCGTCAAAGTTCACTACAAGAAAACAAAGAATTAGCGAGGGATAATTAATCCGTCACTAAACAAAATTAGCGATGGATTAGTGAGGGAATTATCCCCCACTAAATTCTTCATCGCAAAGGCAAATATTTGCTATGGATTAAAACTTCCGTAGCAAGTAGCGATGGATTGGTGAGGGAAGTAGTTAGCAGTTAATGACCTTCAGCAATGAATTTTGAAACGGATCTACGAGGGATTTTTTAAATCCATCACAAATCCCTTTCTAAATAGAAAGGGATTAGCGATGGATTTATCTTTATAATTAATAAATGTAAAATGTCCGTTACTAGGAAATTATTCCATCTCTAATCCCTCGCTAATTTGCAAGGGATTAGTTATGGAATTTCCTTTTTAAATTAATGGTTTAAAATATCCGTCGTAATCCCTCGCAAATTAGCTTGGGATTAGCTATGGATAAATTTCCTATATTTTGAATCCGTTGCAAATCCCTCGCTGTTAGCGAGGGATTTGCAATGAAAGATTAAGTAGATAGAATATCCACCTCTAATCCCTCGCTTTTAGCGATGGAATTTATTTTTTCTCTCTAATCCCTCGCTAATATTCTATAATTTTTAAATATTTTTAAAAAATATCATGTATTAGAAGAAAATTCATTTGTCAAAGTAATGCTAATATTCAACTAATTAAAAAAAAACCCATCAAATAGTATAACTAATAAATATAATAATGACAAATATGAATAATACATAAAAATGTTGTCCAAATGTCCTAACTATGAAGCAACAATCGGTGCAGATGCTAGAGCTGACGGAGGGGGCAGGGATGGATCGGAAGGGCCTGGCTAATGATCAGGATGTGAATCTGAAGGACTGATGATGAAGTCCTCCTCTTCCTCAACGTCGTCTTCCTGAATAGTTGGCATCGGCGGTGGCGGAGGTAGATTCAAATTCTGAGACATAAGCGTCAGGTACTCAGTCAAGCTCTGGCTGTGAATCTGATATATCTGTACCTGATGCTCAATCCTCTCCCGCCTCTTCCTCTCCATGTGTAACTTTCTCTGTAACTGGCTCACATCAAACGAGGTAGAAGAAGTCAATGACTCAGATGTAGTCGGCTGTTGTAACCTCTGTCTCACCCACGAAGAATCAGAGCCCAATCCGTATACTTCCCATTTCTTGCACTCTCTGTCATCCACCTCAATGAATAGTATCTTCTCGTCGAGCACCCTACTTGGTGCGACTGTACTCGTAGAATCTATCTGAGAACCCGACTGCATATGACGCTCAATAATAGCAGTGACAGTATCCTGTCGAATTTGGGGTAAGGAAACACGCATAAAATATTTAAAATTAGCGATCAAAATATAAATAATATTAAACATAAAAATGTATAAGATTGTGTATTCTTACTAGCGTATGACATGATCGATCATTGACATATTGGCCCTTCCTCGGCCCGTCCTGAAACATGGGGGTGCGTCTGAAGAGGTCGATGTAGCTGAAGTCAGGACCTAACTGTCTCCGCTATCATTGTAACAAAAAATGACTAAATGTTAATTTTTATGATGGACTAAGTGTAAAATAGCAGACATATCGAACAGTAAAAAATTATATACTTACCATCCGCTCCTCATGCTCAATAAAAAAAATGGATCCTCTTGTGTGTAACGCCTCACCAGTGGATTTGTTATGCTTAGCAGCGGAAGAGATATGCTGCCACCTATCGGACCCCCAATACTCCAATAAAGCAACCCAATGGTCTGGGAAAATCTACTTGGGGCAGCTACCCCCATGCTTCTTCCGAGCCTTCGACAATATGCCTAAAAGTCTAGCCTTACACTTCTTCTCTCAATTAGCCTAGATCTGTGCGGCATGCTCGGGGCACCAACAGAAAAAAGACTGTAAAATCAAAGTAATCGTTACAAGTAATTACAAGTAAGAAAACATATTAAAAATACTACAAATTGTTTATTATTATAATAACAAGTTAAATTATAAGTAATATATCGAACTCACACTCCAAAGATCAAACCACATGTTCTGAACATCAATCAAAACCTGTGAGAAGGTAGCATAGGCTCCAGTGTAGTGTCGCCTAAAAATCTCAACTATCTCCCTCACACATTGAACCGAATGTGTGAATCTGTTTCAAGAAAATAGATTTGTAATATAAGACAAAGTTATAATTTTGCGAGGTAAGATAAACGTATAATAAGCAATTATGTAGTCGACTTACGAGTCACCAACTGGTTCAATCATCAGTCGCATATCCTCAGTACAGGGAGCACCAATTGTGGATCCTGAAGAACCTGAAATTGGGCTAGGGACCTGCTCTAATCGGTCCTCGTCTGGGAGTAACGGCTATGAACCAGGTATACTTTTGGGATGTATGCCCTCATAGACTAAGTTTCTGATGTAAAAATCGAATGTTTTAATAAAAGAATTTATTTTCAGAAATTGTTTGTAAATTTACAATTTTATTTGTGCACAATTACGTTTGGAAAAGACCCATTATGTTTAAGTAAGTGGTCCATGTGAATTGAGATCTTTCACAGTAAGGTATGGATCACGGGTTACTTAACATATAAACATTCGTTCTTAACTAATTGATGAGAATGGGAATCTCAGCATATCTAGGTTATTATGTTGTGAATTTTAAATGGAGAATGTCTTACCTTTAGCCAGTGAGTAGTCCACTCACTTAATGACATAAACGTATTTCGAATACGTAGAACAAGATCTGTAGTAGTGGTTTCTAAAAGTACTATATGGTAGAAACCTAGACTACTACCGCTACAGCGTGGACTAGTACTCTACGACTTGAGTATGAGTTAGCGGTCTGACGAAGCTGGAAGCATATACTTTGATATGCTGTAGTTGAGATTCTATCGTATGGCCAATATACTTGCATGTTGGGTATATGTGACTAGTTAGTTAAGACAAACTTGTACAAGATAGTTTCTATACTATATCACCCCTTGTGGTTGTCTGAATAATCTAAATATCCAGGGCCCTGGGAAACATGACTTAGATGTTTGCTTTAGGGTAGCTCCCATGGAAAGCGGAAATAATTCAGGAGGTCGTGGATCATTGGACTAGAGGCCTAAGGATGGTAGATGTCATTTAGAGAGGTGTTAGTAAACTTCTTCCTCTCTAAATGTATGGTGATGTATAGAGGGATATTTTAGTCATTACACCTGTAGGTCGGAGACTTTGCTAACGCAGCACTGTCCTTAGGGTCAATATTTCCTTATGATGATATTAGGAAATATTTAAAATGCAAAATATAGTAATTTATATGGCAATGGTATTTTGGTCATTTTAGTAGCCAAAGCGGTGTGTCTTTTGGTCCCCAATATAGACTGTAAGTCCTAATTAAATACGGGTTAAGGAATTAAATTAAATTAAATTAAATTTATTTTATTTAAGTAGCCTAATTTCATTGTTAGGCAAGAATAAAATAAAGGTCTATGGAGAGAGAATTAATAAAGTTAGTTTAGTGGGTTAATTAATTATTCAGGGCTTTGGCCCAATTTGAATAATTAAAGATTAACTTAGGACTAAACTAATATAGGCTTATTAATTGGATTAGTTTATTTGGGGCTGAAAAATTAATTATTAATTGGGCCATTAGGTTGGTTCTAATTAGAATAATTAATTAAGCCCAAAAGGTTAAACTAATAGTCCAATGACTCAATCCAGTTTGACCTAAGGTTTTATCTAGGTTAAACAGGATGATTGGAAACAACATTGTTGTAGAACATACACTCTCTGAGACGGCTTCTTCTCTATAAAAAGCCAGATGTCTCTCTCTCTCTCTCTCTCTCTCTCTCCAAAAAAAGGTTCCTTAGTCTGTAGTTGTTTACCAAACGGATTTAGGCAGGCCATATACTAGAAGATCGAGGGATTGGCGTTCACCTATATGCAAAGACATAGTAGGAGACTTGTAGGAATCGCACCAGAGGCTACCACCAGCACACCTACCCCAGTTGCGCACGTTCAAGTTCAACCAACTCTTAGAACGAGGAAAAGAAGTAAAAAAAAATTTCAACCTCGAAATCCCGCCAAAGCACAACCGACGCCGGCTAGGGCTACCAGTGCCGGCTCTGATCAGGATTCTCCAGTTCTTGGTTTTTTCCAGTTTTTTTATCTTCATTTCCGCTGCGTGCCCTGTGTTTTCCGTTTTCTATACCTTCAATTAGTATCAGAGCGAGAAGGTTTTGTGAAAATATAGAGAGCATGCATCTAGATGAATAAAACTGGACACATATATGTGATTAAAATTGTGATCTTTCGCTGTTTTGGTATGAATAGATTCTCTGTTAAACCTCACGGGTGGAGGTATAGGGATGTGTAATTTACTATTTTTCTTAGCAATCGTGTAAGCCCAATGTTTATGGGTATAGGCGATTGTTGGTTTTGGTTGATTTCATTGTTTTTTGTTTGAAATCAGAGAGCCATTGATACTAGAAGTTGAGAAGAAAACAAGGAAAATTCGCAGAAAAAAAAAAAACTACAGGATCAGGCGTCCAAACTGCAACCGGCGCCGGCTTGGGGTGTTGGAACTGGCGCCGGCTTGGGTCTGGAAGGCCGGTCCGTGCACTGGTTTCTCATGGGTTCTAGTTCTGTGCGGCGGGTGCAGTGGACCACAATGCAGATGGGTGCATGATCCAGTGTGGCGGGTGTAGTAGACCAAGGAGAAATTTTTTGATTTTTTCCTTGTAATTTTTCTTGCATTTTCTTTTTGTTTTGGGGTCCATACCAGGCGAAGTTAATATTTTGCAATAATTAATATTCAAGGAATATTTTTGCATGAAAAATATTAGTAAGGGATTTTAGAATTAAACAAGACCATTAATTAATTAATGTGTTTAATTCCATTATTTGAGCACTTAGGTTTAAAAAAAGAAGAGCATGAAAACGTCTACTGTTTTCTAGCATGCTATTTATTTTTCTAGCACGTTTTCTCAAAGACCAAAGTCTTTGGGAATGTTTTTTACAAGGAAAATATTTTTTCTACAAATTAAATAGTTATTTTAACTTGAACAAAAATTAATCCTTAGATATTTTCTCAAAAGATTTAATCCTTGACATAGAAAATATATTGGATTTAGATATTTTTGTAAGGTTAAAATAGAAAGCCATTTTGTTTTAGTTTGGCACAAGAAAATTTGTTTTGTCAAATAAACTTGAGCCTAAAGTCTCTAGAAAGTTTTAATTGAAAATTTTTTTAAATCATTAACTTTTTAACTTAAATAAAATTAGTCCGTGGGATTTTTATGGATTTAGACATAAATCTTAACATTTTAAGGGAAATAAATCATGACATAGAGATTTTTATGGATTTAGACATATTTTAAGGGAAAACTTAATGAAAATTTTCAAAATGATATTTTTCAGAAAACTCTTGTTTTAAAAGACTAGTGGGAGAGGGGTTCCAACGGCCCCACGGCTTCTATCACGATCCTCATTAGAGATCATAGGTCCCCTCGCGTCACCCTAAGAGTAAACCCGTATAGGATGAGGATACCACAAGAATCTAAATCTAATGGAATGGTGTAATTAATAACTCGGGGCAAGTACTATGATCGGCCAGCCCCTCGTTGGAGGTCATAGTATGAGGAATGTCCATAGGAAATGAGAGGAAATGGCCATCCCCTCAATGGAGTTATCTTTTAGGTCATTACTTAGAAGGAAAATTAATTTGTGGTGGTTAACACACTTAGTTTAAGAAACTGTTAATCTTCCCAAGAAGCTATGTCAGTTTTCCTAAAAGCCAAATTGATTATTATCAGTTTTGATAATAAGGATAAAATGCACATATTTGTTTTGTTTTCACAAACTGAATCTTTTTTCTTTTATTTTTTATTTTTTCAGAAATGGTGGGAGGTTCTTTTAATCCATTGGCCGTTATTCTCCGAGAAAATAAGCTAACAGAACCAAACTATGTGGACTAGAAAAGGAACCTAGACATAATACTCACAGCGGAAGAGTATAAGTATGTCCTTTACAAAACCTGCCCTGTTATCGGGGAGGGTTCTACTGCTGAGAAGCGTGAGGTTGAGAAGGCATGGAAGAAGACCAACGAGATAGCTCGTTGTTACATGTTGGCCTCTATGTCTAATAAGCTCCAATCCAAACATGAGCACCTGACCACTACGTATGATATAACTTAATCATTAGCCACGATGTATGGTTAAGGCCATTATAGTTTTAGGTAAAGTATGGTTAAGGCCAAAAGAAGTCAAGGAAATAAAAAGGAAGTAAGCTTTAGGTAAAGTTAGGATTCGAACTCAAGCCACTAAGGAATAAAGACCAAGCTTTATCCACTGCTACAACAAACTCTTGTTTAAATATTCCCCATCAAATTCTCTTCACCCTCATCCTTAATATCTCATACTCCCTTATTAAATTATATTCTCCAAAACATGATCTCAATTAACTCAATGATAGCACCACTATAAACTCATTAGGTAAATGTGCACAAAACAAAATAATCAAATGTACACATATAAATGTAAGTTAAGAACCCTTTCAAGACTTTGTAAAGACATTTAAGCATTTCATCAAACACTTGGTAGGCAAGTAGTCAAATGAGGATTTTCAAAAATTAGGATGCTATCACAACATTAAATAGCTCACAATTCAAGACGACCTTGCAACTCAAGACAACCCACAATTTTCACCCTTATAACAGCCCAAAAACTCAAGATTCACAAGAAAATTTTGTTCCAAATGATAATACTAAAATGAAACAACAATTTCAAAAAGATAACATGACCAAATTTTCAGTTTTATGGTTCATAAAAATAGCTCAAATATGAGTTACCAAATTTGTATTGTGTTCAGAAATTTGTAGAAAATACACCCACACACATAAATCCTCCATTATTTAACCATAACTATAGCACAACGCCTCTAACAAGTTTCACCACAATGCACGACACTTCTCCATCAACTAGTCCTAACAATTTGCAGCTATCTCAACCCTAAAGAAACAAGTTTTTAGATATTCAACACTTAAATCAAGGAAATTTATCATAAGGAGTTCAAGTTAACAAGAGACATAGTACTATGAATTCAATAAAACACCAATTGTTCCCGAGCAATTATCAAGTTCACAATGAATTTTTTTTTTTGTAGCAAATGGATAACAAAATCCCACTAAAAAATGAGTTAACAAGCAAGAAAGTTTGTAACGATTCAATAAAGAAAGCTATAGGGGTCATATATGAGCAACCAAAGGTCATTAAGGTAACACATCAAACACCTTGTGTGCAACCTCACAACTCAAGACAACTCACAATTTTCACCCTTATAACAGCCCAAAAACTCAAGATTCACAAGAAAATTTTGTTCCAAATGATAATACTAACATGAAACAACAATTTCAAACATGACCAAATTTTTAGTTTTAGGTTTCATAAAAATAGCTCAAATATGAGTTACCAGATTTGTATTGTGTTCAGAATTTTGTTAAAAATACACCCACACACATAAAGCCTCCATTATTTAACCATAACTATAGCACAACGCTTCTAACAAGTTTCACCACAATGCACAACACTTCTCCATCAACTAGTCCTAATAATTTGCAGCTATCTCAACCCTAAAGAAATAAGTTTTTAGATATTCAACACTCAAATTAAGGAAATTTATCATAACGAGTTCAAGTTACCAAGAGACACATTAATATGAATTCAATAAAATACCAACTGTTCCCAAACAATTATCAAGTTCACAATGAAAATTTTTTGGTAGAAAATGGATAATAAAATCCCACTAAAAAATGAGTTAACAAGCAAGAAAGCTTGTAAGGATTCAATAAAGAAAGCTATAGAGGTCATATATGAGCAATTAAAGGTCATTAAGGTAACACATCAAACACCTTGTACAATTTTTGGGCTGTTATAAGGGTGAAAATTGTGGGTTGTCTTTGTTGGGGATATGCCCTAGAGTCAATTTGTACTTATACAATTGTCATTATGTTTTATATAATAATATGAGGCTTTCCTTTCTATGAATAGTGAGTTTTGTTTTGTTGGTCATCAAGTACGTGACTTGATAGTAAAACCCTACAATGAATACAATGACTATTCTAAAACTGTCCCTGATCGATTATTATTATTATTGGAATAATAATAAATTAAGATTAGTATGTTTGTGACTTGATGGCTATGTTTTACTGGCCATGGATATTTGTGATATCGAGTCAAGACATAAATAAATGTTAGAGAACATTGTATTGGACATGACCGACTGTGAGAGTACTTCATGGAATATGTCATAAGTACTTTCTAGCCATAATAATATTGAAAGTCCTTCGACCTAAATTCATCATAGTTTCTTACTTGATAAATTCTATATTTTGACATTGTCTAAAGTTGTCTTTAACCAGATAATAAATTAGACTACTGTTGGATATAGAATAAATCAAGGAGAGGAATATGATTGATTGTGAAGGAATTTGTCCCTCTCACTTATGGGAGAGATATCTATGGGCCCCTTGATAAGTTAGACTGTTAAAATGCATGGCCGTACTCAAATATATCAATCTAAGATATTGATATCATTTGTTTGAACAGTCTACTATGAAATCAAGAAATAATTGATTAAGCTTAATAAGGATGACATGCTCCGTGCCTTATGCTTAATCTGGATATCGTGTGACAAAAGGACTAAATATAAAATTATGGTTTGGTTCAAAGAGATCACCGATCTTCATTTAACCTGGATAGTTATAATGTTTTGCTAGAAACCGCTTATAACTTGTGGGCCATTTAAATATGATTTAAGCACGCTGCCAGTGTTAAATGAACCTATAGGGTCACACAATAAGCGAACTTGTTAGGTTATTTTTCTGGTGATCAGGTTCGATGAGTCTGGATGATATCCAGATTATAAGAATCTGATTCGGTAAAATAATTAGTTAAATTACCGAGATAATGGCAGAATCTTATCATATCAGTTTTAATTTAATTTGAATTTAAATTAGAATATGATAAGATATTATTAGGGTTGGACTCTAAGAGGTTCAAGGGTTTTTTTAAGAAAACCCTAGCCGTCTTTCAATAGTCCAATTTTTCCGGTTGAGAACATTCGTGCCATTCTCTACCAGAAAAAAACCTCTCAAACCCTAGGCGCTAGCACTCCCCGGGTACCGAGTGAGTTCGCGGTGTGTATCCGATAGAGGACGTTCGCATACTGCAGCGTCTGGTGATTGTTCGGGTTGAACGTACAACAGCGCAACCAGAATCGAAGGATTTCGATTACAGCAACCAGAGGTAATTCTTAAAGCTTAGATCTTCTTAATCGTTTACTTGAGTCCTCGGGAGGGATTCGTAGATGTTTTTCGCGTTTAGGAGTCCACGAATTCCAACAGTCTTGAGTTGTGAGGTCGTCTTGAATTGTTCCAAATGATAATACTAACATGAAACAACAATTTCAAAGAGAGAACCTGACCAAAATTTCAGTTTTATGTTTCATAAAAATAGCGGACCTTTACTTCATTTTCATGAATAAGATGCCAAGTTTATCCCTTTCAATGGGATAATATCAACAAATATAAGCAGCTTTTCAAAAAGAGAACCATATCCGGCGTCTACTGGGCCAATGGGAATAGTATCGTACACAATGCCTAATAATGCCATATCTAAGAACTCATAAAAAAAAATGCCTTGAAACTGTGCACAAGTGTAATCAATACCCTAAATGGGAGAGAAAATGCTTGATGGGACAAAGACATTACCAGCATTTGAATGGTTTTAGCTTGTGTAATCTTTGATATTTCTTGTAACTTTTTAACTTTTATATAATCTTGGACAAGATATAAAATACATAAACTTCTTGCCCTTTCTTCCTCTATTAAGAACTTTGTTAAGATTGGATGGAACATTAATACACCACTACGCTAAAGAAGAATCATCAACAAGAATACTGAGAGGGAATGATGCAACTAGGAAGGTAACAACAATGAAATTAAATGGACCATTTAACTTAAATAGACACAAAAGCAACACCTTGATTCTGTTAAGTTCACCGTCTCATCTAAGCAATTGAGAACCAAAAGAAAGATAGCTTTATGTCTCATGGAAGGGTCGGTAGTTCAACATACCTCGATCAATTGCGGTTCGGTGCGTTGGCCAAGCTCCAATGATAGCGGATGAGGTCGAGACACAGCGGTGGCAGTCATCCTTCTGTTGATGAAGGTCGCCGGTGGTTCGGTGGTAGGAAGGAATTGCAGCTTTGGTGAAATGGTGGTTCGGCGGCAGTTCAGGCAAGGAGGAGGTAAGGTCGCTGGCGAGATTAGAAGGGATTTGATAGATTAGCTGAAGAAAAGGGGAAAGAACACAATGAAATGGAAGAGAGAACAGGGATGTTATAGTCATTGGGATTTGTGAGGGAAAAATCCGAAGCTAATCCCTCACTATTAGTGAGGGATTTGCGACGGTAGCTAAAAAATAAAATAAATATAATCCCTTGCAAAATTACGTGCGATTAGCGAGGGAATAATTCAGTGATGGATTAGCGAGGGTTAACCTTAAGCGAGATTTTAATGCCTTTCTGATCCCTCGCTATTTGCGTTGTATTAGAAATGGATTAGCGAGAGATTTTTTGAATTTCAGATTCCGCTCAAAATATTCGCTTAGTTTTAAGTTATAAGTTTTGAATCCCTCGCTAATCCCTCTCTAATACCTCGCTGTATTTATCCGTCGCTATTTAGAGATGGATTAGCAACAGATATGTCATTTTCCTCACTTTTTTCAATACTCTATTGGGAAAACATATTTATTTTTATCAACACTTAGCTACTTCTTACTTAGCTACGGATTAAGAGTATGAAATATTTTCGGTAGTGAACAATTCTAAATAATCATCATGATGTTTGTTTAGGTTTAATTAACATCGATTCTATTAGGCTTACTTACTAATATGAGAAATTTAATTAGTATTGACGTACTTGTATATCCCAAAATTGTATTTATTACCCAAATCAAATGTAATAAAACGTAATATATAGAACTTCGATTGTATACGTAACTCTCATAGTAAATAAATGTGTGTTCATATTTGCATTATACATCGACCATATGATGCATCAAACACACACACACACACACACACACACACGTGTGTGTGTGTGTGTGTGCATATAAAGTGACCACTGTATTATATATATACTACACATGACAAATTTGTACAGAGGTATAATACATGCATATCATTTAATTATAATCTATACTTCGTAACTTGTCGATGGTAATTACACATATATTGAATGCAAATACATTGGTTATAATTCAAAAAATAATAAAGAATTTAGTATTGTAAGGATATTACATAAAAAAAATTTACCATACACAAAAGTATCGTAAGGAAAAAAATTGAGAATCCATAAAATGGGGAATCCCTCGCAAATCCCTTGGTAATTAGCGAGGGATTTGTGACGGATTCATACAGCGACGTATTAGAGAGGGATAATAATTATCCCTCGCAATAAAAATCCAATCTATCGCAAATCAGCCAATGAATTGCGATGGAAAAAATTTCCATTCTATTCCCTCACAAAACTGTAAGCGATTAGCTAGGGATTATAATTTTATTATAATTTAGAAATTTTAAGAATTCCGTTGCTATTTTCTCGCAAATTAGCATGGGATTAGTTTGGGTTTCGTCGCAAATCCGAAGCTAAAATTTTACAAGGAATATTAAGTAAAATTAAAAATCCGTTGCAAATCCCTATCAATTTTGCGATGGATTAGAATGGGATTTTATGATCTCTCGCTAATTTGAAAGGGATTCATGTTAATGCTGATCCGTCGCTAATCAGTTAGAGATTAGTGAAGGAAAGTCAATCGGTGTACCTAACTCATTTTTCCTTCGCTAATCCTTCGCAGATTTAGTGAGGGATAATTTCTGCGTTTCTTGTAGTGGTTGCTCCCGCTTCCGTTGGATTATTTTTGTGGTCATGAATAACTAGCAATTGTTGGCCTGAAGAAGATTGTAAATTTGATAAGTACATCATAAATTGACTTATGAAATATAAAAAAAGTCAAGAAAAAAAAAAGGAGGAAGGAAAAATCTAATTTTCTGATTTGTTGTGAAAAAAAATCAAAAAAAAAAAGGGACAAAATTGAAGTTTGGGAAAAGTTCATATGACAGCTTCAAAGCAGCATGCAAAACGTAATGCCTTCAGATCTCATGAATGCGAGGCCGAAATCAAAGCTTGCATCATCATTTAAAAAAAAAAAATCATGGTCACGTTGGTGAATTCCCGAACTGCCGTGGACGTCGAGCTTTAATATCAAGGAAGTCAACCATGAAATACGAATTTCATGCTTCAAAAAATAAGGAGGACAACCATTTAAAAAAAAAGTCATGTTGAAAACAAGAAAGGAAAATGGGTGTGGTGATCATGTGAACTTCAGCCACAACGAAGCATGGAGAGCAGTAGTCAGACTAAGCAAATTGGAAACAAAAGAAGGAAAAAAAAAAGGGTAAGTGAGGACAGCGGCGTTAATGTGGGCAACGTACAAGGGAAAAAAAAACCAAAAAAAAAAATGCATGGATGCTTTCATGGCAAAAATATAGCTGGGCGATAGTACATGCCAAGTTGATATTCTGATGTTTGGCATGGTCAAAGTTCACAAGGAAAAAAAAAGTTGAATATTCGAAGAAGACAAAGCTTGCGGAAAATAAGAAAAAAGGAAATTTCTTACCTAAAGTTCCTGAAGCTGATGCCGCCACTCTTCAAGTTGGAACCTTGCGAATTTATGTGGAAAATTGTAGAAGGTAGATGCCTTTTTATAGGCACTATGGAATGTTTCTTTTAAGATCCTATGGAATGTTTCTTTTAAATCTTAAATGACTTCTAACTCTTATTTAGGATATTTTGATTTGGATTAGATTTAAAATCTAAAAATTTTGATTGTGACTTCAAAGAGTATAATTTCTCTTTAAATTTGGACTTCAAGTCTTACTAATTCCTTATAAAAGTAGAAAAAGAATTCTATTTTATTAAAGATTTAAAAAAGACTTTTATATTAATTTTTAATTAAATTAAAAAATTAATATTATTTTTATATAAGTGATACTTCAAACTTTGTTTCCTAATTCTTTTGTCAAAGCATTTTCTTCAAGTCTTGAAATGAGAGCATTTGTAGACAAGTAAATTTGGAGAAAATATATTTTATTTTATTTGATCAAGATTAAAAAAATTAAATATTTTAATCTTAATTAATTAAAATAAATCTATGAATAAATATAATTATTTTTAGATTAATGTAAATGGATCATTATTAAAAATCCATTAAATCCAATATATTACGGAACTAGGCTATTGAAATTATGTCATTGTCAAAAGTCCATTAAATTTTATGTGTTATAGATTACATAAAATTAGATTGGGTTATTAAATTAGGACTCTTATTCAAGATTCATTATACCTAAATGGTATGGGTTACATGAAATTGGACTAAATTTAAATGAAATCCAATCGCTTCAAATTCAAGTCCATTAGGGATTGTTAGGAAGTTTTCCAAAGTCTTGTATCGACTATTTATACTAAAGTTAATGGATCTTAAACCTATAAATAAGACCTTCCATTAATGGTTCAAGACACCCCAAATCTTTAATAAACAAGATGCATCCTCAAGTTTCAAAAAATCAAACATTCAAACTTCTTTTGCATCCAAAAGTCTGAATCTTAAACAAAGTTCATCCAAGCTTCAGCATTCAAGCTCAAGTTTCAACAAATTCAAAATTCAGAATCTTCATCAAAGTTCAAAACATTTATCTTGTTCTGCATTAAACAAGTCTCGAAGGCTTGGCAATCAAGTATTCGTCATCAAATTCTATTCGATACGAGATCAAACTCTTAATACTTGAATCAATATTTCTTAAAATGAAAAGAATCGGAGGATTCATCTTGCAATTTAGGACTTTTTCAAATATTTGTAACTAATTTTTATATTTACTCAATATATTATATTTCTTAATATTTTTTTTATTTTCATTTACAGATTTGAAATTTCATCGGCCATAATATTTTTATACACATATTTATACTCAATGATTACTATCTTCTCCGAACCAATGTGTGATTAGAGTAAGGTGTTACAGATTAAATGTAAGTATATATATTCTAATTTTAAGTTAAATTAGATTATGCTTCTTTCCAAATTCAAATTTTTTTACCAATGCAGTCACAACAAGTGTGAAGCTCAAAATTCAAGTCTTTGATCAATTCGTGTCATGTCGCCAATAGAGAAAGTTCAGACTAATCAAATTATTTTTTACTTAATATTATATTTATTATTCCCTATATTTGAAAAATGTAGTGCTGATTTAGAATATTTTAGATGTTTGATTCTATATTTAAAAAAAAAAATCAAATGTCTATCTACTTATATCAGTGAATCTGTTTTCCGTTTTGTTATGGTCTTTCTCAGTTTATTTGTGGCTGGGGTCTGAATTAGTTAATTAAAACTAATTAGTGTGTATGTTTAAATAATTCTAAGTTGTGAAAGAATGCACGGTGGGTGACATATTCGACTATTATCTTTTGTGAAGTTGATGATAATTGGTAATTTGGAAATTACGATAATTTATAAATAAATTGTAAGTTTTATGTAAGGGTCCTTATTAATGTTGTTGTCCAAAAGTTACAAAATTTTTAATCATACTTCTCATTTTAAAAAATGTTCAAGTTTTCCTTACAAAAGTTTATTTTAGTTTTAGTTATACCCTTTTCTTACTTTTCTAATATTGAAGGACGGTAATAGTTATCTTGGGGTTGATTGAAAGTACCTACAAGTGTGAAGGCTTGGACAGTAATTATAACAATTTCTTTTTTCTAAAAAACAGAACTGCATATTCTATGATTCCAACAAATCATAAATACCTTTTTTTTTTTTAAAACAACAAATTATCAAAATTATTGTCTAACACTCAAAACTTTTAGATACTTTTGTCAACCCTTAGGTAATAGTCAATCTATTCTTCAATATTAGAAAGTAATGCAGATGCATGCATGATTGAAATTGAAATTAACTTTTGGAAAGCAAAATTAAAAATTTTGAAAAATAAGAGAGTTAATGCAAATTTTGAAGGGTAAAATTAAGAATTTTGTAACATAAGGGAAATATTAGAAAACTTACAACTTTTGGAGGGCTAAATTGAAAAAACAAGCTTTATGTAATAAGCTTGCAGTTATTATTTTTTTCTTATTATAATTTTCATTTATTTCAAATTGATTTGATCTAAAATTAAATGTATACATTTCTATTTTTAAATATTTGTAAACCAATGCCTTACTATAAAATAAAATATTTAAGGAGATACCAACTATACTAACTTATGAATTTTACTAATAATATTTTTACTTAATAAGAATAATATAATAATTTATCAATAATTAAATATTTTTAAAAAAAATTTGGACTAATCAAAATGAACTAATTAAATTTAAACGAAGGGAATAGGCTACTAAACATTACTACTTTGCTACTGCAATATCGTCTCTCGATTGAATTCCTTTGAATGTTTAGGGGTTGAAGTTACAGTGAATAAACATTGGAGAGGTTTGCAGCAACAAACTGAGTAATAAGTGAAACCTCAATCTATCCAACGCTAGGTTTTTATCGGCATTTTTTTTCCCCTTAGTCCATTGGTAGTCAAACTCCATTTCCCTCTCAGATGGCTCTCTCTCAGTTCATCGGTCGCTTCCCCAACTTCCTACAAGAACCTTTAAAAATTCAAGCACAATTACTGCTATGCTTGAATAATCTCCCTTTCAATTCTGGTTGTCCTCTAAGTTCTCAGTTTAACAGCTCTTCTCTTGGGATTTACAGATTAATTCATGGAAATTCATCGGAAACTCAAATTATTTCCGATGCTCATAACCAGAACACCGATGTCAAAGCCCTTCAAATTGCCAAAGAAGCTGAAAAGATTTGCAAAATACTATCGAATCATCACGTTTCAGCAAGCGTTGACAGTGCTTTGAACTCGGCTTCGGTCGAAATTAATTCTATGTTGGTACAAGAAGTCCTGAAGAAGCTCAGCAACTCTGGTTTGTTGGCCTTATCGTTTTTCAGGTGGGCTGAGAAGCAAAAGGCATATGAGAGCTCTTTAGAGAGTTACAATGCTTTGATTGAAGCCTTGGGAAAGATCAAACAGTTTAAAATGGTGTGGAATTTGGTTAAGGAAATGAGGCGTCAAGGAATATTGTCGAAAGATACTTTTGCTCTGATATCGCGGCGATACGCGAGGGCCCGGAAAGTTAAAGAGGCTATTAATGCATTTGAGAGGATGGAGAAGTTTGGATTGAAACCTGAGCTGCAAGATTACAATAGGTTGATCGATACTTTGAGCAAGTCAAGGAACATTGACACTGCACAACAAGTGTTTGATAAATGGAAAAACAGAGAATTTAAGCCAGATATTAAATCCTATACGATATTGTTAGAAGGATGGGGTCAAGAGCAGAATTTACTTATATTAGATGAAGTTTATCGTGAAATGAGGGATGATGGTTTCAAGCCAGATGTTGTGAGTTATGGAATAATGATAAATGCTTATTGCAAGGCTAAAAAGTATCAAGAAGCAATCAAAATGTATCGAGAAATGGAAGGGAAGAGTATTAAGGCAACACCTCATATTTATTGTACTTTGATCAATGCTTTGGGGTCAGAGAAGAGGTTGGATGAGGCTCTCAAGTTTTTTGAACTAGCCAAGAATAGTGGTCAGGCACTTGAGTCACCAACATATAACGCTGTTGTGGGTGCGTATTGTTGGTCAATGCGAATGCATGATGCGTATCAGATTATTGAGGAGATGAGGACATGTGGCATTGGTCCTAATTCACGGACTTATGATATAATTCTTCATCATCTTATTAAGGCTCACAGAACTAAAGAGGCTTATAATGTTTTTCAGAAAATGAGTGAAGAATCTGGATGTGAGCCGACTGTAAGTACATATGAAATCATGGTAAGGATGTTTTGCAATGAAGAGCGCACTGATATGGCCTTGAGGGTTTGGAATCAGATGAAGACCAAGGGAGTCCTTCCTGGAATGCATATGTTCTCAACTTTGATCAACAGTCTTTGTCATGAGAATAAATTGGATGATGCTTGCAAATATTTTCAAACTATGCTAGATATGGGAATTAGGCCTCCGACACCAATGTTTAGTAACTTAAAGCAAGCTCTTCTAGAAGAGGGAAAAGAGGATATTGCTATAACATTGAATAAGAGACTTGAGAAATTACGAACACAGATAATTGGTTAAGGATACTGCAAAACAAGAGCCTGGGATGTTAGGTGCTTCTTTTGGAGAATTGAGAATCTGATTATGAGCATCGTCTGCCTATGGAACTTCAAAGTCGACCCATCGTTTGATTTCTTTTGGCAATCTTTATTGTTCAGGTATGAAGTCAACATATAGCCAGTGTTTGATCCTGAACCATTCCCATGCATTAATAGAAACTTTTGGACGTGCTCTACTTTTCATCTCCTGTGGAATTGGCAGGAAGTATTGAAGCAAGACCATGGAAAGAACCAAAATAACTGAGAGTTATCCGGCAAAGACAATGAACTCGAAGAAAGTGTTTTAGAGCTATTTTCCTTGAACATTGATTTCTCAGTACAGAACCATAGTCTACCGCAGGAGGGAGATTTTACAAGGGGTTTATCATATATGATCATATGTTATTTATTTATTTTTGGTGACAAAACTCCTACGAACTTGCTTATGAGTTTCTAGTGTTAATTTTCGTCCTTTTTCCTTAATTAGTGTACAAAGTTACCATATCATAAATCATTTCATTGAGAAACTCTGTATGGCAACGAGGTCGGGCTGGGGACTCCACCCTCGCCATCCCAGCCCATCCCCTATACGGGAAAAAATGGGGATCCTTGCCCTCGCTCTATCAGAGCTAAAATAATCTCCGATCCCGACCTAGTTGGGAAAAAATGAAAATATATATATATATATATATATATATCTTTAAAATTCAATATAATTATAATAAAATGAATCGCAAAATGAACTCCACAAATTATATAAACTAAAGAATTAAATTATATGAAGCATAACAAATTTAGATCATAATCAATTCTACAATTTATTAACAAAATGATAATAAAGTCCCAAAATAAATTTTAAATAAATTAAAGTAAATAAATTATAATAAATTATTGTAATACTAATTATATATTTCATATGTAATTATAAATTATAATAAGTATATATATATATATATATATATATTAGATACATATATCAAAATATAATATACTATAAGTGTGTATATATACATATAATATATATATGTAATATATTGTATACACATCTTATCCATCGGGGCGAGAATCGTTCAATCCCTCCCCCGACTCATTTTCGGTTGGCGGGCCGAACTACAAAGCCCTAGTCTCATGGTCATCTCTACATAAATCGGGACCAAATCGAGCCCTAGATTTAGGTGGGAAAATTGCTATTCCTATGAGAAACTTCCAAGGTCTACAGAAAAACGAAGAAATACAATTAAATAATTCACAACCATATGTTCATTTTCTTTTGGAGTAAATTTTAAATTTAATTATAATCTGCAGTATTCTATTCATTATGACCACATAAATTACACAAAATATTATATTATTTTTTCACATCCCAACTCAAACAGCTTAAGAACCTTAAACCAAAAATCTGAGACTAGAATCGTAGTTTTTATTCAAGACTTGGAATGAAAATAGATCAAGTATAAAAATCACAAATGAGCGTAAAGAAGCCATTCTGCATAAGACTGGGAATTTCTTTGAAGAACATAAAGAAAGAAATATAAATTGGCATTGACCTTGAAGTACTTAAGAAAGCAACCTTTACATCTTTGCCTTCTATCACTTTGAAGACAGACAAGAGTAGTCCAACGCTGCGCAAACTGTGCTAATAGAAATTGAAATAACAGCACAGAGACACGATTACTACCAAATTCTTACTAACACTATATCTTGATAATAAGCAAAGACAGGTAAGTTGCACCGTGTAGAATCATGCACCCATAAAAAAACACTTAAATAACAGGAAATGAGAACAAGCAGTGACAGACTTCAATTCTTTAGTTCTCTCACAAGACAAAGGAGAAGTCGTCGGTTTAATTCTGGATCAATACAACAGAGATATTGTACACATCACCAATCCAATCAAGCATTACATTTTCATTGGAGTGAATGTGCACAGTATCTCTTGGATAATGTTGTCAATAGCCTTTTCCACAAGATTCTTTGTGGAATCCTCTTTCCGATCTAAACTCTTTCATCCCTCCGACATGATAAATGCAACAATTATTTGGTGGCCTTAGAAACCATGTAGAGAAAAATCTGAACTTAGAAATCATGTTAGAGAAAAATCTGAAACTGCATTGGCGTTTACCTTCGACTGGTAGTTCAGCTTTAGCTTATCCATATGACAAGTGGAGAAGTAAACGAAATGAGATAAGATGCAACATCGCATACACATCTATGTATTAGAAACTAAGATTATTGCCTTGGAATATAATTTTCATATTTTAGCTCAGTAAATTAATTATCGTACAAAACATACTACAGAAAACACATTACAAAGACTAAAACATTAATTAGTCTGTATGATGCTTAAGAGTAGAAATGGCGACATGAAAGATAGAGACTAAAACACATTACATTTCATGTCGCCATTATGAAAGATAGAGAGCCACAAGCATCATACAGACTAAGGCATAAAGCAATCACAAACTCAGCTTAGTGTTTCCCTGCCGTAACACATTCACTCATCGTTCAAATACACTAGAAATGAATAGTGGTGCAATTCAGAATGGCAATAGCCGGAGAACTTTGCAATCAGATGCCCAGTAAATTTTAAAATCAGTACAATCCATTATGCCAGACATACGGGGATTCAGAGAAGTGTGCTATGTACCATATCAAGATAAACAACAATCAAACTCTCAGGCTACACAATTCGTTGATCCTCTATGCAAAATCACTATCTACCAAAAAAGATTTTCAAAATGGCTAAAATTCACCATAGTTTGGAGAAGGTGCCTCTGGCTCAACATTCGTAACAACCTGCACTGGAGTCTTGTCGTCATCCTCCTCCTCCTCTGCACTCTGTGGCAATACTATTAACTCATGGACACCATGAACCACAACTAAATCGTCCTCATACATGTTTGGAGATGAGATTTTAACCCCATTCACGGTTATTACATTATGTTCAGACCTTGTAAGGTTCATACTGAACCCCTCCATTGAGTTCCCAAGAACAGTCTGATTCTGAATCTCATTGAGCTCTCTCCAAGAAAGCTTGCAAGGAAGCAAATGACTGAAGAATAACGTCTTATATTGAACAAAATTCCCTGAGAATGCTATCAGTTCCTCATCCAAAGGTGCAAGCAATGTGAATTTCATCTCTGTCAATGATTCAGAACCCAAATAACCCAGGAATTGTAACTCAAGAAATGAGCCCATTATTGTGTAACCCCTTGATTTCAAAACCCTAGATGCCTCAATATACCCGGAAAATTTACTGAGATTGGGACATCCAGGTGCTGGGTTCGGGATCTGTTCCTGGTTGATAAGAGTGAAATTCGGGTTAAGGAAGTCATCAATGGCGAAAGCGATCACAGACCCATCATCATAGAGCGGTGAATCAATGATTTTGACGTTGTTTATGGCGATTTGGTCAGAGCTAGAAGCCGAGGTGGAGACGTAGAGAGGGGTGGAAGCTAAAGTGGGTATGGTGGAGGAGAAAGGCAGGGAACGGAGGGACTGCAAAGACAAAGTAAGCGGGGAGAAATGGAGGAGGAGTAGGGAGAGGGAAGGCTGGCCGGAAATGGCAAAGGCGGCTTCCGGCGGAGCAAAGATAGTGAGGGTGGTTGCGTCAGACAAAAGCGATTGTGGTTGATTGAGGAGAATTTCCAAAGTGAGCGACATGGCTGTGTAGCCGGAATTCGAGAGGGTCTCGGCGGTGTTCAGAAGAGCCTGCGACGGTTTTGGAAGAGGTGAGATGCTTTGAGAGGCAGCGTAGGAAATGAGTGTGAGAAGACAGAAAGCTGTCAAAGACGACGCCATTTTCTTCTGTGTTACTCTCCCTCTTGCCGATGCCCTCAGCTCTTGGGCGATTTTATAGAGGTTATTAAAGCGGCACGGGATTTTGGCGGGAACCTCTCAATAGACGCGTGGCTTAACGTGAATGGGCCAATTGGGGAAGTCTGTTACAGCTTGTTTGGCATTTTGTTTGGCATTTTTGGGGGTTTATTACTTTACAAACGAAAGAACGTGCCAAATACTTTTGCCCTTTTTTGAGTATTTATTTTTAAAGGGCGGTCATTTCTCTTTTTCTTGTTTAATACCATGTCGGAAACTAGTACTTCATCATTTGTGTGGGATCGCCTCCATATCCCTACTTTATCTTAAGTCAAAAAATTGTTTTCAAGTGTAAAACTACACATGCATTATTGGAGTATAAATAGATACAAATTAATATGTGATAAATTTTATAAAAAAATTATAAAATATATATAGTCATATGACATTTAAAGAAAGAATATATAATATATTATAAATAAATAACAGTTTTTAAAAAATAAAAATTGTATAAAATAATAATATACTATTTCGATGTTCATGTGTTACATGGAATAGTTTGTATTAAATTATTCTTTAAGTGAGAATAATATTATTTAGGCACTTTATATATAACAAGGTTTTTTATGTTTATTTGAATTCTCAAATAATTATCACCAACCACGAAAGCCTCCAAATCCATTATAGATAAATTAGTCTTAAACGCAAAATTTGAAACAAATCTAAGCCCTCTTACCCATCCCTCTATATTAAAAAAAAAAAAACCAAAAACAATTTAAAGAACAATTGAATCAAATAAAAAAAATAAAAATTAGAACATAAATTAGAAAATGATATACACACAAATAAACAAAGAGACATTACGAAAAAACATGGCATTTGTCTCTAAGATTGATGTGAGTCCATTGAGATAAAATAAAACAGACTAACTTCTGGCCTTTGACTTTACTTCGAGCTAAGAATAAAGTGAGCCATTTTTAAAAAAAAAATAAGTATGAAAATAGTCACATAAAATATTTTTAATTACGGAATTAATAAATACATTTAAATCTTAAAAGAATAAATAAAGACTTCACCAAATTTAAAAAGAAAAAAAGGAACAGAACAAAAAAATATAAGAGTTAATGTATATATATACTACATATACATTAACTTGAAATAAAATAAAAAATAAAAAATATGCAAGTTCTAAAATAATACTAATCCCTAAAATCTCAACTATTGAAATACATTCACGGTTCTCAAAACCTAATCTTGTAAACACTAAGAATCATTACTCTAACAACAATTCAATAAATATATACATAATCTAGCTTAGGAAATAATGTTCCTATCAAAATGAGAAGGGCCCTATATATGGGAGAAAAACCTTTGAACATAAAGTTCAACATTTCATGTAAATATGGAAAAGTATAGACAAGCTGATGATTGAAACCACGAAATTAGTATCCTTTTTAAACATCTTTCGTTTCAGGCCATCTCTTGGTTTGTCAATCATATTCCTATAAAATTAAGTAAAGGTAACAACGGCATTTTTACAAACACTTAAGAGAAGAAAAAAAACAAAAATGATTAGAAATATTCATGTCAAAGTAAAAATTACTCATATTGGTAGTAGAATCTAATTCTAAGTTTAGAAATCAACAGACCTCGTTTCATTACTTGCTCCTCTTTTATTAGCACTCTATATCTCTTCAATGCCACTTTGCAACTCATCAAAAAGCTTATCATACAGAATAATAACAAAAAAAATTGAGAGAAAAACAAAGGTTAGTTGAAAAGAAAAGCACCCTATAAATGAACCAAACTGCAATCTAGAATTAGTTTTCTAGCAGATCTATGGGGTCAAAACTTTTGATTCAAATTTCCTCAAACTTTAACAAATTATTTTTTTCTAGAGCCAGTAGTGCTGATATATATATAGATAGATAGATAGATAGATAGATAGGAATATATGCCCTCTAGACTAATTTTATCTGATATAATTATCGAATTTATTCTCAAAATTTATTTGTAAATTTAAATTTTATTTGTGCACAATTTTCATTTGGAAAGGACCCATTGTGTTTAAGTAAGTGATTCATGTGAATGGTGGTCTTTCACAGTAATGTATGAATCACGGGTTACTAAACACATAAATGTTTGTTCTTAACCAATTGATGAGAATGGGAATCTCATCATATTTAAATTATTGTGTTATGAATTTCAAATGGAGAATGGCTTACCTTTAGTCAGTGAGTAGTCCTCTCACTTCATAGTATGAGCGTATTTCAAATACGTAAAATAAGACCTGTAATAGTGGTTTTTAAAAGTACAATTTAGAATAAACTCAGACTATTATTGCTACAGCGTGGACTAATACTCTACCACTTGAGTATGAGTTGGTAGTCTGACGAAGCTAGAAGTATATACTTTGATATGTTGTAGTTGAGGTTCTTTCGTAGAGCTGATATACTTTTATGTTAGGTATATGTGACTAGTTAGTTAAAATAGACTTGTACAAGATAACTTCTGCGCTATATCGCCCCTTGTGACTGTTCAAATGATATAATTATCCAAGGCCTTGGGGAACATAACTTGGATGTTTACTTTAAGGTAGCTTCCTTGGAAAGTGAAAATATTCCAAGAGTCGTGGATCATTAGATTAGAGGTTTAAGGGTCGTAAATATTTATTAGAGAGATGTTAGTACACTCCTCCTCTCTAAATACACGGTGATGCGTAGAGGGGTATTTTAGTCATTACACTTGTAGGTCGAAGACTTTACTAACGCAGCATTATCCTTAGGGTCAATATTTCCTTATGGTGATATTAGAAAATATTTAATATGTAAAATATAGCTATTTATATAATATGAGTATTTTGGTCATTTTAATAGCCAAGGCGATGTGTCTTTTGGTCCCCAGAATAGCCCTTAAGTCCTAATAGATTTGGGCTAAGGAATTGGTCTTGATAATTATGGGTTTTATTTTTTTAAGTAATCTAATTTATTATTGAATTAGAATAAAAGGCCTAAGAGAGAGTATATATTTTATCTATTTTAATTGGTTAATTAATTATTCAGGGCTCAAGGCTCGATTGAATAATTAGAAAATTAATCTAGATATAAACTAGATAAAAGGCATGAAATTTTATAGTAGTCTTTTTGGGTTTGTTAATTATTTATTGGGTTGTTTAATGAAGTCCAGAAAATAAATAATTGAGTCTTATTATTTATGGGTGTTCAAGCCCAAGAGTAAATAATTTTATCTGGCCCAATGAATAAGACCAAGGGTAAAATAAAATTTAAAAAAATTAATTATTAAATTAATTAATTAAAAAAAACCGACACGGGATGGATCTCGTGTTATTTTGCGTGATAGATAACAGAAAGCATGGAGCTTTCTATTTTCATGCTGTTGGTATCTCTCTCTTAGGGAATTGATCAAAAAGAAAAGAAAAGGAATCAAGGCTGGTGTGGTTTTGGTATAGCTTCACAGAAGCTAAGCCTGTGAAAAAAAATCACAGAAGCTAAAACATCACAAACCCACTTCTTTGAGCTTTCATCGGCAGAGGAAAGGGCACTATTTTGGAAGTTCAAAAGTTTCGCATGAATGAGACGAAATCGACGTTTACAAGGATGTGATCCAATAATTTCAAGCATCTTTGTATAGACATCTTCTTCAGTGTCAGAAAGGTCTTTCAAACATAAAGGTAAATTTTTTTTGTTCTGCAAATATGCTTTCGATTTGATAATTTTTGCCATTTTCGACCTTCAATATATATATATATATATATATATATATATATATATATATCCATCCATCCAAGAGTATTCAAGTAAAGCAACTAAAATGATCAGGCTAACTTTGAAGAGAAATTAAAACATTGAAGAAAATCCAAAACATGCAATGCTCTCTCAAGATAAAATCCAATATTGTTATCAAGAACAATATTCTACTTGCTACTTTTCATAAAGGTTCAAAAGTTACAAAGCATATAACACCATATATTTAAAAAAGAGAGTAGACTATAAGAGTTCTAAAAAACCCGATTATCAAATTATGCCCTTTCATTCCCCTAAATATACTATCGGAAAAAAATTGCTTTATTCCATTAACCAATTGAGTAGTCCGTTAGTTTTTAGGTTAAGGTTCCTATATCAAACAATTGATAAACATATTTCTCTTGGTCTCATAATGTTTTGAATTTTTTTGCAGCCATATAATAATCAGTTTAGAAGAAAAATTGAAGCAAAAAAAAAAAAAAAAAAAAGACATCTCTCTATAATTACCATAGAATTTTGCACTTCCAACCTAGCATTTGTGATCAAATCAACTTGTCTTAATATCTCAACCTACAAAAGCCACTATATATTATTCAACAATCATTTATCCCTATGTTATAATAAATGATACTATATATTATTTAAAATATAGTACAAATCTTTGTAGTAATAATCTAACAATGTCAACTACATTACCTCCTATTTGCAAAGCATTTTAGTGGTTGAATCTGAGTTAGTACTATTCATAAACTGAGATAAAGTAGTGGTGATCCCTTTAGATGCATTGTTAGGTACTCCCTGTGCTTCCAAACTCTTAACCTATCACAATCATAAATTCACAAAAAAGGTAAAAATTATTGCAAACTCCCTGCTACCTACGTACTCAAAAAGGGCAGGGATGTCGCCCCATCCAGTGGATCAGGGGTCTTTATAATGAGGTACAAAGGACAAATAACTAAATAAAATAAAGTAACAATCTTTTTATAACTGGATTCAAAATTTATACAAGTCTGAAATTCAAAACTAATAGTCATCTCTCAAAAGAATTACAAAGCAGAAATACAATAAAGAAAACTTCCATCTCTAATTTGTCTAACTTGCTCAATACAAGCATTCCCATGAAAATATGACATAAAAATGGTGTGAGATTGACATTTCAATAAGTCTCATGTATGCAAATGTCACATTAAATATTTCATATATGCAGGTTTATCAAAACCACAAAATATGTTTGCAAGTCAATTTTTCATCCATAAACAGCCATTGAGTGGAACAATACACATTAAATCCAAAACAATTCCTAAAAACCATCCACTCCTCAATACAATAGAAATAAGAAGGGATTAGCAATGATTCAATAATAATATCAAGTCAATACCATGATTACCATCATGATAGCTCCAAGTGTAACCGTTCAACACTGGGCAGTAGGTGATCCACTCACTAGGGTGAGATACTCCTCTATCTCTACATCCAACATACTGGTTGTCCAACCCAAAAAAAATAAAGTCAACATGGATTAATATGCTAGCTTGGACCGGCTTGACTAAATAGTACTGTCATCTTTTTTAGTAGAGTTCACCTCCTAGAGGTGGCCACCTACTAGAAGACTCACTCTAACTCTCCAAGACTAGTACCACTAGCTTATCCCCATTGAGTACTCAACGCTCACCATTTAGGTGCAGAATCATTTCTTCTTTTTTTTTTTCAAAATTTGAATACCTTGGCTTTGTAAAATGTGGTTTTCATAATAAGCTTTTCAAAACGTTTTAGTCATAAAAGAAGGAGAATCATTTTCAATTAAAATAGGTGGTTTGCTAAAATCATGTAGAGATCAAAATAGCCACGTTTTCAATCTAAGTATCACAATTCAACAATAACATGTCATTATCATGTTGACATCATTCCAATTTCATTGTACAAAAGACTTGCAAACATGTACAATTTAGCAAAATAGTTATGTATGGACTTACTTGAATATTCTCAATAATCAACCAAAGCCAATACTTGCCTCCACTTCAAGCTTCTTTCCTATCTAAAATCAATGATGATATAATTAGAATCCAAATATTATTCCACTATCTTTTCCTGCATCATGAATCCCTATGATCTCATTAAGCACCTAGTTCATCTATAGCATCTAGATGGTTTAATTCATTAAATCACCTCTATAGCTTTCCCTTGTCATGCAACTCATCATCATGCATGCATATTATCAAATCAAATCATCTATAAAATAACTCCACTATTCATCTACCATTATTCTCATATAACAACCATATTTGCTTCAAAAGATCTCATCTTCAATCAACATGCATTAAATATAGATTCATCATAGCAATGTATAACCATATTTTACTCCAAATATGCCTAGATCAAATATTGCACCATCAAACCTGTCAATTTCATCTATTCATGTTTTCATGCTAGGCTTCATGCATAATAGCACCACTATAAAATCAACCTTATTTAAACCAGAAGAGTTTAGCCTTAAATACCTCTTTAGCAACATAAGTATGAGCAAAGCTGGCACCTTTGGTTCTTGGTTGAATTCACTTGAAAAGAAGAGTTGATTTGTTCTCTAGGTTTCCTTGATTCAAAAGTCACCAACAATAGGGGAAAAATCAGCCCCTTGATGACTGTGATTTAGGAGCAGAAAATGAAAAGAATTGAGTAAAAGTTGATGAAGATTGAAGGGTTTCTTACCTTGGGTTTAGTTTTGGATTTTGGTGGTGTTTGAAGGCTGAGATGGCTGAATTCTTGGAGAGGGTGGCGGCTGGAATTTTCTTCAATTAGGGAGTGTTTAGGGTTTGATAGAAGGATGGTTTGATGAAGGAAATCGGTTAGGTTTAGGTGTTTTGATGTTTGAAAGAGTTGTACTTTGTTTTGAACTCTTAAATACAACAAGGAAAAATGACAACTTTTGTTCCTCTTGTCGTGACCAAATTTGAGCAATTTTTAGAAGGTTTTTGTGGCTAGCTTTTGGTTTCTAATATGGCTGAAATAATTAGAGAAAAGAAGAGAAGAATGAGGCTGGTTTCGGCCTTGTTCTTGGGCGAACATAAGAGAGGAAAAATGAGGCCTTTTGATGTGTTACTTTTGTCTAATACAAGAGAGAGTTTGAAAGCAACAAAGCTGGAATTTTCGTGTAGCTGTGTGCGTATAATGGTGGCCGAAATTATGGAGAAAGGAGAGGAGAAATTCAAGTTGTTTATTTGGCTAAATGAAATTTAATTAGTTTAAACTACTTAGAATAGGTTTCTCCTATATTTTAGAGAGTTTGAGGGAAACTAAAATATTCATTAAGTGGTGGCTAGGGCTTCCAATTTTAAGCAAGAAATATAGGATATTAAACTAGGAAATAGTTTATTTAATGTTCTAATTTATTCTGGACAAAAATAGGTAATTAAGGGATAACTATATTTAGAGATAAAATTTGATTTTTATGTGATAAAACTGGAAATTTCTTTCATCTTAACTTCTAATTTCGAAAATAGCCTAATTCTAAGAGATATTTATTTCAAAAAAAATTCCACATTATCTCTTTATTTCAAACTAAAATTCTTTAAAGAAAATTACTTTGGAGAAACTTTTCTCCTATTAAAAATAACGGCTAAAATATAGCTTCTAGGACAAATGTTTCTAGATTTTATTTCCTTAATAAATCCTTTGGATAATAGCTTTGAAATTTTCATATTTTAAAATATTTAAATTCTATAAAAGATGAAGGTAAAATACTAATTAGAAAATAATAAGAATTTAATTTTCTTTAGTTCTTTTTATCAAAAACCCAAAATAATCACATTCCTATATTTTAGGAAGTGGGAACCTAAGGTGGTAGCTAACCCTAGGAATTTCGGCCAAGTGGAGAAAAATGGGGGAAAACGACTTTAATTAGGGAAAAGAAGGAAAAGGCTTGCAAAAGTTAGGATTTGTACTCAAGTCACCAAATAGTACACGCCAAACTCTAATCACTATTCCATAATAATTCTTGAGTGACTATTCTTCAAATAAATTCCCATAACTCCTATTCAACTCACTTTTTTATTCTTTCATTAAATTCTACTCCATAAGAACGAAAGCCCTACCATCTCATCCAACACAACTATACCCAAATAATTAAATCTATGCAATATCAAACATATAAATCACATATACTTTATAAAAATAGTTCAAATTTATCAAATACAATATAAGATGCTATGCCATACATAACTTTCCCCATGAACTAATTGTGGTTTAAATTGGGATATTACACTTGTTATAGACTATGTGATAAGATTGCCATGGCTTATTATAAGAGGTGTTGGTATTTGAGGCTGAGATTGAGACTGAGCCTTCACTCTTCGCCATTGTTGCGATCTCATTTGAGAGAAACATAGAAAAAGTAAGGACAAAAAATCAGGGAAAAAGGCCAAAGACAATGAATATTAAGTTATGAAGTATCCTTAGTGTTGGGCAAGGGCAAAATTTGAGGTGTGGTATCATATATCGAGGTGGGTAGGTTGTTGGAATATATGCCCTCTAGACTAGTTTATCTGATGTAATTATCGAATTTATTAATAAAAGAATTTATTCTTAAAATTTGTTTGTGAATTTACATTTTATTTGTGCACAATTTTTGTTTGGAAAGGATTCATTGTGTGTAAGTAAGTGATCAATATGAATGGTAGTCTTTCACAATAAGATATAAATTACGGGTTACTTAACACATAAATGTTTCTTTTTAACCGATTGATAAGAATGAAAATTTCATCATGTATAGGTTATTGCGTTATGAATTCCAAATAGAGAATGACTTACCTTTAACCAGTGAGTAGTCCACTCACTTCATGGCATGGGCGTATTTCGAATACGTAGAATTGGACCTGCAATAGTGGTTTTTAAAAGTACTATTTAAAGAAACCCAGATTATTACTACTACAACGTGGACTAATACTCTACCGTTTGAGTATGAGTTGGTAGCCTGACGAAGTTAGAAGCATATACTTTGATATACTATAGTTGAGGTTCTTTCGTAAAGCCAATATACTTGTATGTTGGGTATATGTGACTAGTTAGTTAAGATAGACTTGTACAAGATAGCTTCTACGCTATATCACTCATTGTGACTGTTCAAATGATCTAATTATCCAGGGTCCTGTGGAACATTCCAGGAGTTGTGGATCATTGGATTAGAGGTCTAATGATGGTAGATGCCTATTAGAGAGGTGTTAGTACACTCTTCCTCTCTAAATGCACGGCGATGCGTAGAGAGATATTTTAGTCATTACACCAATAGGTCGAAGACTTTGCTAATGCAGCATTGTCCTTGGGGTCAATATTTTCTTATGGTGATATTGGAAAATATTTAAAATACAAAATATAGCTATTTATATAGCAGGAGTATTTTGGTCATTTTAGTAGCTAAGGCGATGTGTCTTTTGGTCCTTGAAATAGCCCTTAACTCATGAAAGATTTGTGTTAAGGAATTGGTCTTGATATTTATGGGTTTTGTTTTATTTTATTAGTCTAATTTATTATTGGACTAGAATAAAATAAAAGGTTCGAGAAAGAGTATTTATTTTATCTAATTTAATTGGTTAATTAATTATTCAGGACCCATGGCCTAGATTGAATAATTAGAAAATTAATTTGGATATAAACTAGATAAAAGGTATGAAATTTTATATTTGTTTATTTGGACTTGTTAATTATTTATTGGGCTGTTTAATAAAGTCTAAAAAATAAATAATTGAGATTTATTATTTATGGGTGTTCAAACCCAAGAATAAATAATTTTATCTGACCCAATGAATAAGACCAAGAATAAAATAAAATTAAAAAAATTAAATTAATTAATTAATTAAATAAAAAAAACACGGGATGGAACCCGTGTTGTTTCGTGTGCAAGATAACAGAAGGTATGGATGCTTTCTATTTGCACGCGAATGGACTCTCTCTTGGGAGATCTGCTGAAATGAATGAACATGAATTGAAGGCTTCAATTGGTTAAGATAACTTTGGAGTTCATTTTTCAATCACAGAAAGAAACCCAGTAAGCATTTTCGACAGAGCCTTCAAAGGCTTGTCAAAATCCAATCTTTAAGCTTTCACCGACTGTGCTAGGGTACTATTTCGAAAAATCAAAGGCTTCACGTGAATGAAATGCAGTAGACGTTTGTAAAGATGTGATCCAATAGCCTCAAGTATCCTTGTACAGATATCTACACCAGTGCGAAAATGACCATTCAATCACATAGGTAAATTTTTCGTTTTCCTAGCATGCTTTCGTTTTGATGATTTTTGCCATTTTAATCATTCATAGGTATCCATTAAATATCCATATTGAATGGTTGGAGGAATATGGATATACTGTTCCCCCTTCCCCTATCCAAAAAGTAGAAGAACGGCTGTCTTTTGTATTGGAGAAGAATAGTCTATCAATCTCTGCTAGGTTCATGTGAAAGGACGAGCAATTCAGCTAAGAGCTAATGTGTTCTAGATTGTTCTAAAATAACCTTGTCTCAATCTATATGAATTCAATAAATTTAGAAATAATCTTCATATTTTCTTAAAAAAAAAAAATACATTTTACATAACCATGTGTCAATAAAAAAGGCTGTCACGTGTCATAACGAAAGTTCTGGATGTTGTCACTGTTGGAATGTATGCCTAAAATGGACGAAGTATTTCTATATTTTTGAAATTAATAAAATATTTCATTCATTAATGTTTTTTTTATTTTGATATATTTGCACGTTAAGGTCTAAGTATGTTAGTGAGTGATCTACGTGATTAGGTCGTACTTTCACAGAAAAGTGTAGATCATGGGCTACTAACATACAAGTAAAAATGTTCTTGATTAATTGTTGAAGTTGGGCACATCGTCAAAGTTTAGATCATTATATTATAACTTCTAAATAGTGAATGGTTTACCTTTGATCGGTGAGTAGTCCACTCACACCAATAGTATAAGTGTATTTAGAATATATAAAATTGGACCACATGATAATAATCTTTATAAAAGCACTTTAATAAATAAAGATTGGTTTATCGCTGTTACTGTGTAGACGAGTACCCTAAGACTTGAGTATAAGTTGGTGATCTAGTGAAACTAAACTTGTGCACTTTGATGTATGATGGGTGGGGTCTTAACACAAGGTCAATAGCCTTGTATATTGGGTGTATAACTTTAGTTAACTAAGATGGACTTATACAATAGAGTTTTTATACTTTATTACGTGAAGATATCACCCCCTTGTGATTGTCCGGGATAATCTAAATAATCTAAGGCCTTGAGAAACGTGACTTAGTATGCATGCTTTTGGGTAGCTCCAGAGAAATAAGTTGGTACATACTGAAAGTCATAGATTATTGGACTAGTCATCAAAGGATGGTAGATGTTATTAAGGAAGGTGTTAGTACATTTTTTCTATCTCAATGACAGGTGTTACATAGATGGGTATTTTCATCATTATACCTGTAAGTCTAAAATATCGCACTTGCAATATTATTCTTAGGGTTAATATTTTCATATGGTGATAAATATAATATTTAAAATGATAAAATATGACTATTTGTTACCAATGATATTTTGGTCATTTTTGTAGCTAAGAATAATATGTCTTTTGGTCCTAAAAGTAGCTTAAGTAACCTTAGTAAATTTTATTTACTATATGATCTTATTGGGTGAAATTAATATTGAAAATTTTTATTTTAGGAGTACAATAATTATTTATTTGGACTAAAATAATTTATTGGGCTAATTAATTAAATTAGTTTATTGATTAATTATCTTGGAAAATTTTATATTGGGCTCAAGTGGATTAATTAATTAATAAGTGAGTTATTTAATTAGTCTTGGACTAATTTAATTAAATTAGTTTATTAATTAATTATCGTAGGTAATTTTATATTGGACTCAAGTAGTTAATCAATTAAGAAGGGAGCTATTTAATTAGCCTTGGGATAAGTTAATTAAATTAGTTTATTAATTAATTATCTTGGGCAATTTTATATTACGCCCAAGTAGATTGATTAATTAAAAAGAGAGCTAGGTAATTAGTCTTGGGCTAATTAAGAAACACCCTAACCGACTAGGATTATGAGTGATGGCTTTTGTTATTTTGGAAACAAAGGATAGCCATCACAAGTAAAAGGGAAAAAGAAAAAAAAGAAAGGAAAAGGAAACGAAAAAAAAAAAGGAAAGGAAAAGGAAAATAAGAAGAAAACAAAATTCTTGGTTTTGTTTTTTCCTATTTGAACAATATATGAAAGCTATGGTTTTACTTCTGGTTTTACCAGTTCAAGTGGGATTGGTTGACTAAAAACAAGAACATAAAATTGGCTTTCGGTTTTCCTTGAAAAAGTAGCCACCGATTTTTTTTTTTGTTTTTTGGTAAAAAAATTCCTTTTGTTCTTTCCTTTTCCTTCGTTAAAAGCTCTTCCAATTATTCTTCCAAAATTAATTCTTCAATTTATTATTCTACTTTCACCAGTAGATAGCCTATAGAAGGTTCGAAAATACTTTAAAAGATTGAAAGTTAGCAATTTTGGTGCGCATATTTGATGCGAAGGAGTCAACAATTAGCCGATATTCCTGTGGAACAAGTAGTCGTAACAAACCAAAGCATTTTGTCAAATCCAATCCCTCCCGTTATTGAATCTAAGCGGCCTAAAAGTAAGTATTCCTAGACATTAGCTCGGAAAAATTTTTAAATTGCTATTTTCGGCTGTGTTTTTATTTTCTCACGATCCTTTCAAGTGGTATCATAGCTATGGTTATAATCTAGGAGCATGCTTAGGGCTAGTAACCCGAAAGGAAGTTCCTTTAATCATTAAAAAAAAAAATGAATCTTTGCAATTGTATGGATCTCTCGTGATTTTTGATATATATAGATGTTGTGTACGTCTTGCGTGTAGAGATATAGGCACTTGTATTTATTATTATTTTTATTCTGTAGAATTCGTGCACGCCTCGTTTTGAAAGCTATAAGCGATTAATATTGTATTTAAATTTATATATTGAAATTTTTTTTAACAATATTGGTGCCTGAGCAACATTGAAACTCTAAAGAACAAAAAGAGAGAACGAAGAAAATGGTTGATGATTTTGGAGCAAGCAAGGAGCGCCTTTTCTTAGGTGACTTGATCATGGTTTGTCCGGTTCGAGCTTCCAAGTTTTTCCATTTAATTTTTCCTCATAATTTTCTTTGTTCTTTTGGGGCCTATATCACATGAGGTTATTTTTCTTGCAATGGTTTATTTATGGTAATAAATAATTTTGCATAAAAATGGTTAGTAAAAGAGAATCCATCTTAAGATTAAATAAGATCATTTTAATTTTATTATTATGATGTTTAATCTATTATTTGGTCACATAAGAATTAAAGGTTAAAAACAGCATGTAAAAAGTTTATTTTTGGAGTATGGCTATTTTATTTAATTTTGTGATCAAATGCGAAAAGGTTTTTGAGAAATTAATTCTTCCTCTAGATAAAACAATTAAAGGAAAATATTTTAAAAATGGAAATAAGGCATTTAAAATAAAATTTATGATTTATTCTTCCAAAGAGTTTTATCCTTGACATGAAGAATAATTTAAATTTAAGTATTTTAAATTTAGTTCCTAAAAAATGGTTTTAACTTAAGTAGTAAAAATAAAAATTCATAATTTATTTTCTTAAAGGGTTTTATCCTTGACATAGAGAATAATGGTTGAACTTTTTGGAATTTTACTAAAGTTAATAAAAATCAATTAATTTTAAGAAAATGTTTTTCTAAAAAAAAAAAAAACCTATTTTTCTCAAAAGATTAAGTGTGAGAGAGGTTCCAATGGCTTCCATCATGGATTCCTATTAGAGATTGTAGTTATCCTCATGATGCTAAGCATGACTCCCTATAGGATGAATTTCTACAAGAATCCAGAACTAACGGAGGAATTATAATTAATGCCTAGAATATATGTTAGTGTCCGCCAATTTATCATTAGAGGCATTAATATTAGATTATCTGTAGGTGGTGAGAGTAGTGGTCATCTTATTGATGGAACTATCTCTACATCATTACCTATTAATGAAGTTTAGTTTGTGTTATATACTTAACTTAGAAAATTGTTAACCTTCCTACGAAGCTCTATCAATATTTCTAAGAGCCAATTTTTATATTTTTAATAATAGTTTTATTAGGTTAATCATATCATAAAATAATATGATGTTTTAAATATGCATTTATTATATGTTTTTCAAAACAAATATTTTTCTGAATGAATTTTTTTCAATCAACAGAAATGTCTAGTTTCAGTTCTTTGTTCATTATTCTCAAGGAGAATAAGTTAATTGGACCTAATTATATAGACTGGAAAAGGAATCTATAGTACTTACTGCAGAAGAGTACAAGTATGTTCTGATCAACTACTGTCCTGAAATTGGAGAAGATTCTATGAATCAAGATCATAAGGCTGAGAAGGTATAGAGGAAATCTGATGAGATGGCCAGATGCTATATGTTAGCTTCCATATCTAATGTTCTTTAGTCTAAGCACGAAAACATACCTACTGCGTATGATATTAATATATCGTTGCATACTATGTTTGCTGACAAAAGCCAACCCACTAGGCAGGAAGCACATAAGGCAATCATAAGTATTAGGATGACTGAGGGGGTATCGGTTCGCAAATATATTCTTAAGATGATTGCTCATTTTGAGGAGGTTGAGGTCCTAAGCACAATAATCAAGTTTAAGAGCCAAATTGACATGGTTCTTGAGATTTTGTCAAATTCATATTCTCAATTCAAGTTAAATTATAACATAAACAAGTTAAGTATGTCTTTGTCTAAGTTATTGAAAGAACTCCATGCTACTAAGAAAATCATAAAGCCTGCGTTAAAGGTTTTTGTTACTCATTTTGGTTCTTCTTATAGATTTAGGGCCCAGCTCAAGAAGTTCAAGAAGAAGAACACCCAGAACATTGCAGGGATCCAGCTTAAGGGGTCTAAGCCAGGTCCATCCAAGCTTGACAACAAGCCCAAGGGGAAATGTTTCAAGTGTGACAAGAAGATGTACTTCAAGAAAGATTGTCTGGACTTCTTGGCCAAATCCTCTTTAAGTACTGCTCTTTATTTAGATCATCATCCACTTGAATTGTTGATTTCGGAACCACTGACCATATTTGTAACTTCTTGTAGGGGTTCAGCAAGATAAGGTGACTCAATAAAGGAGAGCATAGATTGAGAGTAGGCAACGAAGCATAAGTGTGGGTCAAAACAGCGAGAGACTTTAAACTTTTATTTGCTTGTAATAGGATTTTAGTTTTAAAAGATATTTTATATGTTTTTAATTTTAAACAAAATTTGATTTCAATTTCAAGATTAATTAATCAAAGATATTCTATTTCTTTCCATTATGGTATTTCAATTAGTAGAGATGGAAAAATTATTTGTTCTAGAAACATGTGTGACAAACTTTTCTATGTCAAATCTATTAATAATCAAATAAATAATACCCAGACAGAACCTAATAATAAGAAGAGAAAGGTCACATTAAATACTCATATTTATGGCACTTAAGATCGATGCATATAAATCCTAATTGGGTTCAGATGATAATCTAAAATGGGTCATTGGACTCATTAAAACCAGAGGTATGGCTTGAGTATGAATCTTGTCTTATGGGTAAAAATATCAAAAGGTCCTTTACTCAAAAGACAAAAAGGGCCAAAGAAATATTAGAGTTAATTCATACTGATATTTGTGGTCCTATGTCTGCACGTGCTAAAGGATGTTATAAATATTTTATCACATTCATGGATGATTATATGCATTTTGGTTATGTTTACTTCATGAAGTGCAAGTCTGACTCCTTTGATAAATTCAAGGAGTTTAAGGTTGAGGTGAAGCATCAAACAAGTAAACTAATCAAAAAGCTAAGATCGGATCACGGTGAAGAGTATCTCCTTAGTAAATTGAAGGACTACTTGGCACATCAGGGAATAGTATCTCAGCTAATTGTACCTAGGACTCCCCAGCAGAATAGAGTAGTTGAGAGAAGAAATAGAATATTGATGGAAATTGTCAGAAGTATGATGAGTCATTCTTCTTATTTCCATTTGGGGATATGCTCTAGAAACAGTGGCATATATTCTAAACTTGGTGCCTTCTAAGTTAGTGCCTAGGACACCCTATGAGATGTGGACTGGACACAAGCTCAGTATGAATCATCTCAAGGTATAGGGTTATCCAACTTATTCACTGACTAAGGGAAGTAAGCTAAACCCAAGATTGGAATTGTGCTACTTCGTGGAGTATCCAAAAGAAACAAGGGATGGATACTTTTATCATCCCCAAGAGCAAAATGTACTTGTTAGTATTTGTACTAGATACTTGGAAGATGAATAAATTGTGTCTACTAAGGTTTCGAGTAAGGTGAAATTGGAAGAGAAGTTGAGTGACACTTCAATTTCTAGTACCCAAGTTTAGGAACTAAAAACGACACTTCTAGATATTCTCATACAAAATGAACCATGTCGTAGTGGAAGGATATCTAGGATTCCTGAAAGATAGATTGGAGAAGCTTTTGAGGTAGTTTTCGACCATCAGAAAAACACCCCAGTAGATATAATAAGGTCATTATTGTTGTTGATGCAGATAAATGAAAAATAACAATAGATACCGAGATTGAGTTTATGTATCTCAATCAAGTTTGGAATCTTGTCATTATACCTAAAGGGATTAAACCTATAGGGTGCAAGTGGGTATACAAGAGAAAGAGAGGTGTAGTTCGAAATGTGGAAACCTATAAAACAAGGTTGGTTGCGAAATGTTATACTCAGAAAGAATGAATCAATCTCGAAGATACCTTTTCACTTATTGCCATGCTTAAGTCTATTCTCTTAGTCGTCGCATGTCATTATAACTACGAGATATAGCATATGGATGTCAAGTTAGCCTTTCTTAATGGCTATCTTAGTGAAAATATCTATATGACTCAGCCTGAAGGCTTTATTGCAAAAGGCCAAGAACATATGGTTTGTAGGCAAGCATCATATGCATAGAACATACGTTTTGATGAGACTGTAAAGTTTTATGGTTTCATACAAAACATGGATGAACTATGCATGTATAGGAAAGAAGATGGAAACAACATAACTTTTATGGTACTTTATGTAGATGATATTCTACTTATTGGATATGATATAGGGATATTGTCATCTATAAAGGTTTGGCTATCAAGTCAATTTAGCATGAAGGATATGGGAGAAGCTAGTTATATTTTTTGTATAAAACTTCTTAGAGATAGGAAGCAAAGAATATTAGGCTTATCCCAATCTGCTTACATTAACAAGATATTGGCAAGGTTTAGCAAGGATCAGTGTAAATAGACAATCATACCTTTTAGGCACAGATTGACTATGTCTTCTAAACAGTGTTCTAAGACACAGGAAGAAAAGAAAAGGACGATAAGGATTCCTTATGTCTTGGCAGTGGGAAGTCTCATGTATGCCATGCTTTGTACAATGCTAGATATCTGTTTTGCAGTAGGCATGGTAAACAGGTATCAGTCAAACCCAAGGAAAGAATATTGGCAAGTTGTAAAGCATATACTCAAGTACCTGAAGGGAACGAGAGATTATATGCTTGTTTACAGAGCTGATTATTTAATTTCTATCGGTTACACTGACTCAGACTTCCAGGCAGATAAAAATGAAAGAAAATGCACTGGTGAATACGTTTTCACTTTGTCTGGAGGGGCTATTTCATAGAAGAGTGTTAAGTTGTTGGAATATATGTCCAAAATATACTATGTAGTTTTGTATTTTGGAAATTAATAAAAGATTCATTCATTAATGGTTGTTTGTTTATATATATTTGTACATTAAATGTCTAAATGTATTAGTAAGTAATCTATGTGACTGGGTCATGCTTTCACAGTAAGGTGTAGATTATGGGCTACTAACATATAAGAAAAAATTTGTTCTTAATTGATTGATGAAGTTGGACATTTTATCTAGGTTTAGATCATTACATTCTAGTTTCTAAATGGGGAATGATTTACTTTTAACTAATCTACTCGTACCAATAGTGTAAATGTATTTAGAATACATAGAACTAGACCACGTGATAATAATCTTTAGTGAAGTATTAAAACAAATAAAGATTGGTTTATTATAGCTACTGTATGGGTGAGTACCTTAGGACTTGCGTATAAGTTGGTGGTTTGGTGAAACTGGACTTGTACACTTTGATGTATATTAGTTGAGGCCTTATCACAAGGCTGATAACCTTGTACGTTGGGTGTATGACTCTAGTTAATTAAGACGAACTTATACAATAGAGTTTTTATACTTCATTATGTGAAGAAATCACCCCCTTGTGATTGTTCGGGATAATCTAATAATCCAGGGCCCTGGGAAATATGACCAAGTATGTACACTTTTGGATAGCTCCTTGTGATAAGTGGATACGTACTGGAAATCGTGGATTATTGGATTAGTTATCAAAGGATGGTAGATGTCATTGAGAAATGTGCTAATACTATTTTTCAATCTCAAAAGGTGGAAAGGCCTAAGGAGATATTAGAGTTAGTTCATACTGTTGTTTGTAGTCTTATGTCTTCACCAGCTAAAGGAAGTTATAATTACTTTATTATGTTCACAGATGATCACTCACATTTTGGTTATGTTTACTTGATAAGGCGCAAGTCTGACTCCTTTGATATATTCAAGGAGTTTAAGGTTGAGGTGGAGCGCCAAATAGGTAAACTATTAAAAAAAGCTAAGATTAGATCATGGTGGAGAGTATCTCCTTGGTGAATTTAAGGACTACTTGATACATCAGGGTATAGTATCTCAGTTAACTACACCTAGGACTTCCTAGCAGAATAGAGCAGCTGAGACAAGAAATAGAATATTGATGTAAATGGTTAGAAGCATGATAAGTCATGCAACTCTTCCTATTTCTTTTTTGGGGATATGCTCTGGAAACAACTGCGTATATTCTAAATTTGGTGCCTAGTGCCTAGGACACCTTATAAGATGTGGACTAGATGAAAGCCCAGTATGAATCATCTCAAAGTATGGGGTTGTCTAGCTTATGTACTGACTAAAAGAAGTAATCTAGTCCCAAGATTAGAATTGTGCTACTTTGTAGGGTATCCAAAAGGAACAATGGGTGGATACTTTTATCATCTTTAAGAACAAAAGGTATTTATTAGTGCTCATGCTAAGTACTTGAAAGATAAATAAAGTGTTTCTACTAAGATTTCAAGTAATATGGAATTGGAAGAGAAGTTGATTGGCACTTCAAATTCTAGCACCCTGATTGAGAAACTAAAAGAGATAAAACCAGATATTCCCATACAGATTAAGCCGCGTTGAAGTGAGAGGATATCTAGGGTTCTCGAGAGATGGAGTGGAGATGCTTTTGAAGTCATCTCCAACCATCAGGAACAAGATCCTGCTAGATATGATGAGGCCATTGTTGATGTTGATATGAACAAATGGAAAACTGTAATGGATGCTAAGATTGAGTTTATGTACCTCAATCAAGTCTGGGATCTTGTCACTGCACCTGAAGGGATTAAACCCATATGGTGTAAGTAGGTATACAAGAAAAAGAGAGGTGTGGGTGGAAAGGTGGAAACGTTTAAAACAAGGTTGGTTGAAAAAGGTTATACTAAAAAAATAAGGAATGGATTATGAGGATACCTTTTCACCTGTTGCCATGCTTAAGTCCATATACATTTTCTTGGCCATCGCATGTCACTATAACTACGAGATATGACAAATAGATATCAAGACTACTTTTATTAATGGCTATCTTAGCGAAGACATCTATATGTCCCAGCTTAAAGGCTTTATTGCGAAAGGCCAAGAACATATGGTTTGTAAGCTTAAGAAGTCCATTTATGGACTTAAGCAAGCATCACGAACATGGAACATGCGTTTTGATAAGATTGTAAAGTCTTATATTTTTATACAAAATGTGGATAAACCATATGTATATAGAAAGTCAGATGGGAACAATGTATTTTTTATGATACTTTATGGAGATAACATTCTACTTATTGGAAATGATGTAGGAAAATTGTCATCTACAAACGTTTGGCTATTAAGTCAATTTAACATGAAGGATATGGGAGAAGCTAGCTATATTCTTGGTATTAAGCTTCTTAGAGATAAGAAGTAAAAAATGTTAGGCTTATCCCAATCAGCTTATATTGACAAGATATTGTCTAGGTTTAGTATGGATTAGTGCAAAGCGGCAAGTATACTCTTTTAGCACGGATTGACTCTATCTTCCAAATAGTGTCCTAGGACACAGGAAGAAAATGAGAGGATGAGTAGGATTTCTTATGCCTTGGCAATGGAAAGTTTCATGTATGCTATGCTTTGTATTAGGCCGGATATCTACTTTGCAGTAGGCATGGTTAGCAGGTATTAATCAAACCTTGAGGAAGAACATTGGCAAACTATAAAGTATATACTTAAGTGCTTAAAGGGAACGAGAGATTATATGCTAGTTTACAGAGTTGATGACTTAGTTTTTACTGGTTACACGGATTTAGATTTCCAGGGGATAAAGATGAAAGAAAATTCACTAGTGGATATGTCTTCACTTTGTCTAGAGAGGCCTATTTTATGGAGAACTGTCAAGGCAATCTTATATTGTTGATTCTACCATGGAAGCTAAGTATGTGGAGCTTCAGAAGCTTCTAAAGAAGTGGTTTGGCTCTAAAAGTTTCTCACAGAACTTGGAATTGTGCCACACATGGACAGGCTCATAACGATATATTGCGACAATTCTAGAGCTGTGTCACAATATAAGGAGCCAAGAAACCATAAGAAAGGCAAGCACATTAAGAGGAAGTATCATTTGATTTGGGAGTTCATCCAGAAATAAGAGATAGTGGTTGATCAAATTTCCTCAGCAAATAATCTGGCGGACCCATTTACCAAGCCTTTGATAGAGAAGGTGTTCAAAAGACACTTGGACGTCATAAGGGTATGTGCATATGGACTATCATAGTCCATTTAATGCAAGTGGGAGATTGTTAGAATATATGCCAAAATGTAATATGTACTTCTGTTTTTTGAAAATTAATAAAAGATTTATTCATTAATGGTTATTTGTTTAAATATTCACACATTAAAGGTCTAAGTGTGTTAGTAAGTAATCTATGTGACTGGGTCGTGCATTCATAGTAAGGTGTAGATTGTGGGCTACTAACACATAAGCGAAAAATTATTCTTGATCGATTGATGAAGTTAGGTACTTTATCAAAGTTTAGATCATTACACTATGGTTTTAAATAGGGAATGGTTTACTTTGAAACAGTGAGTAGTCAACTCGCACTAATAGTGTAAGCGTATTTGGAATACGTAGAATTGGACCACGCGATAATAATCTTTAGTGAAGTATTAAAATAATTAAAGATTACTTTATCGCCGCTACTGTGTGGACGAGTACCTTAGGACTTAGTATAAGTTGATGGTTTGGTGAAGCTGGACTTATACACTTTGATGTATGTTGGGTGAAGCCTTATCACAAGGCTGATAACCTTGTACGTTGGGTGTATAACTCTAGTTAATTAAGATGGATTTATACAATAGAGTTTTATATTTCATTACATGAAGAAATCACCCCCTTGTGATTGTCTAAGATAATCTAATAATCCACGGCCTTGGGAAACATGACTAAGTATGTACAATTTTAGATAGCTCCCAGTGATAAGTGGATACGTACTGGAAGTTATGGATTATCGGACTAGTTATCAAAGGATGGTAGATGTCATTGAGAAATATGTTAGTACTATTTTTCTATCTCAATGACAGGTGTTACGTAGAGGGGTATTTTCATTATTTCACCTTTAGGTCGAAAACATTACACTTGCAATATTATTTTCAGTGTCAATATTTTCATATGGTGATAAATGAAATATTTAAAATGATTAAAATATAGCTTTTTGTTAGCAGGGATATTTTGGTCATTTTAGTAGTCAAGAATAACATGCCTTTTGGTTCCCAAAGTAGCTCAAATAACCTTAGTAAATTTATTTACTATATGGGCTTATTGGGTGAATTTATTATTGGATGAATTATTCTAGGAGTCCAATTAATTATTTATTTGGGATAGAATAATTAATTGGGCCAATTTAATTAATTAGTTTATTAATTAATTATTTTGAGTAATTTTAAATTGGGCCCAAGTAGTTTAATTAATTAATAAAAGAACTAATTTAATTAATTAGTTTTTTAAATATTTTGGGTAATTTTTTATTGGGCCTAAATAAATTAATTAATTAATAAGAGAGCTATTAATTAGTCATTGGACTAATTAAGAGAGCATGACCTATCAGGGTTTTGATGGAAGCCGTCACGTAAAAAGAACAAAAAAAAGGAAAAGAGGAAAAAGGAAACAAAAGAAATATAGGTGGCTGATTTTGTTTCTAAAAAGAAAAAGGAAAGCTAATATACTAAGTATAGGCATTTCGCGTGCCATTAAAAAGGTTGACCGAATCAAATTCAATAGGGCTTTCAGTTTTTCTAGTAAAAGAGAAAATAGCCACTGATTTTTCTTTGTTTTGGGTTTCCTTCGTTTTTCGTTAACGTTTAGCTCTTTCGTTTTTATTCACCATAATTCTACTTTCATCCATAGAAGTCTATAGTAGTTAGAGAATACTCTAGAAGGACAGGAGCTAACAAATGTGATAAGTGTTTGATGCAAAGGAGTTGATGGTTAGCTAATGTCCCTACGGAACAAATAGAGGTTTTTGTTCAACAAGCACCGTCAAACCCGAATCCGACTCCAGTTATTAAAGTTAATTGCCTTAGAAGTAAGTATTCCTAGACTTTGGCTCGGAAAAAATTTTAATTTGCTATCTTTTGTTGCGTATTTATTTTTCCCGCGATCCTTCATAAGTAATCTTATATTGCTGATTCCAACATGGAAGCTGAGTATGTGATAACTTCAGAAGCTTCAAAAGAAGAAGTTTGGCTCTGCAAGTTCCTTATAGAATTTGGAGTTGTGCCATAAATGGACAGACACATTATCATATATTATGACAATTCTGGAGTTGTGTCACAATGTAAGGAACCAAGGAACTATAGGAAAGGCAATCACATTGAGAGGAAGTATCACTTGATCTGGGAGATAGTGGTTGATTAGATTTCCTCTTCAAACAATCTAGCAGATTCCTTTACCTAGCTCTTAATAGATTAGGTGTTCAGAAGACATCTTGACATCATAGGGGTAGACACATATGGATTGTTATAGTTCATTTACTGTAAGTAGGAGATTGTTGGAATGTATGCCCAAAATAGACTATGTATTTCTGTATTTTGAGAATTAATAAAATATTTCATTTATTAATGTTTATTTATTTACATATATTTGCACATTATGGTCTAAGTATGTTAGTAAGTGATCCACGTGATTGGGTTGTACTTTCACAAAAAAAGTGTAGATCATGGGCTACTAATATACAAGTAAAAATGTTCTTGATCAATTGATGAAGTTGGATACTTCGTCAATGTTTAGGTCATTACAGTATAGCTTCTAAATGAGGAATTGTTTACTTTTGACCAGCGAGTAGTCCGCTCACGTTAATAGTGTAAGTGTATTTAGAATACGTAGAATTGGACCATACAATAATAATCTTTATAATAGTATTACAATAAATAAAGATTGATTTATCATTACTACTGCATAAATGAGTACCCTAAGACTTGAGTATAAGTTGGTGATTTGGTGAAGTTGGACTTGTGCACTTTGATATATGATGAGTGAGGTCTTAATACAAGGCTAACAACCTTTTATGTTGGGTGTATAACTCTAGTTAACTAAGATGGACTTATACAATAGAGTTTATATATTTTATTACGTGAAGATATCACCCTTTGTGATTGTCCATGATAATCTAAATAATCTAAGGCCATGGGAAACGTGACTTATTATGTATACTTTTGGGTAGCTCTCGGGAAATAAGTTGGCACATACTAGAAGTCATGAATTATCGGAATAGTTATCAAAGGATGGTTGATGTCATTTAAGAAGATGTTAATACATTTTTTCTATCTCAATGACGGGTGTTATGCAGAGGGATATTTTTGTTATTACACCTGTAGGTCAAAGACATTGCACTTGTAATATTATTCTTGGGGTCAATATTTCCATATCACTGTTAGTGTTATGCATTAGAGGTAATTACTTGTACGTTGTATGTGACACATTTTATTTTAATAAAAGGCATTATTTACCTTACAATTTCTTTTGTTTACCTTTGTGTAATATAACTATTAGATAAAGTCCCTAGTACAACACTGTGTTAAGGAAACCATGATAGAAATCATGATATGAGATTCCTACTACACTGTATAGTGTTAGTACGTAAATAGTCCCTAGTCATAGTATTAATGAGACTTGACATCATTAATGCGTTAAGACTAGCATGTGTTAGGCTTCCTAATTTGATCAGGTGGTGGTTCTTATACCCATAAGTATTGAGATACTCAAAGTTAACACATGAATGTTTGTTAATGGAATAAGTTCATTGGATGACCTAGCTATGAGATAATCACATGGATAACTATTTAGTACCAGTGATATAATCTCAATATAGCAAACTTGCAAGTATCCTTAAATTTCAGATCTCCAAGGTACTTTGTTTGTTGAACATTATGCTTTGATTCCAATCTCTGGAGCTCAATCGAGGGCCACCTATGGGATGGATATTGGCTACATTGTGAGGTAAACAAAAGTAGTTGAGAGGGTCAATAAAGGATTCACCACTCTTAATAGTAGGGGCAACTATCTCACGGCCACTTGTAGGAATTACTACTTGAAAAGTCCTTGGCCAAGGCGATTGTGTATTGGAAATAGTTCCAATTGATACACATCTAGAGTAGTAGGTTCCTGGTACAAGTACTATTGTATTCAAGCGAGAATTAATTCTGGAGGGAGTTGGCACTAATTCTGTACTCCAAACCGAATGAGATATTGTATGGTGAAAGGAGTTAATTGTACTGTAGTTTGTTATTGAAGGGTTCATGTCAAGCCACTTAACTTCTTGGACTCTTGGATGGTTATGATGTGTTGTTAGATACCACTCATGATATGAGAATATAAGTTTATTAATTGATGAATTAATAAACCAATCCTGATTAGAATTAATAGGATTAATTCTAATTAATTATGGATTATTAATTTCAAAGACGTTTGGATTAATTCATATTTGCTACCAATTGACTGAGAAACCTAATAGGTCACATAAAATAGATGATTATATACTCAAGATGTTATTTGATAACATAGTGGGATTAATTGCGAGAAAGAGAAGTTGTTGTGGCCAAATTATAATTAATTATAATTATGGTCCAAATTATAATTGTGAGAACTTGATGTTTCCAATTACAAGTAGGGAATCCTAATAGGATTAGAATTCTCAATTTTAGTAGGGTTTTTTCGGTTTATATGTATGACATACTTGAAACCCTAGCAGAGGTTAGATTCACAGAAACCCTAGGCAACAAACAACTTCTTCTCTTCTCTCTCTATCACGTTGTTTTTCTAAAAAACAAGTAACCCTAGCCACCACTTTGATTTTTTGCTAGCACAGAAAACTTTATGCTTGAGTGTATCCTTTGTGTGGATTATTGTTAGAGATAATCACACGCTGTAATTATAGTAGTTGGACGTGATGTGAAACCTCAGTTGAAACCAACCTTAGAGTAAGGGGGTTGGGATGCATATCATACTTTATTGCATGTATAAATATATTTTCATATAATTTTATGTGCTTTGGATTTGTGATTTGTAGCCTAGATGGCTTATTTGTGCTTATTGAGTAAGAAGGGCAAAATGGTAATTTTTTCTTAAGGTGAAAATAGGGAGATAGCTTGAGGATTAAGTAGGAAAAATATTTGGAAGAGAAAATAAGAACAAGAGTTGTTGTGTTTTAGTGGTTGGAGCTTTGGAGTTAATTCTTAAGGTCTTGAGTTCAAATTCCATCATTGGAGTTTTAGCATGATTAAATGGGAAGGCTATTTTTCGGCCTTTGCATGATTTAGGGGAGGGTAGAACTGTTGTCCTAGGGGAGACATGATAGGATTGTCCTAATCCTACTCTTGTGCCCTACAAAAATTTCCAAGGGAATTCACACCCTTCTTGATCCTTAGTTTTTCTTACTTCTCAATTCATTAAGTTGTTCAATTTATTCAAGCCAACTTCATTACAGAAAAATTCCAGCAAGGTTCTGTGGGGCTTAGGTTTCGAATATAGCTATGAATGAGTTATCTTGTTGGCCAAAATGGGGAGGAGTTGTGGAAGGTTCCCAAGAAAATTAATCTCCATGGTTGAACGTTCAAACTCCAACCTAAGGGTATTCATTTTGTTCATGTAGTAATCTGGAATTTTTCTAGCTTCTGGTTCAGTCCAAGTGTCGAAATTTTCAGCCATCATTCCCTTCCAAATACTGCCAGAAAAATAGCTCTCTTGACCAGCTTGAAGTCTGAAATTATAAGGCCAAAACCGGACTGCACAAATGCTGTGCAAATCAGGAAATTTTCTTGGACAATTTCGCAGCATTGGTGAGCCTAAACCAAGCTGATTCTTCAAGTTTTTTACCCAGCATCTTTGCCACATTTTTCCTCCATAAAGAAGGTTGGAAACCAGCCTTGAAAGACCTCTGAAAACCCTTTCAAATCTTTTGCAAGCTGACTGGAAAATGGCATCAAAATCTGCCTAGGAAAATTCTAGCAACTTGCGAAATTTGTCTAGAATTTTTCCAGCCTTGCTTCTTCTTCAACCTTGTCCGAAACCTCCACCATTTTTCTGTACAAACTTTCCTTGAACAGCCCTGAACTGAGCTTCATTATCTTCCCCAGCATTCTGCTAAAAAATCAGCCCATGGCTGCTCCTAAAAACTCTCCATCAATCACTCCAATCAAACCATTGATTGAAGTCCAAAATTTCAGCAATCTATTTTAGCAACCTTCCATGAATTAAACCTCCAACAACTAAAAAATCCCTCCACCTTTGAACATCATATTTTCGGCCACCATTAAGCTCCTTCAACCAGATTTCATTCCAGCAAAATCCCTAGCCAGCCAACCGGCCATTACATCTTCCAAAAGCTCTCCTCCATCAAAGATCTTCTTATCATATTTTGTTTTCAAAATTGATTCCCTAAAATATTCTTTTAGGATTTCAAACAACTAGCTTTCCTTTTCCTCTCAAATCAAAAAATTCAACTTCCTAAACCCTCCAAATCAGTCGGCCACTCCTTCCTACACAGAATTTCGGCCAGCCCTCTCACTATTCTCTCCATTCTTTCCAAACCAAGAACACCAAGAACACCTACTAACCTTCTCTCGTCTAAGGCCACCAAAACCACTTCAATCTTCTTCAAAAAAATTCTAGATTGTACCTACTCACTTCCGTGAATCCATCCCTACCACTTTTAATATCAAACTCTGAAATCCAACTCTCTCTTTTGGATAAAAAAACCAGTATCTTTGTGAAGGCTTAAGAACACCTCCAAGGTAAGCATGATCAATCGCCCCACCTTCTCTCATCTTTAATTTCTAATGAATATATGTATATATATACATACTAATGGACTCTCTTTCTCTCTCTCTCTCTTGGTCGAATGGTGACTTCAACCATGGCCATGTTTCCTTCATCTCTCTTGTACGGATCAAGTCCCTAAGAGTTAGGATCCATTCGAAACTATTCCAAGGTACTCATCAATCAAGTAAGCCTTTTCAACCATCTTTTTAAATTCTAGATTCATGTCTCTAGGATGATATTGGAAGGAGATGGATTATGATTAGGGTTTGAGCATGTGTTGTTGTGATGAGTTAAGATTGAAGCATGGATAAATGTGTGTATATGATGGAGATGGGATTGATGCATGATGATGATTGGTCTTGGTTAGGTTATATGATGTTTTGGGGTTTTGTTGCATGCTCTCCATGTCGTGAGTAGTATATGTGACCAAGCATGTTAGAGATTATGTCACCTTTGGTGAATAGGGTTTATGTTCATGTATGATTGTTAAAGCCATGATTATGTTTATGTCAGTAGAGTTGGGATCATGTCTTGGTAAATTTAGATTTATGCCTTTATTCATGATTTGGATTATTTGATGAATTGGAGTGGAGTATATGTTCATGATTGTGGTTAGCAGGTGGAGATATGATCATGAACTTGTTGTCCCTAAACTAATTTTATTTCATTAATAAAATGATTAATACTATGACTTCTTCTAGTAAATTTTGAAAACCCTAGGAAAATGTGGATTTGGTCTTTTATATAAAATAGTGATATTTTAGTCAAATAAATGATAGTTTTTATTAAAGAAATAAAATATATAGATATTATATAAAATAATAATATCAAATAAAGCCTTTTATATAAGTAATCATAATAAGTGAAATATTAATTTTGTATGTCTTATAGTCATAAATACTATTAAAATTTTTTTATTATCTTTTAATCAAAACCTATTAAAATTTACTTACAACTAATTTTAGTTACTAATTATTTTTTAACAATTAATTATCAATAGATTATTATTTTAAATAATTACATCTAGGTCCTAGGACCCCTCATCAAATAAACCCTAATTTATTTTTAGCAAGATTTAAACTTTCAACTTATAGTACCTATTTTCCAAACCCTAGTTATTTTAATATCAAGCTAGATTTATTTTATAAACCCTTTTATTTGTTATCCAGCCTTAAAGCTTGGGACACTAGGGACATGATGGTAGTAAGTTGAGCTAGTTTTATTTGTGAAAGTGAATATTTGGCTTAAGTTTGATTATGGCTCATGTTTAACCCATGCGGGGTTAGGTCAGCTGTTGGAGACCTTTACTTTGAGCAAGGATCAGGTAAGCTCCTGCATAAAAATCGTTTGATGCAAAATGATTATTATGGCAAGCCAAATGTAGAGTGTATGGATACTCACTTCTGTAAAGGCAATTGATGATTGTCTTCTTTCCCATTTCAGTCAAACAAATTATTTGAAAAATCAACGAACAAATTTACTCAAATCATAAAACTCTTTCTACAACTGATTTTGGCAAAGACTTTGGGAATCCTTAATTGTCATTTTCAAGTGGAACTATCTTTTGTTCATTTTCCCCCAAGTGGGATCAATTACGTTGAGTACTCAATAAGGGTGGATTGCTAGGACTAGTTTTTGAAGGGTTAGGGTAAGTCTCTCAGTAGGTGGCCACCTCTGAGGGGTGAGTCCTTCCCGAATAAGATGTTAGTCCAGTAGGTCGTGCCGTTCCGAGCTAGCAGTTTTCAGTCAAGTGGACTGTGTGTTGCCGGAATGGACAACCGGTTTTGTTTGGGTATAAAGAAGGAGGAGTATCTTACCCGGTAGGCCGATCACCTACCTTTTGTTAGTCTGCACAAAGTGTGGCATTCTGACCGTTGTATGGTTATGGGGCCCAACGTGTGGTAACCCATGACCACCTTTTTGAGTGGTTGACTTTATTGTACATGTATGGTTGGAAAAGCCAAAACACCACTCTTGATTTTGACTGTTGTTTATTGCTTGCCAGTATTTCGCTTATGAAGATTTTATACTTTGCATCCACGAACTGTTTTCATTGGACATTCAAAGTACACACAGACTTACTGATATTTTTATCTCATCACCCTTTTTACCATGATTTCTGGTCGATCCTGCTGTGGAGATGAGTAGCTAGTGTTGTCCGCCTTGGAAGAGATTTTATTACTTATTTTTATGTAATGCTTTGGGAGCTGAGAGTGAATAATTTTGTTTCTGGATTTGTTTTTGAATTCTTAGATTGTATAAGTTTTAAGTTTTAAGTATTGTTTTATTCCATTATTTTGAATGTGTGACCTAGTTATAAAGACCCCTTGTCCTTTGGACGGGGCGACATCCCCGGCCCTATGGGGCCTAGGTAGCGGGGTGTTACACGTTCAACTCTCGTGGAGTTTGATCAAGAGGATTGCTGGATCGCGCCTCGACTTGAAGAAGAAATTTTTGTTCTTCGGACGATCATAGAAAGGTAAAAAGTTGTTACCTTTGTTATCTTTATGTCTTGTTTTTCACACATATGCGGATCCTGGGATGGTATCTCGTTTTATTTTTCAGCTGCACTATATATGATATGCGAGAGATACCCAACAATCATTACAAGAAATGCCGAAATTAGAGAGGGAAATTAGCGACGGACATATCCCTCGCAAATTCTCCTAAGAATTGGCAAGGGAAAAATGGCCAACCATTGACTTTCCCTCGTTGATTATCGATGGATTAGAGATGACGGAAGCCCTTGCCAATAAGCAAGGGAATAAAAAAATCCGTATCTAATCCGTCGTCGATTTGCTATAGATTTGTGACCGATATTATATTTTTTTCTTAACAAAATTTAAAATTTATTTTAAAATTTAACTAAGGATTTGTGATGAAATTTCCCACGCTAATTACATGCAAATTAGTGAGGTATTAGCAATGGAACAACAACAAACTTCCCTTGCAAATTAGCTGGGCATTAGCGATGAAATAATATATTTTAAATTTCATAACATAAGTATCTGTAGGTAATCACTCACCAATTTGTGAGAGATTAGCAGGGGGTACTTAATTTATCTCTGTATATAGCATATAAGGCCCTCGCAAATCGCTTTTTGATTAATGACGGATTTGAAATGTATTTGTGAGGGACTATTATAATCCCTCGCTAAATAATTCCGTCACAAATCCCTCTCTAATTTGCAAGGGCTTCTCTCATTTCTGGAAATTTTCCATTTTCTCCCCACGATACTTTGTTAATATTAAAATTATTATAGAATATTATTATAAATGTTAAATTCTCTATTTTTTGTTGATGTGTAACCATCTATAAACTTCGTGTACATGTGTAATTATCACGGATAATTCATGACGTATGAATTTATAATTAAAAGACATTATATATACTTCTCTACAAATTCATTATCTATAGTATAAAATATATATTGTTCATTATATATATATATATACACATACATATATACATATATATATATATATATATATATATATATATATATATATGGAAAAACCTTAGAGAGGGGTGAATAAGGTTTTTGACAAATTTAATATGCTCTTTGAAAAATTTGGTTTTAGTAAAATCTCCTTCAAACTTCAGATTGAAAAGACTTGCTGCAACGAGTGGTTTTCGAAATAACTTAAGAATTAACTACACTATGAATTAAACAAGACACATGACAATTAATGCTAGAGTGAAAATGAGTTGGTGAGAACCATAAAGATTTCTTTTGAGAGATTTAAAGGAATTTTGTGCAAGGAAGACTGTAGCTGATCGAAATTGAATGCAGAGAGAGATAACTCAAGATTTATAGTCGTTCAATTTATCAAGATCTACATCCACTACATTAAGCTCATACTTAAGGCTTTTCAATTAGATTTCATTCACCCAACTCAATGACATCAATCTACACTAAATATAAGAGAGGATCACCACACTTGATTTTATCAAAACCTCTCAATCAACCAACAAATCAAGGTTCACCCTAAATGGGTTTTACACCATTGCCTTGATACACGAAGATAATTGAAGTAATGAAATGAAAATGGCTCACTCTTTTGAGCAGATATACAAGAAAATGAGCTCAAACAACCTTTACCTTTTTTTACACAATTTGATTTCACTTTGAAGCACTATGAAAAAGAAGATTTTTGTATTCTATAGAGCAAGAATGTTTCTCTGAAGGATACAATAAAAATCTACTTTCAAATTGAGTTTTGAAACCTTTTATAGAGGCACAAAGTAGAGTTCCAACGGTTAGAAAACGGCTAGTTTTTGCTGTCAGATTTGCAGAGTTTTGGACTCAAGTTTTGGATGATGGTGCATCTAAAAGGTAAGTCCAAAATGACACTTTTTCAAGCAGAATCGATTTGACACTGTTTATAGAATTTTGGACGAAGCTTTTGGATGCAGGGTCACCAAATTACTCAATCCAAAATTCTGAGAATTTAAAACTTTGAAATATTTTTGTTTTAGTGTTTCAATGCAAAATTAAATTGAATCATAAGGTAAAGAAGACATAGGAATTTACACAGAAAATACCTTAACAAATATTTTTGGTCTAAGGTTCTTCCATAATAAATTCTTGGTATACAATCTCTTAAGCTTGATCTTCTACTTAATTGTCCATTCTCAGATTCTATTGCTCAAGAGTTGCTTAGCAATCTTATTTGCACACCTTGGAAGAACTGAGGTCAAACATGTCCTATAACATATAGATCACATAAGTTAGTCCTCATCAATGTTTGTCATAAGTTAAAACACAAGAGAACAGCCTTAGGGCTAACAATCTCCCCTTTTTTGAGTGATGACAAACTTGATGGGATTGTGATATAAAGAATAATGATATGTACAGTTTGAACATGTTAGATCGAGAGAAATAAGAATATTTTTCATTGAAATATAATCTCTCATCTTAGGACTCAAAGAGATTAAGATAAGAAGTTAAAGTATATGCTCACAAACATGACTCAATAAGCCTATGGCCCAACCTATCTCTATGTCCTCCTTTCTTCCATCATACGACTATTCCTTAAAAGAATAGCCGCAATAAAAATTGTATGAATATGTACACAAAGAGGTATAGTAAATAAATCATAAGATGAGATGCTCCCCCTTAACATGTGCATATATGAACATATGTAAAATATGAGACCAAGAAGTGCGATTTGAGAGAAAACTGGATTTAAACTTTGGACATCCAAAAAGTGCATCCGAAACTAGGTGGAGCGAAACTATGAAACTTTTGGACACTTGGTTTTGGATGACTAAAACATATGGTCAAAATAAGGTAAAGTTAGACAGAAACTGTCTTTTTGCTAAAACTCATTTTTGGACTGGACTTTTGGATCAAAAGAAAATGTGTGTCCAAAACTCCCCCTGTATATGTGCAGGAAACAACAAGTTGTTAGAATTTTTTATCCAACCTAATTTTCTCAATAAATTTCAAACTTCAAGGAAAGTTTTGAGCAATGAAGGATATATGAATAATTATCCTTATCAACTAAGATTTTTAACACAGAGTATATCATAATAGCTTTCAAAAACAGATTGATCAATAGCCCCATCTCAATGATACCTTTATACACAAGAAATGCCTTTGACTGAAAACAGGATATCAAATTGGTTTTCAACGAGTCACTTAAATCTTTTTGGATAGTAGCAAACTATGATCATAATTATTCAGGGATCACAAATAATGTTTATTATAAACCAATAAAAATTTTCATAGCATACTAGTTTGATCAAACCCAAATCCCAACATGAATTCCATAGAGAGTTTCACAGAATCTTACGAAATATTCAGAGTCTGCATATAAGTATGTTGCAGTCCAAAACATAATAACTATTTCCAATCCATAGCACAACACTGCTCAAACATCAGTTCATCCAACATTAGTTCAAAGTGCACAAACAATAACAATTACAGTGATACTCCATAGTAGTGGCAATCAATAGTAATGCAGAATTAACAGCATAGCACTATATATCACAACCACAGAGATTATAATAGCACTTCATAGTACAATTCAGTGTGCAATCGCCATTTTTCTCCCAGTGCAGACACTTAGTGCACAATCACAGCAATCCCAGTTATCATTCACAATCACAATCCCAGCTATCATTCTTCTCCCTCTTTTGTCATCAATCAAAATGGAGAATAAGGAAAGTAATTAGTAAATATATGAAGCAAAGAAGATTATATATATGAAGCAGTTATAAGCTAAGCAAGGATAGTAGCTAAAAGACAGAAGGTAAATTGTTCAAATACTAGGGTAGAAATAAAAATTATTTAATGAAAAGCAGTAAGGAGTTTTTGGTAGAGGGAGGCTGGAAATTAATCTACTGATCCGATCACTTAGGAAATGTGAACAGTTTCGATCTTGGACCTAACACCCTTTCTAGAATGTTGTCCAACAAGCCTACTGGATTTTCGCTTGACTACCACATATTTTGTCTTTTTTCAAATGAGATAGGGAGTTCAGTAGGGGCAGAGGGTGCTAAATCTTCCTGATGTGGGGATGTTCTTGCTCAGGGACTATCATTTCCTTAGCTTGCTGCTCTTTTGTAGCTGCGTTTTCGGCCTTAGGGACAGGTTGTTCTGTAGTTGCCTTTACTGGGGATGGTGTCAATGGAGCAGACACTGGTTCATCCTTTTTAGTCTTTTCTTCCACTGCGATTAGCTTATTCCTAAGAGTTTGAATCTCTGAACTAAGGCTATCTAATTTAACAGCTAAGGAATTTATGGCGTCCAGAATGCTTTCATTTATGCCTTTATCCTGAGTCCCTTTTTTACCTTTGCTAGAAGACTCAACTTGAGCTTCTGTTTCAGCTTTCCTTTTAGTCCCTATAGATTGAGCTGTTCTTTTTCCTTCTTCCTTAATTTTTAGCTCCTTTGCTTTCTCTTCATCGGAGAGATCTGTTAGCAAAACCCATTTCTGATTCACTATAATATAACCTATTCTTTTAAATGATTTTGTATTACACAGTTGTCTTCATCTGTCTAGGTCCAAACTTGTCCAAATCTACATTGAAGTGTCTTAATATTTTGGTCAATAGATTGCCATATGGAAGTGCCTTAAGCGAAGTTTTCCATGACTGCTAAGAATTCAAACTGATCTGTCGTCCCTCAGACAGAGCCAACATTAGTATCATTTGCATGATACTTACTGAGGTTTTATGCCCAAAGCTCGGGGTAACCATGGTTGACACAATATGGTGTAAGACTCTTCCCGGGCCATTTAGCCATTTTATATTCCTATCACTTGAGTTCTTGAAACTCTTTCCACCGAAAAATCTTTCCTCAAATCTGCCCAAATCGAATATGTCTGTTCCTTTAGGGAACTTGTTCATCTCAAAGAACTGGATACCCCCATCTCTTACACCAAAAATTCAGTTCAGCAGTCTATGATAAAATTTAACATTCATACATCCTACTCTGGATTGCACCATGAACCTTTCTCCGGTCTTCTCAAGTCACCCATTTTTCAGATTGGCATAGAACTCCCAAACCAATGGGATGTACAACTTCTCATCAACTGTCAGTAATGTTCCCTAACCCAGACTCTCAAACATGTTCAGAATATCATAGAAATTTAAAAAATCTCCAGCCTCTGCCTAATATCCTGAAATCAGAGTTCTATTCCTAGATAGCCAATCATTGAAATCAGTTTTACATTTTTGATCAAGGAAGTGGGGTACCTGTGTTTCAGAACTTTCTGGAGTGGTATGCTCTGTAGATGAGTTTGATCGTGAGGCTTCCTCAGCGATTTTCTTTTCTTTTTGCTTGGTGACCCTCGGTGTAACAACTTTTGTTTTAGTAGCTATTTTCCCCATTTTGGTTTTTTTTGCGGTTTCTTTGTCAGATTTAGCTATTTTTGCCATACAAGAAGTGAGAAGAAGATGAAGAATTTTTTGTTCTATCTCAGAGAAGATGAAGTTGAGAGTGACAGAGAGTAAGTCGGTTTCTGATTTTTGAGTGAGCGAGAGAGTTAAAGCCTTTTTGAGATTTCCTAGGTTCTAGATAGGATAGGTATAGTTAGAAGCTTTACATCAGAGGTTTTTTAGACGTGTTGAAGAAAGCGCAGACTTTTTGAAAAATTTGAAAAGGTATTTCTAGCCTCACGTTTTCTTTTGCTGATAATATAAATTGTTTGGCTTTTCATAAATTAAGATCTGTCGATATTTTGGACTTATACTGAGTACAAAATTTTTCGTCCAAAAGGTGGAATGAAAACAGTTCAACTGAGGTGATTTTGGAGTCGAGTTTTTCAAATAGTGCGTCCAAAATCTGCATCCAAAAGTTGTGTCTTCAGTAGTTCTACAAAATGTGAATAACAGTTCTTTTGGTAAATATGTCAGTCATGTGATCTTTGTAATTCCTAAACCTCTTCTCAAATTATTGAATCTTTCTTCAACCAGAGGTTTTGTAAAAATATTTGCAAGTTGTTCATCAGTTGTAATGTATTCAACACATACATCTCTTTTGAGCACATGATCTATAATAAAATGATATTTAACCTCTATATGCTCGGTCCTAGAATGTTGAACAGGATTCTTAGTTAGATTGATTACACTTGTATTGTCACATAATATAGGTACGCAATCAAAATTGAGACCAAAATCAAGCAGTGTATTTTTCATCCATAGAATTTGTACACAGCAAATCCCAACTACAATGTATTCAGCCTCGATTGTGGATAAGGATACACAGGCCTATTTTTCGCTATGCCATGACAATAGAGAGTGTCCAAGAAATTGGCAGTGGCCACTAGAGCTTTTCTGTTCAACTTTACAACCTACATAGTCCGCATCGGTATATCCTATAAAATCAAACGTATTAGTACAAGGATACCATAAATCATAATCATATGTTCCAACTAAATATCTAAGGATGTGTTTTACGGCACATAAATGTGATTCCTTTGGGCAAGATTGAAATCTGGCACAAAGACAAACTGAAAACATGATATCTGGCCAGCTAGTAGTAAGATAGTGCAAACTTCTAATCATACCTCTGTATTTACATTCATCTACCTTCTTACCCTTTTCATCCTTATCAAGTTTTAGAGAAGTTCTCATAAGTGTACTGATTTTTTTAGCTTCGTTCATATCAAACCTTTTGAGAAGTTCCTTAGCATACTTGGCTTGTTTTAGGAAGATTCCATCCTTGGTTTGTTTAATTTGCAGCCCGAGGAAGAAGTTGAATTCTCCCATCATGCTCATTTTGAATTCTTGCTACATTATCTTATCAAACATCTTGCATAAGGAATCATTAGTAGCACAAAAAATGATATCATTAACATAAATTTGAACAATAAGAAGATCACCAGAATTTTCTGACTTAATAAATAGTGTGTTATCGATTATGCCTCTCAAAAAACCTTTTGAGTGCAAGAATCCACTAAGCCTTTCATACCAACCTCGTGGGGCTTATTTTAAATGATAAAGAACCTTTGAAAGTTTGAAAACGTGATTTGGAAAATACTCATGAATAAAGCCCGGATGTTGTTCTACATACACTTCCTTCTCAATAAAACCATTTAAAAATTCACTTTTAACATCCATTTGATAAATCATGAAATTTTTGAAAGATGCAAAGGCAAGAATCACTCTTATGGACTCTAATCTAGCAACGGGAGAAAATGTTTCAATATAATCAATGCTCTCTTCTTGATTGAATTCTTGGGCAACAAGTTTAGCTTTGTTTCTAATAACCACTCCATTTTCATCAAGTTTGTTTCTAAAAACCCACTTGGTACCAATAACCGGATGATCAAGTGGTTTAAGGACAAGTTTCCAAATTTGATGTCTCTTAAATTGGTTTAGCTCTTCTTGCATAGCAATTTTCCAAAAATCATCATGCAAGGCTACATCAATATTGTTAGGTTCTATATAAGAAAGTAGAGCAAAATTATCTATGAAATACCATATAGTTTTAACTCTATAGTTAGGATCACCAATGATTTGCTCTTTTGGATAACCGATTTTGTACTTCCAATTTCTTGGTAACCCTTGATCCATGAACTCTTCAGTTTCTTACTTGCTTTGTTTAGCTTGTTGTTCTTCAAATTCCTTCTTTGGCATGAGTGTCCAGCAGTGGTGCTTTATGTTGTTCTTTCCCTACTTTCTTTTGAGCTTCCTACATCATCATCGTCTTTTCTTGAAGTATAAATGTTAGATTCATCAAAGACAATATGTACGGATTCTTCCACACATAGAGTTCTCTTATTGTACACTCTATATACCTTTTTATTGGAAGAGTATCCAAGGAATATAGCCTCATCGAATTTTCTATCAAAATTTTCAAGTTTGTCTCGGGTATTAAGAACAAAACATTTCCAGCTAAATACTTTGAAATAAGAAATTGATGGAGTTTTGTCAAACATAAGCTCAAAGGGTGTTTTTTTAGAAAAGGTCTCAACATCACTTCGCTTATAATATAGCATGCTATATTTATAGCTTCAGCCCAAAAGTATTTGCGAAGAGAGTTTTCACAAATCATGGATTTAGCCATTTCTTGCAAAGTTCGAGTTTTCCTCTCAATAACACCGTTTTGTTGAGGGGTTTTCGCAGCTGAAAAGTTGTGAAAAACTCCATTTTCATCACAAAAATGTGTAAACTCACTGTTGCAAAATTCTCTCCCATTATCACTTCTAATGGAAATCATTCTGCATCCAATAGAGTTTTGGATGCGCTTGAGTAATTTTGAGAATTTAGAAAAAGCTTCATCCTTTTCTCCAAGAAACATTGTCCAAGTAAACCTTGAGAAGTCATCTACTAACACATAAGCATACCTCTTACCACCAAGGCTAGTGGTCCTCATTGATCCAAACAAATCCATATGAAGTAATTCAAGAGGTTTTGTGGTGGAAATCATTTTCTTGGGTTTGAAAGAGGTTTTGATTTGTTTTCCGAATTGGCATGCATCACAAATTTTACTTTTATCAAACTTTATTTTAGGCAGTCTTCTAACAAGCTCTTTTGATGATAATTTGTTTAGCAAATCGAATGACACATGGTCTAATCTTCTATGCCAAAGTAACCATCATTGTCATGTACGGACAAACATCTAATATTAAGAGCTATAAGATTATTAAGATAGAATACACAAATATTTCCAACACAGTTGGCAACACAGATTGTTTTATTATTTGAGCTATCCATAATAGAGCAAAAATCTTTCTCAAAAATGACATTGCAATCATTGTCACATAATTGGCTAATGTTAAGTAAGTTATATTTCAGCTCATCAATTAATAACACTTATTTGATAATGGTTGAGGATCCTTTACTAATGTTACTTTTGCCAAGAATTTTTCCTTTCTTTTTGTCTCGAAAGGTAACGAAACCATCATTTGTTGTTTGCACATCTTCTAATAGAACTGCATTTCCAGTCATGTGTCTTGAACATCACTATCCAAAAAACACTTTTTGAAGATCATTTTCTCCAATGAATGTACCTATACATGAGAAGGGAGAGTGATTTTTGGTACCCAAATTTTCTTGGGTCCACAGGGATTAGTAATGGTTCCTCTAATTTTTTAAACTGTTTTTGCACCGAATTCCACTTTCTTCTGAACATGACACCTATATGCTTTGTGTTCAGATTTTTCATAATATGTGCACCACTTGTGTGTCATATATGATGAGGCAGCTTTTATAAAGTGAGGTTTTTGATTTCCATCTTTAATCTCATACCTATAACCTAGGCCATTTCGGTTTGTAGCTATGTGTTGAGCACTAAGCAATTTTTCCAAGTTGTTTTTGCCATTTGTAAACTTTTCAATGCATGTAGTGAGATAATCGACTCTATTTTTCATATCATCAAAATTGCTAACCATACTTTCAAGAGAATAAATTTCATCATATAAGCATTCATTTTCTAGAGATATATGATGTAGGGCAGTGATGATAATATCCTTTTCCATAATTGCACACATATGTGACTCAAAAGAGACTTTGTTCTCATTCAACAACTTTACATTCTCATCTATCAAGCAATCAATTTTCATCTTCATTTCTTTATTTCTTCTGGACAGCTTTTTCAGTTCATGGAACATCTCAATTAACAATTCATTTGGATCATCATGCTTTTCATGATTAGAATTATGTAAATCAGATATGGAATTAGTAGTAGTGGAATTTACCTTTTTTTCCATTGCAATGAAGCATATGTTGCCAGTTTCATTTTTAGAGCCTTCATCTATCTCGGACTTGGACTAATTTTGGTCCTAAGTTCCCATTAGTCCTTTGCCCTTCTTTGCTTTTAGATCATTCTTCTTCTTTTTAAGTATTCTACCTTCTTTTTCTTTGCTATTGAGCAGTTAGCAATGAAATGTTCCGTGCTCTTGCACTCATAGTATTGAGGCTTAAATGATGAGGTTTGTTCTTTTCTTTTCACGAACTTTTTTCCTCTTTTGAAGTTTTCTTTGTCGAACATTCTTTTGAATTTCTTCGCAATCACGGCCAGTTCTTCAGTGTCTACTTCAAGCTCATAACTACTATTCGATTGACTACTTTCAGCTTCCTTATTTGCAACTTTCAGTGCTATTCCCCTTTTTTCCTTTATCATGGTCATCAGATTCTTGAAACCTCTTGAGTTTCATTTCATGCGTTAGGAGAGAGATGATCAGCTATTCAGTTGGTAAGGATTTCAAATCCTTACATTCTTCCACAGCCAGAGCTTTCGGTTGCCAGCTCTTAGCTACGCATCCAGAATTTTTCGATTTTGTTCACTAAGGGAATAGACTTTCCCATAGGCTTTAAGTCCATTAGCAATATTTGTAAATATGGTAAACATGTCAGTTATACTTTCATTTGGCTTCATCGTGAACAATTCATAGTCATGAATTAAAAGTCCCAACTTAGATTCCTTTACTTGATTAGTCCCCTCATGGGTGACTTCAAGTAGTCTCCATATATCATGGGCTGAATTATAGCCACTAACTCGGTTATATTCAGCGGCATCAAGGGCACAACACAAAATATTCATAGCTTGAAAGTTCAATGTCATTTTGGCATTGTCTTCAACATCAAATTCGTCACTCTGTTTAGGTACTTTCCTACCATCAACAAATTTTGACGGGATAAATGGACCATTCTCAATCAGATTCCATAGCTCAAAGTTGATTGAACAAACATAAAACTTCATTCTATTTTTCTAAAATATATAATTGTTTCCATTAAACAGGGGAGGTTGATTTGTTGAGGATCCTTTAATATACGGAAGAGCAGATGAGTTTGCCATGAGGATCTTTTCTACATGGTTGTTAAACCGAAAATAGAGTAGACTAGGCTCTGATACCAAATGAAAAACCTTAGAGGGGGGTGAATACAGTTTTTGGCAAATTTAATATGCTCTTTGAAAAATATGTTTTAAGGAAAATCTCCTTCGAACATCAGATCGAAGAGACTTGCTGCAATAAGAGGTTTTCAAAATGACTTAAGAATTAACTACACTCTGAATTAAACAAGAAACATGAAGCAATTAATGCTAGAGTGAAAATGAGTTGGCGAGAACCATAAATATTTCTTTTAAGAGATTTAAAGGAATTTTGTGCAAGAATGATTGTAGCTGACTGAAATTGAATGCAAAGAGAGATAACTCAAGATTTATAGTGGTTCAATCTACCAAGATCTACATCCGCTACCTTAAGCTCACACTTATAGATTTTCAACCAAATTTCATTCACCTAACTCAATGGTATCAATCTACAGCAAATACAAGAGAGGATCACCATACCTGGTTTTACCAAAACCTCTTAATCAACCAACAAATCAAGGTTCACCCTAAATGGGTTTTACACCACTACCTTGATACACAAAGATGATTGAAGAAATGAAATGAAAATGGCTTACTCTTTTGAGCAAATATACAAGACAAATAAGCTCAAACAACCTTTACCTTTTTGACACAATTTGATTTCTCTTTAAAGTACTATGAAAAAGGAGATTTCTGTATTCTATAGAGCAAGAGTGTTTCTTAGAAGGATAGGACAAAAATCTACTTTCAAATTTAGTTTTGAATCCTTTTATAGGGGCACAAAGTAGAGTTCTAATGACTAGAAAATGGCTAGTTTTCACTGTCAAATTTGTCAAAGTTTTGGACGATGGTGTATCTAAAATGTAAGTCCAAAATGACACTTTTTCAGGCAGAATCGATTTGACACTATTCACAGGATTTTGGACGAAACTTTTAGATGTAGAGTCACCCAAATTACTCAATCCAAAATTCTGAGGATTTAAACATTGAAATCTTTTTGTTTTAGTGCTTCAAGGCAGAATTAAACTAAATCATAAGCTAAAGAAGATTTAGGAATTTACATAGAAAATACCTTAACAAAGATTCCTAATCTAAGGTTCTTTCATATATATATATATATATACACACACACACACACACACACATATATATGATGCACATCATATGATGTAATGTAAATATGAAGTGTATCTTAGAATGATCAAAAGCTATGTTAATCTTTTTGTTTGATATTCTATTGTGTTGTATTATATTATATTTGATTAATAAATACAGTTTTTTGATTTAGGGACGTGAAAGCTATTCAAGAACTAATTAAACCTCACAAATTAGTAAGTAACACCAAATTTATACTAAGTAAACCTAAAAAAATTAATGAAGATTATTTAGAATTTTCATTGGTGAAATATTTGTAATATTTTTTAAATCAGTTGTTACTTTTGAGAGGAATTAGTAATGAATACGTTTTCATTGGGAAATATGGATAAAAAATAAGGATCCGTCGCTAATCACTTGCAATTTAGAGAGGGATTAGTGAGGGAAAATTTAGAGCAAGTGATCAGCGAGGGAAATAAAATTAGTAACTAAAAAATATGGGGACATTTTTAGGCCGAATCTGAAATTCAAAAATTACGTCTCCAATCCCCTTCAAATCCCATGTAATTATTGTGGGATTAGAGAGGGAATTCATAGTGAGGGATTAGCAATGGATTTTGGTTCTTGATGAAATTTAAACAGACTATTGCTAATCCCTCATTGAATGTTTCTGTCGCTAATCTCATGCTAATGTACGAGGGATTAGTAAGGGATTATTTTTTATATAAGTTTTAATTCGGATAACCAATGTCTGTCGCAAATCCCTTGCTATTAGAGAGGGATTAGAGACGGAATATATCCCTCGCTAAACCAACTATAACACCAAACCCAACTTTCTTCTTCCTCTCTTCCCTTTCTGTGTCTTTTCCTCTTTGCTCCAACAAAATTTTCCTCACATACCAAGGGCTCTCCTCTGTCATCCTCGCCCTCACACTGTCGACATTTCTTCTCTCTCTTCTTAACCCTTTTTCTTTGTTAATTTTTTTTTCTTATCTCTTTCCTGCAAGCCTCCTACTAATTCCTCCTCTCTATTGCCATCGGTCGTTCGGCAGTGGACCACTGCCATTGCCGCAGCGGCTGCCGCAAGCCTCCCACCTCCCGCTTCCTACTAATTCCTTTTTAGTTAGAAGAAGGATCCAATAGGAGAGCTTCTCAATCTCATATTTTAGTGCCTATAGCTCTAAAGGTTTGATCTTTATAATCTTCATTTTTAGTTGAAACTTGAGTTTTTCACTTCGTCATTTCGTCTTACCAAAATTCAGTACTAATTAAACGAATGCTTATATGCATTGAGAAGTTCTATGCTTACTGTGATTACTGAAGCCATTCTACTTTGCTAACTTGAACCCTTAAATTCATAGCATCATTAACTAGGTACATTTTAGTCTTCTACTTCTTTTTTTCTTTTGCATTATCTGTCAATGTCTTTCAAACTAAATTAAGGAAAATACAAGGAATTCGGAGAGAAAACATTTCCTATTTTTCATACTATTGGAATTCATAGACTTGATGGATTTGAAGTCATTTCCATTTCCATTTTCTGAATTTGAGTCTTTTTTAGTGGCTATTCCAAGCTGTAGAAATGGACAATTTCATATGCTAACAAAATTAGACCATAAAAATTATGATAGTGAAGGATAGGAAAATTAAGAGATGAATCATTTTCATCCATTTAAATAAGAAAACATATGCTTTCTCTATTCTTGATAATGAACAACTTCTTGGCATTTGAAAATTTTCATTTATAAAGATGATGACTGCAATTGGACACCTGGAAAATCTGCTCGCCATTTTTGAAAAGAAATTTCAACTGTTTTCTATAGATGAAACTACTTGCCATTACTATATATGCATTATTAACGTCACTTCTAGTACATAACCATTGTATCCCTTAGATTTATAAGGGAGTTCTTGATCTTGGAAATTATTTGTGTAAATAATCATAGAGGAAACTAGTATTAAAATGTTGGCTAAATTGGGGTGCCTGGAAAACGTCCAATTTATGGGGGAAACTTTGTCAAAATTTTTCAAAAAATTTAGAATGCATAAATTTAACATTAGAGATCAAGGACTTCCTCATAAGGTTTATGAATATTTAACTCGTAAAGAAAAAATATTAACATTTAATTATTAAAATATAAAAATAAATTTGACAATTTAGTTAAATATATAAGTAATTATTTAGATATAATCATAATTTATATTTTCTTAGTTGCAGGACCAAAGTAAATTGTAACTTGATCAAAGTCTTATTGGAGAACACATCAACATCAACATTGCCCATTAGAAGATATATCTTAAACTCCCAAAGGGAACAAACTTCAATAGTAACCTAACAAAACTAGAGTCGGACATGTTTTTTAGTATTTGACTTGTACTATGCTTATGTACTAACACTGTGATTGTGAGAGTTTATTTTTATTTTTTACAACATTTTGTTTCTTTCATTGGTTATTTTTAAGTTAATTTTAGTTGTTTATATTTATGTATTTCCAAATGAACTTTGATCCCACTCGACAATTGTAACATAGGAATGAGTCTACGTTATATCCTTATCCCAGTAGATATGAAAACTATTCGTGATAACACAATATTAAGTTGAATAACATGCACTGAACAACCCCCATTCACCACAATTCTACAGAGAAAAGATGAAAACCATATTGTTTAAGTTGAGTACTTTGATTCACTCAAATATCCTTCATTACAAATCAAGAACTTCAATTTAAGTTGACACCTATCAATCCTTATCTCCTAAACTTCAATTTAAGCAATTTGACGATCTTGTTGATTCTTCTGTTTCTTTAGATGTAATGTAGATGGATGATCATAGTTGGATGTATAGGAGACACATACAAGGGATCAAAGGAATTATATCTGAGTTTGAACAAGACATCAACCGATTCATTACTTATGCTTTGTCAATTGTGCAAGCATCAATTATAAGGTGCCCATGTGTAAAATGTAAGAACAAAGCATACTTATCTCCTGATGAAGTGGAGCTGCATCTGTACAAATTTGGATTTGTTGCTAATTATCGTCGATGGACTAGTTATGGTAAGGGTATTATTTCGGCACTGTCTATGTCTACTACAAGTAAGGCTTCGATCGAGTCGGGTTCTGATAATCATTTTCGAGAAATGTTAATTGATGTAGTGGGACATAACTTTTCAACTGAACCTCCATCCTCTGAGTATGTTGAAGAACCACCCAATTCGGAAGCTTAAAGATTTTATGACATGTTGAGAGCTTTAGAAACTCCTATATGGGATGGATGCAAGAATCACACTATGTTATTAGTTGTTTCTCAGCTTTTGAATATTAAATCTAAAAATAACATATCAGAGTTAATCAAGTGATGCAATTGATGAATGAGGTATTATCAAGTAGTAATAAGCTTCCAGATGACTTCTATCAAACAAAGAAGTTAGTATATGGTCTTGGGCTGCCTGTTTAGAAGATAGATGTTTGCCCAAATGGTTTGTATGCTTTATTAGAAGGCCGATAGTGATAGAAGGGATTGAAAATTTTATGGTCATGGTTGATATATGGTGAAGAAGAAAGTTGCAAAGAACAAACAATAGAAACAAGTCCTTTTCAAGAAGATATATTACTTCTCATTAACACCAAGATTGAAGAGACTGTTTACATCATCCACAACAATAGATTAACACATGAGATGGCATGTGGAGAGTTGTCTGGAAAAGGACATTAGGAGCCTTCCACACAATGGTGAAGCTTGGAAACATTTCGACCGTTAACTATCTTGAATTTGTAATCGAAGTTCGGAATGTGCGTCTTGGGTTGTGCACAGTTGGATTTTCACCATTTGGAATGTCGGGGAAGCAGTACTCTTGTTAGCCTATTATTGTTACCCCATATAACTTGCCTCATTCGATGTGCATGAAAGATCCAGTTATGTTCTTGACAGTAATTATTTCAGGACCTAAGAATTCGAAGCATAAAATTGATATCTATCTACAACCTTTAGTAGATGAATTAAGGATGCTGTGGTTTAGTGGAGTTTCGACATATGATATTTCAAAGAAACAGAACTTTCTTCTGAGAGCAGCACTTCTTTGGACCATTAACAACTTCCTGGCATATTGGATGTTAAGTGGGTGGAGTATAGCTGGAAGATTACTATGTCCGCAATGCATGGAGTAGACAAAATTATTTCAGTTGCAAAATGGACATAAACAATCTTGGTTTGACTGCCACCACCACTTCTTGCCTTTAGATCATCCATATAGAAGAGATACTAGGTCTTTTAGAAAGGATAAAGGTCGGGAGACAGCACACCTTGTACAACACGCTTTTGGAGATACTACATAGGATAGAGTGTGCCATGAAAGACCGCAGGAAAATTAAATATGTAGTGGAAGATGGCAAATTAAAATTTTTCCAGAGCCAAAGTCTAGGAACACTTACTTTTAGGGTGTAATTTTAATAACTGGAGTTGGATTCGGTTTGACAGCGCTTCTTGAACAGGAACGTCTACTTATTCTATGGGTATACCAGCTAATTGTCGGCTCCTTCGCATGAAATACTTACTAAGTTTGCTAACTCTTGATCTTTCAAAGTATTCTCTAACCTCTATGGATCTCTACCAGTGAAAGTAGAATTAGAGTGAAAAAGATTAATAGAAAAATGGAAGAGCAAAATGTTAAAGGAAAAACGAAAGAAAAAAGACAAGAAAACAGTGGCCTTGGTTTTGTTCCTAAGGAAAAATCGAAAGCTGTTTTCTCTGTGAAGTTTTTGGTTTACCCTTAGGGCACACGTGGTGCCCTTTCTAATATACACTACAAATAAAAAATAGCCTTCCGTAACAAAACATTTTCCTAGCTAAAGCCCAAACTTTCCTAGCTAAATCCCTTCCAAAGCCTTCCACCCCAAAGCTTCTTGGTGAGGAAAATGTGAGTTTTGTCGCCAATGAGTACCCTTTAGCTAGGAAAAAAATTCCAAACAAAAGCGCGCTAGGAAAAATTTCGTTGCTAAAGCTATTAAAATATTATCGCTAAAGGTTGTAGTTTTGTCATGGATGATTTTTAGCGACAAAATAATTTTGTCGTTAAAAATATAATTTTATATAAAAATTAAATATTATGGTGAGAAAATATATTACTTTTGCAACAAAAAAATTTCGTCGTCGAAAGGGGTTAATAGCGACAAAAATACTCCTCGCGAATATAAAAAATTTTGTCGCCAAAAGGGTTAATGGCAACAAAACAAATTCCTCGCTAAAGTATTATTAAAAAAATTTTTAAAAATAAAATTTTTTGAATTTTTTTGAACTATGGTCAGCAGGCCTCTTCGTAGACCGCCCGCACCAAATCGCATTCTCCTCATGGTGTGCAACCCTTTTCGTGAACCAGCCACACCAGATTACACCAGCAATTTAGCAAAATTTCGTTCCTCCTGTGATTCGAACACGTGGAGGTTGTGCACTTAACCACTGGGCCAAGTGAGTTGTTTGATTCAATCCTTTTTTTTTTTTTTATATAAACTATTCTAAACATTCATTTTGTATTTTTTAAAATATAATTATTATAACAAATAATAATAATAATAGTAAATTTAATATTAAATGATATTACTCAATATAATAAATTATTTTATACATTTATAAAACTTTAAAAATATATATACTGTTAATTATATCATCTTTTTAATAAATGGTTTGTACACACACACACACACACACAAACACATAACATATTCGTATATATTCATATACGTATATATAAATGTATATATAAATATAAATATATGTACATATATATATTGATGTATACATATATATGTATATATATTTATATATAACATATATATATATATTCATATTCATACGAACATACATATATATTTTCATATATACATTTGTATATATGAAACAATATATGTATGTTCGTATGAATTTGAATATATATATATATATATATATATGTATACACACACACACATGTACATATATACACACACACATATATATATATATATATAAATATATATACATACATACATACATATATTAACCCACATATATATCTAAATATACATATTCATATATACACATATATGTGTACATATTTTTACATATATTCATACTCAGATATACATAAATAGATATGGATATGTATATATGAATACACACACACACACACACACACATATATATATATACACACACACATATATATATGTATGTATGTATATATATATATATATATACAAATTAATATATGCACACACACACACACACACACATATTATACAAATTAATATATATATATATATATGTGTGCGTGTGCGTGTGCGTGTGTGCATATATTAATTTGTATATATATACATACATACATACATACATATATATGTGTGTGTGTGTGTGTGTGTGTGTAATACCCCGCCCAAAACCACCTTTGACTATGAGAAAAAGTTATGCATTGCATAGCATCTTGCATTTTATGTGGTAGCTAGAATAATTTTATTTGCATGGATGCATGTGATTTTTTCCGTTGCTCTTGCATTTGAATTAATTGATGTGAAATAGTTGTGTTGTTAAGGATTTGGATAAGGGAGGTTTGGTCGAAGATTTAGAAGGATGAATATTGGGGTGGTAAGAACTTCTTGTAGAAAAATTAGTATTGGAGTTGTTTTGGAGTAGCGGGGAGGTTGGTGATTACCTTTGGTGACCCGAGTTCGAATCCTACCTTTTGTGAAGTTAGTTTCTCCTCTTGAAATTCTTTTCCTTAAACCATTTCTTGTCTTGGCCAAAAAAGAATCTAGCTATCCTAGAGAAATTTTAGTATTTTTACTCCAAGGAAATAAGTCTCTATATTTATTTCCTAAATTCAAGGACTTTGATGTGAATAAAGTTCACCTTTAATTTTCAGCTTGTGTCCCTTAGGATTTTCGAAAAAACCCTAGCTAGTAATTAAAATATTAGCTTGATTTTAGCTAGATAGATGTTGCCATGGATAGGTGGAATTAATGAGTCGTTTTCCTAGTAGGAAATCTTGTTGATTTTAATCCTAGAATGTTAGCTAAAAATCTGGAAAAAAATTCCAGAAAGTGCCGCCACTTCTTGGAGGACTTTTAGCTCAATCCAAGCTCTTCTAGGACCAGAGGAAATCCTATCCAAATCCTGGATAAAATCAGATTTTATTTCAATCCAAATTCAACTAGGTTTTTCTTCCTTTTCCTAGCTGAGTTTCGGCAGCTTTGTATCAGCATAAGCTGTCCGAAATTCTAGCCATCTTTAGCTATAATCCAACTCTGTAAATCCTAGCTCAAAACACCTAAATACTCCTCATCAATTCAGGGTACCTTAGCTGCACAAAACCAGAATTTTATTTACACAAAAACACTGAAATTCGTCCAGCTTATGCACAGGAATTTCGGCAGCTTGGTGCAGGAATTTCAGCCAGCTGTTGTGTTCCTAATCCAACCGAAATTCTACACACAAAACACACCAAAAAACCCCAGCTGATCAAGCTATTTTCAGTGCCCAAAACCCTCATCTTTTCTCTAGAAATTTCGGCAGAATTACAGCCTAAACAACCTAGAATTTCTTCTCCTTCTGCTTAGCAATTTCGCACAGCTTGCACAGGATTTTTCAGTCATCAAAACCCACACAAACTTTTCCTTGTTTGGCCTAAAATTCTGAACACATTCAGCCTCCTTTTGAGCTGTATTTCGGCCAGCATAGAGGAGCAAACTGTAGAATATTTTCCTCCATTACACCCTCCCAAATTCGGCCAGCATCAAAGGGCACAACAAGCTGAAATTTCGCCCTTGCTGTCCAAGAAACCTAAAGCCATTAGGAGTCTTTCTAAACATCACCATCTAACCCTAAGCCAATCTTCTCCAATTTTAAATCCTAGCAACCGTCTACCCTCTCCATTCTACACAAAAATTTCAGCAACTTCTCTCTGTAAATTTTCGAAAACTCAAGAGCTATTCCAAGCAAAAATCGAACACATCTCAAGGTAAGCACAAATCCTCTCAACCTTTTGATGCCGTTTTCTCTAATGATTCTTTTATCTTTCTTCTATCCTTAAATCATGCCCTATAGAGGCTGATTTCCTCTTCTTCCTTAATTTTCGGTCAAGAGGAGCAAATGAGGTAGCTTCTCTCTTCTTCTCAAGCGAACTCGGGACGATCACCATAGGAGCATCGAGACCTCATTACCCGGTAGTTGCAAGGTAAGGGAATACCCTCCGTTGATGCCTAAAGTAAAGTTTAATGGTGTTTATTAGCGAGATAAACATGTGGTCGTAGTATATGATCTTTGGGGATTGAATAGTTTACTTGGAATTAAATAGGGGATTGCGAATTGTTGCGAAAATAAATGGGATTAGAGCATGTTTGAATTAATTGAGACCCTGATCATGATATTATATGGTTTAGATCAGGTGGATAATTGAGGAAAGCCAGCTGTGAATTTATCACGTTTGTCTGAGGCATATCCGGTAAGTCCTTGCATAAACTCTTTTATTAAATGTTGTGATGGTAAGTCCTTTTATAAACTGTTTTGTTAAAGGTTGTGATGGCAAGTCCATGTTGTGAAGCTTTGTATAGCTATTGTTAAACTATGTTTGCTTGGGTTGTAAACGTGGATATTTATTCTTTAAATGGTTTTGTCAAACTAACGATTTTAGCAAGAAAATTATTCTTTTCCTTAAATATTTAGAAATCTCTTTTAAAGAAAACCACGTTTTACAAAGCCAAGGTTTAGAAATATTTTGAATAAGGAATTGACGGATATGTTCGTTGAGTACTCAATAAGGGTAGGCTAACAATACTAGTCCTGGAGGGCTAGCGCAAGTCTTCTGGCAGGAGGCCACCTCCAAAAGATGAACTCTGCTTGAAAAGGCGACAGTGTTGGTTGGTCAGGCCAGTCCGAGCTAGCATGTGTACCGGTATGGTATTTATATTCCCGGCATGGACACCCGGATGGTTTTGTTGGTTTTAGAGATGGAGGAGTATTTCACTCAGTGGGCTGTACACTCACCTTGATCAGAACGCCCAACGTGTGGTAATCTGGTCCGGACAAGGTGCACGAAGTGTGGTGCCTTGGCCAATTTGTTCTCATGGAGCCCAATGTGTGGTGACATGACTTTTATCCGAGTGGAGGATTTATTTTGTGCAAAGTGTGACAATGAGAAAAACCCACTCCCTGCGAAAAGAGATTGTTTATGACTTGCCAAATTATTTCTACAAATGTTTTACACTTTGCATACACGAACTATTTAAAACACCATGTGCACACACAGGACTTATGAGATTTATTTTCACACTGTTTTACATCATGTTTTCAGGGGATAGACGGTGCTGAGTCGCGGGGCATGTAGTAGTTGAAGCTTTTGCTATTTTCTCTGCCTGTTCTAGGAGACATTTATTGCTTATGCTTCTAAACAATATTTTATTTTATTCCGTTTTGCTCCAAGTTGAGCCTGATGTAATAAGAGTATTTCCTTATTTATCTAAGTTGATCCTTTTGGAGATTACCTTTATATTTTATACCTCGTTCTAAAGACCCCTTGTCCTACGAGACGGGGCGACATCCCCGCCCTTTTAGGGTACGTAGTCGTGGGGTGTTACAATATGTGTGTGTGTGTGTGTGTGTGTGTGTATAAACCATTTTCTGAGGCCGAAAAGTGTCAGTTCAAAACTAAAATATTTCTAGGTAAATTATCTTGGAATATCATAACAAAATCGAGGGAATATAAAGAAAATACAAAAATTGTAATCATAAGCAAGATTATATCACACCAAGAGTTAGGTTATTAATCCTCTATACTATCAAACTATAAAAGGTCCACTATGCTTTCGTACCTGAGTCTTTCTTTGACCTTGAAGATACCGAGTCACACAATAGGACTTTTACCAAGCATTTCAACCCCAATCTACCTATGTCTGCAAATAGGTAACTTCCCTAGGCTCCTTTAGTATCCCAAAGCATAGCACTGGGATCATTTCCTACCTCCGACGTACAAGACTTAGATAAGATAGCAGAGTATGTCTTTAAGAGTTTGATAGGATATAGATTAATACCAAGGCTCTTGTTATGATACCCTTACTTATCAGATACATTTTAAAACACCTTGTCACCATTTAATTGTTGTTAAACGACTTAAAAAAGCTTATTCTAAACCCTTTCCTATAAATTTTATTCCTTGCACAGCCTGGCGTGGTAATATTAGATACAACAAAAAACCATTTTTCCTAAAGGAACACCTTTACTACAATAGCAAATTGAGATTTTTTCACCTCTGTTACTATATCAAATTGAGTTGAGACTATTGAATATTTATATAGAGAATATTAAATCAAAACTATGCCAGTGTTATACTGATAATCCTAATCAATTTTGGGATAAGATTAAGATAACAGCTAAATTAGAGATGATAGATAAGGACAAAATTATTAGAGTAAAACCAATGAGATATAATGAGGAAGATAAAAAAGAATTTAGAATAAAATTAAAAGAATTGTTAGAAGCACAACTATTACAAGATAGCCATTCTCCTCATAGTTCTCCCGCATTTATAGTAAGGAATCATGCACTCTGGAGGACACCAAGATAGTGAAGGACTTTCCCGATGTGTTCCCAGTGGAACTTACTTCTCTACCTCCCAGCCAAGAAGTTGAATTCACCATTGACCTAGTTTCAGGAACAGAACCAGTATCTCGAACCCCATATCGGATGGCACCGGCAGAGCTGAAAGAGCTGAAGGAACAGTTAGAAGAGTTAGTGAAGCAAGGCTACATCAGACCTAGCACGTCACCCTGGGGAGCACCCGTACTATTTGTGAAGAAGAAGGACGGGACTCTGAGGCTAGGTATTGACTATCGGGACTTGAATAATTTGACTATCAAGAATAAGTATCCCCTACCGCTGATTGATAAGCTGTTCGACTAGTTACAAGGATCCAGTTGCTACTCCATAGTGGACCTGAGGTAAGGGTACTATCAAGTGCGGATAAAAGAGGAGGATATCCCCAAGACGGCCTTCAACACCAGATATGGACATTATGAGTTCATGGTAATGCCGTTCGGGGTGACCAATGCTCCAGCAGTATTCATAGATTTGATGCATCGAGTGTTCCGACCCTATTTGGATAAGTTCATGGTGGTCTTCATTGATGACATTCTAATTTATTCCAAGAGTCCAGAAGAGCATGCAGAACATCTGAAGCTCATATTGGAGAAGCTACGGGAGCACAAGCTTTTCGCCAAGTTTAGCAAGTGTGAGTTTTAGCTGGATAGTGTAGCATTTCTTGGCCACGTGGTGACCAAGGAGGGAATCAAGGTAGAACTAGCAAAGGTTAAAGCAGTGTCAGACTGGAAGCAACTGGAGAACGTCACTGAGATTCGAAGTTTCTTGGGATTGGCTGGTTACTATAGGAGATTCATCAAAGGATTTTCAACGCTCGCATCACCTATGACTTGACTGCTGAGAAAGGATGTTCCATTCGTTTGGAGTGAGAAATGTGAGAAGAGTTTCCAAGAGCTGAAGCGAAGATTGATGATAGCATCAGTATTGAGTCTGCCAGAGGGATATAAGCCTTACGCGCTGTATACCGATGCCTCGAAAGAAGGATTGGGAGCAGTTTTGATTCAAGACCAAAAGGTGATCACTTATACTTCTTGAAAGTTGAGACCTCATAAAGTTAACTACCCTACGCATGATTTGGAGCTGGCAGCCATTGTGTTCACTCTAAAGAAATGGCGACACTACCTGTATGGAGCTGAATATGAAGTGTTCACTGACCATAAGAACCTGAAATACATCTTCACCCAGAAGGATTTGAATTTGAGACAGCGGCGGTGGATGGAATTCTTAGAAGAGTATCGTTGTCCAATCAACTATCATCCTGGGAAGGCTAACGTTGTTGCTGATGCCCTGAGCAGAAAAGTTAGTATGGCCAGGCTAAGAGTGCAGCAGATTCATGTGGTTCAGGATATGTTGGATAGAAGAGTGGAAGTACAAGAAGAGAAATTGTTGTTAGCAACCTGAAGTTGGTACCGGATCTAAGACGGGAAATCGTGGAAGCTCAGCAAAGTAACCTAGAATTCCAGCTTTTCAAGGACAAGGAGTTTAAACGGTAAGGCAGTGAATTCCGGCAAGACGAAGAGGGAGATTTGTATTTCAGGGATCGGTTGTGTATACCCGGACAGCCTCAATTGAAGGACAGAATTTTGGAAACGGCACATAAGAGCAAGTACGCCATTCATCCGGGGGAAGTCAAAATGTACCAGAATCTGAAGAGGGCCTATTGGTGGCCCGGAATGAAGCGGGATGTGGTTAAATATGTCTCGACGTGTCTCACCTGTCAAACGGTCAAAGCGGAGTACAAGAAGTCAGCGGGACTATTACAACCATTACCAGTACTTGAATGGAAGTGGGAGGAAGTGACCATGGATTTTGTCACCGGATTTCTTATGTCAAAGACCCAGAAGGATGCCATATGGGTAGTAGTGGATCGACTGACCAAATCGGCATATTTTATACCAGTGAATATAAGAGATTCCATGGAGAAGTTAGCTCAGATCTATGTGCGCGAAATAGTCTGTCTCAATGGAGTGCCTTCAAGTATTATGTCTGACCGAGACTTGAGGTTTATGTCTCGTTTTTGGGGCAAGTTTCAAGAATCAATGGGGTCGAGTCTGAAGTTTAGTACGACGGCGTATCCGCAGACCGATGGGCAGTCAGAAAGGGTTATACAGATATTAGAGGATATGCTGAGAGCATGTGTTCTGGATTTTGGGGATAAGTGGATCGAATGTGTGCCGTATGCAGAGCTGTAATATAATAATAGTTATCAAGCTTCAATTGGGATGGCTCCGTATGAGGCCCTGTATGGACGCAAGTGTCAAGTACCGCTATACTGGAGTTGGTCAGAAGATGGTCACATCAGCAAAACCGGAGGAATCTATGTTCAGGAAATGTTAGACAAAGTAAAGTTAATTAGGGAAAGGTTAAAGGCAGCTTAGAGCCGACAAAAGAGCTATGCAGACAATAGGCAGAGAGAGTTAGAGTTTTAAGTAGGAGACAGTGTATTTCTGAGATTAACGCTGAATAGAGGGATCTTGAAGCATCCGAAGGGTGGAAAGCTGAATCCGAGTTATTTGGGACCGTTCCCGATAAAGGAAAGGATTGGACCGGTAGCATACCGATTAGACTTGCTAGATGGATTGACGAGAATTCATGACGTGTTTCACGTGTCATAGCTGAAGAAGTATGATATCGACCCCAGTCATGTTCTAAATAATGAGCCGTTAGTGTTGTAACCCGATCTGAGCTATATGGAGAAACCCATGTAAATATTGGACCGCAGTATCAAGAATCTCCAAAACAAGCAGATACCGATGGTAAAAGTTCAGTGGGAGCATCATGGCACATGAGATGCCACATGGGAATCAAAAGAGTGGGTAAAGCGGAAGTATCCTGATCTGAGATAGAGGTATGCCTGAATTTTGGGACGAAATTCTCTTAAGAAGGGGAGGATGTGAAACCCCAATTAAAACTAACCTTAGAGTAAGGGGGGTCGGGATGCATATCATATTTTCTTGCATGCATAAATATATTTTTGTATGATTTTAAATGCTTTGGATATGTGATTTGTAGTCTAGATGGCTTAATGGTGTTTATTGAGTAAGAAGGGCAAAATGGTAATTTTTCTTGAGGCGGAAATTGGTAGATAGCTTGAGGATTAAATAGGAAAAATATTTGGGAGAGAAAATAAGAACAAGAGTTGTTGTGGTTTAGTGGTTAGAGCTTTGGAATTAATCCTTGAGGTCTTGGGTTCAAATTCCATGACTTGAGTTTTAGCATGATTAAATTTTATTTTTGTTAGGTAGGCTATTTCGGCCCTTGCATGCCCTAGGGAGGAGTAGGAGTGTTGTCCTAGGGGAGACATGAAAAGAATGTCCTAATCCTACTCTTATGCCCTAAAAAAATTTCTAAGGGATTCATACCCTTTTTCATTTCTAGCTTTCCTTAGTTCTTAATCAATTAGGTTGTTCAATTTATCTAAGCCAATTTTACTTCCAGAAAATTTCAGCAAGGTTCTGTGATATTGAGGTTGTGAAAATTTCTTTGTGAGGATATCTTGTTGACCGAAAATGGGGAAGAGTTAAGGAAGGTTCCCAAGAGAATTAATCTCCATGGTTGAACTTTCAAACTTCAACCTATGTGTGTTCATATTCTTCATGTAGTAATCTGGAAATTTTTCCAGCTTATTGATCAGTTCAATTGTCAAAATCTTCAGCCATCTTTCTCTCTCAAATACTACCAGAACAATAACTAATTTCCTCAGCTTGAAGACTGAAAATTTCAGCCAAAACAGAATTGCTCAAAAAACTGTGCAAACCAGGGAAATTCCTGGGCAGTTTTCGCAGCTTGGTGAGCCAAGAACCAAGCTGTTTCTTCCAGCTTTTCAACCAGCAATTCATTCTTGTCTTTCCTGCATAAAGAAGGCTGGAAACCAGCCTTAAAGGACCCCCCAATACCTTTTCACCCCTTCTGCAAGTTGTGTAACACCCCACTACTTAGGCCCGCCAGGGCCGGGGATGTCACCCTTTCCAAAGGATAAGGGGTCTTTATAACTAGGTCACACAAATAAAATAGCGGAATAAAATTGATACTTGAACTTAAAATTTATTACATCCCAAAAAAAATATAATAATAAATCCAAGAAATCAATCCAAGAATACCTAAAAGAAATTCATAATAAAATTCATCCGCTCTCATCTTCCCCAAACATTACACAAAAAAAATCATCAGAAAATTCTCCCAAAGCAGGCAATATCTAGCTACTCATCCCCACAGCAGGATCGACCTGAAATCATGGTAAAAATGGTGGTGAGATAGAAATCTCAGTAAGTCCGTGTGTGCTTAAGTGTCGGGAGAAAATAGTTCGTGAATGCAAAGTATAAAATTCTTTATAAGAGATCACTGGCAAGAAATAAACATTAGTCAAAAGCAAGAGTGGTGTTTTGGCTTTTCCAACCATAAATAATCAATAAAATCAACCACTCAAAAGAAGTGGTCATGGGTTACCACACGTTGGGCCCTATAACCGCATGGTCAGCATGCCACACTTTGTGTGCACTGCCGGTCAGAATGTTACACTTTGTGCAGATTGACAAAACTAGGTGATCAGCCTACTGGGCAAGATACTCCTCCTTCTCTATACCCAAACAACAACCGGGTGTCCATTCCGGCAAAACACAGTCATTTGACTGGAAAGAATGCTGCTAGCTCGGACCGGCACGACCTACTGGACTGACGTCTTATCCGGGAAGGACACACCCCTCAAAGGTGGTCACCTACTGAGAGACTTACCTTACCCCTCAAAGACTAGCCCTAGTAGTCCACCCTTATTGAGTACTCAGCGACGTTTCCCACTTGGGATAAAATGAACAAAACACTGTTCCACTTGAAAATGGCAATTTAAGGGTTTCTAAAGTCTTTGTCAAAATCAGTTTTAGAAAGAGTTTTGAGTTTGATTAAATCTGCTCATTGATCTTTAAATAATTCAATTGTTTGAAATAAGAAGGAATTCAACCCTCAATTGCCTTTACATAAATGAGTGTCCATACACTCTACATTTGGCTTGCCATAATAAACATTTCACATCAATCAGGTTTTATGCAGGAGCTTACCTGATTCTTGCTCACAATAAAAGGTCTCCAACAGCTGACCTAACCCCGCATGGGCAAATACAAATCACAATCAATTTCGAGCCACAATCCACTTCCTCAATTTTAAATCAACTCAACTTACTACTACCATGATCCTAGTGTTCCAAGCTCTAAGGCCAAACAATAAATAAATAGGTTTATAAGTTGAGCCTAATTTGATATTTAAAATAATTAATGGTTTGGAAATAAATTCTAATAAGTTGAAAGTTTAAATCCCGCTAAGAAAAATTTAGACTTTATTTGATCAAGAGTCCTAGGTAGTATTAAATAAAATAATAATTTATTAATAATTTAGTTGTTAGAAAATAATTGATAGCTAAAATTAGTTGAAAATAAATTTAATGAGTCTTGCTTGAACAATAATAAATAAATTCTTAATGGGTTTTGATTAAACGATAATAATTAAATTTTTAGTAATAAATATTTTACTAATTATAATTATTTCCATAAAAGGCTTTATTTGATTTCATTATTTTAAGTAATATATATATATATATATATATATATTATTTTTCTAGCAAAAGCTATTATTTATTTGACTAAAATATCCTTATTATATATAATAATCCAGATCTACCCTTCGTAGGGTTTTTTGAAATTACTAGTAAAATTATATTATTAAATATTTTATTCATGAAATAAAAATTAGCTTAGGGACAACTAGATCATGATCAAATTTCTATGGCTAACCACAATCAAGAACATATACAATCCTTCAATTTATCAAATCATCCAAATCATGCATATAAGCATAGATCTAAATTTATCAAGACATGATCTAACCTCCACTAGCATAAATATGATCATGGCTTCAATAATCCAATATGAATATAAATCCTATTCACCAAAGGTGACATAATCTCTAGCATACTTCATCACAAATACTACCTATGACATGGAAACATGCGTCAAACCACAAATCATCATTCAATCAACCAAGATAAACCTTCCATGCATAAATCCCATCTCTTTCACAATGATACATATATTCATGCTTCAATCTCAACAACACATACTCAAATCCTATCACAATCCACATACTATCAACATCATCCTAGAGACATTAATCTAGAATTTAAAAGAAAGATTGAAGGGACTTACTTGGTTGAGGAATACCTTGAAAGAGTTTAGAGTGGATCTCAACTCCTAGATGCCTAGCTTCATAAAAGGAAGATAGAGAAAGCATGGCCATGGGAGAAGAAGCCATCCAGCTAAGAGAAGAGAGTTTCGGCCGTGAGAGAGAGAGAGAGAGAGAGAGAGAGAGAGACCATTAGCATGTTTATTCATATATATTTTCACTAGAGATCAAGTTTGGAGAAGATGAAGTTGTTAGAACAAACCTACCTTGAAGGTGTTCTTGAACTTTCACAGAATTTTCTGGTTTTTGATCTAAACTGGCAAGTTGGTTTGTGGAGTTTGATGTTAAGAATGGTGTTGATGGACTCACGGCAGTGAGTAGGTTAAATCTGAAAATTTTACAGAAGGTTTGAAGTGGTTTGGAGGGGTATTAGGTGAAAGGAAGAAGTAGGTGTTCTTGGTGTGTTGTGTGTGTTCTTGAAGGTTGTAGGGATTTGAGAGATTTTGTTTTGTAGTTGCCGAAATTCTGTGAGAACAAGGGCTGTCGAATTTTTTATAGGGTTTAGGAAGATGGCTCTCTGGTTTGGAAGGGAAAAGGAAAAGCTAGTTGTTAAAATCCTTGAGAAATATTTTTAGGAAGCAAATTTGGAAACTAAATATTCAAGAATATCTTCATTATTGGAGAGCTTTGGAAGTCTGCCATGGCCGATTGTTTTGAGCAGTATTTCGATTGATTGAAAGCTGGTTTAAGGAGGCTTATGGTGGCCAAAAACAAGAAGCATAATGGTGAAGAAAAAGTCTGGTTATTTGAGGGATACTTTATGGAAGGTTGCTAAACTAAGGTGGCTGGAATTTTGGTAATCAATCAAGCATGATTGCAGGGATTTGTTGGAGAGATTTTCGGGCAGCCATGTCTAGATTTCGTGTAGAAGCTTTAGAGAGATAATGGAGATCAGTTATTGAAGGTTTAAGGGTTGTTTATGCAGAACAAGGATGGGGTTTCGGCTAGGAGAGAATTACGAAACAAAGCTGGACAAAAACCTGCACAGCATTTTCGCAGGCTGGAATTTTTCCTGGGCAGTTTTCAGCTGCCATTTTCCAGCCAGCTTATAGAGAGTTTGAAGGGGAATTTCAGGGCCTTTCAAGGCTGGTTTCCAGCCTTCTTCATGGAGGAAAAACATGGCTAAGGTGCTGAACAAAATCTGGAAAAAAATAGCTTGATTTTAGATCTCCAAAGTTGCTATTTGCACAGGAATTTTTCTGGTTTTGCACCACTTTTGTGCAGTCTGGAAATAGCCAGAAAAATCCAGATTCTAGATTGAACAAAAGGGACTTTTTTTGGTAGCATTTGGGAGGGAATAATAGTTAAGAATTTCGACACCTTGAAGGCACACAAAGCTGGAAAATTTCAGTTCTATGCATGAAGGGAAATGAACCTAGCTAGAGTGAATTTTTAGCAAGTTCACTAGAGGGATTTATCCTCTTGGAATCTCCCACAACTCTTCCACATTTTCAGACCATAAGATGCCTTTCACTAAGACATTTTGATCCTACAAAGCCACAGTACTTTACTGAAATTTCTAGAAAGGAAATGGCTAGAACAACTTGATTAAACTAATGAGTTGAGAAATAAGGAAAATCAAAGATCAAGGGGAAATGAATTCCCCTTAGGAAATTCGTGTAGGGAAAAGGAGTAGAATGAGGATACTCCTAACGTGTCTCTCTTAGGACAACATCTCTACCCTACTCCAAGCACATAAAGCCGAAATTTTTACCTCCCAAGCAAAAATAAAATTTAACTGAGTTAAAGCTCCTATGATAGAATTTGAACCCAAGACCTCAAGAACTAATTCTAAGGCTCTAACCACTACACCACAACAACTCTTGTTCTTATTTCCCCTCTAAAAAAAAAAAATTTTCTATTCAATCCTCAAACTATCTCTCTTTTTCGACCTCAAGCAAAATTATCATTTTGCCCTTCTCAAGCAATACCCACGACCAAGCATTCAAGACAATAAATCTCAAATCCAAAACATAGGAAATCATATAAAAAATATATTTAAACATGCAATAAAGTATGATATGCATCCCAACCCCCCTTGCTCCAAGACTGGTTTTCACTGGGGTTTTACATCCTCCACTCCTTAGAAGAATTTCGTTCCGAAATTCAAGCATACCTCTATTTCAACTCGGGATACTTCCGTTTAACCCATTCTTCTGACTCCCATGTGGCATCCTGTGAGCCATGATGCTCCCACTGAATCTTAACCAATAGTATCTGTTTTTTCCGAAGAGTCTTGACATTGCTGTCCAATATCTGTACAGGCTTCTCCACATAGCTCAGGTCTGGCTGCAATACTAATGGTTCATCATTCAATACATGACCGGGATCCGCATTGTACTTCTTCAATTGTGACACATGAAACACGTCATGGATACCCGTCAACCCGTCCGGCAGGTCCAATCGGTAAGCTACCGGTCCAATTCTTTCCTTAATCGGAAACGGCCCCAAATATCTCGGATTCAATTTTCTGCCCTTTGGATACTTCAAAATTCCTCTATTTGGAGTCAACTTTAAAAATACACTGTCCCCGACTTGAAATTCTAATTCTCTTCGCCGGTTGTCCGCATAGCTCTTCTACCGACTCTGTGCCGCCTTTAACCTCTCCCTGATCAATTTCACTTTATCCAACATCTCTTGGACACATACTTCTTCGGTTTTGCTCACATGACCGTCTTCGGACCAACTCCTATACAACGGTACCTGACATTTGCGCCCATACAAAGCCTCATACGGTGCCATCCCGATCGAAACTTGATGGCTTTTGTTATATGATAATTTTGTATACGGTACACACTCTATCCATTTATCTCCGAAGTCCAAAACACAGGCTCTCAGCATATCTTCCAATATCTGTATCACCCTCTCTGACTGCCCATCGGTTTGCGGATGCGCCGTCGTACTAAATTTCAGATTCGACCCCATTGCTTCCTGAAACTTTTCCCAGAAACGAGACGTAAACCTCGGGTCTTGATCTGACACTATGCTTGAAGGCACTCCATGTAGTTGAACGATCTCTCGAACATAAGTCTGGGCCAACTTCTCCATCGAGTCCCTCACATTCACCGGTATGAAATGGGCCGACTTGGTTAGTCGATCCTCTACTACCCATATGGCGTCCTTTTGAGTCCTTGACATGGGAAGCCTGGTGAGGAAATCCATAGTCACCTCTTCCCACTTCCATTCCGGCACTGGCAATGGCTGCAATAGTCCCGCTGACTTATTATGCTCCGCTTTGACTTTTTCGCAGGTGAGACATGTCGAGACATACTTGACCACATGTCGATTCAGTCTGGGCCACCAATAGGCTCTCTTCAAGTCCTGATACATCTTGACTTCCCCCAGATGAATGACATACTTGCTTTTGTGTGCTTCTTCCAAAATTCGGTCCTTTAATTGCTGCTCTCTGGGTATACACAACCGATCCTTGAAATGTAGAACTCCCGTCTCGTCTAGATGGAATTCACTGCCGGGCCACTTTAGCTCCTTGTCCTTGAAAAGTTGGAACTCGGCATTGTTTTGCTGAGCTGCCACGATTTCCTTCTTCAGGTCCGGCACCAACTTCAAATTGCTGATGACAATTCCTTTATCTTGCACTTCCACCCTTCTGTCCAATATATCCTGAACCGCTTGCATTTCCTGCACTCTTAACCTGGCCATCCCAACCTTCCTGCTCAGGGCGTCTGCCACAATATTGGCCTTCCTGGGATGGTAGTTGATCGGGTATCGGTATTCTTCTAAGAATTCCATCCATCTTCGCTGCCTCAAGTTCAGATCCTTCTGGGTGAAATATACTTCAGACTTTTATGATCGGTGAAAACCTTATATTCGGCTCCATACAAGTAGTGTCGCCATTTCTTTAGGGCGAACACTATAGCTACCAGCTCCAAATCATGAGTGGGGTAGTTGACTTCATGAGGTCTCAGCTTTCGGGAAGCATAAGTAATCACCTTCCGGTCCTGCATCAACACTACTCCCAGTCCTTCTTTCGAAATGTCGGTATACAGCGCGTATGGATTGCTTTCCTCCGGTAGACTCAATACCAGTGCTGTGATCAGTCTGCGCTTCAGTTCTTGAAAACTCTTCTCGTATTTCTCGTTCCACACATATGGAACATCCTTTCGCAATAATCGGGTCATTGGTGATGCAAGTGTCGAAAATCCCTTGATAAACCTTCGGTAGTAACCAGCCAGTCCCAAGAAACTTCGGATCTCAGTGATACTCTCCAGCTACTTCCAGTCTGATATCGCTTCAACCTTTGCTGGGTCCACCTTAATTCCCTCCTTGGTCACCACATGGCCAAGGAATGCCACACTGTCCAACTAGAATTCACATTTGCTGAACTTGGCGTACAACTTGTGCTCCCGAAGCTTCTCCAATACGTGCTTCAGATGCTCCGCATGCTCCTCCGGACTCTTGGAGTAGATCAAGATATCGTTGATGAAGGCCACTACGAACTTGTCTAGATAGGGTCGGAATACTCGGTGCATCAGGTCCATGAATACTGCTGGGGCATTTGTCACCCCGAACGGCATCACCACGAATTCGTAGTGTCCATATCTGGTGTTGAAGGCTATCTTGGGGATATCATCCTCTCTTATTCGCACTTGGTAGTACCCTTTCCTCATATCCAACTTAGAGTAGCAACTGGACCCTTGCAACTGGTCGAATAGTTCGTCAATCAATGGTTAGGGATATTTGTTCTTGACCATTAAGTTATTCAAACCCCGGTAGTCGATCCATAGCCTCAGAGTGCCGTCCTTCTTCTTCACAAATAGCACATGCGCTCTCCAAGACGACGTGCTAGGTCTGATATAACCTTGACTTACTAACTCCTCCAACTGCTCTTTCAACTCTTTCAACTCTGCTGGTGCCATCTGGTACGGAGTTTGCGATACTGGTTCTACTCCTGGAACTAAGTCGACGGTGAATTCCACCTCTTGGCTAGGAGGTAGAGAATCAAGCTCCGCCAGAAACACATCGGGAAAATCCTTCACTACTTCAGTGTCCTCCAGAGTGCACTAGTCCTTCAGCTTGTTAATCACGTAAGCCAGGTACCCTTGACACCCTTGCTTCAACAATTTTCGGGCTTTAGCCCCTGCAATCAAGTACTTACATTCTTTCACCATCTTGCCATTAAATTCCAACACGTCACAACCCGGTCTGACGAATTGGACTGTCTTATTTTTACAGTCCACCCTAGCCCCATGCTTGGCTAACCAGTCCATCCCCAAAATTAAGTCATAATCCTCAATGTCTAACACTATCAAATCCCCCTCCAAACTCTCTCTCCCCACATTAACTTTACACTCCTTTACATACCGATCCGCTTGCACCATTTTCCCCAGAGGTGTGCTTACCTCTAAATTGAAAGGTAGTTCCACTCCATCCTAACCCAAATGACATGCACGCAACTTGTTTATATAGGTGTGAGTAGAGCCAGGATCAATCAAAGCATTAACGGAACGTCCTTGAATAGTGAACGTACCTTCTACTACCGCTACATCGACCCCAACTTCCTCTCTGTTGAGAGCGAATACCTTGGCCTTCACTTGCGGCTTCGGCGCTCCACTCCCGGATGCTCCCATGGGGTTGGTTCGGTTGGGTCCCAAGTTCTGAGCCAGGTTTCTTTACCCGACTCGGTGTAATTTGGGGCAAGTGTTCCTCAGGTGGTTCGGGTCACCACAGTGATAGCACTTCTTTTCACTACCCTTAGACCAAAAATTCCTTTCGGTGTGGCCTTTTCTTCCACACTGTCTACAGGATGAAAGATTCGGGGCAGGTCCACCTGTGCTGTCTGGGCTTGCTTCCCCCGGTTCTGCCATTGGTGATTGGCCGGGTGCTTGTGGCGTTGCAGCCTCGGAAAGTGTCCCTGCAGCTGTATTGGCAGTTGGAAGGGTTTTACCGCCATCCTGCTATGATCCTTATTCTCCATTTGAGTAGCTGTGTCTATAGCCCCCGAATAGGTGGTCGGTGGAGCAGGTGCCAATGCTCTCCTCAACTACGGTCTCAGTCTTTTGACGAATTGCCTCGTCCTATTCTGCTCAGTGTCCACCAATCGCGCGCAGTATTTGGACAACTGGGTGAACCAGGCCGCGTACTGGGCCACCGACATGCTTCCCTGCCTCAGATTCTGAAATTCGTCTTCTCGCTTCTCTACAATCCACTGTGGGATATACTTTGCCCTGAAGGCCTCAACGAAGTTGGACCACGTCCATTCCTGCTCGTCCGCCTCCCAGTCGTCGTGGACTCACTGCCACCATGCCCGAGCTGGACCTCTCATTCATAAAGCTATAAACTTAACCATTCACCCCTCGGTGTACTAGAGCATTGAGAATATGTCCTCCATCTGCTCAACCCACTGTTCTGCCTTCTGATCTTGTTCTGCTTCGCCCAGGAAGACGGGCAGTTGAAACTTCAAGAATCGTTCTAAGGCCTCGTCCTCACCCCTTGGGTTTTGCCTCTCGGTCATCGATTGCAAAATCTCGGCCATTTTGCTGAATGCCTGGCCCATGGTCACATCAACTGGAACTTCAGACCTCGATCCCATATTCTGACTATTCTCTTCACCCCGATTGGGTGCTTGCATTTGGGCTATTTCTACTTCCGGTGCCACTTGATTGGCCTCCGGAACTCTTCCACCTGCTGAAGCTGCACGGCGCTTGGGTGCCATTCCAAACCACACCCCAAATGATAAGTGTATGCATGTAAGGTTCAAATCATTTTAGTTGCACATGCATTCATAGTCAAATATGTGTAATAGAAATCGAAGAAAAATTTTGTCTAAGGAATAAATTCTCTTTCAAAAATGGACTTCTATAAATTTGAAATTTTGATAGAAAGCAGAATTAAAAATCCTTGACATCCAAGTTCTTGAAAAACAGTAAACAAATAAACATCCAAATCAGAATAACTCCTAGTCCTCTAGTCCTCATCAGAATCCTCATCATCAACCTCATACAACCATCCCCCAGAGTTCTTAGAAAAATCTACCCCAACCCCGCTAGCAAATCCCTCCACTGGCTTCTTCCCAGGGCGCCTAAAACTCTCCCCGGGCTCAACTTGGCTGGAAAAAGGGAGGAAAGAAGGCCTAGGTGGAGACTCATAGTCTGTCTCCCCCGGGTCATCGCTATCTGCTGCTAAGTCCACCTCGGGAATAGGAGGGTGGGGTTCAGGCTCCACTATCATCACCTCACCCTCACCGTCAGAGCTTATTCTATCACCAAAATTGTGGGTGGCTCAATGATTTGGACCTCATCATCACTGCTATCCTCCATAGGGATAACTGGCTGAGGGGCAGGCTGGGGAACTGGAAGGTCCTCCGGGTATATAGGGATAGGCGGGTGCCACTGCTGCCCTTTCCTCGCGGTCCTAAGAATCCTAACCATCCTACAGCATCAATAAGATATGTTAGATAAAGATTTGAACTTAAATAAATAACACGCATACAATTATTATTTGCCTAAACCTAGGCTCTGATACCACTTGGAACACCTCGCTACCTAGGCCCGCCAGGGCCAGGGATGTCGCCCCGTCCAAAGGACAAGGGGTCTTTATAACAAGATCACACAAAATAAAATAACGGAATAAAAATGATACTTGAACATAAAATTTATTACATCCAAAAAAAAGAAAAATCCAAGAAATCAATCCAAGAATACCCAAAACAAATTCATAGTAAAATTCGTCCGCTCTCATCTTCCCCAAACATTACACAAAATAAATCATCAGAAAATTCTCCCAAAGCAGGCAATATCTAGCTACTCATCCCCACAGCAGGATCGACCTGAAATTATGGTAAAAATGGTGGTGAGATAGAAATCTCATTAAGTCCGTGTGTGCTTAAGTGTCGGGAGAAAACAGTTCGTGAATGTAAAGTATAAAATTCTTTATAAAGATCACTGGCAAGCAATAAACATTAGTCAAAAGCAAAAGTGGTGTTTTGGCTTTTCCAACCATAAATAATCAATAAAATCAACCACTCAAAAGAAGTGGTCATGGGTTACCACACGTTGGGCCCTATAACCGCATGGTCAGCATGCCACACTTTGTGCATACTGCCGGTCAGAATGCCACACATTGTACAGACTGACAAAAGTAGGTGATCGGCCTACTGGGCAAGATACTCCTCCTTCTCTATACCCAAACAACAACCGGGTGTCCATTCTGACAAAACACAGTCACTTGACTGAAAAGAACGCTGCTAGCTCGGACCGGCACGATCTACTGGATTGACGTCTTATCCAGGAAGGACTCACCCCTCAGAGGTAGTCACCTACTGAGAGACTTACCTTAACCCCTCAAAGACTAGCCCTAGTTGTCCACCCTTATTGAGTACTCAACGATGTTTCCCACTTAGGATAAAATGAACAAAACACTGTTCCACATGAAAATGGCAATTTAAAGGTATCCAAAGTCTTTGTCAAAATTAGTTTTAGAAAGAGTTTTGAGTTTGATTAAATTTTCTCATTGATCTTTAAATAATTCAATTGTTTGAAATAAGAAGGAATTTAACCATCAATTGCCTTTACATAAATGAGTGTCCATACACTCTACATTTGGCTTGCCATAGTAAACATTTCACATCAATTAGGTTTTATGCAGGAGCTTACCTGATTCTTGCTCACAGTAAAAGGTCTCCAACAGCTGACCTAACCCCGCATGGGCAAATACAAACCACAATCAATTTCGAGCCACAATCCACTTCCTCAATTTTAAATCAACTCAACCTACTACTACCATAATCCTAATGTCCTAAGCTCTAAGGCCAAACAATAAATAAATAGGTTTATAAGTTGAGCCTAATTTGATATTTCAAATAATTAATGGTTTGGGAAATAAATTCTAATAAGTTGAAAGTTTAAATCCTGCTAAGAAAAATTTAGAGTTTATTTGATCAAGAGTCCTAGGTAGTATTAAATAAAATAATGATTTATTAATAATTAAGTTGTTAGAAAATAATTGATAGCTAAAATTAGTAGAAAATAGATTTAATTAGTCTTGCTTGAACAATAATAAATAAAAATTCTTAATGGGTTTTGATTAAAAGATAATAATTAAATTTTTAGTAATAAATATTTTACTAATTATAATTATTTCCATAAAAGGCTTTATTTGATTTCATTATTTTAAGTAATATATATATATATATATATATATATATTATTTTTCTAGCAAAAGCTATTATTTATTTGACTAAAATATTCTTTTTGTATATAATAATCCAGATCTACCCTTCGTAGGGTTTTTTGAAATTACTAGTAAAATTATATTATTAAATATTTTATTCATGAAATAAAAATTAGCTTAGGGACAACTAGATCATGATCAAATTTCTATGGCTAACCACAATCAAGAACATATACAATCCTTCAATTTATCAAATCATCCAAATCATGCATATAAGCATAGATCTAAATTTATCAAGACATGATCTAACCTCTACTAGCATAAATATGATCATGGCTTCAATAATCCAACATGAATATAAATCTTATTCACCAAAGGTGACATAATCTCTAGCATACTTCATCACAAAAACTACCTAAGACCTGGAAACTTGCATCAAACCCCAAATCATCATTCAATCAACAAAGATAAACCTTCCATGCATAAATCCCATCTCCTTCACAATCATACATATATTCATGCTTCAATCTCAACAATACATACTTAAATCTTATCACAATCCACATACTATCAACATCATCCTAGAGACATGAATCTAGAATTTAAAAGAAAGATTGAAGGGACTTACTTGGTTGAGGAATACCTTGAAGGAGTTTAGAATGGATCTCAACTCCTAGATGCCTAGCTTCGTCCAAGGAAGATGGAGAAAGCATGGCCATGGGAGAAGAAGCCATCCGGCCAAGAGAATTTCGGCCATGAGAGGAAGAGAGAGAGAGAGAGACCATTAGCATGTTTATTCATATATTTTTTCACTAGAGGTCAAGATTGGAGAAGATGAAGTTGTTAGAACAAACCTACGTTGAAGGTGTTCTTGAACCTTCATAGAATTTTCTGGTTTTTGATCCAAACTAGCAAGTTGGTTTGTGGAGTTTGATGTTAAGAATGGTGTTGATGGACTCACGGCATTCAGTAGGTTAAATTTGTAAATTTTAGAGAAGGTTTGAAGTGGTTTGGAGGGGTATTAGGTGAAAGGAAGGAGTAGGTGTTCTTGGTGTGTTGTGTGTGTTCTTGAAGGTTGAAGGGATTTGAGAGATTTTGTTTTGTAGCTACTGAAATTCTGTGAGAACTAGGGCTGCCAAATTTTCTATAGGGTTTAAGAATGTGGCTCTGTGGTTTGGAAGGGAAAAGGAAAAGCTAGTTGTTAAAATCCTTGAAGAATACTTTTAGGAAGCAAATTTGGAAACTAAATATTCAAGAATATCTTGATTATTGGAGAGCTTTGGAAGTCTGCAATGGTCGACTGTTTTGAGCAGTATTTCGGTTGATTGAAAGCTGGTTTAAGGAGGCTTATGGTGGCCAAAAACAAGGAGCATAATGGTGAGTAAAAAGTGTAGTTATTTGAGGGATACTTTATGGAAGGTTGCTAAACTAAGGTGGCTGGAATTTTGGTAATCAATCAAGCATGATTGTAGGGATTTGTTGGAGAGATTTTTGGGCAGCCATGTCTGAATTTCGTGCAGAAGCTTAAGAGAGATAATGGAGCTCAATTACTGATGGTTTATGGGATGTTTATGTAGAACAAGGATGTGGTTTCGGCTAGGAGAGAATTAGGAAACAAAGCTGGACAAAAACCTGCACAGCATTTTCGCAGGCTGGAATTTTTCCTGGGCAGTTGTCGGCTGCCATTTTCCAGCCAGCTTGCAGAGAGTTTGAAGGGAAATTTCAGGGGCTTTCAAGGCTGGCTTCCTTCCTTCTTCATGGAGGAAAAACATGGCCAAGGTGCTGAACAAAATCTAGAAAAAAATAGCTTGATTTTAGATCTCCAAAGTTGCTATTTGCGTAGGAATTTTTCTGGTTTTGCACCACTTTTGTGCAGTCTGAAAATAGTCAGAAAAATCCAGATTCTAGGCTGAACAAAAGAGCCTTTTTCTGGCAGCATTTGGGAGGGAATAATAGTTAAGAATTTTGACACCTTGAAGGCACACAAAGCTAGAAAATTTCAGTTCTATGCATGAAGGGAAATGAACCTAGCTAGAGTGAACTTTTAGCAAGTTCACTAGAGGGATTTATCCTCTTGGAATCTCCCACAACTCTTCCACATTTTCAGACCATAAGATGCCTTTCACTAAGACATTTTGATCCTACAAAGCCACAGTACTTTACTGAAATTTCTAGAAAGGAAATGGCTAGAACAACTTGATCAAACTAATGAGTTGAGAAATAAGGAAAATCAAAGATCAAGGGGAAATGAACTCCCCTTATGAAATTCGTGTAGGGAAAAGGAGTAGAATGAGGATACTCCTAACGTGTCTCTCTTAGGACAACATCTCTACCCTACTCCAAGCACATAAAGCCGAAATTTTTACCTCCCAAGAAAAAATAAAATTTAACCGAGTTAAAGCTCCTATGATGGAATTTGAACCCAAGACCTCAAGAACTAATTCTAAGGCTCTAACCACTACACCACAACAACTCTTGTTCTTATTTCCCCTCTAAAAAAAAAAAAAATATTTTCTATTCAATCCTCAAGTTATCTCCCTTTTTCCACCTCAAGAAAAATTATCATTTTGCCCTTCTCAAGCAATACCCACAACCAAGCATTCAAGACAATAAATCTCAAATCCAAAACATAGGAAGTCATATAAAAAATATATTTAAACATGCAATAAAGTATGATATGCATCCCAACCCCCTTGGTACAAGACTGGTTTTGGCCGGGGTTTCACAAGTTGGCTGAAACATGGCTGAAAAATCTGTCCAGAAATTCCAGCAAGCCTTGCGAAAGGCTAAACAGAATTTCCAGGTTTGTTTCTTCTTCACCCTTGACTGAAACTCATACCATTTTTCCGTGAAACCCACCTTGGTCAGCCATCAACTGAACTTCATCATCTTCACCATTGTTCTGCACCAAAAGAGCTCAATGGCTGCTCCTAAAATCTCTCCATCAATCACTACAATCAAGCCCTCAATTGGAGTCTAAAATTCCAGCAATTGATTTCATCCAACTTCCATGGACTAAGCCTCAAACATCTAAAAAATTCCTTTACCATTGTACACCATATTTCAGCCACCCTAAAGCTCATTCAACCAACATTCATCTCAACAGAATTCTAGCAATTTAGCTGGCCATTGAAGCTTCCAAAAGACCTCCATCAATCAAGATCTTCTTACCATATTTACTACCATAATTTATTCCCTAAATTATTCCTTTTGAATTTCAAACAACCAGCTTTCCTTTTCCTCCCAAATCTGAAAATCCAATTACCAAAACTCTCCAATCTATTCGGCCACTCTTTCCAAGCAGGATTTTAGCCAGCTTCCTCTATTCTCTCCATTCTCTCCAAACCTCCAAGAACACCAAGAACACCTACCACCATTCTCCCACCTAAAACCACTCAAAACCTCTCCAATCTTCTCCAAAAACTCCAGATCACACCTACTCATCCTCTTGAATCCATTCCTACAAATTTTAACATCAAACGCTGAAATCAAAGTTTCACTTTCGGATAAAAAACCAGAATTTTCTTAAAGGCTCAAGAACACTTTTAAGGTAAGCATGAACAAATAACTCCATCTTCATCCATCTTCGATCTTGATGAACATACTAATGAACTCTCTTTTTTTCATTCTCTCTCTCTCTCCCTCTCTCTCGGCCGAATGGTTACGCCAACCATGGCCATTTTCCTTCTTCCCCTTAGACGAATCAAGCCTTCCAAGCGTGAGGATCCTCTTGAAACGTCTTCAAGGTAGTCATCATTCAATTAAGCCTATTCAATCTTCTCTTTAAATTTTAGATTCATGTCTCTAGGATGTTTTTGGAAAAGGATGGATTATGATTAAATTTTGAGCATGTGTTTTGTGATGGAGTTGAGATTGAAGCACGAGAATGAATGCGTTTATATGATGGAGTTGGGATTGATACATGAGGAGGATTTGTCTTCATTAAATTTTATGATGTTTTAGGGTTTGATACATGTCTTCATGTCGTGAGTAGTATGAATGATTGAGCATGTTAGAGATTATGTCACCTTTGGTGAATAGGGTTTTATGTTCTTGTATTCTTGTTGAGGCCATGAATATGATTATGTTTAGTGGAGTTGGGATCATGTGTCGGTAGATTTGGATCTATGCTTTTATTCATGATTTGGATGTTTTGTTGATTAGTGTAGAGTGTATGTTCATGATTATGGTTAGCAATAGGAATTATGATCATGACCTTATTGTTCCTAAGCTATTTAAGTTAGCCAATTTGATTTCATCAATAAAAATTAATACTATATTTCCTTCTAGTGAATTCGAAAACCCTAGGAAAATGTGGATTTGGGCTATTATATAAAATAATGATATTGTAGTTAAATAAATGATGGCTTTTATTAAAGAAATAAAATGTATAAATATTATATATAATAATAATATCAAATAAAGCTTTTCATATGAATAATCATGATACGTAAAATATTTATCTTGTAAGTCATATATTCATAAATACTAATAAAATTTATTTATTATATTTCAATCAAACATATTAAAATTTACTTATTATTAATTTTATTTACCAATTATTTTCTAACCATTAGTTATTATAAATCATTATTTTAAATAATATCATCTGGGACCTAGGATCCTTCATCAAATAAACCCTAATTTATTTATGGCAAGATTTAAACCTACAACTTATTAGTAACTATTTCGCAAACCCTAATTATTTTAATATCAAGCTAGATTTATTTTATAAACCCTTTATTTATTATCTAGCCTTAAAGCTTGGGACACTAGGGTCATGAGTTTAATAATGGCTTATGTTTACCCCAGGCGGGGTTAGGTCAACTTTTGGAGATCTTTATTTTATCTCGCGCAAAGGATCAGGTAAGCTCCTGCATAAAACTTGTTGTTGCAAAAGGTTACCATGGCAAGCTAAACATAAGTATGTGGACATTGATTTGGTAAAGGTAATTAAGGACTGTTTCTTTTCTTGTTTCAGTCAAACCAATTATTTGAAAATCTTCAAGCAGTTTTACTCAAACACCAAACTGTTTCTAAAACTGATTTTTACATGGAGTTTAGAAACCTTTGATTGCCATTTTCAAGCAAAGCTACATTTTATCAGTTTTCTCCCAAGTGGGATAATTAAACGTTAAGTACTCAATAAGGGTAGGCTAGTAGTACCAGTTTTGAAGAGCAAGAGTGAGTCTTCTAGCAGGAGGCCACCTCTAGAAGATGAACTCAATTTAGAGAAACATTAGTACTACTTAGTCATGCCGGTCTGAGCTAGCAGGTTTAAGTCATATGGACTATGTGTTGCCGGAGTGGACAACTAGTTTTGTTTGGGTGTAGAGAAGGAGGAGTATCTTACCCGGTAGGCCGATCACCTACCTTTTTTATCAGTCTGCACAAAGTGTGGCATTTTGACCGTTGTTTGGTTATGAGGCCCAACGTGTGGTAACCCATGGCCGCCCTTTTGAGTGGTTGATTTTATTGTACATGTATGGATGGAAAAGCCAAAATGCCACTCTTGATTTTTAATATTATTTATTGTTTACCATTACTTTTTCTTATGAAGTTCTTACACCTTGCATACATGAACTGTTTTCACTGGACACTCAAAGCACATACGGACTTACTAAGGTTTTATATCATCACCCTTTTTACTATGATTTCAGGTCGATCCTGCTGTAGGGATGAGTAGCTAGTTGTTGCCTACTTGGAAGATATTATGTTATTTATTTTATGTAATGATTTGGGAGTTGAGAGTGAACAATTTTCATTTTGGATTTATTCATGAATTTTTGGGTTGTAATAAGTTTTAAATTTTAAAGTATTTTTTTATTTTTGTTATGTATCCTAGTTATAAAGACCCCTTGTCCTTTGGACGAGGCGACATCCCCGGCCCTGTTGGGCCTAGGTAGTGGGGTGTTACATTGGCTTGCCTAGATGTTCTTGATCGAGATTCACCAAGAAAAGAAAATCAGTCTCTTATGGATGTGATTTACGAGAGAAAAGAGAGAATGAATGGAATAAGAGATGGATAGAAGGATTGAAGATTGTTTACCTTGTTGGTTGTTTCGGTTTTGGTTTTGTTCTTGGAGTGTTCTGGCCAAAATTTTGAGCAGGCAAAATGTTGTTTGTTCCGTGAGTTTGAGAGGCTATGAGAGTGGGAATTTTGTGGTTTGCTAGATAGAAAAGATTAGGTTTTGGTGTTTGGGTGTTTGGAGATGTCCTACCATGTTATGGATTCTTGATCATAAGAACAAGTTGGACAGCTTTGGTCCCTATTTGTGTTACCAAAACTGGGTAGTAGTTTGGGGGTTGTTGCTCTTGTGTTTTTGGTGCTTATGATGACCGAGAATCTGGATAGAAAGAGGGAAAAGATCAGGCTAGTTTCGGTCTCTATGGTGGCGAGAATGAGAGAAGAAAAGTAAGTCTTTGTGTAGTTGTGTTTTTGCTCAATGACTAGAGAGAGTTTGTGTAGGTTTTTTGCTGGAATTTTCGTGCAGAATGGGTGCTGATTGTGGCTGAAATTCTAAAGGAAAAGAAGGGAAAATTTTGGTATTTTTTTTGGTGGCTAAAACAAAGTCCTAATTGGTTAAGGTTTTCTTGGATAACTTTACCTAGGGTTTGAACAGTTTAAGTTGAGCTCCAAAAGCTCTTAAGGTGGCGGTAGCTTTGGAGGTATTTTCCAGAAAAATACATGAAGGAATTAGGCTATTTGTTTAAGAAATAATTTAATTAATTCACTATATTAATTTGTGTAAAATTTAAATAGTTATTAAATAATTATTTTACAATTTAAACTTCTTGTTTTCTTTTTCTTGAAGATAACTGAAATTCCTTTCCCTTTTTCCCCAAAATTTCAAAAACACATTTTCTAAAAGATAAGTGCTTCATTTAAAATCCAGCATTTATCCTTTTATTTCCTTTTAAAATTATTTGAAGAAAATTAAAATATGGGGACTTATCTTCTTACGATGTGGCGGCTACTTTGAAGAAAATAAGTTATATATCTATATTCTTTATTTCCTATTAATTTACTAATATACGGCTTTCAAAAATCCAGATTAGAAATATTTAAAATTTTTTAAAAAATTATGGCAAGATATGAGAAATAAGAATTTAATTTATTTTCAAATGCTTTATAGATTAATTCCCAAGATAAATTACACTCCGAAATTTTAGGAATTGCACTCTAAGGTGGCGGCTACTCTAGGAGGATTTCGGCTAAGGCTTAGAAAAATTATGGAAAAGAAAATAAAAGGAACGAAAGGATTTGCAGTAGCTAGGATTCAAACTCAAGCCCACCAAGAATTAAACACAAAGCATTATCCACTAAACCACAACAACATTTGTGTAAATATTCCCCTAACAAATTCCCTTAACTCCTATTCACTTGCTTCATCTCTTCCTAATAAATCCTCCTCAATAAAACAAAAGCTCAACTAACTCAAATAACACAACCACATCAGAACAAATTACTTCATGGAACAACAAACTTATGAAACTTATATTTTTATGAAAATAATTCAATTTACCAAATGCAAAATAAAAATGTTATGACATGCATGACTTTCCCCTCATAATAAAGGTGGCTTAATACGGGGTATTACATCCTCCCCCTTTTAAGAGAATTTTCCCCCGAAATTCAGGGTTCTATCCCTCTAAAGCAAACTTGGATACTTCCTCCTCTCCCAATCTTCAGTCTCCCACGTCGCCTTCTAAGAACCATGATGATCCTATGAAACTTTTACCATCGGTATCTTCTTATTTCTCAACATCTTGACACTGTGATCAAGAACTTTAATTGGTTTCTCCACATAGCTTAGGTCAGGCTGGAGAATCAATGGCTCCTCATTCAATACATGCTCCAGATTAGGGTGGTACTTCTTCAATTGAGACACATGGACCACATCATGAATTCCTGCTAACCTTTTTGGCAGCTCTAACCGATGTGCTATGGGTCGGATCCTTTCAATCACTAGAAAATGTCCTAAATATCTAGGACTCAGCTTCCCTCCTTTAGGATGCTTTAGAATTCCTTTGCTAGGCGTTATCTTTTGAAAAGTTTGATCTCCCATTTGAAACTCCAACTCCCTTCTTCTATTATCGGCATAACTCTTCTATCGATTGTGCGCGGCTTTTAGCCTCTCTCTTATCACCTTCACTTTGTCTGCCATCTCTTCAATATTCACCTCCCTAGATTTGCTGATTTGACCATCCTCTATCTAACCCCAATACAATAGTACTTGACATTTTCGCCTATATAACGCTTCATAGGGTGCCATTCCAATTGATGCCTGATGATTGTTGTTGTAGGCCAACTCGGCATAAGGTATGCAATCTAAGCATATCCTCCAATATCTGGATGACTCTTTCGGATTGTCCATCTATTTGCGGATGAGCAGAAGTGCTGAGCTTTAAAGTTGTTCCCATTGACTCTTGAAATTTTGTCCAAAATCTCGAGGTAAATCGAGGATCCCTGTCGGATACAATACTTGACCGTACACCATGCAATCTAACTACTTCCCGAATATAAGTCTTAGCCAACTTTTTCATAAAGTCCTTCACATTTACTGGGATAAAATAAGCAATCTTGGTTAACCTATCAACCACAACCTATATAGCATCATTCATAGTCTTCGACATCGGTTGCCCAGTGACAAAATCTATTGTTACTTCTTGTCACTTCCACTCGGGAATAGGCAACGGTTGCAGCAATCTGGCTGCCTTCTTATGCTCCGCTTTTACCTTCTGACATGTCAGGCAAGTAGGGACGTATTGTGCCACATTCCTTTTCATTCCCGACCACTAGTAGGCCTTTTTCAAATCTTGGTACATCTTTACCTCACCCGAATGAATAGTTTACTTGCTCTTGTGAGTCTCATCCATTATCTTTCTCTTCAATACTAGGTCGTCCAGTACACATAGCCGTTCTCAGAAATACAACAGTCCCACTTCATTTGCTCGAAATTCCTTATTTCCTTTCTTAACTTCCTTTACCTTGAAAGTTTGAAATTCCTGGTTATTCTGCTGCACCTCACTAATCTCTTACCTCAGCTCAGGCTCCAACTTTAGGTTGCTCAAGCTAATTTTTTCTTTCCCCACTTCTGCTTTTTGCCCCAAGAATTCTTGTACTATTTAAACTTCTTGCACCCTCAAGCTAGCCATCCTCACCTTCCAACTCAGTGCATTGGCTACCACAATAGCTTTCCCCGGGTGGTAGTTAATTGGACACTTGTATTCCTCTAAGAACTTCATCCACCTCCTCTGCCTTAGGTTCAAGTCATTTTGCATGAATATGTACTTTAAGCTCTTATGATCTGTGGAGACTTCATATTCCATTCCATACAAATAGTGTCATCATTTCTTCAAAGCAAACACTATCGTAACCAACTCTAAGTAGTGCACTGGATAGTTCACCTCGTGTGGCTTCAACTTCCTCGATGTATAGGCGATAACTTTTCTGTCATGCATTAGCACCGCCCCTAGACCTTCCTTAGAAGCATCCGTATACAAGGAATAGGCTTTACCTTCTTTAGGTATGCTTAACATTGGTGTTGTCATCAATCTCCTCTTAAGCTTTTAGAAGCTCTTCTCATACTTATCATTCCAGACGTACGACAATTCTTCCTTAGCAATCGAGTCATCGGCGTTGCTAGTGTAGAGAAATTCTTGATAAACCGACGGTAATATCTTGCCAGTCCAAGAAAACTTCTAATGTCGGTTACGCTCTCTAGTTGCTTCCAATTTGAGACAGCCTCAACTTTTGCTTGGTCTACCTTGATTCCATCTTTAGATATAACGTGACCAAGAAGGCCATTAAATCTAACCAGAACTCACATTTGCTAAACTTAGCATGGAGTTTATGCTCTTTCAATTTCTCTAGTACCAACCTCAAATGCTCCGCATGCTCCTTGGGACTTTTTGAGTAGATCAAAATATCATCTATGAACATCACCACAAACTTATCCAGGTACGACTGAAAAACCCTGTGCATAAGATCCATGAAAATGGTGGGTACATTAGTCACTTCAAATGGCATCACCATAAACTCGTAGTACCCATATCTAATGTCGAAGGCCATCTTGGGAATACCCTTGCCGGAGATCCAACTTGGAGAAGTAACAAGAGCTTTGCAACTAATCAAACAACTTGTCAATCAAGGATAGGGGATACTTGTTCTTGATCGTGAGGTAATTCAACCCTTTATAGTCTATGCACAACTTTACGTGACATCCTTCTTCTTGACAAATAACACCGAGGTTCCCTATGGCAATGTACTAGGTCTTATGTACCCTTGCTTAACTAATTCTTCTAGTTACTCCTTCAATTTTTTCAATTCCGTAGGCGCCATCCAATAAGGAGTCTTTGACAATGGCTCAGCCCCAGGAACTAGATCGATGGTGAACTCGACTTCTTAGGAAGGCAGAAGAGAAGTGAGTTCGGCTGGAAACACATCTGCGAAGTATTTCACCACCTCGGTGCTTTCCAAAGTACACTGATCCTTGGACTTAATGATTAGATAAGCCAGATAACCTACACAACCTTTCTTCAGCATCTTCTGTACCTTTGCTCCTGCTATCAGAAGTTTCAACTCCTTTACCTTCTTCCTGCTAAACTCTAACACATCACATCCGGGCCTAACAAACTGCACTAACTTGACCTTGCAATCCACTCTTACTCCATGCTTCGCTAACCAATCCATACCTAGAATCAGATCATAGTCATCGATGGGTAGGATTATGAGGTCCACCTTCAAAATCTCTTTTCCAACCATAATATCACACCTTTGTACTACTTTACTCACATCTCTCTACTTTCCAAGGGTGTACTCACTAGCATGGTATAAGGCAACTCTACCCTATCCCAACCCAAATGGCATGCACACTTATTGTTCACATATGAATGAGTCGATCTGGGGTCCATTAAAATAGAAATAGAGTGACTTTGCACAGAAAGCGTACCTTTAACTACCACTGAATCAGCTCCAACCTTTTCCCGGTTTAGAGCGAAGACTTTGACTTTCACTTGAGGCTTTTGGCCTTACCTCCAGTCGTCCCAGCAAGTGCTCCTCTAGCTACCCCAGCTGGTTGAGTTGAAGCTCTGTGCCCCATTTTGAGTGGTCTTGTTCCTCAGGTGGTTTGGGTCCCTATAGTTGAAATATCTCTTTGTCACTCCCTTTGACCAGCAATCCTTTTTTGCAAGACCTTGCGTCTTGCAATTCTAACACATCAACGCACTCGACATAGGACCTGGTGGTACTGTCCTAGGCTGCTTTCCCTTATTTCCCCACTGCATCAGACCAGTAGGTCACTTGTGAGTCAAGGGTCTCATCGGTGGTCGGCTCAGCTAGAATGGCCGGTTTATTAATCGGTTCCTATCCTCATTTTCCATTCAGGTCGCTGCATCTACTGCGACCGTATATGTCACCAGTGGAGATGGTGCCAGTGCCTTCCTCAAATCTCGCCTGAGACCCTTCACAAACTGACACATCCGCTTTTGCTTTGTATCTACTAGACACTTACAATAACTGGACAGTTGCGTAAACCATGCAGCATACTGAGCCACGATCATTCCTCATTACTTGAGAGTCTGGAACTTGTCCTCCCTCTTCTCCACTAACCATCATGGTATATACTCTGCTCGGAATGCCTCCACAATGTTCTTCCACATCCAATCGCTATCTTTCTCTCCTAGTCCTTCTGGACTCATTGCCACTAAGCTCGGGCAGGTCCCCACAGCCTAAATGCAGCAAACTTCACCCTCTTCTTTTCGGTATACTGAAGAGTCGCAAAGATATCCTCCATGGGTTCAATCTACTACTCTGCCTTTTCATCTTGTTCTACAACTCCCTAAAACGTCGGAGGTTGGAACTTCAGGAATTGTTCTAGAGTCTCATCCTTACCTTTAGGTGTTTTCTTATCCATATTATACACTTTTTTGGCAAATTTTTGAAGAATAGCAGCCTTTTTATCGAAGGCTTGCCCCATGGTTACCTCTTGGGATCCTCCATATGTTAGTTCCCGCTCTTGCTCGAGTTCCTCTTCCACTTCCGAGGTGGACTAATGCGTCTGCACGATCTTAGGAGTTGAAAACTCACTCTCCTGAACGCTTCTTTCTTGCATAATAGTTCTACGCCTTGGTGCCATCATTTGCACCCAATATAGACCTTATTAAGGGAAAGTTCATGGCATGCAATTGATCAACTTATAGATTTGAAATAACTTGCAATGCATCGAAAAATAAATTTTGCAGATAATGCTCCAAATAGGATAAAGAAATCAAATAAATTATATTTTTATTAACCAATTCCAAATTGGCACAAAATAAGGCAGTTCCCCCTAGGTACCCATTTTTTTATTTCGGCTAAACAAAATTTGAAATAAAGAATAAATTCTAAATCAAACAAATGTCTTAAAATAAAGAATAAACACTAATGGTCCTAATACTCTAAGCATCACTAGAGTCGCTGGAATCCTCGAAACTCTCTGAAGGAGGTTCCACTAGCCATCCTACACTGCTATCCTTCTTCTCAATCATCACTGCTTCGAGCTCTCCTATTTCTCCCTCAACCCCAAGTCCTCCCAGCTCATCCTCAAGTGCTCCTCCACCTCTGATCTCCCACTCATCAATACCTTCATACTCTGCCAAGCCCTTATTCCAGTTAAGTGCAAGTATCTCAGGTGCTGGATCTTCGGGTCTTTCCTCTATCCCTAAATCTTCCATCATGGGTGGCTTATGGTCAACTTCATCCTCATTAGGAATCCATCCACCCTCAGGTTCCGTCTCTGACTTAGATGACGACAAATCCGGTATAGTTATAGGGCTAGATGCTTTACCACTCACGGGACTGCACATAAATGGCCAGTTTTAGGTCATGGCTGCGGATCTTCTATTCATCCTATAAAAGAAACATAAAGAAATCAGAACTAAATCTCAGTCTCCAAAGTCAAGATACTATTCACTGAATCTCAATTCTTAGGGTTTAGGTACTATTCAATAATGTCATTTGCCTAAACTTAGGCTCTGATACTACTTGTCACACAAACTTAGGCTCTGATACTACTTGTCACACCCCACTACCTACATACCCAGAAAGGGTGGGATATTGCCCCGTCCAGAGGACTAGGGGTCTTTATAACGAAGTACAAAATAATAATAATATTAATAATAACCAACTAAATAAAATAATAAAATACTCTTATTACATCCGAGGGAAATACTTATGCAAGTTTGAGAGATTAAAACTAACAAACATCTCATGAAAGAAATATAAATCAAAATAAAGTAAACAAATGGACGATCATCGCTTGTTTCATCAACTTGCTCAATATATGCACACCCCTGAAATTATGATAAAAAAGGTGTGAGATTAGCATCTCAGTAAGTTCCGTGTGTGTAAATGACAAATATAACCATTTCGTGCAGGCAGGTTTATCAAAATCACAAAATCGTATTTGCAAGTCATCATCAATAGTTATATAAAGGAGCTTTGCTCTATGAATCCAAAATATTTCACAATAAATCATCGTTTCATCAAATTCATAATTCATTAAGTAGGGATTAGCAATGATTTAAACAAGAGTATTATAATCCATATCATGGTTACCATTATGACAGTGTCCCAATGCATTTTTCAACAATAGGTAGTGGGAGATCCTTCTACTAGGGTGAAATACTCCTCCATCTCTACACCCAACACTTCGGTTACCCAACTCAGATAAATAATATCCACATGGACTAATATGCTAGTTGGATAGCCTAATTAAGTAGTACTGTCGCATCTCCAAGTTGAGTTCATCTTCTGGAGGTAGCCTACTGCTAGAAGACTCACTCTTGCTCTTCAAGACTAGTACCACTAGCCTAGCCCGCTGAGTACTCAACGCTCCCCATTTAGGGGTAGAATCATGTTAGCGTTGTGCCCTAAAGGCGATCACTTGTACATTGTATATGACACATTTTATTTTAATAAAATGCATTATTTATCTTACAGTTTCGTTTGTTTACTTTTAGTAATATAACTGTTCGATAAAGTCCATAGTACAATACTGTGTTAAGGAAATCATGATAAAGATCATGATATGATATTCCTACTACACTGGATAGTGTTAGAATTTAAATAGTCCCTAAGCATAGTATTAATGAGATATGACATCATTAATGAGTTAAGACTAGTATGTGTTAGACTTCCTGATTTGATCAGGTGGTGGTTCTCATACCGTGAGTATTGAGATACTCAAAGTTAACACATGGATGCTTGTTAATGGAACAAGTTCATTGGATGACCTAGCTTTGAGATAATCACATGGATAACTATTTAGTGCTAGTGATATAATCTCAATATAGCAAACGTGTAAGTATCCTTAGACTTAAGATTGCCAAGGTACTTTGTTTGCTGAGCATTGTATTTTGATTCCGGAGCTCAATCGAGGGCCACCTATGGGATGGATATTGGGTACATTGTGAGGTAAACAAAAATAGTTGAGAGGATAAAAAAAGGATTCACCACTCCTAATAGTAGGGGCGAATATCTCACGGCCACTTGTAGGAATTATTACTCGAAAGTCCTTGGCCAAGGCGATTGTGTATTGGAAATAGTTGCAATTGACACACATCTAGAGTAGTGGGTTCCTGGTACAAGTACTATTGTATTCGGGCCAGAATTAATTCTGGAGGGAGTTGGCACTAATTCCGTACTCCAAACCGAACAAGATATTGTATGGTGAAAGGAGTTAATTGCGCTGAAGTTTGTTATTGGAGGGTTCATGTCAAGCTACTTGACTTCTTGGACTCTTGGGTGGTCATGATGTGTTGCTAGATACCGCTCATGATATGGGAATATGGGTTTATTAATTGATGAATTAATAAACCAATCCTGATTAGAATTAATAGGATTAATTCTAGTTAATTATGGATTATTAATCTCAAAGACGTTTAGATTAATTCTTGTTCTCTACCAATTGACCGGGAAACCTAATAGGTCACACACAATCGAGGATTATATACTCAAGATGTTATTTGATAACATTGTGGGGTTGATTTAGAAAAAGAGAAGTTGTCGTGGAAAAATTATAATTAGTTATAATTTGTGGTCTAAGCTGTAATTATGAGAACTTCATATTTCCAATTACAATTAGGAATTCTAATAGGATTAGAACTCTCATTTTTTTGGAGGGGGGGGGGGGGGAATTTCGTGTAATATTTAGTAGATATAAAAAACATGAAAACCCTAGCTAAAAAAACACACGAAAAACCAAGAGCCTCGAAACAACAACTTCCTCTCTTCTCTCTCTCGATTTGATCTTGATCAAAGAACCCTAGCCGCCATCTTTTTCTGCTAGCACAAGAAATTTTGGTGCTTGAGTGTATCCTATGTGTGGATTACTGTTAGAGATAATCACACACTGTGATTATAGTAGTTAGACGTTCAACTCACGTGGAGGTTGATCTTGAGGATTACTGGATCGTGCCCCGACTTGAAGAAGAAATTTTGTTCTTTGGACGATTACACAAAGGTAAAAAACTGCTACCTTTATTGTCTTTATGTCTTGTTTTTCACACATAGACACGTCCTGGGATGGTATTTCGTTTTATTTTTCGCTGCGCCGTATACGATACGAGCCTGAGATACCCAACAAATCATTTTTCCTTTTTTGAAATTCTTTGATTAGCTTGACTGCAAAACCTGGTTTTTCATAATAGATTTCCAACTCATTTAGTGATAGAGTAAGAAATCGTTTTTCAGTTTGAGCAGTTAAAATTTGACAAACTTATTTAGAAAGTAAAACATCCACATTTCCTACCCAAGTATCAAAACATCGTAGTATAACTCATCATGTTTAACTAACGTTTCAATTATCCTGTTAAAACATTATATTGACATCAATTCCAAATAATATTGTGAAAATTACGTGCAAAAATGTAACATTTATCAAAATGGTTATGTAGGGGCTTACTTAGATAAATTAACAGCTAGACCCAACTCAATTGATTGCCTTTACTTCCACTCCTTTCTTATCTAGAATAAATGATTCTATAATTAGAATCCAAATATTACATCCACTATTTCATGCAACATGAATTCTCATTATCTCATTAATCACCTAATTCATCCATGGTATCTAGATGATTTATTTCATTAGATCACATACACAACTTCCTTTGCCATGCTATTGATCATAACCATGCATTCATCCAAATCAAATCACCATATGACAACTCCTATATTCAACCAGCATAAAATCATCATAATTAACCCCATAAACATTAAAAGATCTCATCTTTTCAAACCTATTATAGATCTAGATTCATCATGACAAGATGCATCAATGTCCTATCTCATACATGCTTTGTCTATGTCCCTCATCAACACATTTATCATTCTAGTCCATTCATACTTTCATGCTAGATTCTGTAAACATTCATAAGTTAACGCTTTAAAGATCAAAGCCATTTAAATCGGTAAAGATAAGAACTTAATTACCTATTAGCGAACTAGACTTAAAACACGGCAACTCCTTGATGACTAGCTTGAGTTCAATGGATAGTTGAAGAGGTTGGCCCGCCTAGATGTTCTTGATCGAGATTCACCAAGAAAAGGAGCAAACAGTCCCTTATGGATGTGATTTAAGAGAGAAAAGAGAGAAAGAATGAAGTAAGAGATGGATAGAAGGATTGAAGATTGTTTACCTTGTAGGTTGTTTCGGTTTTGGTTTTGTTCTTGGAGTGTGCTGGCTGAAATTTTGAGCAGGCAAACATGCTCTTTGTTTCTTGAGTTTGAGAGGCTGAGAAAGTGGGAATTTTGTGGTTTGCTGGATAGAAAAGATTAGGTTTTGGTGTTTGGGTGTTTGGAGATCTCCTACCTTGTTATGGATTCTTGATCACAAGAACAAGTTGGACAGCTTTGGTCCTTTTTTGGGTTACCGAAACTGGGCAGTAGATTGGGGGTTGTTGCTGCTATGTTTTTGGTGCTTATGAAGACTGAATATTTTGATAGGAAGAAGGAAGAGATAAGGCTGGTTTCGATCTCTATGGTGGCAAGAAGGAGAGAAGAAAAATGAGTCTTTGTGTAGCTGTGTTTTTGCTCGATGACTAGAGAGAGTTTGTGCAGGTTTTTGGTTGGAATTTTCATGCAGATTGGGTGCTGATTGTGGTTGAAATTCTGAAGGAAAGGAAGGGAAAATTCTGGTTTTTTTTTTTTTTTTTTGTTAAAACAAAGTCCTAATTGGTTAAGGTTTTCTTGGATAACTTTACCTAGGGTTTGAAGAGTTTAAGTTGAGCTTCAAAAGCTCTTAAGGTGGCGGAAGCTTTGGAGGTATTTTTAAGAAAAATACATGAAGGAATTAGATTATTTGTTTAAGAAATAATTTAATTAATTCTCTATACTAATTTGAGTAAAATTTAAATAGCTATTAAATAATTATTTTACAATATAAAATTCTGGTTTTCTTTTTCTTGAGGATAACCGAAATTCCTTTCCCTTTTCCCCCAAAATTTCGAAAACACATTTTCTAAAAGATAAGTGCTTCATTTAATTTCCAGCATTTATCCTTTTATTTCATTTTAAAATTATTTGAAGAAAATTAAAATATGGAGACTTATCTCCTTAAGAAGTGGCAGCTACTTTGAAGAAAATAAGATATATATCTATATTCTTTATTTTCTAATAATTTACTAAGATATGGCTTTCAAAAATCCAGATTAGTAATATTTAAAATTTTCTAAAAGATTATGATAAGATATTAGAAATAAGAATTTAATTTATTTTCTAATGCTTTATAGCATAATTCCCAAGATAAATCACACTCCGAAATTTTAGGAATTGCACTCCAAGGTGGTGGCTACTCTAGGAGGATTTCAGCAATAGCTAGGATTCAAACTCAAGCCCACCAAGAATTAAACACCAAGAATTATCCACTAAACCACAACAACATTTGTGTAAATATTTCCCTAACAAATTCCCTTAACTCCTATTATTCACTTGCTTCATCTCTTCTTAATAAATCCTCCTCAATAAAACAAAAGCTCAACTAATTCAAATAACACAGCCACATCAGAACAAATTAATTCATGGAACAGTAAACTTAAGAAACTCATGTTTTTATGAAAATAATTCAATTTACCAAATGCAATATAAAAATGCTATGACATGCTTGACTTTCCCCTCATAATAAAGGTGGCTTAATACAGGGTATTACACTCTGCCTCCCCAATGGGGGCCTCACTAACATGGTATAAGGCATTTCTACTCTGTCCTAACCCAAATGGCATGCCGAGTTATCATTCACATATGAATGTGTCGATTTGGGGTCTATCAAAATAGATATAGCTTGACCTTGCATAGAAAATGCACCTTCAACCGCTGCCGAAGCAGCTCCAATCTCTTCTCGGTTCAGAGCAAAGACCTTAGTTTTCACTTGAGGTTTTTGGCCTCCGCCTTCAGCCGTCCTAGCGGTTGCTCCTCTGTTTGTCCTAACTGGTTGAGTTGAAGATCCTTACCCCATCCTGAGTAGTTTAGGGTAGTTGTTCCTCAGATGGTTCGGATCACCACAGTTGAAATATCTCATTGATACTCCCTTGGACCATCAATCCTTTTAAGCATGACCTTACCTTCTACAGTTTCGACACATCAGTGCATTCGTCATAAGTCCGGGTGGTACTATCCTTAGCTATTTTCCCACTGCATTGGACTGGTGGGTCGCTTGTTAATCGGAGGTTGCATTAGTGGGTGACTTGGTTGGAATGGCCAATTTATCAACCGGTACCTATCCTCGTTCTCCATCTGGGTCACTGAGTCAACTACAGTTGTATATGTCGCCAGTGGAGATAGAGCTAGTGCTTTTCTCAAATCCTGATGGAGACCTTTCACAAATTGTTGCGTCCATTTCTGCTCAGTGTCCACTAAACACGTGCAGTACTTAGACAGTTGTGTAAACCATGCAGCATACTGGGCCACGGTCATCCCTCTTTGCTTGAGGGTTTGGAACTCATCCTCCCTCTTCTCTGCTATCCATTGTGGAATGTACTCTACTCTAAAAGCCTTAACAAAGTTCTCCCATGTCCAGTCATAATCTTCCCTCTCTCAGTCTTCTTGGACTCATTGCCACTAAGCTCGGGCAGGTCCTCTCAACCTGAATACAACAACTCCTCATCTCGGTATATTGTAGCGTCGCAAAAATGCCCTCCATCTACTCAATCCACTACTTCGCCTTTTCATCCTGTTCTGCCTCTCTCTGGAACGTTGGAGGTTGGAACTTCAAGAATCGTTCTACTGCCTCATCTTCACCATTAAGTGCCTTCTTATCCACCTGGTCCACCTTCTTAGTTAAATGTTGAAGAATGGTAGACTTTTTGTCAAAGGCTTGCCCCATGCTCACTTCTTTGGACCCTCCCGATGTCAACTCCTGCTCTTGCTCGGAATCCTCTTCCACCTCTGGTGTGGATCACTACACCTGCTTAGACTCAAGAGCCAATGACTTGCTCTCCTAAGCAGCCCTACCTTATCTTGCAACCCTACATCTTGGTGCCATCTATTTGCACTAATACAAGATTCATTCGGGGAAAAGTTCATGATATGCAATAAATTGGCTCATGCATTGGAAACAATTTGCAATTCAATGAGAAATGAATTTTGCGAATAATACTCCAAATAGTATAGAAAAATCAATAAAATTATGTTTTTATTAACCCAATTGATGTGTTTGAATTTGGGTATAAAAATTATATAAAAATAAGCACATTCCCAATCAAGTTAAATGAAAATGTTTACCCCAAATTACATATATAAGCAATCGTACTCATCATTAGGCATAGCATATGGTTTTAAAACTAGTGTCAATCCTCAAGGAACAAATATGCATTAATCACTTTTCTTTCATTGTTTAACAGACTCAATAAAGTGAAAAAGAATAAAAATAAAAATAAAATAAAATAAAATAATATATACATGTCAAGGATGGAGAATTATGTAGCTTAAACTATTATTTTGACAAACATGATCTTAAAGTACTCAATCATTATCATAACTAATCATTTTCTTGGCATCATAAAGGATTAAGATAGACTCACTTATTTTCCAATGCATGAAATCACTATCTTTTAGATAAATTAGCATCACATATCCTATCTCAACTAATTCACCTAAGAGATGCATTAACCATAATCCTTGATTGAATTTCCATATCTTAGCAAATTTAAAACATGAAATTAACCAATGAATCCATATCCTGGCAAACATCAATTAACCTTTAATTACCCAATTCTTAGCAATTAACCCATTTTCCAAGAAAGTTAAGAGACAACAAATCTGAAATTAATAAATTGAAACCACCATCGACCCCTTTTCCAAGCAAGTTAATAGAAAAAAATAACAAATTAATCTCGTAATCAGCATAAGTAATTAAATACCAAGAATAACAATTAATTAATCAAAAGATCAAAGTAACTCTAAAAATCATGAATACCTAAAACAATGTCGAATTATAATAAAATAATTAATACATCATTGCTCAAGAAAAGTAAATAAAGTTAAAAGAAAGCACTCATAGATAAGCCTCCTCCTTCTTCCTTTGTAGACTCTCTTGCACAAACCCTCCTTGATTTAATGAATTCCTCCTTAATTTTGAGTGATTTGTGTTTTGATCCGTGAATTCCCCTCTTTTCATTGTGTTTTCCCTCTATTTATAAGCTTTAGAATTGCTTAAATTCGTCCATCTAGGGTTTCTGGTTGACTAGAAGTAGGAAAATACTAAAACTCTACAAATTACGAAAAAAATGAGCACAAAAATTGAGGCATCGCCTCAGTAGCAGTGCCCAGCTAGTCCTGCCTGTCCTGCCTAGGGCTGGCGTGTGGTTTGTTTCTCTGTTTGTTCATCAATTTTTCTTCATTTTTGTGGCACTTCTTCTAGATTGCAGTCGACGCCGCCTCTACGCTCCCAACTGGCACTGGCTGTGTTCTATTAAGCTTTGTTTCACCGATTTTTTATCGCCTTGAAATACGTGCAAGAAACACGTGGCCGATGCCTATTCTTCTGTCTTGGCCGGCGCAGCCTTTACTCTGTTTAGCGACATTTTTGTCTTATTTTACCCCTAAAATCTGAAATAATGCACAAAATATATTTCCAAGGATAAAATCTCAAATATAAAGGAATATTACCAGTTATTGAACAAAGTGTATCACAAAATGGCCTCAAATAACTAGAATATATATGATTAATTTAGGCCTTATCACCAATCCAACTTGGTAAAAAATAAGGGAATATCCTACTAGGTACTTCTTTTATTCTTGCGAAACCAAATCCAAAATAAAGAGTACTTGCTAAAATAAATAAACGAACATCTCTTCATGAAAATAAAAGAATAAGCACTAAGGGTCCTATAAACTCTATACTTCACTAGAGTCGCTGGAATCCTCAAAAGTCCCAAGAGAAGGTTCCATTATCCATCTTACACTGCTATTGGGATGATCTTCCACACAATCCTTGGCTCTCCGCATCCCTAAGCTTTTCCATAGCTAACATCAATGCACTCTTAGGCCCCCCAGATTCTGACTCGTACGACTATCAATACTATCCTCCCCCTCAATCACTTTAGCTTCACCTTTGCTCTCAAGCTCTCCTATCTCCCCTTCAAGCTCAAGTCCCCCTAGCTCATCCTCACTCTCATCATTCATTGCTCTTCCATTCCCTAGCTCCCTCTTAGCATCTCTCTCATACTCAACCATGTCCCCCTCTTCAAAAATACAACACTTTAGCTTCATCAGTCCGAAACTCCTTATTTCCTCTTTTGATTTCCTTTTCTTTAAAAGTTTGAAAGCTTGGTTATCTCACTGCACCTCTCCAATCTCCTGCCTCAACTCAGGTTCCATCTTTAGATTGCACAAGCTGATCTTTCCTTCTTCTACTTCCGTTTTTCACTCCAAGAGTTGTTGTACTATTTGGACTTCTTACACCCTCATACTAGCCATCCTTACCTTTCAGCTCAGGGATCAACTACCACGTTAGCCTTCCCCGGGTGGTAGCTAATTGGACACTTATATTCTTCAAAAAACTCCATCCATTTTCTCTGCCTTAGATTCAAGTTCTTTTGCGTGAAGATATAATTCACTCTTATGATCCATGAAGACTTCATACTCTACTCCATATAAGTACTGTCACCACTTCTTCAGGGTAAACACTATCGTAGCCAACTCCAAGTTATGCGTTGGATAGTTATTCTCGTGCAGCTTCAGCTTCCTCGATGCATAGGCGATAACTTTCCTATCTTGTATCAGTATTGCCCCCAGACTTTCCTTGGAGGTGTCTGTGCACAAGGAGTAGGGTTTACCTTCCTTAGGTAAACTCAATACCGGTGCCGTCATCAATCTCCTCTTGAGCTCTTGAAAACTCTTCTCACATTTATCACTCCAGATATATGGCACGTCATTCCTTAGCAGCCGGGTTATAGGTGTAGCCAGTGTAGAGAAGTTCTTGATCAACCACCGATAATATCCTACCAATCCAAGAAAACTCCTAATCACAGTTATGCTCTTCGATTGTTTCCAATTAGAGACAGCCTCAACTTTTGCTGGGTCTACCTTGATTCCCTCTCTAGATATCATATGACTAAGGGAGGCCACTGAATCTCACCAAAACTTGCATTTGCTAAACTTGGCATAAAGTTTATGCTCCCTCAATTTCTCTAGTACCAACTTCAGATGTTCCGCATGCTCCTTGGGACTTTTAGAATAGATCAGAATATCTTCTAGAACACTAACACGAACTTACCCAAGTACGGTTGGAAAAATCTGTGCATAAGATCCAAAAAAACAGCGGGTGCATTAGTTACACCAAACGGCATCACCACAAACTCGTAGTGCCCATATCTAGTGTTGAAGGTTGTTTTGGAAATATCCTCATTGATTCGTACATGGTAATAACTTTTTCGAAGATCCAGCTTGAAAAAGTAGCAAGAACCTTGCAACTAATCGAACAACTCATCAATTAGAGGTAAGGGATACTTGTTCTTATAGGTGGTTCATAGTTTACTTCATTCTCACTTAAAAACCATGCACACTTAGGTTCTGTCTCCAAAACAGATGATAATGAATCTACTATAGGGATTGGGCTATATGCTCTTCCACTCGCGGCAGCACACATAAAAGGCCAGTCTCAGCTATGAATCTTCTAATCATCCTAGGGTTTTGGGTGCCATTCAATAAAGTCAATTGCCTAAACCTAATATCTGATACCACCTGTTACACCCCACTACCAACGTACCTAAATAGGCGGGATGTTGCCCCGTCCAAAGGATCAGGGGTCTTTATAACGAGGTACAAAAGGAATGAAAATAACTAAATAAAATTATGCGATAATCTTATTACAACCAAAGTTAAAACTTATACAAGTCTGAGAATCTAAAACTAACAATCATCTCTCGAAAAAATACAAAGTAGAAATAAATAAATTGAAGGTCATCTCTTATCTCTTCAGCCTTCTCGATAAAAGCACTCCCCCGAAAACACGATATACAATAGTGTGAGATTGGCATTTCAGTAAGTCCTATGTGTGTGAATGTTATATATAAACATTTCGTGCATTCAGGTTCATCAAAATCACAAAATCATGTTTGCAAGACTTTTCATCAATAAACAATAATTCAAAGAAGCATTGCTCATCATATCCAAAGTAGTTCTCAATAAATCATCATCCCATCATAACCATAAAGGAGCATTGCTCATCATATCCAAAGCAGTTCTCAATAAATCATCATCTCATCATAATCATAAGTTCATTATGTAGGGATTAGCAATGATTCAAATAATAGTATTACAATCCATATCATGGTTACCACCATGATAGCGTCTTAATATAACCTTTCAATAATGGGCAGTGGGGGATTCTCCCACTAGAGTGAGATACTCCTCCATCTCTACACCCAATACATTGGTTGTTCAATTTGGATAAATAAAGTCCACACGGACCTATATGTTAGCTTGGACCCGCCTGACTAAGTAGTACTGTCGCCTCTCCAAGTTGAGTTCATCTTCTGGAAATGGCCTCCTGCCCGAAAACTCACTCTAACTCTTCAAGACTAGCACCACTTGCCTACCCCTGCTAAGTACTCAACGCTCCCCATTTAGGGGCAAAATCATTTCTCTTATTTTCACAATCGTTGATTATCTTGTCTTTGTAAAACGTGGCTTTTCACAATAAGTTTGCCAAAACATTTAGTAATAAAGAAAAGAAATCATTTTTAGTTTAAAAGTTGAGATTTGACAAACTCATTTAGAAAATAAAATGACTACGTTCTCAAACCAAGTATCAAAATACCACAGTACAATTCATCATATTCAACCAACATTTCAATCATCATGTCAATCATCATATTGACACTATTTCAAATATCATTGTACAAAAACACTTGCAAACATGTAATATTTAGCAAAATAGTTATATAGAGACTTACTTGGATATTCTCAATAATCAACCAAAGCAATTTTGATCTCTTTTTCACTTTATTCCTTATGTAGAATCAATGTTTCTATGATTAGAAACTAGATATGAATCCATTCACACTTTCATGCATCATGAATATTTATGATCATATTAATCATCTAATTTATCCATGGCATCTAGGTAGAAGCTCATTGCTATAGCTTCCCATGATCATACATCTCATCATGACACGCATATAATCGAATCTCATCATTAATACAAGGACCTCTAATATTTGTCTAATATAAACTTCATATAATAACCCCATATGAATGTAACACCCTGAAGCCTAGGCCCGCCAGGGCCGGGGATGTCGCCCCGTCCAAAGGACAAGGGGTCTTTATAACTAGGCCACACAAACAAATTGCGGAATAAAAATAATATTTAACTTAAAAAGTTATCACAACCCAATTGACTAATACTTGATGCTTGCCAATGTTTAAAAGTGGCGTAGAAATGTTTTCCTTATGGCAAGCTAAATGTGGAGTGTATGGACACTCGTTTATCTGAAGGCAATTGAGGGTTGAATTTGTTCTTATTTCGAACACTTAAATTATTTAAAAGTTACTGAGCAGAGTGGTGTTTTGGCTTATCTAGCCGTACACAAGTAGTGAAATCAACCACTCAAAAGAAAGGGATATGGGTTACCACACGTTGGGCCCCATAACCGGTCAGAATGCCGACACTTTGTGCAGACTGACAAAAGTAGGTGATCGGCCTACTGGGCAAGATACTCCTCATTCTCTATACCCAAACAACAACCGGGTGTCCATTCCGGCAAAACACAGTCACTTGACTGAAAAGAACGCTGCTAGCTCAGACCGGCACGACTTACTGGACTGACATCTTATCCGGGAAGGACTCACCCCTCAGAAGTGGCCACCTGCTGAGAGACTTACTCTAACCCTTCAAAGACTAGTCCTAGTAGTCCACCCTTATTGAGTACTCAACGACGTTTTCCACTTGGGATAAAATGAACAAAGCATTGCTCTTCATGAAAATAGTAATTTGAGGGTTTCCAAAGTTTTGGAAACAATCAGTTTTAGAAAGAGTTTTAAGTTTGGAAAATCTGCTCAGTAACTTTTAAATAATTTAAGTGTTCGAAATAAGAACAAATTCAACCCTCAATTGCCTTCAAATAAACGAGTGTCCATACACTCCACATTTAGCTTGCCATAAGGAAAACATTTCTACGTCGATAGGTTTTATGCAGGAGCTTACCCGATTCTTGCTCACAACAACAAGGTCTCAAACAGCTGACCTAACCCCACATGGGTAAATACAAATCTTAATCAATTTCAAGTCACAAACCACTTCCTTAATTTTAAGTCAATTCAATTCACTACTACCATGATACTAGTGTCCCAAGCTTTAAGATAAAATAATAACTAAATAGGTTTATAAGCTAAGCTTAATTTGTTATTTAAAATAATTAATGGTTTGGGAAATAAATTCTAATAAGTTGAAAGTTTAAACTCTGTTAGGAAAAATTTAGAGTTTATTTGATCAAGAGTCATAGATGGTACTAGGTAAAATAGTGATTTAATGATAGTTTAGTTGTTAGAAAATAATTGATAGCTAAAACTAGTTGAGATTAAATTTAATAAGCCTTTCTTGGAAAATAATAAGTAAATCCTTAAGGGTTTTGATTTAGCAAATATTTTACTAATTATGAATCATTCTCATAAAGCTTTAGTTGATCTCTTTATTTTAAATAATATTTATTTATTTATTTTCTAGAAAAATTATTTATTTGACTAAAATGTCCTTTATATATATATATATATATATAATAATTCCAAATCTACCCTTCCTAGGGTTTTTTCGAAAATACTAGCAATATTATTTTATTGAGTATTTTATGCATAAAGTGATAATTAGCTTTAGGGACAACTAGATCATGATCAAATTTCTATGGTCATCCTCAATCAAGAACATACACAATCCTTCAATTCATTAAATCATCCAAATCTTGCATATAGGCATAGATCTAAATTTATTAAGACATGACTTAACCTTTACTAGCATAAACATGATCATGGCCTCAATATTCTAGTAATGCATATAACTCCTATTCACCAAAGGTGACATAATCTCTAGCATACTTCATCACACATACTACCTATGACATGCGTCAAACTCAATTCCACATACAACCAACCAATATAATCCTTCCATGCATAAATCCCATCTCCTTCACAGTCATACATGTACTCATGCTTCAATCATCAACATCACATACTCAATCCCATCGCCATTCATCTTTTAACAACATCATCCTAGAGACATGATTCTAGAGTTTAAAAGAAGGATTGCATGTACTTACTTGGTTGATGAATGCTTTGAAAGAGTTTAGAGTAGATCTCAACTCCTAGATGGCTAATCTTGTCCAAGAGAGGCAGCGAAAGCATGGTCATGGAAAAAGAGACCATTCGGCTAAGAGAGGGAATTTTGGGCCATGAGAGAGAGAGAGGGAAGAGATCATTAGTATGTTCATTCACATAAGTTCTCATTGGAGATCAAGTTTGAAGAAGATGAAGTTGATAGAGTAAGTTTACCTTGAAGATGTTCTTGACCTTCACAAAAATTTCTAGTTTTGATCCAAAGTAGCAAGATGATTTGTGGAGTTTGATGTTAATAATGGTGTTGATGGATTCACAGCAAAGAGTAGATCAAATCTGGAGATTTTCGTGAGGGTTTGAAGTGGTTTGAAGGTGTATTAGGTGAAAGAAGGTAGTAGGTGTTCTTAGTGTAGTGTGTGTATTCTTGGTGGCTAGAGAAAATTGAGAGAGAGAGGTTGGGAGCAGCTACCGAATTTCTGTGGAATTAGGGCTGCCGAAATTCTGTAGGGTTTAGGGAGTTGTTTCTCTAATTTGGAAGGGAAAGGAAAGGTTAGTTGTTACAATCCTTGAAGAATATTTTTAGGAAGAGAATTTGGAAACTAGATATTTTAAGAATATCTTGATTATTTGGACAGCTTTGAAGTCTCCTATGGCCGACTGAATGTGCAGCTTTTCTGAGGAATTAAAGCTGGTTCAATGAGGCTTATGATGGCTGAAACTAAGGTGCACAATGGTGAAGAAGATGTCTGGTCCATGGTGTAAGATTTTATGGAAAGTTGCTAAACAAGATGGCTGAAATTTTGGAAACCAATCAAGCTAAATTACAGGGATTTGTTGGAGAGATTTTCGGACAGTCATTGCTGCCTTTCGTCTAGAAGCTCAGGGGAACCATTGGAGCTCTATTAATGGTGGTTTAAGGGAGGTTTTGACAGAAGTAGGTTGGTGTTTTGGCTGGAAGAAGAACAGGAAACAAGCTGGACATTTGACTGCCAGAATTTCGTTGCACAGAATTTTCTGGGCAGAATTTCGTCTGCCACTTCCAGCCGATTTGCAGCGAGCTGGGAGGGGGGTTTTAGGGGTATTCAAGGATGGTTTCCAGCGTTCTTCATGGAGGAAAACCATGGCTATGGTGCTGCACAAAATCTGGAAGAAAACAGCTTGGTTTTGAGCCTCCAAGGTAGCGATTTGCCCAGAATTTTTCACTGGTTTTGCTCAGTCTTTGTGCAGTTCGAAAACGGCAGAAATAATTCATGTTTCAAGCTGAACTTGAGGCTATTTTTCTGGAAGCATTTGGAAGGGAATGTTAGCTAAGAAGTTTGACATTTTGAAGGTACACAAGCTGAAAAATTTCAACTCATTCCAATAAGGAAGGTGAACTAGATATAGAGTGAAATTTTAGCAAGCTTACTAGAGGGATTTTCCTCTTGGAATTTCTCACAATTCATCCACATTTTCTAGACCATGAGAAGCCTTTTACTAGGACTTTTTGATCCTATAAGACCTCAACACTTTAGTGAATTTTTCTGGGAAGAAAAAGGCTAGAACATCTTGATCAAACTAAGGAGTTGAAAATTAAGAAAAACTAAAGATCAAGGGAGAATGAATTCCCTTTAAGAATTTCAAGAAGAGCAAATGAGTGAAATGAGAATTCTCCTAACATGTCTCTCCTAGGTCATTATCACCACCTTGATCTAGGCCCTTAAGGCCGAAACCAACTCCCCCCAAGCAAAAATAAAATTTAATCTAGCTAAAGATTTTATGATAGAATTTGAACTCTAGACTTCAATAATTAATTCTAAGGCTCTAACCACTACACCACAACAACTCTTGCTGCTATTTCCACTAAAAAAATTATTTTCTATTCAATCTACAATCTATCTCCCTATTTTCACCTCGGACAAAAATTACCATTTTGCCCCTCTCACACAATACTCACCAACAAGACTTCAAGACAATAAAAATCAAATCCAAAGCACATAAAAATCATATGAAAATGTATTTAATCATGAAATAAAGCATGATATGCATCCCAACCCTCTTACTCTAAGGTTGATTTTGACTGGGGTTTCACATATGAATCAAAAGATCTCATCTTTAACTAACCATAAGATGTATCTAGGTCCAACATAACATGATATCATAATATTTCACCCCATATTCACCTAGATCAACTATTGCTCCATCAAACTTAACCATCCCATCCATTCATGCTTTTCATGCTATACTTTATACATAATAACATCACTATAAAATCAGCCTCATTCAAATTAATAGGGATTAAGTCTCAAAATAACTCTTGGATAGATAAGACAAAGAAGCAAATGTGGCTCCTTGGTGATCGGTTGAGTTCACTTGAGAGGAAGAGATGATTGGGTCCCTTAATTCTTCTTGTTCGAAAATCACAAAAAATAGGAGGTGTAAATCAGTCCATTTTGATCGAGATTTAGGAGAAGAAGATGAGAAGAATTGAGGTTGAATTGATGAAGATTTGAAGTGTTGCTTACCTTGCTCTTAGGTTTCAATTTTGGTGGTGATTGGAGTTGTGATGGCCGAAATCTTCGAGAGAAATGGTGGCTGTTTTTTTTTTTTTTTTTTTGGTGTAGAAGAGAGGTTTACAGTTTGATTGGTGGCTGTTTTTATGAAGAGTATAGGTTAGGTTTAGGTGTTTTGATGTTTGGAAGGACTACACCTTGTTTTGGACTCTTGAACAAACAAGGGAAAAATGGCAGCTTTTGTTCTTCTTGGTTTGGCCGAAACTGCAATGAATAGAAGGAGTTTATGGCGTTGCTCTAGTGTGCTAAGTGGCCCAGATAATGAGAGGAAAAGGAAAAAAGTATAGGCTGATTTTTGGTTTAGCTTTGGGCAAAAATAGGGGAAGAAAAATTGAGGTCTTGTGTTGTGATTTTTGCTAAAAATCAGAGGGGAATTTAAGAGTAAGGGAAGCTGAAATATTCATGATTGTGTGTGTGTGACTGGTTTTTATTTAGCTTAGGAGAACTTTGAGAAATAAGAATGAAAAGGTTTGCAAGAGTTGTGATTTGAACTCAAGTCATTATGTATTAGACACCAAGCTTCAACCACTAAACCTCAACAACTCTAGCTTCAACCACTATACCACAACAACTCTTGTTTCAACCATTAAACCACAACAACTCTTGTTTTAATCACTCAACCACAACAACTCTAGCTTTAACTACTACAGCACAACAACTCTTGTTTAAATATTCCTCTATCAAATTCCCATAACTCCCATTCACTTACTCCATTTCCCTTCTAATAATACTCATAAAACAAAAGCTCAAGTCCACCAAGAAACTAACAAATTCCCTTAACTCCCACTCACTTACTCCATTTCCTTTCTAATAATACTCAAAAAACAAAAGCTCAAGTCCACGAAAAAACAAACCTTAACCACTAGACTACAACCACTCTTGTTTAAATAGTCTTCCAACAATTATATCAAAGTAAATAAATTCATCAACTAACCAACTCATAGATACCCATGAAAATGGTTTAAGTTATCAAATGTCATATAAAATGTTATGTCATGCATGACCTTCCCCATTTAATAAAGGTGGTTTTAAACGGGATCTTACATATATATATATATATAAATTAATATGTGCATATATATATATATATATATATATATACATAATATTAATGTATACATATACATATCTATTTATGTATATTTGAGTATGAATATATGTAAAAATAGGTACACATATATGTGTATATATGAATATGTATATTTAGATATATATATATATATATTAATATAGAATATTAATAAATATATACATACATGTATATATATGTATATTCAAAAATATATTTACACCATATTCATATATACAAAAATATATATACACTATATATTCAATAAATATATAATATGTATATACACTATATATATTATCTACAAACACTATATATATATATATATATATGCATATATTTATATACTATTTATACAAAGATAGGCATTTACAAAGATAGACACTTCAAATTAAATGATATGACTATTAGATTTATTGAAATTGCTAAAAAAAAATATTATGACTAAATTTAAAGGTAATTGATCTACTATTGGCACGCGATCTAACAAAGTATCTACAAAAAAAGGTGAAAACCTTAGGCATTTACAAAGATAGGCATATTAAATTAACGATCTGACCATTAGATTGGTTGAAATTACTAAGGAAATGGTTATGACCAAATTTGAAGGTAATCGGATATACTTTAACCTGGAATCCAACAAAATCTACAAAAATATCGAAAATCTAAGGCATTTACAAAGATAAACACTTCAAATTAACTATCTAACCATTAGATTTGTTGAAATTGTTAAGAAACATGTTATGACCAAATTTGTAAGGAAATCGGATATACTTTGGCACATAATTCGAACAAATATCTACAAAAATACCGAAAGCCTAGGGCATTTAAAAAGATAGGAATTTCAAATTAATGATCTGACCATTTGATTTGTTTTCATTTCTAAGCGAAGTGTTATGACCAAATTTGAAGGTAATCAGATATACTTTAGCATGTATCTGACAAAATATCTACAAAAACATAGAAAACTAAGGAATTTACAAAGATAGTCATATTAAATTAACAATCCAACCGTTAGATTTGTTGAAATTACTAAAGAAATGGTTATGACCAAATTTAATGGTAATCGAATATACTTTGGCACACAATCCAACAAAATATCTACAAAAATACTAAAAACCTAAGGCATTTACAAGGATAGACACTTCAAAATAATGATCCAACCATTATATTTGTTGAAATTATTAATAAAACTATTATGACCAAATTGGAAGGTAATCGGATATACTTTGACAGATAGTCCTACAAAATATCTACAAAATGCTTAAAACCTAAGGCATTTACAAAGATAGACACTTCAAATTAACCAGCTAATCGTTAGATTTGTTTAAATTATTAAGAAAAGTGTTATGATAAAATTTGATGGTAATCGGATATACTTTGGTATGCAATCCGACAAAATATCTAAAAAAATGCCGAAAAGCTAAGACATTTACAATGATAGGAACTTTAAATTAATGATTTTATTGTTACATTTATTGAAATTTCTAAGAAAAGTGTTATGACCAAATTTGAAGATAATTGGATATATATTGGTATGTAATCCAATAAAATATCTATAAAAATACTGAAAACCTAAGGCATTTACAAAAATAGGCACTTCAAATTAACAATCTAACCGTTTGATTTGTTGAAATTGGTAAGAAAAGTGTTATGACCAAATTTAAAGGTAAGCAGATATACTAAAATACCGAAAAACCTAAGACATTTACAAAGATAGACCCATCAAATTAACAATCTGGCTGTTAGATTTGTTAAAATTTCTAAGAAAAGTGTTATGACCAAATTTGAAGGTAATCGTATATACTTTAGCACGTAATCCAACAAAATATCTACAAAAATACCGAAAACTTAAGGCATTTACAAAGATAGGCACTTCAAAGTAATGATCCGACCATTAGATTTATTGAAATTGTTAAGAAAAGTGTTATGACTAAATTTAAAGGTAGTCAGATAAACTTTGGCATGTAATCTAACAAAATATTTACAAAAATACTGAAAATCTAAGGCATTTACAAAGATAGGCACTTCAAATTAAGGATCCGACCATTAGATTTATTGAAATTGCTAAGAGAAGTGTTATGACTAAAAGCGGATATACTTTGGCTCATAATGTAACAAAATATCTACAAAAATACCGAAAACCTAATTCATTTACAAAAATAGGTGCTTCAAATTAATGATTCTACCTTTAGATTTGTTGAAATTGTTAAGAAAAGTATTATGAACAAATTTAAAGGACTTTGGCATGCAATTCAACAAAATATCTGCACAAATACTGAAAACCTAAGATATTTGCAAGGATAGACACATTAAATTAACGATCCAACCATTAGATTTGTTGAAATTGATAAGAATAGTGTTATGTCCAAATTTGAAGGTAATCGGATATATTTTGGCACGTAATCTTGCAGAATATAGGTAAAAATACCCATAGCTTAACGCATGTACAAAGATAAACGTATCAAATTAACTATCCAACTATTAGATTCATTAACGTTGGTAAAAAAAATATTATGACAAAATTTAAAGGTAATCAGATATATTTTGTCATATAATCTTGCATATTCTCATATTTGATCATATTGTATATATTTAAAAATTTAGAGATTAATTTGTAAAATTTTTAGGGACATATTATAAATATTTCAAAATTAATGACCAATTTATAAATTCATAAGGTTATTTTGTATGTATAAAAAATTTAAAGCCCAATTTACAAAATTTATGGGGTCATGTTGTAGATATTTAAAAATTTTGGGACGTGTATTAGTTAGGAATGGAAATTTTGTCACTAAAAGTATAGTTAATGGTGATAGAAGTTAATATTTTTAACTATAGAAAATGTATTTTCGTCGTTGATGATGATGCATCATTAGCGAGGGAAATTTTGGTAGGAAATGAAATTTCGTTGCTAATGGTACATCATTAGTGAGGAAACTTAAATTTTTCTCTCTAATGCATTTATTTTCTAGCTAAAACCATCACTTTTAGCTAGGAAATAAAAATTTTGTCACTGAAGGTCTTAATCAGTAGCGACAAAAAGTTTTTGGTGCTAAAAAATTTTTTTCCTTGCTAAATGGCACTTTTAGCAACAAAAACTTTTTCCTAGCTAAAGTTTTGTTGCCAGTGTATCATTTTCTTGTAGTGATATATACAGCTTCCTTTTTCCTTTTTCAAACAAAACAAAGCCAGCCACATTTTCCTATTTTTTCTTTTATTTTATTTTCCTTTTCATTTTCTTGTGTAGTGGCGGCTAACCAAGGTTTCCAAAACCTATTAGCTGCTACACACAAACCTGGGAGGGCCAAGGCTTTTTTTAATTAGTCCAAGATTAATTAAATAGCTCTCTTATTAATTAATTAATCTATTTGGGCTCAATATAAAAATACCTAAGATAATTAATTAATAAACTAATTAATTAAAATTAACTCTTTAATTAATTAATTCATTCATTCATTCATTTAGGCCTAATATAAAATTACCTAAGATAATTAATTAATAAACTAATTAATTAAATTGGCCTAACTAATTATTCTAGCCCAAATAAATAATTAATTGGACTCTTAGAATAATTCTTTCAATAATAAATTCACCCAATAAGCCCATATAGTAAATAAATCTACTAAGGTTATTTGACCTACTCTGGAGACTGAAAGACATATTACTCTTGGCTACTAAAAGACCAAAATACCCTTGCCAAAAAATTGTTGTATTTTATTATTTAAATATTTCATTTATCACCATATGAAAATATTGACTCTGAGAATAATATTGCAAGTGCAATGTCTTTGACCTACAAGTGTAATAACAAAAATACCCCTCTACGTAATAACCATCATTGACATAAAAAAAATGCAGAACACATTTCTCAATGATATCTACTATCTTTTGGTAGCTAGTTCAATAATCCATGACTTCTAGTATATATCCACTTATCATAGGGTGCTACCCAAAAGTATACATACTTAATTATGTTTCCTAGGGCCCTAAATTATTTAGATTATCCGAAAAATCATAAGAGGGTGATTTCTTCAAATAATAAAGCACAAAAACTCTATTGTATAAGTCCATCTTAATTAATTAGAGTCATACACCCAACGTATAAGGTTATTAGCCTTGCGATAAGACCTCACCCAACATACATTAAATTGTACAAATCCAGCTTTACCAGACCACCAACTTATACTCAAGTCTTAGAGTGCTCGTCCATGCAGTAGCTGCGATAAACTAATATTTATTTATTTTAGTACTTTTATAAATATTATTATCGTATGGTCCTGTTCTACGTATTCCAAATACGCTTACTCTATTAGTGTGAGTGGACTACACACTAGTTAAATGTAAACCATTCCCCATTTAGAAATCATAGTTTAATGATCTAAACCTTGATGAAGTGCCCAACTCTATCAATCGATTAAGAACATTTTTTCCGCTTGTGTATTAGTAACTTATAATCTACACCTTACTGTGAAAACATGACCCAATCACATAGATAAACTAACACATTTAGACCTTAATGTGCAATATATGTAAACAAACAACCATTAATGTATACAATTTTTATTAATTTAAAAAATACATAAATATATAGGCAATTTTGGGCATACATTCCAATAATCTCTCACTTGTACTAAGTGGACTATGACAGTCCATATGTGCCTGCCCCTATAGATCAAATGGTACTTCCTCTCAATGTGCTTGCCCTTTCGGTGGTTTCTTGGCTTCTTACATTGTGACACAGCTCCAAAATTGTTACAATATATAGTTCTAGGCCTGTCCATTTGTGACACCACTCTAAGTTTTGTGGGGAACTTCTGGAGCCAAATCGCTTCTTTAGAAGCTTCTGAAGCTGCCGTATACTCAGCTTCCATGGTAGAATCAGCAATGTAAGACTTCTTATGTTAGAATGTATGCCCTTTTAGACTAGGTTTCTGATGTAATTTTACTTTATATTAATAAAAATTTTATTTTCAAAAATTATTTGTGAATTTTTCATTACTTTTGTGCGCAATTTTGCTGGAAAAGACCTATTGTGTTTAAGTAAATAGTTCATGTGAATAGAGGTCTTTCAGAGTAAGCTATGGACTATGGATTACTTAACATATAAATTATTGTTCTGAATCGCATGATGAGAATGAGAATCTCAATATGGAAAGGTTATTGTGTTACGAATTCCAAAAGGGGAATGACTTACCTTTAGCCAGTGAGTAGTCTTCTCACTTCATAACACAAGCGTATTTCGAATACGTAGAATTGGACCTGTAGTAGTGGGCCCTAAAAGTACTATACAAAAGAAACCTAGACTACTACTGTTACAACGTGGACTTATACTCTACGGCTTGAGTATGAGATAGTAGTCTGGTGAAGCTAAAAGCATATGTTTTGATAAACTATAGTTGAGGTTCTATTGTAGGACCAATATGTTTGTATGTTGGGTATGTGTAACTAGTTAGTTAAGACAGATTTGTACAAAATAGCTTCTATGCTATATCACCCCTTGTGACTGTCCGTATAATCTAAATATCCAGGGCCCTAGGGAACATGACTTGGATATTTGCTTTAGGGTAACTCCCTTAGAAAGAAGAAAAATTCCAAGAAATCATGGATCATTGGACTAGAAGTATAAGGATGGTAGATGTTTTTTTAGAGAAGTGTTTGTACATTTCTTCCTCTCTAAATGAACAGCAATGTGTAGAGTGGTATTTTAGTCATTACACCTGTAGGTCGGAGACATTGCTAACACAATATTGTCCTTGGAGTTAATATTTCCTTATGGTGATTTTAAGAAAAATATTTAAAATGCAAAATACAACTATTTTATAGCAGGGGTATTTTGGTTATTTTAGTAGCCAAGGCGATGTGTCTTTTGGTCTTCGGAATAGCCCATAAGTCCTGATGTATTTGGGTCAAGGAATTGGTCTTTAAGTGGATTTTATTATATTTAGCTAGCCTAGTTCTTTTATTGGGCTAGAATAAAATAAAAGGTCCAAATAGAGAATTGTTGGTTTGCCTAGTTCAGTTGGTCAATTAATTATTTAGGGCTTGAGCCTAGATTGAGTAATTAAAGTTGGCTTGATTTGAATTAGGTAAAAAAGGCTTGAGAAAATGTTTTGATTCATTTTTGGGTTGATTAATTAATTGTTGTTAGGTTTTAATTAATCATGGCCCAATTGATTGAGGTTAGACCAATGAGATGGACCAAAGGTCCATGTTTAATTCTGACATGATTAGGGTTAAACGGGTATGGTTGTTTAGATGGCTAGGAGGTTGTTTAAGGGTTTTGAATTTCCAAATTCAAAGATAATCCTGGATATCTCTGAGTAAGCATAGTTTCTTTTTTTCTTATCAAGAAGACTTACCTAAAACTATTGGCTAACAGTGATGATAACAATCTCAGGAAAATACCTAGCCATGGTTTCCTCTTCTCTCTATTTTTTCTTGACTCTGCTTTTGCTTCTAGCAGAGCAAAACGACCTTTTTTCTTTGCACCTCTGGTATTCATTGACTTTTCAGGGAGAGAAATTTCCTAGAAGGCTAGGAGCAGTTGCGTTCATGCTAAGGAGAGGTAGGTGCATTGTGGGTGTTGATCTTGAGACTTCAACGAGTTGAGTAGAAGAAATCCCTATTGTTCAGACATCTTCCTTGGTGCCTAAGAAAATTTTGAAGCGTACAGGTATATCAATCCTTCCACTGTGCATTGTTATTCGGTTTGATTTCATGCTTCTGCATTGTTGTTTAGCCATTTTTACGCTTCAATTGGTATCGAGCATGAAGTTTTAAATGGCTTAGGAAGCATGTTTAGGTTAATAAAAATTGCTAGATGATTGTTTGAAATTATGCTTGCGATCCTTCGTTTTTACTAGTATGAGATAATTGTTTGTGAGCCTAATGGTTGAGGTTTAGGACTCTCTGTAATCTATTATTTTTTCCATAGTGAATAATGTAAGCCCGAGTTTTAAGGGTATAGGCGGATGTTAGTTTTTTCTTTATTCATTTTGGTTGAAATCTATAATCAAAATGCCGCCTCTGCGATCGTGGAAGAAAAATTGCAGAAGAAGTCTGCAGCAAAAATCTTAGAAAAAAATAAAGAAGGAGCACTGTGTAGTCGAGCCACCACCACAGCAGTCGAGCCGTGAAGCCGGTCAGTGGCTCGGTGGGTCTTGAGCCACATAAGAGCCCAGGCCAAGCCGCCTTCCACAACTTGGTGCATTTTGCACCAAATCTGTGGGAGGCTCATATGCATCCTCCCGCGGCCTTGGTCACAATTGTAACCGGGTTGCTGGTGGGCATTTGGGGCAACCGGGCGTCGGTGCAGGCGGGTGATCTATAGGCCATAGGCCTAATCCAGTGTGGTGGGTGCGTGAAGACCAAGGTTTTTTTTTAAAAAAAAATTTCTTGTAATTTTTGCGCAATTTCTTTTTCGTTTTTGGTCCCGTACCAAACAAAGTTATTATTTTTGCAATGGTTAATATTCATGAAATATTTTTGCAGAAAAAAATAATAGTAAGGAATTTAGGATTAAACAAGACCATTAATTAATTTAATTAATGTGTTTAATTCTATTTTTTGGGCAATTAAGTTTAAAAATAGAAAAGTACGAAAATGTTTACAGTTTTCTCTTCATGCTATTTATTTTATTACCTATGTGTATGTTTTCTCAACGACCAAAGTCTTTGGGAATTTTTGACAAGAAAAAAATATTTTTCTTTTATTAAATGGTTAATTTTAACTTAAACAAAAATTAATCCTTGGTTATTTTCTTAAAAGATTAATTCCTTGACATAGAAAATATTTTGGATTTAGAAATTTTTGTAAGTTAAAATGAAAAACCATTTTAATTTATTTTTACAAGAAAAGTAATTTTTGTCAAATAAAAAATTAAGACCAAAGTCTCTAGAAAGTTTTAATGGAAAATTTTGAAATTATTAAGTTTTAACTCAAATAAAATTAATCCATGAAAAAATTTCTCAAATGGTATAATCCTTGACATAGAAATTTTTAATGGGTTTAGATATTTTATTTTTAAGTTAAAAGAAAACTTAATGAAAATTTTCAAAGGATAATTTTCCAAGAAAAACCCTTGTTTTAAAAACTAAGTGGGAGAGGGGTTCCAACGGCCCCATGGCTTCCTTTACGATCCTCATTAGAGATTATAGGTCTCCTCGCATTACCCTGGGTGTGAACCCATATAGGATGTAGATATCACAAGGATTTAGAACTAAAAGAAGGATATAATTAATAACCCGGGACATGTATTATGATCAGCCAACCCACGTTGGAGGTTATAATGTGAGGTATGTTTATAGAAAATGAGAAGAAACGACTATCCTATTGATGGAGTTATCTTCTAGATCATTACCTAGAAGAGAAATTAATTTGTGGTGGTTAACACACATAATTTAGGAAACTGTTAATCTTCTCAAGAAGTTATGTCAGTTTTCCTAAGAGTCAAATTAATCATGTTAAAGATAATAGTGATAGAGTTAGCTATTATCATATTTAATATGAGAATAACGTATACAAAATTATTTTGTTTTTCACAAAACTGAGAATTTCTTTTATTTTCGATTTTCAGAAATGGTTGGTGGAAGTTTTTTCAGTCCTTTAGCCGTTATTCTCTTGAAGAATAAGCTAACGGGTCCTAACTATGTGGACTGTAAAAGGAACCTAGACATAATACTCACAATCGAGGAGTGTAAGTATATTCTCTATGAAACCTACCCGGTCATCGGGGAGGGTTCCACCGATGAGGAGTGAGGGGTTAAAAATGTGTGGAAGAAGGCTAACGAAATGGTACGCTGCTATATGTTAGCCTCCATGTCTAATGTGCTCCAGTCCAAATACGAGCACATGACAACCACTTACGATATATGCACATCTTTAGCCACAATGTTCGTTGACAAAAGACAACTCGCAAGATAGGAGGCTCTTCGAATGATCAGCAATACCAAGATGGCTGAAGGAGCATATGCTCAAAATAATTTCTGCTTTCGAGGGAGCAGATGTCTTGGGGGCTGTGATTGACCCTAAGAGCCAAGTGGACATAATTCTCGAAAATCTACTGGGCTCTTTTACTCAGTTAAAGTTAAACTACAACATAAAAAAGTTAAACATGAGTTTAACTGAGTTAATGAAAGAGCTCCAAGTGACGGAGAAGGTCATGAAGCCACAGTCAAAGGCTATGATTGCTTCTTTCTCAAGAACTGGGCCCAAGCCCAGAAAGTTCTAGAAAAAGAAGGGTAGAAGCTTAGCCTAAGTCCCAGCCCAAAGATAAAGTGAAAGGCAAATGCTTTCAAGTGTGGAAAGAAGGGACACTAGAAAAAGAAGTGTCCAGTTCTTCAATCCAAGAAAAAGCACACAAGTAATATTTTCTATCTGGAGTCTATATCAATGGTCGGATCAACTTCCACTTGGATTGTTAATTCAGGAGTTACTGATAACATTTGTAACTCCTTGTAGGGATTTAGAAAGATAAGAAGACTCCAGAAGGGTGAACATGGACTACGCGTGGGAAATGGAGCACAAGTATGGGCCCTTGTTGTGGGAGAACTAGAACTTATTTTTTATTGTAATAGAATATGTGTTTTAAAGGATATTTTATTTGTACTTGGTTTATGAAAAAATTTGGTTTTAGTTGCAAAACTAATAAATCAAGTATATTCTATTTCTTTTCATTCTGGTATAACTATAAGTAGAAATGGAGAAATTTTATGTATTGGGCACATGTATAGAAATCTATTCTTCATTAATCCTATTAACAATCAATTAAACAATGCTCAATCTGAACCTTTAAATAGAAAGAGAAAGACGAATATCAATGACTTAGATCTTTGGCATTTAAGGTTAGGTTACATTAATTCAACTAGGATTCAGAAATTATTCAATGATAGGCCTTTGGGCTCATTAGGATTGTAAAATTAGCCTCAGTGTGAATCTTGCCTTATGAGAAAAATAACTAAAAGGTCATTTACCCAAAAAGTGGAGAGGGCCAAGGAGATATTGAGTCTTGTTCACACTGATGTGTGTGGTCCTTTGTGTACACCAGCTAAAGAGAGGGGGGGGGGTTTGAGTACTTCATCACATTCACGGATGATTATACTAGGTTGGTTATGTTTACCTGATGAGACACAAGTCTGACTCACTTGGCAAGTTCAAAGAGTTTAAGGCTGAAGTGGAGTGTCAGACAGGTAAATTGATCAAGACCTTACAGTCAGATCGTGGTAGAGAGTACCGCCTCCATGAATTCAAAGATTACATAGTTCATTATGGGATATTCTGCGCTGGGGACACCCTAGCAAACAGAGTGGCTGAGAGAGGGAACATGACATTGATGGAAATGGTCTGAAGCATGATATCTCATGCTACTTTTCTGGTGTCTTTTTGAGGATATGCCTTGGAAATAGTGGCATATATTTTGAACTTGGTGCCTTCTAGGTTAGTACCTAAGACGCCATATGAAATGTGGATTAGGCATAAGCTAAGTCTAAATCATCTTAAGATATAAGGCTGTTCGGCTTATGTACTGATCAAGGGAGATAAATTAGAACCAAGATTAGAATTATGCTATTCTGTTGGGTATCTAAAAGGAACAAAGGGTTGTTACTTTTATCATCCTAAGGAGCAAAAAGTACTGGTGAGTACTAATGCTAGATACTTGGAGGATAATCAAGGCACATTCACTAAAGGTTCAACAAGATTGGAACTCAAGGAGAAGTTATCTTTAAAGGATAATATGGCAAAAATGATGAAACCGAAAGCATGCTTACTGAACACAAAAAATATAGAGTATCGGATGGAAACTGTTTACCTCTGTGTTTGAATGGCCTTGTTGGCACTGAAGAAGATGTCTGGACCACTTCTTGCTGAATGCTTGAAGCCACTAGTACAACAAACACCTCCGGTTGCACTCTTGCAAGCTGTCTATTTCTTCTCATTCACGCGAAGCTTTTGAACTTCCAGAATATGGCCACTCCTTGACAACTCCCAGTGAAAGCAAAAATCTCGAATCTTTAAAATGGTCTTGGTTCTTTTCTTCTTCAAAAAGAATTCCCAGAGAAAGAACAAGAGCGTGAAACAAAAAGCCTTTGCTTTTTGTTATCCTTTCACGCCAAACAATACGGGATTTATCCTGTGTTGTTTTATTTTATTTTATTTTATCATTGGTCTCATTCATTGGGTTAGATAAAATTATTTACTTTTGGGCTTGAACACCCATAAATAATAAGCCTCAATTATTTATTTTTTGGGCTTCATAAAATAGTCTAATAAATAATTAACCAGTCCAAATAGACCAATATAAAATGTCAGTCCTTTTATCTAGTTTATATCTAGGTTAATTTTCTAATTATTCAATCTAGGCCTTGGGCCCTGAATAATTAATTAGCCTATTAAACTAGATAAAATATATATACTCTCTCTTTGGCCTTTTATTTTATTCTAATCTAATAATAAATTAGATTACTTAAATAAAATAAAATAAAACCTATAATTATCAAGACCAATTTCTTAACCCAAATCTGTCAGGACTTAAGGGCTATTCTGGGGACCAAAAGACACATCGCCTTGACTACTAAAATGACTAAAATACCCCTACTTTATAAATAGCTGAATTTTGCATTTTAAATAATTCTTAATATCACCGTAAGAAAATATTGACCCTAAGGACAATGCTGCGTTAGCAAAGTCTCCGACCTAAAGGTGTAATGACTAAAATACCCCTCTACGCATTGTCATACATTTAGAGAGGAGGAGTGTACTAATACCTCTCTAAAAGGCATCTATCATCCTTAGACCTCTAGTCTAATTATCCACGACTTTTGGAATATTTCTACTTTGCAAGGGAGCTACCCTAAAGCAAACATCCAAGTCATATTCCCCAAGGCCCTGTGTATATTTAGATCAGTTGAACAGTCACAAGGAGCGATATAGCTTAGAAGTTATCTTGTACAAGTCTGTCTTAACTAACTAGTGACATATACCTAACATACAAGTATATGGGCTCTATGAAAGAACCTCAACTACAACATATCAAAGTACATGCTTCCAACTTCGTCAGACCACCAACTCATACTCAAGCGGTAGAGTATTAGTCCATGCTGTAGCGGTAATAGTCTGGATTTTTTCTAAATAGTACTTTTAGAAACTACTATTACAGGTCCTGTTCTATGTATTCGAAATATGCTTATGCTATGAAGTAAGTGGACTACTCATTGGCTAAAGGTAAGCCATTCCCTATTTAGAATTCATAACACTATAACCTAAACATGATGAGATTCCCATTCTCATCAATTGGTTAAGAACAAACATTTAAGTGTTAAGTAACCTGTGATCCATACCTTACTGTGAAAGACCATCATTCACATATATCACTTACTTAAACACAATGGGTCCTATCCAAACATAAATTGTGCATAAATAAAATGTAAATTTACAAGAAAAATTTTGAGAATAAATTCTTTTATTAATAAAATCAATAATTACATCAGAAAACTAGTCTAGAAGGCATACATTCCAACAATCTCCCACTTGCACTCTAAGACTAAGAAAGTCCATAGATGCTTGCCCCTATGGCGTCTAAGTGTCTCTTGAAGACTCTCTTAGCCAAAGGTTTGGTAAAGGGATCTGCTAGGTTATTCTCCGAGGCTATCTGTTCCACCACAATTTTCCATGTCTGGATGAAATCCCAGATTAGGTGGTACTTCTTCTCGATGTGCTTCCCCTTTTTGTGATTCCTGGGTTTTTTAGATTATGAGACTGCTCCAGAGTTGTCGCAATACACCAAATCGGTCTATCCATGTGTGGCACAACTCCAAGTTCTGAAAGGAACTTTCAGAGCAAGACTGCTTCCTTGGATGCCTCCAAAGCTGCCACATACTCAACTTCTATGGTTGAGTCCGCAATGCAAGATTGCTTGATACTTCTCCATGAAATGGCTTCTCCAGACAAGGTAAAGACATATCCACTAGTAGATTTTCTCTCATCCTTATCTGCCTAGAAGTCTGAGTCATGTATCCAGAAGGAACCAAGTCGTCAGTCCTGTAAACTAGCATATAATATTTCGTACCACAGAGATACTTAAGAATATGCTTTACAGTTTGCCAATGAACCTCCCCATGGTTTGACTGATATCGGCTAACTAAGCCTACGGCAAAGCAGAGATCTGGCCTAGTGCATAGCATGTCGTACATGAGACTTCCGATAGCCGAAGTGTAGGGAATCCTACTCATCCTGTCATTTTCCTCTTGAGACTTAGAACAGTTCTTAGAACAAAAAGACAACCCATGTCTGCAACGGATTAGAGCTCATTTGTATGAGTCCATGCTAAACTTGGCTAATATCTTGTCAATTTATGTCATTTGGGATAATCCTAACATTTTCTGCTTCCTATTTCTAAGAAGCTTAATCTTGAAAATGTAACTAGCTTCTCCCAAGTCCTTCATACTGAATTGACTAGACAGCCAAACCTTAGTAGATGACAATGTTCCTACATCATTTCCAATGAGTAGAATGTCATCTACATATAGGATAAGAAAAACCACATTTATACCTTCCAATTTCCTGTACACGCATGGTTCATTTTCATTTTAAATGAAACCGTAAGACTTTACCGTTTCATCAAAATGAATATTCCATGTTTTAGATGCCTGTTTAAGTCTATAAATGGACTTCTTAAGCTTGCAAACCATATATTCCTGGCTTTTAGCAATAAAGCCTTCCAATTGGGACACATAGATGTCTTCGTTAAGATGGCTATTAAGAAATGCCATTTTGACATCCATTTTACATATCTTGTAGTCGAAATGACATGCAATGGCATGGAGGATATGAATGGACTTAAGCATAGCTATCGGGGAAAAGGTTTCCTCATAATTGATTCATCCTTTTCTGAGTATACCCTTTCGCCATAGGCCTAGCTTTGAATGTTTTCACCTTCCCATCCCCTCCCTTCTTCGTCTTGTATAGCCATTTACACCCAATGGGTTTTAGGCCTTCAGGTGACGCTACAAGATCCCAAACCTAATTGAAGTACATAGACTCAATTTTAGCTTTCATTGCTTCATGCTATAGATTTGTATCGACATCAGCATTAGCCTCCTCGTATCTAGTGGAATTTTGTTCCTAATGGTCAGAAACCAGCTCGAAAGCCTCTATTGTCCATCTTTTTGGAACTCTAGATACTCTCCCACTACGACGAGGCTCCGTTTGTACAGGTTCTTGAGGTTGTGCCTCTTCTTGTTCCACAATTAGATCTGAAGAAGTTAATTCCAAAGATAACTTCTCCTTGAGTTCTAACCTTGTTGAACCTTTAGTGGAAGTACTTTGATCATCTTCCAAGTATTTAGCATTAATACTTACCAGTACTTTCTGCTCCTTGGGATGATAAAAGTAACCTCCTTTTGGATACCCAACAAAATAGTATAATTCCGATCTTGATTCTAATTTGTCTACTTTTATCAGTATTAGCTGGACAAACCCCATATCCTAAGATGATTCAGACTTGGCTTACGCCTAGTCTACATCTCATAGGGTGTCCTAGGTATTGACTTGGAAGGCACCAAGTTCAGAATGTATGCCACTATTTTCAAGGCATATCCCCAAAAAAAGACTGAAAAAGTAGCATGAGATATCATACTTCAGACCATTTCTATCAATGTCCTATTCTTTCTCTCAGCCACTCCATTTTGCTGGGTTGTGCCTGGTGCAGAGAGCTGGGATACTATCCCATGATGTACTATGTAATCCTTGAATTCACCGAGCAGATACTCTCCATCACAATCCGATCGTAAGGTTTTGATCAGTTTACCTATCCGATACTCTATTTCAGCCTTAAACTCTTTGAACTTGTCAAAAGAGTCAGATTTGTAACCTATTAGGTAGACATAACCACCTTGTACAATCATCCGTGAAAGTGATAAAGTACTTAAAACCCCCTCTAACTTGTATAGACAATGGACCACACACATCAATATGAACAAGGCTTAATATCTCCTTGGCTCTATCAGCCTTTTGGGTGAACGACCTTTTGGTCATTTTTCCCAAAAGGCAAGATTTACACTGAGGCCAACTTTCCAATTTTAATGAGCCCAAGGGCCTATTATAGATTAATCTTAGAATCCTAGTTGAGTTAATATGACCTAACCTTAGATGCTAAAGATATGAGTAATTGATATTGGTCTTTCTCTTCTTACATAAAGGATCAGATTGAGCGTTATTTATTTAATTGTTTATAAGATTTAAAAAGAATAAGTTTCCATACATGTGCCCTATACATAAAACTTATCCATTTCTACTGATAGTAATACTAGAATGGAACAAAACATAATATCCATGATTTATTAGCTTTACAACTGAAATCAAAGTTTGTCTAAAACTGGGTACATATAAAATATCCTTCAAAATAACTACTCTATTACAATAAAAAATAACATACAGCTTTCCCACCGCAAGGGCTCATACTTGTGCTCCATTTCCTACTCGTAGTCCATGCTTATTCTTCTGGAGTCTTCTTATCTTCCTAAACCCTTACAAGGAGTTACAGATATGATCAATGGCTCCAGAATCAATAATTTAAGTGGAAGTTGATCTAACCATTGAAACTGACTCTAGATAGAGAATAATACCTGTAGGGTTTTTCTTGGCTTGAAGCTCTGGACACTCCTTTTTCCAGTGTCCCTTCTGCCAGCACTTGAAGTACTTGCCTTTGGGCTTGTTAGGTTGGGCCAGTGTGTTTTCCTTCTTCTTCTTGAACTTTCTAGGCTTGGGCCCAATTCTGGAAGAAGAAGCTCAAGAATCATAGCATTGGACTGTGGCTCCATGACCTTCTCTACCACTTGGAGCTCTTTCATTAACTTGGTTAAACTCATGTTTAACTTGTTCATGTTATAATTTAACTTGAACTGAGTAAAAGAGCCCAAAAGAGATTTGAGAACTATATCCACTTGACTCTCGGGGTCAATAACAGCCCCTAAGACTTTTGCTTCCTTGAAAGCAGCAGCAATCATCTTGAACATATACTCTCTGACTAATGCTCCCTCAGCTATCTTAGTATTGATGATCATCCTAAGAGCCTTCTGCCTTGCGGGCTAGCTCTTATCTGTAAACATTGTGGCTAGTGATTGGCTAATGTCGTACATAGTGGCCATGTGCTCGTGTTTAGATTGGAGCACATTATACATGGAGGCCAACATGTAGAAACGAGCCATCTCATCGGCTTTCTTCCATGCTTTCTCAGCCTCTCGCTCTTCAGCGGTGGAACCCTCCCCAATAATAGGGCATGTTTCATAGAGGACATACTTATATTCCTCAGTAGTGAGTATTATGTCCAAGTTTCTTTTTCAGTCCACATAATTTGGATCCGTTTACTTATTCCCATGGAGAATAACGACCATAGGACTAAAGGAACCTCCACCAACCATTTCTGAAAAATCGAAAAAAAAAAAAATCTTAGTTTGTGAAAAAAACAAAAATAATTTGTGCCTTTATCCTCATATTAAATCCGATAATAGTTAACCCTATCACTATTATCTTTAATATTATTTATTTAGCTCTTAGGAAAACTGACATAGCTTCTTGGGAAGATTAACAATTTCCTAAGCTAAGTGTATTAACCACCACAAATTAATTTCCCTTCTAGGTAATGATCTAGAAGATAACTGTATCGTGGGATGACCGTTTCTTCTAATTTCCTATGGACATTCCTTGCAGTATAACCTCCAACGTGGGTTGGCCGATCATAGCATATGTCCCAGGTTATTAATTACTTCAATCTATTAGTTCTAGATCCTTGTGATATCCCCATCCTATACGGATTCACTCCCAAGGTGACACGAGGGGACCCACGATTTCTAATGAGGATTGTGATAGAAGCCGTGGGGCCATTGGAATCCCTCTCCCACTTATTATTTTAAAATAAGGGTTTTCTTGGAAAATATCCTTTGAAAATTTTAATTAAGTTTTCTTTTAACTTAAAAATAAAATATCTAAACCCACAAAAATTTCTATTTCAAGGTTTATACCTTTTGAGAAATTTTTTTATGGATTAATTTTATTTAAGTTAATAAACTTAATAATTTCAAAAATTTCCAATAAAACTTTCGAGAGATTTTGATCTCAAGTTTAACTTGACAAAAATAAATTTTCTTGTTAAAAATAAATCAAAATGGTTTTCTATTTTAACTCACAAAAATATCTAAATCCAAAATATTTTCTATGTCAAGGATAAAATCCTTTGAGAAAATAACCAAGAATTAATTTTTGTTCGTATTAAAATTAACCATTTAATTTAAAAAAAATATTTTTTTTTGACAAAAATTCCCAAAGACTTTGGTCTTTGAGAAAACACACACATAGGGTATAAAAAGAAATAAGCATGCTAGAAAACAATAAATTTAATGCTTTTCTACTCTTTTAACCTAAGAATCCAAATAATAGAATTAAACACATTAATTAATTAATGGTCTTGTTTAATCCTAAATTTCCTTTACTATTATTTTTCATGCAATCAAAAAATATTAACTATTGCAATAAAAATAACTTCGCTTGGTATAGGACCAAAAATCAAATTTTTATTTTTTATCGCTTGTCCAGTGCACTCGCTTCACTGGATCATGACACATGGGAAAAACCCATGGACTGCGAACCGGGAGAGTGCCTACGACTCGGCTTGCGGCTTAGCTCAGCTTCTTGAGCAATGAACAATGTCATCTTCTCCAACTTTTTCTGCGATTTTTCTTTTGTGTTTTTGCATTTCTTCTTCTGATTCTTTCATCCAGACAACATATAAAATCACTTAACAAGCGCCTATGCCCTTAAAAAATACTGGGCTTATATGATATCTATGAAAACAATCAAAATATAGTATTCCTATGCTTCCCCTCGCGAAGCTTACAGAGAAGACTATCCCAAACCAGAAATGTGAAGGTTCACAAAGAACTTCCAAAACAAATATTTTCTTGTTTTAATTAAGCCTAGCATGGTTCTTATTTGCCAAACTAAGCTCTGATACCACTTAAAGGTTAATTTGGCAAAAACGATGAAACCGAAAGCATGCTTACTGAACATAAAAAATACAGAGCATTGCATGAAAGCTGTTTACCTCTGTGTTTGAATGACCTTTTGGCACTGAAGAAGATGTTTGGACCACTTCTTGCGGAATGCTTGAAGCCACTGGTTCTCCCAACACCTCCGGTTGCATTCTTGCAAGCTATCTACTTCTTCTCATTCACCCGAAGCTTTTGAGCTTCCAGAATATGTCCACTCCTTGACAACCACTGGTGAAAGAAAAAATCTCGGATCTTTAGAATGGTTTGGGTCACCGCAGTTGAAACATCTCTTCATCACTTTTCCTGACTAGCAATCCTTTTCTGCATGAACTCATCTCTTGCAATTTCGACACATCAGCGTGCTCGACATAAGACCTGGTGGTATTGTCCTGGCCTGATTTCTTTTATTCACCCACTGTATCGGACCGGTGGGTCTCTTGTGAGTCGGGGGTTTTATTGGTGGTCAGCTCAGTTGGAATGGCCGGTTCATCGGCCAGTTCTTATCCTCATTTTATGTTCAGGTTGTTGCATCTACTATGGCTGTATATATCACTGGTGGAGATGGTGCCAGTGCCTTCCTCAAATCCTGCCTAAGACCCTTCACAAATTGACGTGTCCGCTTTTGCTCGGTATCCACTAGACACTTGCACTAGTTGGACAGTTGGGTAAACCGTGCAGCATACTGAGCCATGGTCATCCCTCCTTGCTTGAGAGTCTGGAACTCGTCCTCACTCTTCTCCACTATCCATTGTGGTATATACTCTACTCAGAATACCTCCATGAAGTTCTCCCCCGTCCAGTCGCTATCCTCTTTCTCCCAGTACTCTTGGACTCACTGCCACCAAGCTCCAGCAGGTCCCCTTAGCCTGAATGCAATAAGCTTCACCCTCCTCTTCTCGGTATTCAGAAGAGTTGCAAAGATATCCTTCATTAGCTCGAACCACTGCTCTACCTTTTCATCTTGCTCCACTTCTCCCTAAAACGTCTGAGGTTGGAACTTCAGGAATCATTCCAGAGCCTTATCCTTATCCCTAGGTGCTTTCTTATCCATCTTATCCACTTTTTTAGCCATGTTTTGAAGAATGACAGCCATCTTATCGAAGGCCTATCCTATGGTTATCTCTCGGGATCCTCCAGATGTCAGTTCCTACTCTTGCTCAAGTTCCTCCTCCATTTTTGGGGTGGACCAACACATCTACTCGAACTCAAGAGTTGATGACTCACTCTCCTGAACAGTTCTTCCTTGCACAACAATTCTACGCCTTAGTGCCATCTACTTACATATAATATAAGACTTATTTGGGGAAAGTTCATGGCATGCAATTGATCAACTTACAGATTTGAAATAACTTGCAATGCATCGAAAAAGAAAGTTTGCAAATAATACTCCAAATAGGTTTTAAAAAAAATCAATGAATCATATTTTTATTAACCAATTCCATATTGGCATAAAATAAGGGAGTTCCCACTAGGTACCCCTTTTTTTATTCTGGCCAAACAAAATTCAAAATAAAGAATAAATTTTGAATTAAATAAATAAACAAACGTCTTAGAATAAAGAATAAGCACTAAAGGTCCTAAAATTCTAAGCATCACTAGAGTCGCTGGAATCCTCAGAAGTCTCTGAAGGGGTTTCCACTAGCCATCTCTCACTACTGTTGGCGTGATCTATGCCACAATCTACATCACAATCTCTTACAAAACCAAAGGTTCTAATCTTCTTCCTAGGCCGCCCCAGCATGAACTCTCCAGTATCTCTACCCCTCAGCTTGGCTCTCAACTCTACTTCCCTCAGTTTCTCCGTAGCCAGCATTAGTACACTCTTAGGCCTCCCAGACACCGACTCATAAGACTCACTTCCTAGCAATGTCAGGGTTCCTTCTTCTGTAGATGGGGTCGTGAGTATATCCACTCTATCCTCCTCCTTAATCACCTCTGCCTCGAGTTTTTCTATTTCTTCCTCAACCCCAAGTCCTCCCAACTCATCCTCACTCTCATCATCAAGTGGTCCTCCACCTCCGATCTCCCCCTCATTATCACCCTTATACTCTGCCAAACCCTCATTCTACTCAAGTGCAAGTATCTCAGGCATTGAATCTTCGGGTTCTTCCTCTATCCCTTAGTCTTCCATCATGGGTGGCTCATGGTTGACCTCATTCTCACTGGGAATCCATCCACCCTCAGGTTCCGTCTCTGACTCAGATGATAAGGAATCCGGTATAGGTATAGGGCTAAATGCTCTACCACTCATGGGACCGCACATAAATGGCCAGTCTCGAGTCACAGCTGCAGATCTTCTAGTCATCCTATAAAAGAAACATAAATAAATTAGAACTCTGTCTCAATCCCTAGAGTTCAGACACTATTTAATGAATCTTAATTCATAGGGTTTAGATACTACTCAATAATGTCATTTGCCTAAACCTAGGCTCTGATACTACTTGTAACACCCCACTACCTATATACCTAGATAGGGCAGGATATCGCCCCATCCAGAGGACCAGGGGTCTTTATAACGTGGTACAAAATAATAAATAAAAAAAACCAACTAAATAAAATAATAAAATACTCTTATTACATATGAGGAATATGCTTATACAAGTCTGAGAGTTCAAAACTAACAAACATCTCTTAAAAGAAATGTAAATCAAAATAAAATAAACAAATGGACGATCGTCGCTTATTTCTTCTACCTGCTTAATATAAGTACCCCCCTGAAATCATGATATAAAAGGTATAAGATTGGCATCTCAGTAAGACCCATGTGTGCAAGGGTCAAATAAAACCATTTCGTGCATGCAGGTTTATTAACATCACAAAATCGTGTTTGCAAGTTAATTTTATCAATAACAGTTATACAAACGAGCCTTACTCAATGAATCCAAAATAGTTCACAATAAATCATTGTTTCATCATATTCATAATTCATTAAGTAAGGATTAGCAATAATTTAAATAATAGTATCATAATCCATATTATGGTTACCACCATGATAGCGTCCCAATATATTCGTTCAACAATGGGCAGTGGGGGATCCTCCCACTAGGGTAAGATACTCCTCCATCTCTACACCCAACACTCCAGTTATCCAACCCGGATAAACAATATCCACATGGACCAATATGCTAGTTCAGATGGCCTGACTAAGTAGTACTGTCGCCTATCCAAGTTGAGTTCATCTTCTGGAGGTGGCTTCTTGCCAAAAGACTCACTCTTGCTCTTCAAGACTAGTACCACTAGCCTACCGCCGCTGAGCACTCAACTCTCCCTATTTAGGGGCAGAATCATTTTTCCTTTTTTGAAATTATTTGATTAGCTTGACTACAAAACGTGGTTTTTCAAAATAGTATTTCCAACTCAAACGTTTAGTGATATAGTAAGAAATCGTTTTTCAATTTGAGCAGTTGAAGCTTGACAACTCATTTAGAAAGTAAGACATCCACATTTCCAATCCAAGTATCAAAACTGCACATTATAACTCATCATGTTTAACTAATGTTTCAATCCTCTTGTCAAAACATCGTATTAGCATCAATTCCAAATAACATCGTGAAAAATGCTTGCAAACATGTAATATTTATCAAAACGGTTATGCAGGGACTTACTTGGATAAATTAACAGCTAGACCTAACTCAATTGATTGCCCTTACTTCCACTCATTCCTTATCTAGAATAAATGATTCTAGAATTAGAATCCAAATATTACATCCACTATTTCATGCAACATGAACTCTCATGATCTCACTAATCACCTAATTCATCCATGGTATCTAAATAATTTAATTCATTAGGTCATATATACAACTTTCCTTTGCCATGCTATTGATTATCATCGTGCATTCATCCAAATCAAACTACAATATGACAACCCCTATATTCAATTAACATAAAATCATCACAATTAGCCCCATTAACAATAAAAGATCTCATCTTAGCCATCATAGCATAGAACTTGATTCATCATGACAAGATACATTGATGTCCTCTTTCATATATGCTTTGTCTACGTCCCGCATCAACATATTTATCATTCTAGTTCATTCATGCTTTCATACTAGACTCCGTAAGCGTTCATAAGTCAATAATTTAAAGATTAAAGTCATTAAATCAGAAAAGATAGGATCTTGATTACCTCTTAGAGAAATAGACTTAAGAACACGACAACTCATTGATGACTAGCATGAGTTCAATGGATAGTTGAAGAGGTTGGTCCGCCTCGGTGTTCTTGATCGAGGTTCACTAAGAAAGCAAGAAAATCAGTCCCCTATGGATGTGATTTAAGAGAGAAAAGAGAGAAAGAATGGAGAAAGAGATGGATAGAAGGATTGGAGATGGCTTACCCTGGATGTTGTTTTAGTTTTGGTGGAGTTTAGGTGTGTGCTGGCCGAATTCTTGGAGAGGGTGAGAGGCTGTCTTGTTCGTGTGTTTTAGAGGTTTAGAGGGTGGAAATTTTTGTGGTTTGCTGAGTAGAAAGATTAGGTTTTGGTGTTTGGGTGGTTGGAGAAATCTTACCTTGTTATGGATTCTTGCTCACAAGAACAAGTTGGATAACTTTGGACCTTTTTGTGATTACCAAAACTGGGCAGGAGTTTGGAACTATTGCTACTGTGCTTTTTATGCTTAGGATGACTGAAAATTTGGGTAGAAAGTGGGAAGAAAAACAGGATGGTTTTGGTCTCTATGGTGGCGAGAATGGGAGAAGAAAAATGAGTCTTTGTGAAGCTACGTTTTTGCTCAATGACTAGAGAGAGTTTGTGTAGGTTTTGGCTGGAATTTTTTTTACAGAATGGATGCCGATTGTGGCCGAAATTCTGAAGGAAAGGAAGGGAAATTCTGGTGTTTTTTTTGGCTAAAACAAAGTCCTAAAGGTTATCTTGGATAACTTTACCTAGGGTTTGAAAAGTTTAAGTTGAGCTCCAGTAGCTCTTAAGGTGGCAGCAGCTTTGGAGGTATTTTCCATAAAATACCTAATGGATTTAAGTTATTTGTTGAAGAAATAATTTAATTAATTACCTATACTAATTTGTGTAAATTTAAATAGCTATTAGATAATTATTTTACAAAATAAAATTTTGGTTTTCTTTTTCTTGAAGCTAGAACCGAAATTCCTTTTCCCCCTCCCCTAAATTTTGAAAACACCTCTTCTAAAGGATAAATTCTTCATTTAAAATCCAGCTCTTATCCTTTTATTTTCCTTTTAAAAATTATTTGAAGAAAATCAAAATATGGAGACTTAGCTCCTTAAGAAATGGCGGTTACTTTGAAGAAAATAAGCTATCTATTTATATTCTTTATCTTCTAATAATTTACTAGGATATAGCTTTCAAAAATCCAGATTAGTAATATTTAAAATTTTCTAAAAGATTATGATAAGATATTAGAAATACAGATTTAATTTATTTTCAAATGCTTTACAAAATAATTCCCAAGATAAATCACACTCCTAAATTTTAGGAATTGCACTCCAAGGTGGCGGCTACTTTAGAAGGATGTCAACTAAGGCTTAGAAAAATTAGGGAAAAGAAAATAAAAGGAAGAAAAGGATTTGCAATAGCTAGGATTCGAATTCAAGCCCACCAAGAATTAAACACTAAGCATTACCCACTAAACCACAACAACATTTGTGTAAATATTTCCCTAACAAATTCCCTTAACTTCTATTTACTTGCATCATCTTCTTTCTAATAAATTCTCCTCAATAAAACAAGAGCTCAACTAACTCAAATAACACAACCACATTAGAACAAATTAATTCATGAAACTCATATTTTCATGAAAATAATTTAATTTACCAAATGCAATATAAAAATGCTATGACATGCATGATTTTCCCCATATAATAAATGTGGCTTAATACGGGGTATTACAATAAAACACATTGAGTGTAAGTGGATATACAAGAGGAAGAGGGGAGTGAATAGGAAGGTGAAAACCTTCAAAGCTAGGCTTGTGGCGAAATGGTATACTTAGAAAGAGGGTATCGACTATGAGGAAACCTTTTCCCCAGTAGCCATGTTAAGTCCATGTGTATCTTCTTTGCCATCGCATGTCATTATGACTACGAGATATGATAAATGGATGTTAAGACGGCATTTCTCACTGGCCATCTTAGTAAAAACATCTATATATCCCAACCGGATGGCTTTATTGCTGAGGGCTAGGCACATATGGTTTGTAAGCTTAAGAAATCCATTTATGAACTTAAGCAAGCATCAAGAGCATGGAACATTTATTTTGATGAGATTGCAAAGTCCTACGGTTTCATTCAAAACGAGGATGAACAATGTGTGTACCGGAAAGGCATAAACATGGCTTTTCTTGTAATGTATGTAGATGACATTCTACTTATTGAGAATAATTTAGGGATATTGTCATCTACTAAGCTTTGACTGTCTAGTCATTTCAGTATGAAAGACTTGGGAGAGGCCAGTTATGTTCTCAGAATTAAGCTTTTTAGAAATAGGAAGAAGAGAATGTTAGGATTATCCCAAGTTACATACATTGACAAGATGCTGGCCAAATTCAGCATGGACTCATGCAAGGGAGCGTTAATCCCTTGCAGACATGGTTTATCATTCTCTTCAAAGGAGTGTCTAAAGTCTCAAGAAGAAAAAGATAAAATGAGTAGGATTCCTTATGTTTCAGTTGTGGGAAGTCCAAGCTGTGCCCTAGGCCAGATATCTGCTTTGCCGTAGGCTTAGTTAGCAGATATCAGTAAAACCCTGGGGAGGTGCATTCGTAAGTAAAGCACATTCTCAAGTACCTCAAGAGAACGAGAGATTATATGCTAGTTTATAGGGCTAATGACTTGGTTCCTATGGGATACACAAACTCATATTATTGGAATGTATTCTCTCTTAGACTAGGTTTCTAATGTAATTTTGGTTTATATTAATAAAAGTTTTATTCTAAAAAATTATTTGTGAATTTTTCATTTCTTTTGTGTGCAATTTCACTAGAAAAGACCCATTATTTTAAGCAATGGTTCATGTGAATAGAGGTCTTTTACAGTAAGGTATGAACTATAGGTTACTTAATACATAAACTATTGTTCTTATCTGGATGATAAGAATGGGAACTCATCATGGTAAGGTTATTATGTTACAAATTCTAAATGGGGAATGCCTTACCTTTAGCCAGTGAGTAGTCTTCTCACTTCATAATACAAGCGTATTTAAAAATCGTAGAATTGGACCTGTAGTAGTGGTTTCTAAAAGTACTATATGGAAGAAACCTAGTGTAAAACCCCACCTAAACCTACCCAAGAGTAAGAGGGATGGGGTGCATATCATATCATCTTGCATAAAATATATTTCTTAAATGATTTTGTGCCTTAGAATTGTAGTATATGGGTTATATGGTTCATCTATGCTTGTTGAGTAGTAAGGGTAAAAAGGTGATTTTGATTGAGGTTGAAATAGGAAGATGGCTTGAGGCTTAGATAAGAAGAGAATTTGGTTGGGAAAATAAGAACAAGAGTCAGTGTGGTTAAGTGGTTAGAACTTTGTGATTTAATCTCTAATGTCTTGAGTTCAAATACCATCACCTAAGTTTTATTCATAATTATCTTAACCAATGTTTGAATTTTCCTTTTTCTTACATTCCTTAAAGCTAGGAATGTTATCTTAGGAAAGGCATAATGGTAATGTCCTAACCATGTGATCTTATCCTAAAAAGAATTCTAGAAGAATTTTTGTCTCAATTATTCTTGCAAGCCTTGTCCTAACCTACTCAAAATTTAAACTACTCTTATTTTTTTAATTCATTTCAATATCTATAAAAAGTCTTGGATAATTCCTTACTTGAAGTTTCAAAAATTCCAGCTCTTAGGGGATAGGAGGATGAGCGAAATTGTGGACGAAAAATAGCAAGAGATTTTCAATTAAATCACCATAGCTATTCTTCCAAGAACTTTATTATCTTCTTGTTCTTATTTTGGCTAAAATCTGGAATTTTTTTCAGAAATTCTTCATGGCCAATTTTCAAAATTTGCAGCAACCTTTCCCTACCTAATTCTTGCAAAGAACCAACCATCTTGTGTAAGATGCAAGTTGAAAACACCTTGGAATTTCGCAGCCTGTACAAGCTACACCAAAACAGAAATTTTTCCAACAAACAATCAAGCTTTGAACATGAACATTGAGCCATTCATTTGTGCTCAAGAACACCTGAAACTTTCCTCTTTCTTCTCCAAGATGGTGGCTGGAAAACCACCATTAATGGATCTTCAAACACCCCTAAATCCCAGCTGCAAATCTGTTTCGAAGAAGTCTAAAAATTCTGCTCAAAATCATTTTAAATCCTAAGAGTTCTTTAGCTTAAATTCTAGAATTTTTTTTCCAGCTTTGCCTATGAAAGACAAGAACTAATTTCTTCATCAAACTCCTTCATATTTTCGGCCATGCTACAACCATGGATAGAACACATTGGCTTCTTTATCTACCTTGGTCTCTTCATCTACCTTAGTCATTAGGACTCCATTAACACACCTCAAAACACTCATATCTTTACTCCATTCAAAATTTTTCAAAATTGAAAATTAAATTCCAGATTTTTCTTCCATTAAACACTCATCTAGCTAAAGGATTAAACCAGAAATTTCTTTGCTATTTCACAGCCATTTTTGCCCAGCTACAAAGTTGAACAATTCTTTATTCCATGATAAAATAATAGCCAGTTCAGCCATTCACCATTGAAGGACAAGAAACATTCAAGAAGGATAAGGAGCTTAAATGGCCAGGCGGTGAATTTCGTCAGGATGAAGCGGGAGTTTTTCGTTTCAGAGATCGATTGTGTGTACTCGGAGAGTAGCAATTGAAGGACAGAATTTTGGAGGAGGCGCACAAGAACAAGTACGTCATTCATCTGGGGGAAGTCAAGATGTATCAGGATTTGAAGAGAGCATATTAGTAGCCCGGACTGAAGCGGGATGTGGCCAAATATGTATCGACCTGTCTTACTTGCCAGAAAGTTAAAGCGGAGCACAAGAAGTCAGTAGGACTATTGCAGCCACTGCCAATACCGGAATGGAAGTGGGAGGAGGTGACTATGGACTTTGTCACCAGACTCCCCATGTCAAAGACCCAGAAGGACGCCATATGGGTAGTGGTGGATCGGCTGACCAAGTCGGCCCATTTCGTACCGATAAATGTGAGGGACTCCATGGAGAAGCTGGCCCAGACTTATGTTCGAGAAGTAGTCCGACTTCATGGAGTACCTTTGACATAGTGTCGGACCGAGACCCGAGGTTTGCATCTCGTTTTTGGGAAAAGTTCCAGGAGGCAATGGGGTCGAATTTGAAATTCAGTACAACGGCGCATCCACAGACCGATGGGCAGTCAGAGAGGGTAATTCAAATATTGGAAGATATGTTGAGGGCCTATGTCTAAGATTTCGGGGATAAGTGGATCGAGTGTGTGCCGTATGCCGAGCTATCTTATAAAAATAGCTACCAAGCCTCAATTGGGATGGCACCATAGAAGGCTTTGTATGGTCGCAAGTGTCAAGTACCGTTGTATTGGAGCAAGATGGATGATGATCGCGTGAGCAAAACCGGAGAGGTCTGTGTCCAAGAAATGTTGGATAAAGTGAAACTGATTCGGGAAAGGTTAAAGGCGGCTCAGAGTCGACAGAAGAGCTATGCGGACAACCGGAGAAGAGAATTAGAGTTTCAAGTCGGGGACTGCGTATTCCTGAAGCTAACACCGAATAGGGGAATTTTGAAGCATCCGAAGGATGGAAAACTGAATCCGAGATATTTGGGGCCGTTTCTGATTAAGGAAAGAATTGGACCGGTAGCTTACCGATTGGACCTACCGGATGGGTTGACAGGTATCCATGATGTGTTTTATGTGTCACAATTAAAGAAGTATAATGCGGATCCTGGTCATGTGTTGAATGATGAACCATTGGTGTTGCAGCCAGACCTGAGCTACATGTTGAAGCCTGTGCGGATATTAGACCGCAGTGTCAAAACTCTCCGGAATAAACAGATACCAATGGTTAAGATTCAGTGGGAGCACCATGGCACGTAGGATGCCACATGGCAGTCAGAAGAATGGGTTAAGCGGAAGTATCCCGAGCTGAAATAGAGGTATGCTTGAATTTCGGGACGAAATTCTTCTAAGGAAGGGAGGATGTGAAACCCCAGTCAAGACCAACCTTAGAGTAAGGGGGTTGGGATGCATATCATACCTTATTTCATGATTTAATATATTTTTATATGATTTTTATGTGCTTTGGATTAAGTTTTATTGTCTTGAAGCCTTGTTGGTGAGTATTGAGTGAGAAGGGCAAAATGGTAATTTTTGCATGAGGTGAAAATAGGAAGATAGCTTGAGGATTAAATAGGAATTAATTTTCTAGTGGAAATAACAACAAGAGTTGTTGTGGTTTAGTGGTTAGAGCTTTGGAATCAATTCTTGAGGTCTTGGGTTCAAATTCCATTATAGAAACTTTAGCTTGATTAAATTTTATTTTTGCTTGGTGAAGAATAATTTCGGCCTTATGAGCTTGGAGTAAGGTAGGGATGATGTCCTAAGAGAGACATTTTAGGAGTAACTTCATTCTACACCCTTACCCTACTCGAATTTCCTAAAGGGAATTCATTTTCCCTTGATCATTGATTTTCCTTATTTCTCAACTCATTAGTTTGATCAAGTTGTTCTAGCCATTTTCTTTCCAAAAAATTTCAGTAAAGTGCTGTGGTCTTGTAGGCTCAAAATGTCTTAGTAAAAGACTTCTAATAGTCTGAAAAATGTGGAAGAGTTGTGGGAAATTCCAAGAGGAAAAAAATCCCTCTAGTGAGCTTGCTGAAAATTCACTCTAGCTAGTTCATCTTCCTTCTTGGAATGAGCTGAAATTTTCTAGCTTATTGTGCATTGAAAGTGTCGAGGTTCTTAGCTAACATTCCCTCCCAAATGCTGCCAGAAAAATGGTCTTTAGGATCAGTTTGCAATCTAAATTTCTTGGCCATTTTCGGACTGCTCAAAGCTAGAGCAACAACAGGAAAAATTCCTGTACAAATTGCCACTTTGAGAGTCCAAAACCAAGCTGTTTTCTTCCAGATTTTGTGCAGCAACTTAGCCATATTTTTCCTCCATGAAGAAGGCTGGAAACCAGCCTTGAATACCCCTGAAATTCCACTTCAAACTCTCTACAAGTTGGCTGGAAATGGCAGCCGAAAATCTGTCCAGAAAATTTCTGCCCAGCGAAATTCTATGCAGGAAAATTTTCCAGCTTTGTTTCCTAATCTTCTTCCAGCCGCCACCTTTGTTTTGTATAAACCTTCCTTAAACATCCAATAACAGAGCTCCATTGTTTCCCTTAAGCTTCTACACGAAATATAGAAATGGCTGTCCGAAAATCTCTCCAACAAATCCCTGCAATTATGCATGATTGATTTCCAAAATTTCAGCCACCTTTGTTTAGCAACTTTCTATAATGCATTCCCCAAATAACCAGACTTCTTCTTCACCATTAAGCACCCTACTTTAGGCCACCATAAGCTTCCATAAACCAGTATTAATCCCGCCGAAATTCTGCCCAAACAGTCAGCCATGGCAGACTTCCAAAACTCTCCAACAATCAAGATATTATTGGAATATTTAGTTTCCAAATTCACTTCCTAAAAGTATTCTTCCAGGATTGTAACAACTAACCTTTCATTTTCCCTTCCAAATCAGAGAAACAACTTCCTAAACCATACAGAAATTCGGCTAGCCCTAGCTCTCACAGAATTTCGGCAGCTACACAAATCCAATCTCTCGAATTCTTTCAACCTCCAAGAACACACACACACTACACCAAGAACACCTACCTCTTTGCTTCACCTAATACCCTTCCAAACCATCTCAAATCCTCTCTAAAACTTTTGGATTTGACCTACTCACTGCCATGAGTCCATCAACCCCATTCTTAACATCAAACTCCACAAATCATCTTGCTACTTCGGATAAAAAAAACCAGAAATTTCTGTGAAGGACAAGAACACCTTCAAGGTAAATTTATTCTAACAACTCCATCTCCTCCAATCTTGATCTCTAATGAGAACCTATGTGTATAAGCATGCTAATGGTTTCTTTCTTTCTTTCTCTCTCTCTCTTTCTCTCATGGCCGAAACCTCCCTCTCTTGGCCGGATGGCTCCTTTTCCCCATGTCCATGTTTTCGCCATCTCCTTTGGACAGAGTTAGGCATCAAGGAGTTGAGATCTATTCTAAACTCCTTCAAAGCATTCATCGATCAAGTAAGTCCCTTCAATCCTTTTTTTTAAACTCTAGAATCATGTCTCTAGGATGATGTTGATAGTGGGTGGATGGTGATAGGATTTGAGTATGTATTATTGAGATTGAAGCATGAATATGTGTATAATTGTGAAGGAGATGGGATTTATGCATGGAAGGATTATCTTGGTTGATTGTGTGATGATTTGAGGTTTGATGCATGAAGTATTTGAGATAAAGCATGCTAGAGATTATGTCACCTTTGGTGAATAGGATTTATATGCATGTTAGATTATTGAAGCCATGATCATATTTATTCTAGTAGAGGTTAGATCATGTCTTAATAAATTTAGATCTATGCTTATGTGCATGATTTGGATGATTTGATGAATGGAAGGATTGCATATGTTCTTGATTGTGGTTAGCCATAGAAATTTGACCATGATCTAGTTGTCCCTAAACTAATTCTATTTCATAAATAAAATATTTAATGATATAAAATTTTCCTAGTAAATGTCGAAAAAACCCTAGCAAGGGTAGATTTGGATTATTATATACATAAATGATATTTTGGTCAAATAAATAATAATTTTGCTAGAAAATAAAATAAATAAATATTATTTAAAATAAAGAAATCAATTGAAGCCTTTTATGGAAATAATTATAATTAGTAAAATATTTATTAAATCAAATCCCTTTTTAAAAGTTTACTTATTATTTTCCAAGCAAGACACATTAAATTTAATCTCAACTAGTTTTAGCAACCAATTATTTTCTAACAACTAAACTATTATTAAATCATTATTTTACTTATTACTACCTAGGACTCTTGAGCAAATAAACTCTAAATTTTCCCTAGCAAGATTTAAACTTTCAACTTATTAGAAATTATTTTCCAAACCATTAATTATTTTAAATATCAAATTAGGCTCAACCTACAAACCTATTTGTGTATTGTTTGACCATAAAGCTTGGGACACTAGGATCATGGTAGTAGTAAGATGAGTTGATTTAAAATTGAGGAAGTGGATTGTAGCTTAGAATTTATTGTGATTTGTATTTGCCCATGTGGGGTTAGGTCAGCTGTTGGAGACCTTGTTGTTGTGAGCAAGAATCAGGTAAGCTCCTGCATAAAACCTGATTGTTGAAAAATGTTTAATTATGGCAAGCCAAATGTAGAGTGCATGGACATTCATTTTTGTAAAGATAATTGAGGGTTGTCTCCTGTTTTATTTCCGTCAAACAAGTTATTTGAAATTTATCAAGCAGATTTACTCAAGCTCAGAACTCTTTCTGAAACTGTTTTTTGACAAAGATTTTGGAAACCCTTTATTTGCCATGTTCAAGTGGAACTGTGTTTGTTCATTTTTCCCAAGTGGGATACGTTACGTTGAGTACTCAATAAGGGTGGACTACTAGGACTAGTCTTTGAGGGGTTAGGGTAAGTCTCTCAGTAGGTGGCCACCTCTAAGGGGTGAGTCCTTCCCGGATAGGACGTCAGTCTAGTAGGTCGTGCCAATCCGAGCTAGCAGTGTTCTCTTCAGTCAAGTGACTGTGTTATGCCGGAATGGACACCCGGTTGTTGTTTGGGTATAGAGAAGGAGGAGTATCTTGCCCAGTAGGCCGATCACCTACTTTTGTCAGTCTGCCCAAAGTGTGGCATTGTGACCGGCGGTATGCACAAAGTGTGGCTTGCTGACCATTCGGTTATGGGGCCCAACGTGTGGTAACTCGTAATCCTTTCTTTTGAGTGGTTGATTTTATAAATTATGTATGGCTGGAAATGCCAAAACACCACTGTTGTTTTTTACGGATGTTTATTGCTTGCCAGTGATCTCTTATAAAGAATTTTTATACTTTGCATTCACGAAATATTTCCACCTGACACATAAACACACACGGACTTACTGAGATTTCTGTTTCACCACCTTTTTGCCATGTTTTCAAGTCGATCCTACTATGGGGACGAGTAGCTAGATTATGCCCGCTTTGGAAGATTTATGATGATTTATGTTTGTGTAAAGTTATGGAGAGATGAGAGTGGATGAATTTTTATAATGGAATTGTTTTTGGTATTCTCGGATTTATTTTGGATAGATGTTTATTTTGGGATGTAATAAATATTTAAGTTCAAGTATCATTTATTTCTGCTATTTTATTTGTATGACCTAGTTATAAAGACCCCTTGTCCTTTGGACGAGGCGACATCCCCGGCCCTGGCGGGCCTAGGTAGCGGGGTGTTACAGTATCAAATCAAAGAAAAACCATGTAGCTTAATTATTGATTGAGGGAGTTGTAAAAATGTTATTAGTGCTACATTGTGGATGAATTGGGAATGGAGGCCTTGAAACATCCTAAAGCTTATAAGGTTTAGTGGTTGAACAATTGTGCTGAAGTAAAGGTGAACAAACAAGTCATGGTTACAATTGTCATAGGGGGATATAAAGATGAGGTAATGTGTGATGTGTTTCCCATGCATGTTGGGTATATATTTTTGGAAAGGCCTTGGCTATATGAGAGGGAGGTAGTTCACCATGAAAAAAACACTTACCTTTTGTGTAAGGATGGAAGGAAATTCATACTCTGCCCTATGTCCCTAAGTGAGATTGTAAAAGATCAAAACATTTTAAGGGTGGAAAATAAAAAGAGAAGAGAACAAAAAGAGAGAGAGGGAAAAACAAGAGCAAGAGAGGAGAGAAAATGAGAAAAGAATAGAAGAATGAAAAGAGAGGTTAGAGCTCCAAATGCAAGCAAAAACAAGGGTGGAGAGAGAATACATGAGGGAGTAAGGAGGTAAAACAAGAGTGCCAACTTGGGTTTGAAGAGGTGAAAATAACAAGAGGGAAGAAAAAGATTTAAGTAAGGTGAGAGTGAAAATTTGGGTTGAGAAGAGAGGGAAAAAGGTAGGAGTTGTGGAGTAAAAGCCTAAAATTTTACTTTTACACATAAACTCTTATTTGAAGTCTTATCCAGGGAAATCCGTAAGCAAAAAGGCATATCGATTCGAGGATGAATCATCTCAAATAAGGAGAAAATAATAGGAATCTATCCACATAACAAGGCCCATCTAAAGAAGGGGATGGAAAGTCAAGACTTGCTTCAAACCTCCATAGGAACATTTAATAATCAAGAAGTTTTAGGAGGTTTTTCAAGCCATGCAAGCATACATGCCAAGAGCTAAAAAGTTTGTCAATAGATGGGTAGTGAAGGGAGCTGTAAATGGGACACAAAAAGAAAACAATTCTTGTGGAGAACCAATCCAACATTGAAACAATGATTGATGTCCAAATGAGTAACAAGAAGAGCTTAGAACGACCAACATTTCATTTAGAAGATCAAGAAAACACATGAAAATGGGATGGAGGTCAAATGAGTAGGGATTGGAGTGCAACAAAATAGGGGAGCCTGCCCAAAGCAAACCTGATACCGGCCCAAAATGATGGACCCGGTGCCTACTCCGTGTGCTCGAGCTGGCCCCGGCCCTATTCTGGTGATATTCGAACTAGGATATCGGGTTTAGATGCATTTGTGCAAGGAGAGATTTCCCACCCAACGAAAATCAAAACTCGAACTAAGAGGCAATGGTCCATTTCAAGTTCTTGAGTGATATAGAGATAACGCCTACAAGATTGATCTATCAGGTAAGTACAATATAAGTGCTACTTTTATTGTGATGTAGCTTATGATTCAACAACGACTCTATTCTAAGAAGGGGAAAATCATAGGAATCAACCTGACCACGGGGACCAAGCTCAAGAAAGGAGAGAGGACAAATCTGAAAAAAAAACTGAGCTTGCCTAGTCCATTAAAGGAAGCCCATGCCAAACAATTCCACCACAACCTTCAAGTTTAACTACAAGCTCAATTCAAATAGGATAGCATATGGTGTACGAGGACATCAACCGGAGGTAGTTCACGCAAAAACGTCGCCTACAGAACGGACCCTGAGCAGGCTGTGATATGCAAAATTCCTTAATTTTTTGGCGCACACATTGTTCTAGCAGATTAGACCCGGTGCCAGCCCTAACAGCCTGACCTGGTGCCAGTTAGGGACTAGTAAAGTCCCATTTTTCTTTTTTTGATTGGAGTATTGTTCCTCCAAATTAGACCCGGCACCACTCTTAGGGGGCCTACCCAGCACTAGACCTATTCTGGAACCCGAACCCTTGACATTTTTAGCTATTTTTGGGTCATTTTCTAATATGTAAAAATATTTAGTTCAGAAACAAAACACCTTTATATAATGCTTTGTATTGTAAGAATAAGAACAACATATTACCATTTTTAACATGAATGAAGATTCATCTTAAAGTCTTGAAGCATGAAGAGATTGCTTGTTCAACTTCAATCTAAGTCCAACCAAAGGGCTTAGTCCATCCTTGAGTAAGTGTCTATAAACTCTAAGGATAATTCAACTAGGAAATCAACAAGGGTTGTTATTGTATGTCAATTAGGGTTCTTGTTGTTTCTTATCTAAATGCCCACAATTCCCTATCCTTTTAGTCCTTGGTTTCTTGCTAAGTCAAGGGTTCTAAGGTGTTGTTGTGGTAGACCTTATCTACTAAATTTGGAGTTCTAAAAGCTAGTTCTTTTAGGGTTCTTTATTTGTGAAAAAATGTGTTACTTTGTAGTTTTTCTTGATCTCCTTATGCCCTTTTCTTGTTTGTTATGCTTGTCTTGAAGTCCTTCTACTTTGTTAACGTCCAAACAAAAGCCACTTTTATTTCTTGTGCAAAAACTAATGATGCTACTCACATTGCAGGTTTATTCTTTAAGGAAGTGGTACGATTGCACGGGTTACCCTGGAGCATAGTATCGGCTAGGGATACTAAACTTTTAAGTCATTTTTTGAGAATATTTTGGGCAAAACTTGGAATAAACTTGTTGTTTTATACAGCTTGTCACCCACAAACGAATGGACAAACAAAGGTTGTCAACCAGACCCTTACGCAACTACTACAGAGAATAATTAAAAGGAACTTGAAGGATTGGGAAGAATGTCTTCTACATATAGAGTTTGCCTACCTTAGTGTTCTAATCTCAAGTTAGATTAGAGTGTTAAGGTGTTTTTGAAGTATGATAGATTCATATTATCACAAGAATGTTAATTTCTTTGCATTTTGGTGTTCTTGTGTGTGAGTTTGTTAGAGTTCTTGTTCTTGAGCTTAATCCACATTTTTAGAGCTTCCCAGGATCATATCAAGAAGGAATTCTCCATTCCTTCAAACACTCAAATTGTTCATCTCATCTTTTCTAGATAGAGTTGCAATCTATCTGAACTTCTAATCAACCAAACACCATTCGACGACAACCAGCATATTTTTGCCCACAATACTCCCCAAACACTCAAAACAAAGCAAGATCACACATATATTGCAAACTTTAGACAAGCACACACTGACCAAAGAAAATAGAACCACACACACAATCCTACCTCTCGACCTCAAACACATAAACACTCTCATATGTAGACCAAAATACTAAAAGAATATTAACAAACGAAACACTTGGTTATTTATTGTTGCACCATCAACAGTCATGCAAACTCTCTCTTTCGACCTACTTCCTTTGGTCATCTTTTCATATAAGCAAACAAAACACCCTATCCCAAGGTAATCTGATTTTCTCTTGTGCTCTTCATCTTTACTTTTCTATTCTCATTTTTTTTTCTTTTCTTCTTGGTTGAATCATAAGGCTAATTTCCCTTTTTCTTCTCTATAATTGAACAAACTCTCTAGTTTAGGAAGGCATTATTGATCTACCTCCTTTGGTGGTGGCAGATAGCTTCCTTCTTTGTAAGGGTTTTTACACCACATGATCTTCTGAGGTAAGCCAAATACCAATTCTCTAGCTTTTAGATTTTTTATTGAGGAATCTAATGAATATAAGATGAGATCTAATAAAATACTACTAAATCAGAAGATTTGAATGATGAGATTATGTCATAAATGATGAGTGAGTTTATGTCTAAGATTGAACAGTAACATATGAGGTTGTATGCATATTGAAGATATGGATCTTACTTATTCTCTTGCTAGAACTTGAAGCATGAATATTGAACATGAAAGCTTTATTGATTTCTGGTCACTTGTCTTTAAGGTATGGATATTGAAGATCTTGTTTATATGATCAACTTAGGTTGGAATAAGAATACTATATGGTTTATTTTGGCATATGAATACATATATGAGTTGAGGTCCTAGAACTAAATCTTTGTCTGTCAGAATTAAGAAGTAAAGCAAAAATATCTTTTATATGATTATGCTATGTGATGATGTGAATTTTGATTATGGAAATTTTGTGATTCTAGATAAATGAAGTTTTTGAAGTGAAGGATCAAGTGGTTGATTTTTGCTTATCTATCAGAGATACACCAAGTAAGTCATTGCAATAATGTTTTATTAAATAAAACTCTTGTTTGCAAGTCATATGTTAAATGTTGAATGTACTAAGAAAACTTGAGATTATTTGGGTTGCAAACATTGTTATTTTGTTCACTAAATGGTTTTATCAAATAAGGTTTTAAATAAATGTTGTTTTCTCAATTCACACACTAAACATTAGTGAATGATTTTAGGAGTACAACTCATATAAGAGAGTTAGGTGTATGGTTTTAGAAGATATTGATATTGTGACTATTTTAAGTTTGATATCGTAAGTTCGTGGTTTTGAAGATATTATCAGTTAGTCGTTCGGATGAAATTTTAGATTAATGATATTAGAGGTGTTAAAGGCATTTTTTAATTTCAAGAACGAAATTTCTTTAAGGAGGGGGAGATTGTAACATCCTGTCCTGAATAGTCTTAAGATACACGATTTTTACTACCATTGTGAGCTTTTGAATATCATATGTGAATTTTCATGAATTTTATAAAGTTATTTTCTTTGATTTCAAAAAGTCATTATTTATGAAATGAATATTTTAGGCAAAATACATATATATATATATATATATATATATTATAATTGATAAAAAAAATATAAATTTCATATATATATATATATATTGATATTTGATATATTATATTTGATAAAGAAATATTATATATTATATATTATATAAATAATAGACATTCAAATTTGCTACTTAACCTATCCTATAATAGGAAGACAAATTGAATTTTGCTAAGTAATTATTGGGGCCAGCAACCTTTAAGAAAGTTTTCAAATATTTTTTTTATTTGGAGCCCACAACTTTTATGAAGTTTAGATATTTATCTATTAGTCAATTGTAGTTTATATTTTCCATAATATTCCACAAACTTCCACTATGTTCTATAAGTTTTTAAAGTATTCTATTTATTTCCATACGAATCTATAAGTTTCTACGCTATTCTATTTATGATGACTACGCCATTATAATTGATAAGGTAGCCCACATCATTTGATTAGCCTTATCATGATCTGACTAATAGTTATAATTGTAATACTTCGATCCAAACCACCATTAGTTCACGGGGAAAGTCATGCATAGCATAGCATTTTATATTATATTTGAAAATTTTGAACTATTTTTATAAAGCATATGTGATTTATGTGTTTGATATTTCATGGAGTAATTCATTTGCATATAGTTGTGTTATACGAGGAGGTAGAGCTATTGTTCTTATGGAGTAGAATTTAATGGAAAAACAATGTAGTGAGTTGAATTAGATTTATGAGAATTTATTTGAAGAATATTTATACAAGGATTATTGTGGAATAATGGTTAAAGTCTGGTATGTATTCTTTGGTGACTTGAGTTCAAATTCCAACTCTTGCAAACCTTTTCCTTCTTATTTCTAATTAAACACTTTTTCTCCTATTTATTTTCCCCTTGGCCGAATTCAATAGGGTAACCACCACCTCAATTTCCCCCTTCCTAAAATATAGGAATGTGATTGTTTTAGGTTTTCACTAAGAATGAATTAAAGTAGATTAAATTCCTATTATATTCTAGTTAATATTTTATTCTAAATTTTTAGGAATTTGAAATATTCCAGCAACTGGAATTTTCTAAAGTTATTATCCAAAGGATTTATTAAGGGAAAAAAAATAAAGAAGCCTTTATCTTGCAAGCTATAGCTATTATTTTTAATAGAGAAAAGTCTCTCCAAATTAATTTTCTCTAAAGAGTTTTAATTGGAAATAAAGATATAATGTTAAAATTTTAATTGAATTAAATATTTCCTACTATTAAGCTATTTCAAAAATTAGGAGTTAGGATTAAAGAAAAATTCAGCTTTATCACATGAAAACCAATTTTACCTCTAAATACGATTATCCCTTAATTATTTTTGTCGGAAAAAAAATCTGTATTAACTAAATTATTTCTTGAATTAATAACCTACTTTCTTGGCTTAAAATTTCTGGAAAAACAAGAACCCTAGCCGCCACCTTATAGAACATTTAGTTCCACTCAAACTCTCTAAAATATAGGAGAAATCTACCCTAAGTAATTCTAACCAATAAAAGTTCTTTTAGCTAATTAAACAACCAGATTTTCTCCTCTTCTTTCACCCTAATTTTGGCCACCATAATCACACACACACACACGAAAATTCCAGCCCCTATCATTTTTCTTCTCGAATTTTCGGCCAATACAAGACCCAAAAGGCAGCCTCTATTTTCCTCTTTTTCTCTCTTATTTTAGGCCACAATAGCAACCAAAAAACAGCCACAAAAACCTTCCAAAACCTTATCAAATTTGGCTACAACCAAAGAACCAAAAACTGTCATTTTTTCTCTATTCTGATCAAGAATCCACAACAAAGTGCAATTCCTCCAAACACTAAAACACCAAACCCTAACCTATTTATTTCATCTAACCAACCTTCAATCAAACCATAAATGCTTCGTACTACATGAAATTCCAGCCGCCAACCCTCTCCAATATTTCGGCCATTACAACACCAATCTCCCACCAAAATCAAGATCCAAGAATAAGGTAAGCACCTCTTCAATCTTCATCCACTCTATTTTGATTCTACTCCTCCTTTTCTCCTAAATCTTGTTCATCAAGGGGCTAATTCTTCTCCCCTATTGTTGGAGATTTTCAAACAAAAGGTCCAGGAGCTACCAATCAACTCTTCTTTCCAAAGTAAACTTAATTAAGTACCAAATGCGCCAACTTTTCTCTTGTTGTGCCATCAAAAATGTATTTGAGGCTTAACTCTACTAATTTAAATTAGGGTTGAATATATGATAGCATTATTATGTATGAAGTTAGCATGATCAGATGAGATTGATAGGTTTGATTGTGCAATACTATGAACTAGGCATATATGGAGTAAAACATGGTTATATATTGCTATGATGACCTAGATTTAATGCATATTGATTAAAGATGAGATCTTTGGAAATAAATTTAGTCATTATATATGATTAATAGTAGACAAATATTGGAAGTCATTATACAGATGAGTTGATTTGATTATAAGCATGCATAATGATGAGATGCATGACCATGGAAAGCTATAGAGGTGATTTAATAAATTAATTCATCTAGAGGCTATGGATGAATTAGATGATTAATATGATCATAGGGATTCATGATTCATGAAAAGATAGTGGAGTAATATTTAGATTCTAATTATAGAATCATTAATACTAGACAAGGAAGAAAGTGTAAGAGAGGACAAGCATTGCTTTGGTTGACTGCTGAGAATATTCAAGTAAGTCCCTGCATAACTATTTTTTTTAAATAGTACATGTTTGCAAGTCTGTTGTACAATGATATTGAAATGGCGTTAATGTTATGATTGAAAAATAATGGTTTAAATATGATGAAATGTTATTGTGATATTTTGATACTTGGATTGAGAACGTGGATATTTTAATCTCTAAATAATTTTGTTAAATCTCACCTTTTAACTGAAAACGGTTTCTTTTCCTTTCTAACTAAAACGTTTTGAAAAGCTTGATGTGAAAACCATGTTTTGCAAAGACAAGGTAATCAATGATTGTGAAAACAAGAAAAATGATTTTGCACCTAAATGGTCAGTGGAGGTAGGCTAATGGCACTGCACTTGGAGAGTTCGAGTGAGTCTTCTGGCTAGAGGCCACCTCCAGAAGAGGAACTCTGCTTAAAGAGATGACAATACTACTTAGTCAGGCCAGTCCGAGCTAGCATGTTGGTCCATATGGGCTTTATTTTTCTGGATTAGACAACCAGTGTGTTGGGTGTAGAGATGGTGGAGTATCTCACCTTAGTGGGCGGATCACTCACTTCCCAACGGTTACATTAGGACACTATCATGATGGTAATCATGATATGGACTTGATATTATTATTGAATCATTACTAATCCCTACTTTTGAATCTATGGTATTGATAAAAGAATGGCTATTGAGAACTGTTTTGAATATGAACTACATTGTTTCACTCAATGACTGTTTATTGACAAAAGTTGACTTACAACCATATTTTGCAGTTTTGATAAACCTGCATGCATGAAATATTTAATGTGACATTCGCACACAACTTACTGATATGCCAATCTCACACTGTTTTATATCATGATTTCAGGAGTGTGCTTCTATTCAGCAGGGTAGATGAATAAGAGCTGTAATTTTATTTTATTATATTTTAGCTTTGTATTTCTTTGGAGAGTTGATTGTTAGTTTTAGATTTCTAACTAGTATAATTTTATTTTTTGGATGTAATAAAATTATCGTTTTGTTTTATTTACTTTTTTATTTGTACCTCATTATAAAGATCCTAAGTCCTTTGGACGGGGCGACATCCGCCCTTTTTGGATACGTAGGTAGTGAGGTGTTACAAGTGGTGTCATAGATTAGGTTCAGGCAGTTAACTTTATTGAATAGTACCTAAAACTTAGGAATTGAGATTTATTGAATAGTACCTGAACACAGGGAATTGAGATTTAGATCTAACTTTTCTATGTTTTATTTATAGGATGACTAGAAGATCTGCAGTTGTGACAAGAGATGGGCCTTTTATGTGTGGCCCTACGAGTGGTAGAGGATCTAGTTGGTGCTCTAAAATCAAAATAGAAGCCATGCACACAGTAAATAAAACACAAGATTAACAATACACAGCAGCGAAAGGCAAAAAAAATGAATACATCTTATGGACGTTGCTTTGTTTGGGCACAAGGAAGATGATGGAATGACAGTCACGTCTCCCTCAATCGTTAAAAGTTCCAATTGATGACCCGCCAATCTCTTACTTTTCCATGGCATAAAGACGAAGCCCTTTGTTTTTCAAAATATTCCACTGCCCAATCTAGTTGGTAAAACATGTTAGACGAGAAGAAACTCTTCTTGAGCCTTTGCTATTGATTTAGCAAAATCAAGAAGGTTACACAAAGAAAAAGATGAACGAGAGAAAAGAGAGCTTGCCAAAAAAAAAACCTCTCTGTGTTTTTCGTGTGTCTACTGTGAAGAAGCAAAACCAATGACTATTCACAAGATCAGATAACCAAAACATTGGAGTTTTAATATTTCAAAACTCCTGGAGGCTATCAGCAAAAGAAGTTTGGCTAATACTTAACTCTTCTGTTCCGTGAATCAAAATAATCCTTTAGTCCAGGCCATTGGGCCAAAATTAGCTTATTATTTTCCTTAGACCTAATGAGCCCAAAAATAATAACCATTAATTATTTATTTTTTGGGCCTATTAAAATAACCCAATAAATAAATAATAAGCCCATATGAACTAATTAATTATTTAAGCCTTTTATTAACTAGTTTAAGCCCAAGTTAATTTTTAATTATTCAATCTAGGCTTAGGGCCTAAATAATTAATTAATTAATTAAACTAAATAATAAAATTAATTTCTCTCATTCCATTATTTTATTCTAGTCCGAAAAAAAAAATTTAGACTTCCTAAATAAAATAAAATTCCTTTTTTATTTTGACCATTTCCTCGACCTAAAATAATTAGGACTTGCGGGCTATTCTAAGAACCAAAAAGATACATCGCCTTAGCTACTAAAATGACCAAAATACCCTTGTTATAAAATCGATGTATTTTGCATTTTAAATATTTTCTAATATCACCATAAGGTAATATTGACCCCAAGGACATTGTTGTGTTAGCTATGTCTTCGACCTATAGGTGAAATGACTAGAATATCCCTCTACACATCGCTGTGATTTTAGAGAGGAAAGAGTGTACTAACACCTCTCTAAAAGACATCTACCATCCTTAGGCTTCTAGTCCAATAATCAACGACTTCTTGGAATATTTTCGCTTTCCAAGGGAGCTACCCTAAAGTCAATATCCAAGTCATGTTCCCCAGGGCTCTGGATAATTAGATCATTCGGACAACCACAAAGGGTGATACAGTGTAGACACTATCTTATATAGGTCTGTCTTGACTAACTAGTTACATACCTAACATGCAAGTATATTGGTCCTTCTAAAGAACCTCAACTATAATATATCAAAGCATACGCTTCCAACTTTGTCAAATTACCAACTCATACTGTAAAACCCCATCTTAAACCAACCCTAGAGTAAGGGGGTCGAGATGCATATCATATTTTTTTACACGCATAAATATATTTTTGAATGATTTTATGTGTTTTGGAATAGTGATTTATAGTCTAGAAGGCTTAATTGTGCTTATTGAGTAGGAAGGGCAAAATTGTAATTTTGCTTGAAGTGGAAATAGAGAGATAGCTTGGGGATTGAATAAGAAGAACATTTAGGAGAGAAAATAAGAGCAAGAGTTGTTGTGGTTTAGTGGTTAGAGCTTTGGAATTTATTTCTAAGGTCTTGAGTTCAAATCCCATCATTTAAGTTTTGGCATGTTTATTTTATTTTAGATAGGTGGATATTTTCGTCCCTTGTAGGCCATAAGAATGAGTAGGAGTGTTGTCCTAAGGGAGACATGAAAGGAATGTCCTAATCCTACTCTTGTACCCTACTAAAACTCTAAAGGAATTCATACCCTTTTTGCTCTTTAGCTTACCTTAATTCTTTATCAATTAAGTTGCTCAATTTATCCAAGCCATTTTTATTTCCAAAAAATTCTAGCGAGACACTTTGATCTTGGAGTTTCGAAAATATCTATATGAGGATAGCATACTGACTGAAAATGGGGAAGGGGTTATGGAAGGTTCCCAAGAGAATTAATCTCCATGGTTGAACCTTCAAACTCTACCCTATAAGTGTTCATCTTCTTCATGTGGTAATTTGGAAAATTTTTCCAGCTTCTTGGTCAATCCAACTTTCAAAATCATCAGCCACATTTCTCACTCAAATACTACCAGAAAAATAGCCAATTTACTCAGCTTGAAGACTGAAAACTTTGGCAAAAGTTCGGACTGCACAAAGCTGTGTAAACCAGAAAAAAATTCTGGGTAGAATTCGCAGCATAACAGTCCAAAAACCATGTTGTTTCTTCTAGCCTTCAAACCAGGAATTCAACTCTATCTTTCCTCCATAAAGAAGGCTGGAAACCAGCCTTAAAGGACCCTCCAATACCCCTTCAAACCTTCTGCAAGTCGGCTGGAACATTGCAGAAAAATCTGCACAAAAATTCCAACAAACCTCTTGAATGAACAACCAGAAATTCCAGCCTTGTTCCCTCTTCAACCCTATCCGAAACTCACTCCAATTTTCTGTAAAACCAACATTAGTCAACCATGAACTGAACTTCACCAATTTCTCCATTAATCTGCATGCAATGAACACCATAGCCACTCCTTAAATCACTCCTTCAATCACTACAATCAAGCCTTCATTTGGAATTCAAAATTCCAGCAAATTACACTATGAAAACTTCCATGGATTAAGCCTCAACCAACTAGAAATTTCCTCCACCATTGCACTCCATGATTAGGCCACCCTATAGCTCATTCAAACCTCATTCAACTCAACAAAACTCCAGCACAATCTAGTCGGTCATAGCAGCTCCAAGAACCTCCATCAACTAAGCTATTCTTACCATATTTTCTACCTTAATTCACTCCCTAAATTACTCCTTTTGAATTTCAAACAACCAACTTTCCTTCTTTTCCCTAATTTGAAAATTCAATCACAAGGATTCTTCCATCCATTCGGCCAACACCACTCAACAGATTTCGTCCAGCCTTTCCTCCATTCTCTCCATTTTTCCAAAGAACACTAAGAAAACCAAGAACACACACCACCATTCTTTAAGCCTAAAACTACTATAAGCACCTCCAATCTTCTCCAAAAACTCCAGATCACATCTACTCATCCTCTAGAATCCATTTCTGTAATTTATAACATCAAATGCTGAAATTAAGACTCTACTTTCGGATAAAAATACCAGAATTTTCTTGAAGACTCAAGAACACTCTCAAGGTAAACATGAACGATTATGTTCATCTTTCTTCCTCTTCGATCTTTATTGAAATATTCTAATACTCTCTCACTCACTCTCTCTCTCTCTCTCTCTCTCTCTCTCTCTCTCTCTCTCTCTCGCCGAAATGGTTGTTTCAACCATGGCCATTTTCTCCTCTTCTTCTTGGTCGGATCAAGTCTTCCAAGCGTGTGGACTATCTTGAGACTTCATCAAGGTAGTCATCATTTGAGCATGTCTCTTTAACCCTCTCCTTAATTTTAAAATCATGTCTCTTAGATGTAATTAGAAAAGGATGGAATATGATTGGTGATTGAGTATGTGTTCATATGATGGAGTTGGGATTGAAGTATGAGGATGATTTGTCATGGTTGAGTTTTATGATGTTTTAGGGTTTGTTGCATGCTCTTCATGTCGTGAGTTAGTGTGGATGATTAAGCATGGTAGATATTATGTCATCTTTGGTGAATAGGGTTTTATGTTCTTGTATTCTTGTTGAAGCCATGAATATGAGTATGTTTAGTGGAGTTTGGATCATGTGATGGTAGATATGGATCTAGGCTTTTATTCATGAATTGAATGGTTTGTGGATTGGTGTTAAAGTCTATGTTCATGATTATGGTTAGCAATAGGAGAATTATTGTGAAACCCCAGTCAAAACCAACCTTAGAGTAAGGGGGTTGTGATGCATATCATGCTTTATTTCATGATTAAATATGTTTTCATATGATTTCTATGTGCTTTGAATTTGATTTTTACTATCTTGAAGTCTTGTTGGTGAGTGATGTGTGAGAGGGGCAAAATGGTAATTTTTGCCCGAGGTGAAAATAAGGTGATAACTTGTGGATTGAATAGGAAATAAATTTTCTAGTAGAAATAGCAACAAGAGTTGTTGTGATTTATTGGTTAGAGCCTTGGAATTAATTCTTGAGGTCTAAGGTTCAAAGTCCATCATAGAAGCTTTAGCTTGAGTAAATTTTATTTTGCTTAGAAAGGGATGGTTTCGGCCATGAGGGCCTAGATCAATGTGGTGATGATGTCCTAGGAGAGACATGTTAGGAGAATTCTCACTTCACTCTTTTGTTCTTCGCGAAATGCCAAAAGGGAATTCATTCTCCCTTGATCTTTAACTTTTCTTAAATTCCAACTCCTTAGCTTGAGCAAGGTGTTCTATCCTTTTCCTTTCTAGAAAAATCCAGTAGAGGACTAAGGCCTTTTAGGATCAAAATGTCCTAGTAAAAGGCTTCTCATGGTTCGGAAAATGTAAATGATTTGTGGGAAAAATTCAAGGGGAAAAACCCTCTTGAAAGCTTGCTGAAATTCTTCCTCTAACTTAGTTCATCTATCTTCATGAAATGAGCTGAAATTTTCCAGCTTGTTTTGCCTTCAAAAGGTCAAAAATTCTAGCTCACATTTCCTCCCAAATGCTACCAGAAAAATGGTCTTTAGGATCAGTTGAAATCTGAAAGTTTCTTGCCCAAATTCGGACTGCACAAACTGGAGCAAAGCAGGAAAAATTCCTGTACGAAAATCGGTTTTGAGAGCTCAAAACCAAGCTGTTTTCTTCCAGAATTTGTACAGAACCTTAGCCATGTTTTTCCTCCATAAAGAAGGCTGGAAACCAGCCTTGAATACCCCTAAAATCCCCTTCAAAACTCTCTGTAAAACAGCTGGAAGTAGCAGACGAAAATCTGCTAGGAAATTCACTGTACAGCGAAAATTCCTGTGCAGATTTTTGTCCAGCTCGTTTTCTCTTCTTCTTCCAACTGAAACACCAAGCTACTTCTGCAAAAACCTTCCTTAAACCTCCCCCAAAAGAGCTCCATTGGGCCCCTTGAACTTCTGCATGAAATTCCATCAATGGCTGTCCGAAAATCTCTCTACAAAATTCCTGCAATTAAGCATGATTGGTTTCCAAAATTTCAGTCATCTTATTTAGCAACCTTCCATAATATTTTGCTCAATGGACCAGACTTCTTCTTCATCATTGTACACCCTACTTTCAGCCACCATAAGCCTCCATAAGTCAGCATTAATCCCACGAAATTCTGTCCAAACAATCAGCCATGGCAGACTTCAAAGCTGTCCAGAAAAATCAAGATATTCTTAGGATATCTACTTTCCAAATTCACTTCCTAAAAATATTCTTCAAGGATTGTAACAACTAACCTTTCCTTTTCCCTTCCAAATCAGAGAATCAACTCTCTAAACCCTACTAGAATTCAGCCAGACCTATTCCCTCAGAAAAATCGGCAGCTGCACAAACTCTTCCTCTCTCTCTCGATTTTCTTCAAGCAACAAGAAAACACACACACACTACACCAAGAACACCTACTTCTTCTCGACACCTAATAACCCTCCAAACCACCTCAAACCCTCACGAAAATCTCCAGATTTAGTCTAATTATTGCTATGAATCCATCAACACCAATATTAACATCAAACTCCTCCAAACATCTTGCTACTTCGGATCAAAGCAAAAATTTCTGGACAAGAACATCTTCAAGGTAAACTTATTCTAACGACTTCATCCTCTTCAAACTTAATCTCTAATGAAAACCTATATGAATAAGCATGCTAATGATCTCTTCTTCTCTTCCTCTCTCTCTCTCTTTGATGCATGTCATAGGTAGTATTTGTGATGAAGGATGCTAGAGATTATGTCACCATGGGTGAATAGGATTTATATGCATGATTAAATTTTGAAGCCGTGATCATGTTTATGCTAGTAGAGGTTCAATCAAGTAATAATAAATTTAGATCTATGCCTATGTGCAAGACTTGTATGATTTGATGAATTGAAGGATTGAGTATGTTATTGATTATGACCATGGAATCTTGATCATGATCTAGTTGTCCTAAGCAAATTTTATTTCATGAATAAAATATTTACTAATAATTTTTGCTAAAGAATTTCGAAAACCCTAGGAAGGGTAGATTTGGAATTATAATATATGTAAAGGATATTTTAGTAAAAAAAATAATGATTTTTCTAGAAAATAAAATAAATAAATATTATCTAAAATAAAGCAAATTAATTAAAGCCTTATGGAAAAGATTCATACTTAATAAAAATATTTACTAGACCAAAACCCTTAAGGATTTACTTATTATTTTCCAAGAGAGACTTATTAAATTTAATCTTAACTAGTTTTAGCTATCAATTATTTTCTAGCAACTAAGCTATCATTAAATCACTATTTTACCTAGTACCACCAAGGGCTCTTGATCAAATAAACTCTAAATTTTCCTTAACAAGATTTAAACTTTCAACTTATTAGAATTTATTTCCTAATCCATTAATTATTTTAAATAACAAATTAAACTGAGCTTATAAACCTATTCAAGTATTGTTTTGCTTTGAAGCTTGGGACACTAGGATCATGGTAGTAGTGAATTGAGTTGATTTAAAATTGAAGAAGTGGATTGTGGCTTGAATCTGATTAAGATTTGTATTTGCCCATGTGGGGTTAGGTCATCTGTCCGAGACCTTGTTATTGTAAGCAAGAATCAGGTAAGCTCCTGCATAAAACCTGTCGATGTGAAATGTTTTCTTATGGCAAGCTAAATATGGAGTGTATGGACACTCGTTTATTTGAAGGCAATTGAGGGTTGAATTCATCTTTGTTTCCAACACTGGAATTATTCCAAAGTTAATGAGCAGATTTTTCCAAACTTGAAACTCTTTTTAAAACTAATTTCTCGCAAAGCTTTGGAAACCCTCAAATTGTTATTTTCATGAAGAAAAATGCTTTGTTCATTTTATCCCAAGTGGGGAATGTCGTTAAGTACTCAATAAGGGTGGACTATTAGGACTAGTCTTTGAAGGGTTAGGGTGAGTCTCTCAGTAGGTGGCCACCTCTGAGGGGTGAGTCCTTCCCAGATGAGATGCCAGTTCTAGTGAGTCGTGCCGGTCCGAGCTAGTAGTTTATTTTGTTTCAGTCAAGTGACTGTGTTTTTGCTGGATTGGACACTCGGTGGTTGTTTGGGTATAGAGAAGGAGGAGTATCTTGCCCAGTAGGCCGATCACCTACTTTTGTCAGTCTGCACAGCGTGTTAGGCATTCTGACCGGTTATGGGGCCCAAAGTGTGGTAACCCATATCCCTTTCTTTCGAGTGGTTGATTTCATTACTGATGTATGGCTAGAAGAGCCAAAACGCCAGTCTTGCTTTTGACTGATGTTTATTGCTTGCCAATGTTTCTCTTATAAAGATTTCACACTTTGCATCCACGAACTGTTTCTGCTAAACACCCAAAGCACACACGGACTTATTGAGATTTCTGTCTCACCACCTTTTATCATGATTTCAGGTTGATCCTGTTGTGGGTGAGTAGCTACATTGGAAGAGAATGTGTTTTTGGATTTTATGTACTGCTTTGGGAGACGAGTGTGGATGATTTTAATTATGAGTTTTGTTTTGGAATTTCATGGATGTACTTTGGAAGTATTTATTTTTGGGTTGTAATAAACTCTTTTAGCTTGAGTATTATTCATTTCAGCAATTTTTATTTGTGACCTAGTTATAAAGACCCCTTGTCCTTTGGACGGGGCGACATCCCCGGCCCTGGCGGGCCTAGGTTTTCCGGGGTGTTACCAGTGATATTAGAGCCTAGGTTATAGACAAATATTGATGATATATGATTTATTTATTTAAGTTCAAATCTTATCTAACCTATTTTATTGATGCTGTAGGATGTTAGACTGCTTAGGACAGTAAGGAAAGGGCAACAGTGGCACCCACCCTACTATCTAGATCAGGAGGACCTTCCAGTTCCCCAGCCTACCCCTCAGCCAGTTGTCCCTATAGAGGATGACAATGATGTCGAGGATATCCCTATAGAGGATAATAGTGATGATGAGCTTGACTTGATGGAGGATAGCAGTGAGGACGAGGTCCAGATCCTTGAACCACCTCCAATCCCGGTGATAGATATAAGCTCTGACAATGAGGATGATGTTATGATAGTGGAACCCGAACCCTACCCTCCTAATCCCGAGGTGGATTTAGCTGCAGCTAGTGATGACCCGGGGGAGATAGACTATGAGTCTCCACCCAGACCTTCCTTTATTCCTCTCTTCAGCCGAGTTGAGGCCGAGGAGAGTTCTAGGCGCCCTGGGAAGGAGCCTATGGAGGGATTTGCTAGCGGGGAGGGGGTGGATTTCTCTAAAAACACCGGAGGTTGGATATATGAGGCAGATGATGAGGATTCCGATGAGGAGTAGAGAGCTAGGAGTCATTTTGATTTGGATGTTTGTTTATTTACAGCTTTTCATGAATTGAGATGTTAAGACTCCTTAAAGTTCATTTTATCAAATTTCGAAATTATGCAAGTTAATTTTTGAAATCGAAATTTATGAGCAATCCTTTAAAATAAGTTGCATCTGACTCCTTTCTACTCATACTTGACTCTGTATGCATACACCGCTAAAATGATTTGATACTTGAGCGCATACATTTAACATTTGGGGTATGGTATAGAATGGCACCCAAGAGACGTGCAGTTCCTTCCACCAGAAGAACTCCAGAGGTAGACCGGGTAGCACCGGAAGTTGAACCAGAACAGACGCAATCACCCCATCAGGGTGGCGGGCAAAGTGATCCCGTGATGGGCATGGGGTCTGATGCCCCGATAGATGGGTCAATAGGTCAGACACTCAGCAAAGTGGTCGACATTCTTCGGACGCTAACCGAGCGGAGGCACCCTAGAGGGGAAGATAAGGCGTTGGAGAAGTTCTTGAAATTCCAACCACCTATCTTTATGGGAAAAGCAGAACAAGACCAGAAGGTCGAGCAGTGGGTCGAGCAAATGGAGGATATCTTCGCAACGCTCCAGTATTCAGAAGAGCGGATGGTTAAGTTTGCGGCTTTTCGGTTAAGAGGACCAGCTCGGGCGTGGTGGCAGCGGGTCCAAGAGGACTGGGTAATGGATGAGCAAGAATGGACGTGGTCTAACTTCGTTGAATCCTTCGGGCGGAGTACATCCCTCAGTGGATTGTAGAGAAACGGGAGGACGAATTTCAGAATCTGAGGCAGGGGAGCATGTCTGTGGCTCAATACGCGGCTCGATTCACGCAGTTGTCGAAATACTGCCGAAGACTGGTCGACACCGAGCAGAATCGGACGAGGCAGTTTGTCAAGGGGCTAAGACCAGAGCTAAGGAGAGCTTTGGCACCTGCTCCACCGACAACTTACTCTGGGGCGGTGGACGCTGCTACTCGCACAGAGAATGAAGACCGCAGCAGGATGGCGGCCAAGCCCTTCCAACTACCAAGACAACCACAGGGACACTTTCCGAGGCAGCAATCCCACAAGCGCCCTACAAATCATCTCTGGCAGAACTGGGAAAAGCAAACCCGGACAGCACCGGCTGGACATGTACCGAACCTTCCGTCCTGCAGGCAGTGTGGAAGGAAAGGCCACACCGAGAGGAATTGCTGGTCCAAGGGAAGGGATAGGAAGTGCTACCACTGTGGTGACCCGAACCACCTGAGGAATACCTGCCCTAAGCTACACCGAGTCGGGCAGGGAAACCCGGCTCAGAACTCGGGACCCAACCGGGCCAACGCTATGGGAGCAGCCGGAAGGGGAGCACCAAAGCCACAAGTGAAGGCCAAGGTATTCGCTCTCAACAGAGAGGAAGTTGGGGCTGATGCCGCGGTGGTGGAAGGTACGTTCACTATTCAAGGACGATCCGTTACTGCTTTGATTGACCATGGCTCTACTCATTCCTATAATAACAAGTTGTGTGCATGTCATTTGGGTTGGGATGGAGTGGAGCTACCTTTCATTTTAGAAGTAAGCACCCCTTTGGGGAAGATGGTGCAAGCAGATCGATATGTGAGGGATTGTAAGGTTAAGGTGGGGAGAGAAAATCTAGAGGGAGATTTGATTATGTTGGACATTGAAGACTATGACTTAATTTTGGGGATGGACTGGTTAGCCAAGCATGGGGCTAGGGTAGACTGCAAGAGTAAGACAGTTCAGTTTGTCAGACCGGGCTGTGATGTGTTAGAATTCGATGGAAAGAGGGTGAAAGAGTTGAAGTACTTGATTGCAGGGGCTAAGGCCCGAAAATTATTGAGGCAAGGTTGTAAAGGTTATCTGGCTTACGTGATGAACAAGCCTAAGGACCAGTGTACTCTGGAGAACACGAAAGTAGTGAAGGATTTTCCCGATGTATTTCTAGCGGAGCTTGATTCTCTACCTACTGGTCGAGAAGTAGAGTTCACTATCGACTTAGTTCCCGGAGCGGAACCAGTATCGCGGACTCCGTATCGGATGGCGCCGGCAGAGTTGAAAGAGTTGAAAGAGCAACTAGAGGAGCTCATTGGCCAAGGCTATATTAGACCAAGCACGTCGCCCTGGGGAGCGCCTGTGCTATTTGTAAAGAAGAAGGACGAGACCTTGAGGCTGTGCATTGACTACCGAGGGCTGAACAATTTGACGATTAAGAACAAGTATCCTCTTCCGTTGATTGACGAGCTATTCGATCAGCTGCAAGGATCCAGTTGCTATTCCAAGTTGGATCTGAGACAAGGATATTACCAAGTGCGGATAAGAGAGGAAGATATCCCCAAGACAGCCTTCAACACCCGATATGGGCATTACGAGTTCGTAGTAATGCCGTTCGGGTTGACTAACGCCCCAGCAGTATTCATGGACCTGATGCACCGAATATTCCGGGGACAAGTTTGTAGTGGTATTCATCGATGATATTTTGATCTACTCCAAGAGTCTAGAGGAACATGCGGAGCATCTGAGGCTCGTGTTGGAAAAATTGAGGGAGCACAAGCTGTAAGCGAAGTTCAGCAAGTGCAAATTCTGGTTGGACAGTGTGGCATTCCTTGGTCGTGTGGTGACCAAGGAGGGAATTAAGATAGATCTGACCAAGGTGGAAGTGGTATCAGACTGGAAGCAGCCGGAGAATATTACCGAGATCCGGAGTTTCTTGGGTTTGGCGGGATACTAGCGAAGGTTTATCAAGGGATTCTCGACACTCGCATCGCCAATAACCCGTTTGTTGAGAAAGGATGTTCCGTTTGTGTGGAACGAGAAATGCGACAAAAGCTTCCAAGAACTAAAGAAGAGACTGATGACAACACCAGTATTGAGTCTACCAGAGGAAGGCAAATCTTACGCTCTGTACACCGACGCTTCGAAAGAAGGACTGGGAGCGGTGTTGATGCAAGACCGGAAAGTGATTGCCTATGCATCACGGAAGTTGCGACCGCATGAAGTGAACTACCCTACTCACGACTTGGAGCTGGCGGCTATAGTGTTCGCCCTAAAGAAATGGCGACACTACTTGTATGGAGCCGAGTACGAGGTGTTCACCGACCATAAGAGCCTGAAGTATATCTTCACTCAGAAGGATTTGAACTTGAGGCAACGAAGGTGGATGGAATTCTTGGAAGAATACCGTTGCCCGATCAACTACCATCCCGGGAAGGCTAACGTTGTGGCAGACGCCCTAAGCAGAAAAGTTGGGATGGCTAGGCTAAAGGTGCAAGAAATGCAAGTGGTCCGGGACGTATTGGACGGAAGGACGGAAGTGCGAGACAAAGCGATTGCTATCAACAACTTGAAGTTGGTGCCGGACTTGAAGCAAGAAATAGTGGAAGCTCAGCGAAGCAACGCCGAGTTTCAAATTTTTAAGGATAAGGAGCTTAAGCGACCGACTAGCGAATTCCGTCGGGACGAGGCGGGAGTTTTCCATTTCGAGAGATCGATTGTGTGTACCGGGGAGCAACAACTAAGGGTCGAGAATTTTGGAAGAGGCACACAAGAGCAAGTACGCAATTCATCCGGGAGAGGTCAAGATGTATCAAGATTTGAAGAGAGCATGCTTGGTGGCCGGAATGAAGCGAGATGTGGTCAAGTACGTATCGACTTGTCTCACCTGCCGAGAAAGTTAAAGCGAGCATAAGAAGTCAGCGGGACTATTGCGGCCATTGCCGGTGCTGGAATGGAAGTGGGAGGAGGTGACTATGGATTTCGTCACCGGACTCCCTATGTCAAAGACTCGGAAGGACGCCATATGGGTAGTAGTGGATCGGCCGACCAAGTCGGCCCACTTTATCCGGTAAATGTAAGGGACTCCATGGAGAAGGCGGCTCGGACATATGTTCGAGAAATAGTCCGACTCCATGGAGTACCTTCCGAGCATAGTGTCGGACCGAGACCCGAGGTTTACTTCTCGTTTTTGGGGAAAGTTCCGAGGAAGCAATGGGATCGAATTTGAAGTTCGGTACGACGGCGCATCCACGGATCGATGGGCGATCGAAAGGGTAATCCAAATATTAGAAGATATGTTGAGGGCACTGTGTTACTGGATTTTGGGGACAAGTGGATAGAATGCGTACCTTACGCGGAATTATCTTATAACAACAGCTATCAGGCCTCGATCGGGATGGCACCTTACGAGGCTTTGTATGGGCGCAAGTGTCAAGTACCGTTGTATTGGAGTTGGACGGAAGATGGACACGTGAGCAAAACCGGAGAGGTTTGTGTGCAAGAGATGTTGGATAAGGTGAAGCTAATCCGAGAAAGGTTAAAGGCGGCTCAGAGCCGGCAAAAGAGTTATGCGGACAACCGGAGGAGGGAATTGGAATTTCAAGTCGAGGACCGTGTGTTTCTGAAGCTATCACCCAACCGGGGGATTGTGAAGCATCCGAAGGGTGGAAAATTGAATCCGAGATATTTGGGGCCGTTTTTTATTAAGGAAAGAATCGGACCAGTAGCGTACCGGTTGGACCTACCGGATGGGTTGACGGGTATCCATGACGTGTTCCATGTGTCACAGTTGAAGAAGTATAATGCGGATCCCGGTCACGTGTTGAATGAGGAACCGTTAGTGTTGCAGCCGGACTTGAGCTACGTGGAAAAGCCTGTTCGGATATTGGACCGCAGTGTCAAAACCCTCCGGAATAAGCAGATACCAATGGTTAAGATTCAGTGGGAGCACCATGGCACGCAGGATGCTACATGGGAATCGGAAGAATGGGTTAAGCGGAAGTATCCCGAGCTGAAATAGAGGTACGCTTGAATTTCGGGACGAAATTCTTCTAAGGAGGGGAGGTTGTGGAACCCCAGTCAAGACCAACCTTAGAGTAAGGGGGTTAGGATGCATATCATGCTTTATTTCATGATAAAATATGTTTTCATATGATTTCTATGTGCTTTGAATTTGATTTTTACTATCTTGAAGTCTTGTTGGTGAGTGATATGTGAGAGGGGCAAAATGGTAATTTTTGCCCGAGGTGAAAATAAGGTGATAGCTTGTGGATTGAATAAGAAATAATTTTTCTAGTAGAAATAACAACAAGAGTTGTTGTGATTTAGTGGTTAGAGCCTTGGAATTAATTCTTGAGGTCTAAGGTTCAAAGTCCATCATAGAAGCTTTAGCTTGAGTAAATTTTATTTTGCTTGGAAAGGGATGGTTTCGGCCATGAGGGCCTAGATCAATGTGGTGATGATGTCCTAGGAGAGACATGTTAGGAGAATTCTCACTTCACTCTTTTGTTCTTCGCGAAATGCCAAAAGGGAATTCATTCTCCCTTGATCTTTAACTTTTCTTAAATTCCAACTCCTTAGCTTGAGCAAGGTGTTCTATCCTTTTCCTTTCCAGAAAAATCCAGTAGAGGACTAAGGCCTTTTAGGATCAAAATGTCCTAGTAAAAGGCTTCTCATGGTTTGGAAAATGTAAATGATTTGTGGGAAAAATTCAAGGGGAAAAACCCTCTTGAAAGCTTGCTGAAATTCTTCCTCTAACTTAGTTCATCTATCTTCATGAAATGAGCTGAAATTTTCCAACTTGTTGTGCCTTCAAAAGGTCAAAAATTATTGCTCACATTTCCTCCCAAATGCTACCAGAAAAATGGTCTTTAGGATCAGTTGAAATCTGAAAGTTTCTTGCCCAAATTCGGACTGCACAAACTGGAGCAAAGCAGGAAAAATTCCTGTACGAAAATCGGTTTTGAGAGCTCAAAACCAAGCTGTTTTCTTCCAGAATTTGTACAGAACCTTAGCCATGTTTTTCCTCCATAAAGAAGGCTGGAAACCAGCCTTGAATACCCCTAAAATCCCCTTCAAAACTCTCTGTAAAACAGCTGGAAGTAGCAGACGAAAATCTGCTAGGAAATTCACTGTACAGCGAAAATTCCTGTGCAGATTTTTGTCCAGCTCGTTTTCTCTTCTTCTTCCAACTGAAACACCAAGCTACTTCTGCAAAAACCTTCCTTAAACCTCCCCCAAAAGAGCTCCATTGGGCCCCTTGAACTTCTGCCCAAAATTCCATCAATGGTTGTCCGAAAATCTCTCTACAAAATTCCTGCAATTAAGCTTGATTGGTTTCCAAAATTTCAGTCATCTTATTTAGCAACCTTCCATAATATTTTGCTCAATGGACCAGACTTCTTCTTCAGCATTGTACACCCTACTTTCAGCCACCATAAGCCTCCATAAGTCAGCATTAATCCCACGAAATTCTGTCCAAACAATCAGCCATGGCAGACTTCAAAGCTGTCCAGAAAAATCAAGATATTCTTAGGATATCTACTTTCCAAATTCACTTCCTAACAATATTCTTCAAGGATTGTAACAACTAACCTTTCCATTTCCCTTCCAAATCAGAGAATCAACTCCCTAAACCTACTAGAATTCGGCCAGACCTATTCCCTCAGAAAAATCGGCAGCTGCACAAACTCTTCCTCTCTCTCTCGATTTTCTTCAAGCAACAAGAACACACACACACTACACCAAGAACACCTACTTCTTCTCGACACCTAATAACCCTCCAAACCACCTCAAACCCTCACGAAAATCTCCAAATTTAGTCTACTTATTGCTGTGAATCCATCAACACCAATATTAACATCAAACTCCTCCAAACATCTTGCTACATCGGATCAAAGCAAAAATTTCTGGACAAGAACATCTTCAAGGTAAACTTATTCTAACGACTTCATCCTCTTCAAACTTAATCTCTAATGGAAACCTATATGAATAAGCATGCTAATAATCTCTTCTTCTCTTCCTCTCTCTCTCTCTCTCTCTCTCTCTCTCTCTCTCTCTCTCTCACAGACCGAAATTCCTCCCTTGGACGAATGGTCTCTTGTTCCATGACCATGCTTTCGCCACCCTTCTTGAACAAGATTAGCCATCTAGGAGTTGAGATCTTCTCTAAACTCCTTCAAGTCATTCATCAATCAAGTAAGTACCTTCAATCCTCTTTTTAAAATTTAGAATCATGTCTCTAGGTTGATAATGGCGATGGGGTTGTGTATGTGATGTTGTTGATTGAAGCATGAGTATATGTATGATTGAGATGGAGATGGGATTTATGCATGGAAGGATTATATTGGTGGATTTAATGATGAGTTGAGATTTGATGCATGTCATAGATTTGATTGAAGCTATGTTTTATCAATTTTCTCCCAAATGGAACAATTAACGTTGAGTACTCAATAAGGGTAGGCTTGTAGTACTAGTTCTGAAGAGCAAGAGCAAGTCTTCTGGCTGGAGGCCACCTCTAGAAGATGAACTCAACTTGGAAAAGCGACAGTATTACTTAGTCATGCCGGTCTGAGCTAGCAAGTTTCATTCATATGGACTGTGTGTTGCTGGAGTGGACAACTAGTTATGTTTGGGTGTGGAGAAAAAGGAGTGTCTTACTCGATAGGCCGTACACCTACCTTTTATCAGTCTGCATAAAGTGTGGCACTCTGACCGTTTTATGGACATGGGGCCTAACGTGTGGTACCCATGGCCACCTATTTGAGTGGTTGTATTTATTGTGCACTTGTATGGTTTGAAAAGAGGAAAACGCCACTCTTTATTTTAATGTTATTTACTTCTTGCCAGCATTTTCTCTTATGAAATGTTTCAACTTGCATACATGAACTGTTTTACCTGAACATTCAAAGCACACACGGACTTATTGAGATGTTTATCTCATCATCTTTTTACCATGATTTCAGGTCGATCCTTCTATGGGGATGAGTAGCTAGTTGTTGCCTGCTTTAGACGGTATTGTGTTATTTATTTTATGTAATGCTTTGAGAGATGAGAGTAAACAATTTATTTTGAATTTGTTCTTGAATTTTTGGGTTGTAATAAGTTTTAATTTCAAAGTATTGTTTTATTTTTGTTGTGTGTCCTAGTTATAAAGACCCCTTATCTTTTGGACGAGACGACATCCCCGGCCTTGCTGGGCCTAGGTTGTGGGGTGTTACACATACTCAAGTTGTACAGTCCAAGTCCACGCTATAGCGGTAGTAGTCTAGATTTCTATCATATAATAACTTTTAGAAACCAATACCACATGTCCTATTTTACATATTTGAAATACGCTTGTGTTATGAAGTGAGAAGACTATTTATTGGCTAAAGGTAGGCCATTCCCCATTTAGAATTCATGACATAATAACCTCGCCAGGATGAGGTTCTCATTCTCATCATTCGGTTAAGAACAGTAGTTTATGTGTACAGTATCCCATGGTCCATGCCTTACTGTGAAAGACTTCTATTCACATGAACTATTTTCTTAAACAAGTGGGTCTTTTCTAATAAAATCGTACACAAATATAAAGAAGATTTTACAAATAATTTTTGAGAAAAATACTTTTATTAATACAAGTTAAAATTACATTAGAAACCTAGTTTAAGAGGACATACATCCTAACAATCTCTCACTTACACTCTAAGACAAGTAAGTTCATAGGTGCCCACCTCTATAGCATCTAAGTGTCTTTTAAAAACTCTCCACTAAAGACTTGGTGAAAAAATCTGCTAGATTATTTTTTCCGAGGCAATCTATTCCACCACGACTTCCTGTCTCTGGATGAAATCCCGGATCAAGCAATACTTCCTCTCTATGTGCTTCCTCTTTTTGTAGTTCCTTGGTTCTTTAGATTGTCAGACTGCACCAGAGTTGTCGCAATACATTACAACTGGTTTGTCCATTCATGGCATGATTCCAAGTTCCAAAAGAAACTTTTGGAGCCAAATTACTTTCTTGGACACCTCTGAAGCTGCCATATACTCAGCTTCCATGGTTGAGTCAGCAATACAAGATTACTTAATACTCCTCCATAAAATGGCTCCTCCAGATAAGGTGAAGACATATCCACTAGTAGATTTTCTCTCATCCTTACCCGCCTAGAACTCTGAGTCTATGTATCCTGTAAGAATCAAGTCATTAGACCTATAAACCAATATATAATCTCTTATACTTTTAAGATACTTGAGAATATTCTTTACAGCCTACCAATGGACTTCCTTGGGGTTTGACCAATATCTACTAAATCTGGCCTAGTACACAACACACATACATGAGACTTCCCACTACTGAAGTATAAAGAATCCTACTCATTCTATATTTTTCTTCTTGAGACTTTAGATAGTCCTTTGAAGAAAAACACAACCCATGTCTGCAAGGGATCAATGCCCTCTTGCATGAGTTCATGTTGAACTTGGCCAATATTTTGTCAATGTATGTAACTTGGGATAAGCCTAACATTCTCTGCTTCCTGTTTCCAAGAAGCTTTATTCCGAGAATGTAACTGGCTTCACCAAAGTCTTTCAAACTTAATTGACTAGATAGCTAAACCTTAATAGATGACAGTGTCCCTACATCATTTCCAATGAGTATAATGTCATCTATATAGAGTACAAGAAAAATCACGTTTATGCCTTCCAGTTTCCTATACACAAATGGTTCATCCTCACTTTGAATGAAACCGTAAGACTTTACAGTCCCATTGAAATGAATGTTTCATGCTTTGGATGCTGGCTTAAGTGCGTAAATGGATTTCTTAAACTTACAAACCATATATTTTTTGCCTTTAGTAATAAAACTTTCTGGTTGGGACATATAGATGTCTTTACTAAGATGGCCATTTAAAAATACCATCTTGACATTCATTTGTCATATCTCGTAGTTATAATGACATACAATGGCAAGGAGGATATGATGGACTTACGCATGGCTACTGGGGGAAAAGTTTTTCTCATAATCGATCCCTTCTTTCTAAGTATACCCTTTCCCCCCAAACCTAACTTTGAAGGTTTCTACCTTCCCATCCGCTCTCATTTTCCTCTTGTATACTCACTTACACCCAATGGGTTTTATCCATTCAGGTGAAGATACAAGATTTTAAACCTGATTAAAGTACATAAACTCAATCTCAGCTTTCATTGCTTCATGCCGTAGGTTTGCATTGGCATCAGCAATAGCCTCCTCGTATCTAGTGAGATCTTATTTTTTATGGTCGGAGACTAGTTTAAAAGCCTTTCCAGTCCATCTTTCTGGAACACTAGATATCCTTCCACTACGACGAGGCTTCATTTGTATAGGTTCCTGAGGTTGTGCCTCTTCTTGTTTTATAGTTGGGTTAGGAAAAGTTGATTCAGAAGATAACTTCTCTTTGAGTTCCAACCTTGTTGAACCTTTAGTAGATGTACTTTGTTCATCCTTCAAGTATCTAGTATTAGTACTTACAAGAACTTTTTACTCCTTAAGATGATAAAATTAACCACCATTTATACCTTTCGGATACCTAACAAAATAGTATAATTCTAATCTAGGTTCTAACTTGTCTTCCTTGATCAGTACATAAGCTGGACAATCCCATATCTTGAGATGATTTAGACTTGGCTTATGCTCAGTTCACATCTCATAAGGTGTCCTAGGTATTGATTTGGAAGGCACTAAATTCAGAATATATATTGCTGTTTCTAAGGCATATCCCTAAAAAAACATTGAAAAGTAGCATGAGACATCATGCTTCGAACTATTTCCATCAATGCCCTATTCATTCTCTCAGCTACTCTATTCTGCTAGGGTGTCCCCGATACAGAGAGCTGGGATACTATCCTATAATATACTATGTAGTCTTTGAATACACTAAGGAGGTGTTCCCCACCATGATCCTATCATAAGGTTTGGATGAGTTTACCTGTCCGACACTCCATTTCAGCCTTAAACTCTTTGAACTTGTCAAAAGAGTCAGACTTGCATCTCATCAGCTAAACAAAACCATACCTTATAAATCATTCGTGAAAGTGATGAAGTACTAAAACCTCCCTCTTGCTGCTATAGACAAAGGACCACACACATCAGTATGAACAAGACTCAATACTTCTTTAGCTCAATCCACCTTTTGGGTAAAAGACCTTTTGGTCATTTTTTTTATAAGACAGGATTCACACTGAGACCAACTTTTCAATCTTAATGAGCCAAAAGGCCCATCATAGATTTACCTCTAAATTCTAATTGAGTTAAAGTGACCAAACCTTAGATGCCAAAGATATGAGTAATTAACATTGGTCTTTCTCTTCCTATTTAAAGGTTCAAATTGAGCGTTATTCAATTGATTGTTAATGGGATTAATAAAGAATAGATTTTCATACATATGCCTAGTACATATAACTTCTCCATTTCTACTGATAGTAATGTCAAAATAGAAAGAAATAGAATATCCTTGATTTTTAAGTTTTGCAACTGAAACCAAATTCTGTCTAAAACCATGAACAAATAAAATATCCTTCAAAATAACTATACTGTTACAATCAAAAGTAAGTTCCAGTTCTCCCATGGTAGGGGCCCAAACTTGTGCTCCATTTCCCACGCATAGTCTATGTTCACCCTTCTGGAGTCTTCTAATCTTCCTAAACCCCTGCAAGGAGTTATAGATATGATCAGTGGCTCCTGAATCAATAATCTAAGTGGAAGTTGATCCAACAATTGATATAGATTCTAGATGGAAAATATTGTATGTGGGGTTTTCTTAGCCTAAAGATCTAGACACTCATTTTTCCAGTATCCTTTCTTCCCATATTTGAAGCATTTACCCTTAGGTTTGTCTTTGGGTTGGGACTTATGCTGGTGCACTGCATTTCCCTTCTTCTTGTTAAACTTTCTGGGCTTGGACCCAGTTCTTAAAGAAGAGGCTATCATAGCTCTAGTCTGTGGCTTCATGACCTTCTTAGCCACCTGAAGCTCCTTCATCTACTCTGTTAAACTCATGTTTAAATTGTTCATATCATAATTCAACTTGAACTACATAAAGGAGCCTGGCAAAGATTCGAGAACCATGTCCACTTGGCTCTCGGGGATAATGATAGCCCCAAAACTTCTGCTTCCTTGAAAGCAGCAATCATCTTGAGCATATGCTCTTTGACTGATGCTCCCTTAGCCATCTTGGTGTTTATAATTGTTCGAAGAGTCTCTTGCCTTGTGTGCCGACTCTTATCCGCGAACATTATGGCTAGTGATGTACTTATGTCATATGCAGTTGTCATGTGCTCGTGTTTGGATTAGAGCACATTTGATATGGAGGCTAGCATATAGCATCGGGCCATCTTGTTAGCCTTCTTCCATACCTTTTCAATCTCACACTCCTCAGCGGTGGAATCTTCCCCGATTACTGGGCAGGTCTCGTAAAGGACCCGCTTATACTCCTCGACTGTAAGTATTATGTCTAGGTTCCTTTTCCAATCAACATAGTTTAGACCCATTAGCTTATTCTCGTGGAGAATAAAGGCTAAAGGACTGAAAGAACCTCCACCAACTATTTCTAAAAATTTTGAAGAATAAAAGAAATTCCCAGTATTGTAAAAAAATATTAATTTTTTGCATTTTATCCTTATATTAAACTGATAATAGCTAACCCCATTACTATTATCTTTAACATGATTAATTTGGCTCTTACAAACACTAACATAGCTTCTTGGGAAGATTAACAGTTTCCTAAACTTACTGTGTTAACCGCCACAAATTAATTTCCCTTCTAGGTAATGATCTAAAAGATAACTTCATCAATGGGATGGTCATTTCTTCTCATTTCCAATGACATAACTCACACTACAACCTCCAACGTGGGCTGGCCAATCATAGTACGTGTCACAGATTATTAATTATATCCTTTCATTAGTTCTAAATCATTGTGGAATCTCCATCCTATATGGGTTCACTCCTAAGGTGACACGAGGAGACCCATGATCTCTAATGAGGATCATGATGAAAATCGTGGGGCCATTGAAACCTCTCTCTCACTTAGTTTTTTAAATAAGGGTTTTCTTGGAAAAATATCATTTGAAAATTTTTATCTTTTAACTTAGAATAAAATATCTAAATTCATAAAAATTTCTATGTCAAGGTTTATATCCTTTAAGAAATTTTCCTCATGAATTAATTTTATTTTAAGTTAAAAAACTTTATAATTTCAAAATTTTTCCATTTAAAATTCCTAGAGATTTTGATCTCAAGGTTTTATTTGACAAAAATAATTTTTCCTTTGCTAAAATGAATTAAAATGGCTTTCCATTTTAACTTACAAAAAAGTTCTAAATCCAATATATTTTCTATGTCATGGATAAAAAAACCTTTAAGAAAATAACTAAGGATTAATTTTTATTTAAGTTAAAATAACCATTTAATTAAAGAAAAATATTTTTCCTTGTCAAATTAAATTCCCAAAGACTTTGGCTTTTGAGAAAACGTGCACATAGGACTTAAAATAATTAGCATACTAGAAAACTGTAAACGTTTTCATACTTTTCTATTTTTAATCCTAAGTGCCCAAATAATAGAATTAAACATATTAATTAAATTAATTAATGATGTTGTTTAATCATAATATCCTTTATTATTATTTTTCATGCAAAATATTCAAAGAATATCAACTACTGCAAAGATTAATAAATTCACCTGGTATGGGATCCAAAAAAAAAAAAATCTTGGTCCAGTGCACTTGCCACACTGGATCATAGCCGATGGGAACATCCATAGGCCATGGTCAAGCAATTGCCCTGGGAAGCCCAGGATGCTCTCCATGTCTTGGGCAAATAGTGCCCGAGCCGAGACGAACTGGGCCCGGCTGCTGCTATGAGGCGCGGTTGGCCTGGGCCTAGCCTCGGCTCCAGGCACTGTCGAGCTGCGGCTCGGCTCGACTGATTGTCTTCTCCGCGATCCTCTTTTTTTTTTCCCTCTGTTTCTTTAGCAATTTTTTCCCAGAACTATGCTAACTTCGTTTGCGGTCCATCTAGGCAGACTCTTGTTACATTTTTCAACAAAAAACAAGCACCATATCCACCTATACCTTTTCAAATCGGGTTTACACAAAAACTAATCAAAACATAAAATTTTACAGAGTTCCTATACCTCAACACTGAGGTTTACAACGAAACTACCCATACCAAAAACAATGAAGGATCTCATGGTATTAATCAAAATTTGTCTTGCCAATTTTACTAACTAGCATGCATCAATCCTAAGCCTTTCAAAGCATTACGCTCTGATACCACTTGATGCTCTGAAATCAAAACAGAAGCCATGCATGTAGCACATAAAAACGAAGAATAACACTGCACAACAACGAAAGGAAAAAAAAATGAATACCCCTTCTAGGCGTTGCTTTGTTTGGCCATGAGGAAGATGATTGAATGACAATCGCGTCTCTCTCACACGTTAAAACTTTCGGTTGATGACCTACCAATCTCCTACTTCTTTGTGGCTTGAACAGGAGGCCCTTTAGTTCTCAGAATATTCCACCGCCTAATCTAGTTCGTGAAACAACTTAAGCGAGAAGAAACTCTTCTTGAGCCTTTGCTATTGATTTAGCAAAATCAAGAAGGTTACACAAAAAAAAAAAAAAAAAAAAAAGATGAATGAGAAAGAAGAGAGCTTGCTAGGAAAAAAAAAAAACCTCTCTGTGTTTTTCGTGTGTCTACTATGAAGAAGCAAAACCCACAACAATTCACAACATCAGATAATCAAAACACCTAGAGAGGTTATCAATAGAAAAGGTTCGGCTAAGCCTTAACTCTTCTGTTTCGTGAATCAAAATAACCCTTTAGTCCAGGCTATTGGGCCAAAATTAGCTTATTATTTTTCTTGGACCCAATAAACCAAAAAATAATAACCATTAATTATTTATTTACGAGGCCTATTAAAATAACCCAATAAATAATTAATGAGCTAAAATGAACTAAAATAATTATTTAAGCCTTTAATTAACTAGTTTAAGCAGAGGTTAATTTTTTAATTATTTAATCTAGGCTTAAGCCCTGAATAATTAATTAACCAATTAAACTAGATAATAAAATAAATTTCTCTCATTCCTTTATTTGATTCCAGTCTAAAAATAAATTAGACTTTCTGACTAAAATAAAATCTCTTTTTATTGTGACCATTTCCTCTACCTAAAATAATTAGACTTATGGGCTATTTTAAGGACTAAAAAGACACATCTCTTTGGCTAATAAAATGACAAAAATACCAATGCTATACAAATAGCTGTGTTTTACATTTTCAATATTTTCTAATATCACCATAAGGAAATATTGACCCCAAGGATAATGATGTGTTAGCTATGTCTTTAACCTATAGGTGAAATGACTAAAATACTCCTCTATACACCGCCGTGCATTTAGAGAGGAAAGAGTGTACTAATACCTTTCTAAAAGACATCTATCATCCTTAGACTTCTAGTCCAATGATCCACGACTTCTTGGAATATTTTTGCTTTCCAAGGGAGCTACCCTAAAGCCAATATCCAAGTTATGTTCCCCAGAGCCTTGGATAATTAGATCATTCAGACAACCACAAGGGGCGATATAGTGCAGACTGTGAAACCCCACCTAAAGCCAAACCTAGAGTAAGGGGGTCGGGATGCATATAATATCATTTTGTATGAATATATATGTATATATATATATTTGAATGATTTTATGTGCTTTAGAATTATGATTTATAGGCTAAAAGGCTTAGTTATGCTTATTGAGTAGGAATGGTAAAATGGTAATTTTGCTTGAGGTCAAAATAGGGAGATAGCTTGAGGATTAAATAAGAAGAATATTTAGGTAAGAAAATAAGAACAAGAGTTGTTATGGTTGAGTGGTTAGAGCTTTGTGAATTAATCTCTAAGGTCATAAGTTCAAATCCCATCATTTAAGTTTTTATCATGATTATCTTAGTTAAGTTTGAATTTTTGTTTTCTTGCATTCCATAAAAATAGGAATGTTGTCCTAGGGGAGACATGAAGAGAATGTCCTAATCCTATCATCATGTCCTAAAAAGAATTCTAGATGAATTCTTGTCCTTTTTATTACCTCTAGCTTGTCCTAACACCATCATGAATTAAATTTGTTCAAAATTTATCAAAATCCATCTTTTTAATTCCAGAAAATTCAGCAAGGATTTCCTATCTTTGAATTTTGAAAATGCATCTTGGAAGTTGGAGAATTGACTGAAAATAGGAGAGGAGTTAGGGAAGGTTCCCAAGGAAAATTAATCTCCATTGTTAAACCTTCAAACTCCACTCCATAGTGTTCATATTCTTCATGGAAGAAATCTAGAAATTTTCCAGATTTTGGGCAGCCTAACTTCTGAAAAATTCAGCCATGTTTACTGATCATTTTCTGCCATAAAAATGACAAATTTATTCAGCTTGAGGAACTAAAAATTCTGTGTAATTCGGACTGCACAAAAACTGCACAAACCAGAAAAAAATTCTGGGCAGTTTCGATGATGTTCAACCAGAAAATGGAGTTGTTTCTTCTACGTTCAAGCCAGCAAAACTCCTCTGATTTTCCTTCATAAAGAAGGCTAGAAACCAGCCTTAAAGGACCCTCAAAAACCTCTCAAAACCCTCTGCAAATTGGGCTGGAATATTGCAGAAAAACTGCACAGAAAATTACAGCAAACCTTCGAACTATGAAACTAGAAAATTTCCAGCTTTGTTCCCTTCAAGCCTTGGCTGAAAACCACCATCAAACCTCTGTAAATTAACCCTTGATCAGCCATGAACTAAACACCATTAACCTCTCCACTTACCTTGCACATTTGGACTCCATAACCACACCTCAAATATCTCCTAAGATCACTCCATTCAAACTTCAATTTGAACTTCAAAAAAATTTCTAGCATTTTCTCCATGAGAACACTCTTGTACTAGGCTTCATAACCAGAAATTTCTCTGCCATTGAGCTTTGAATTCTGGCCAGCCTTAGAGCTATAATAACGTTCATTCATTTTAGCAAAACAAAATAGTCCAGCCAGCTCCATTGCAGCTCCAAGAAACCTCCATCAATCAAACACCATTAACATATCTTCTACCTCAAACCACTCCTCAAATCCCTCCATTTGAATTTCAAACAATCAGATTTTTCTCTCCCTCTCTAAGCTGAAAACCGAAACCACTGAATTCCCTAAACCATTTGGGCAACACTCTCCAAAATTCGTGCATATCCTTTCTCAAATTCTCTCTATTTTCCCAAGAACACACACTACCTTTCTTCAAGCCAAAGACCACTCTAAACACCTTTAATCCCTCTCAAAAACTCCAGAATACTCCTGCATACTCCCTAGAGTTCATTTCTAGAATTTATAACATCAAATCTCGAAAACAAAAATTTACATGCGGATCAAAACCAGTTTTTTTCCTTGAAGTCTCAAGAATATCATCAAGTTAACCAAGAACAACTCTTTTGTTCATCTTCTTCCCTTCAACGTATAACATATCATGCTAATGTTCTCTCTCTCTCTCTCTCTCTCTCTCTCTCTCTCTCTCTCTCTCTCTCTCGGCCGAAATGGTGGTTACAACCATGGCTATTTTTCCTCCTCTCATGGACAATACAAGACCCTCAATCGCTTGGACCTTCTTCAACCTTCATCGAAGCAAACATCAATCAAGTATTTCTCCTTAAACCTTCCTTTTAATTCTGAATTCATGTCTCTTAGATGTTAATAGGGAGAATAGAATATGAATGGGGGATTGAGTATATGCATATGAATGAAAGGGTTGAGATTAGAACATGAGAATGGATTATCATGATTAAGCTATATGGAATTCCTTGAGAATCAATGTATGTTCATCATGTCTTAAGAAATTATGAATATTTAAGCATGCTAGATGTTATGACGACTTTGGTGAATAGGATTTTTATGTTCTTATCTCCTTTGAAGCCATGATTATTATTATACTTAGTAGAGATTTGGCCATGTGATAGTATGTATGGATTTAAACCTATGTTCATGAATGGATTAGTTTTTGTTGTGTGATATTGGAGAATGTGCTCATGATTCTTATTAGCAATAGAAAAATTATGATCATGATCTTGTTGTTCCTAGGTAATTTTAATTAATAAAATTTATTATCTTAATTAAAATTATTACTATATTTTTCCTCTAACGGCTATATTATTCTCCAAGGATTTCGAAATTCCTAGGAAGTTTTAGAAATGGAATATTAAATGAAATAGTGATATTTTATTAGTCGAATAAGTGATATTTTTTAATAAAAATAACACACATATATATATATATATATATATATATAATTATATGTATAATAATAAATAAAACCTTTTATATATAAATAATAATAATAATAATAATAAGTAAAATATTAATGATCTTGTAGACTATATATTCATAAATATTATTTATATTAAAATGTATTTGTTATCTATTAATCAAAATTTAATAAAATTTATTTATTATTTATTTTATTTTTTATTAATTATTTGCTATCTATTAATTATTAATTAAGAGATTAGTAATAATTTATTATTTATTTTAATAATAGTATTTAAAAATTACCATTTATTAATATCATCTAGGACTTAGGATTCTTTAATAATTAAACCCTAGTTTATTTATTAATAATAACGCTCAAGATTTATTATTTGAACCTATAACTTATTAGTAATTACTTTACAACCCCTAGTTATTTTAACTTATCAAGCTAGACTTACTTTATAAAATTCTTTATCAGCTTACCTTAAAACTTAGAACATTAAGGTCATGATTGTAATTAGCTGAACTAAGAATTATTTGTGTAAGGCAAGTATAACTCGAGTATAACCTTATGTCTTGTTTTTACTACAGGCGGGGTTTGGTCAGCCTTGGAAGACTTTTGAAATTTGAGCAAGCAAATGATCAGGTAAGCTCCTGCATGAACTTATTTCAAGACAAAAAATTACTGTGGCAAGCCAAATGCGATGTGTATGGACACTCATTTTGTAAAGGCAATTAAGGACTGTTTTCCTTTTATTTCAGTCAAGCAAATCATTTGAAAAATCTAACAAGAAAATTTACATAAAATGCTAAACTCTTTCTAAAACCCAACTTTAACAATAAATTTAGAAACCCTTAATTGCTATTTCCAAGTAAATCAATATATAATCCATTTTCTCCCAAGTGGGACAATCAACGTTGAGTACTCAATAAGGGTAGACTACCTGAACTAGTCTTTGAAGGGTTAGGGTAAGTCTCTCAGTAGGTGGCCACCTCTGAGGGGTGAATCCTTCCGGGATAGGATGCCAATTTGGTACGTCATGCCGGTTCAAGCTAGCAAGTTTCAGTCATGTGGACTGTGTGTTTTCAGAGTGGACAACTGGTAAGTTTGGTTGTAGAGATGGAGGAGTATCTCACCCGATAGGCCGTACACCTACCTTTTGTCAGTTTGCACAAAGTGCGGCATTCTGACCGTTATATGGTCATAGGGCCCAACGTGTGGTAACCCATGGCTACCCCTTTGGGTGGTTGTATTTATTGCGCACCTATTTGGTTTGAAAAGCAAAACGACTCTTTATTAAATGCTTGCCAGCACTTTCTCTTATGAAATTTTCACAACTTGCATAAACAAACTGTTTTACCTGAAACACTTAAAGCACATACGGGCTTACTGAGATTTTTATCTCATCACCTTTTATGCCATGTTTTCAGATCGATCCTGCTATGGAGGTGAATAACTAGATTTGTTACCTATACTTTGAAGGCTTTACGTTATTTTTCTTATGTGTTGTTTTGAGAAATGGTAGCAAATAATTTATTTTAGATTTGTTCATGTATTTTTGGTTTGTAATAAGATTAATTTTAAAGTATTGCTTTTATTTCATTTGTGTGACCTTGTTATAAAAACCCCTTGTCCTATGGATGGGACGACATCCCCAGCCCTGTTGGGCCTAGGTAATGGGGTGATACACAGACACTATCTTGTATAAGTCTGTCTTGACTAACTAGTTAGATATATCTAACATATAAGTAATTGGTCCTTTTAAGGAACCTCAACTATAGTATATTAAAGCATACGCTTCTAGCTTCGTTAGACCACCAATTCACATTCAAGCTGTAGAGTACAAGTCTACATTGTAGCGGTAGTAGTCTATGTTTCTATCTTATTATACTTTTAAAAACCACTACTACAGGTCTTGTTCTATTTCAAAATATACTTGTGTTATGAAATGAGAATACTACTCATTGGTTAAAGGTAAGCCATTCCCTATTTAGAATTAATGACACAATAACCTTGCAATGATAAGATTCTCATTCCCATTATTCGGTTAAGAATAACAATTTATGTGTTAAGTATCCCATAGTCCATACCTTATTGTGAAAGACCTCCATTCACATGAATCATTTACCTAAACACAATAGGTTTCTAATAAAATTGTGCATAAATATAAAGAAGATTTCATAAATAATTTTTGAGAAAAATACTTTTATTAACATAAGTCAAAATTACATTAGAAACTTAGGCTAAGAGAGCATACATCGCAATACTAGCCCCATTCTTATACTAGATTCATCACCATCTGATTCAGAGATAAAACCTGAGGGTGGATGGTTTTTGAGTGAAAATGAGATAGACCATGAGCCACCTATGATGGAAGACTTTGGAGGAGAGGAAGAAACCGATGACTCGATACCAGAAATGCTTGCACTTGAAGAAGATGGGGATAAGGTTGAGTATGAGGGAGATGATGAGGGGGAGATAGGAGAGATAGGAAAGATTGGAGATGAGAGTGAGAATGAATTGGAAGGACTTGGGATTGAGGGGGAGATTGGAGAGCTCGAGGGCAAAGGTGGAGTAGAAGTGATTGAGGAGGAGGATAGGACTGATCAACCTGTGACACCGTCAATAGAGGAAGGAATCCCAATGCTTGTGGTAAGTGAATCATATGAGTCAGAATCTGGAAAGCCTAAGAGTGGATTGATGTTAGTTATGGAAAAGCTTAGGGATGCAGAGTTGAGAGCCAAGCTGTGGTGTAGGGAACTTGCTAGGTATTTGTTGGGGTAGCCTAGGAAAAAGCCCAGATCCTTTGGTTTCTTAAGAGATTATGTGATAGATCACCCCAACAGTAGTGCAGGATGGCCAGTGGAACCTCCTTCTAAGACTTCTGAGGATTCTAGCAACTCTAGTGATGCCTGGAGTTTATAGGGCCTTTAGTATTTATTATTTTATTCTTTTGAAGAGATGTTTGCTTATCTATTTGAATTAGGAAAGATTATTTGTTTCTGAATTTTGCAATAGTAAGAATAAAAGGAGTACCTAGTGGGATACTCCCTTATTTTGTACCAAGTTCGATTTGGTTAATAAAAGTGTAACTTTATTGATTTCTCTATTCTATTTGGAGCATTATTTGCAAAATTTATTTTCCCTTGAATTGCAAACTATTTCAAATATATAAGCTAATCAATTACATGTCATGAACTTTCCCCTAACAAATCTTGTAATAGGTATGAGTAGATAGCACTAAGTCATAGGGCTACATTGCGAGAGAGGACAGTTCAGGAGAGCAAGTCATCAACTCCCAAGTTTGAACAGATGCGACAATCAGCACCAGAAATGGAGAAAGATTTCAAGTAAGAGTGAGAATTGACATTTGGAGGATCTAGAGAAATGACCATTCGGCAAGCCTTTGACAAGATGGCTATCATTCTTCAAAATTTGACTAACTAGGTAGATAAAGTGGAGAAGAAGGCACCTAAGGGTGAGGATGAGGTACTGGAATGATTCATGAAGTTCTAACCTCCAACGTTGTAGAGAGAGGTGAAAGAGGATGAAAAGGTAGAGCAATGAATCGAGTAGATGGAGGACATATTTGTGACTCTATAGTACACCAAGAAGAAGATGGTGAAGTTCGCTATATTCAAGTTGAGACGACCATCCCGTGCATGGTGGCAACAAGTCTAGGAGGACTGGGAGAGAGAGGATCGTGATTGGACATGGGAAAACTTTGTCTAGGCTTTTAGATCAGAATACATTCCCCGATTGATAGCTAAGAAGAGGGAGGATGAGTTCAAAACTCTCAAGCAAGAAAGGTATGACCGCGGCCTAATATGTAGCCCAATTTACTCAACTGTCCAAGTATTACAAGTTTTTAGTAGACACTAAATAGAAACGGACACGGTAATTTGAGAAAGGCCTCAGGAAGGACGTAAGGAATGTACTGGCTCCATCTCTACCAGCAACATATATTGCCGTAGTGGATGCAGCAACTCGGATGGAAAGCGAGGATAGGAACTGACCAATACTCCGACTCTTCCATCCGAGTCAGCCACCAATAAGATCTCCGACCAACAAGTGACTCACTAGTCCAATGTAGTGGGAAAATAAGGGGAAGTAGCCAAGGACAATTCTACCATGTCCTATGCCGAGAGCATTGAGTGTCAGAACTATGGAAGGCATGGCTATATGGAGAAGGACTACTGGTCAAGGGGATTAGCAAGAAGGTGCTTTAACTATGGTGACCTGACTCACCTAAGAAATAACTTCCCCGAACCACTAAAGATGGGGCCAAGCACTTCGACTCAACTAGTTGGAGCAAACAGAGTTACTGCTACGGGAACGACTGAAAGAGAAGGCCAAAAACCTCAAGTGAAAGCTAAGGTCTTCGCTTTGAATCGAGAAGAGGTTGGAGCTGATGCAGCAGTGGTAAAAGGTACACTTTCTATGCAAGGACAATCTATTTCTATTTCCATAGACCTTGGATTGACTCATTCATATGTGAATGATAGGTATGCATGTCATTTAGGTTGGGATAGGATAGAATTACCTTATACTATGTTAGTAAGTACTCCCTTGGGGAGCCAGAGAGATGCAAGTAGGGTAGTGTAAGTGTGTGACATTACGGTTAGGAAGGAGATTTTGAAGGCAGGCTTTATAATCCTATCGATAACAACAATCTAATTCTGGGTATGGATTGGTTAGGAAAACATGGAGCAAGAGTAAATTGCAAGATCAAGACAGTGCAGTTCGTTAGACCCAGATGTGAGGTATTAGAGTTTAGAGTGAAAAGGGTAAAAGAATTGAAATTCTTGATAGTAGGAACGAAGGCGCAGAAGATGCTAAAGAAGGACTGTATAGGATATTTGGCTTACTTAGTCGATAAACTAAAGGATCAGTGCACCTTAGAGAGCACCGAGGTGGTGAAGGACTTTGCGGACGTATTCTCAACTTAACTCACTTCTCTTCCACCTCAACAAGAAGTTGAGTTCACTATAGATCTAATCCCTGAAGCTGAGCCAGTATCGAAGACTCCCTATCAGATAGTGCCCACGGAATTAAAGGAATTGAAGAAACAATTGGAGGAATTAGTTAAGCAAGGATACATAAGACCAAGTACTCGGCCGAATGTAGCCTTGCCTTAGCAATTCTTCCAATTGCTCCTTCAACTCCTTCAACTTTGTCGGTGCCATCCGATAAGGGGTTTTTGATACCGGTTCTGCTCCGGGAATCAGATCCACGATGAACTCAACTTCCCGTTCAGGGGGTAGGGAAGTGAGCTCTGTAGGGAACACATCCGAAAAGTCTTTCACTACCTCCGTACTTTCCAAGGTACACTGGTCCTTAGGTTTGTTCAGGAGGTACGCCAAATATCTCGTACATCCTTTCTTGAGTAACTTCCGAGCTTTAGCACCAGCAATAAGAAATTTCAGTTCCTTCGTTCGCTTGCCGTTGAATTCAATTACATCCCGTCCAAGTCTCACAAATTGCACCGTCTTGATCTTGTAGTCCACACGAGCTCCGTGTTTCGACAACCAATCCATGCCCAAGATCAAGTCATAATCGTCCATGGGCAGGATTATAAAGTCGGCCTCCAGAATCTCCTTCCCAGCCTCAACTCCACACCTTCCCATTTTCTTGCCTGCTTCCACCACCTTTCCCAAGGGGGAACAAACTACTAGGGTATAAGGTAGCTCCTTTCCTTCCCAGCCCAGACGTGAAGCACATACTTTACTTACATAAGAGTGTGTGGATCCTGGATCTATCAGAACATTAACAAGACAACCTTAGATAGAGAGATTACCTTCAATCACGGCGGCGTCCGCTCCGACTTCCTCTCGGTTCAGGGCAAAAACTTTGGCCTTCACCTAAGGCTTCTGGCCTCCCACTCCGACTGGTCTAGCAACGGCACCTCTATTTCCTCCCATTGACTGGGCCGGCGCGGTCTGCTCAATCCTTAAGGGTTTGGGGCAGACGTTTCTCAAGTGTCCCGGGTCTCCGCAATTGAAGCACCTCCTTACACCCCCATTACCCCAGTAGTTCCTTTCGGTGTGGCCTCGCTTCCCACACAGCCGATAATTTAGGCTGCCTTACATCGGTCCTGCTACTGGTACTCGAGGCTGCTTGCCCCGATTTCCCTAAGGCATAGAGGCTGCGGGTCACTTGTTGTTTGAAGGCCTCATAGGTGGACGATTCGGTTGGAAGGGTCTACTCACCGGTCGATACCGATCTTCATTTTTCGTCCAGGAAGATGCGTCCATGGCGGCGGTGTACGATGTAGGTGGTGATGGAGCCAATGCCTTCCTCAACTCTGGCCTAAGCCCTTTCACGAATTGCCGGTGCGCTTCTGCTCCGTATCTACCAAGCACTTGCAGTATGTGGACAACTGCATGAATCGGGCTGCATATTGGGCCACGGTCATACCTCCCTGCCTGAGGGTCAGGAATTCGTCCTCCCTCTTCTCAGCTACCCATCGAGGAATGTACTCAGCCCGGAAGGCTTCCGTAAAGTCGTCCCATGTCCACTCCTGCTCCTCTTTATCCCAATCACTCCGTACCCGCTGCCACCATGCTCGAGACGGTCCCCTCAACCGAAAAGTAGCAAACTTCACCATCCTCTCTTCTGAGTACTGCAAAGTAGCGAAGATGTCCTACATCTGCTCAATCCATTGCTCAGCTTTCTTGTCCTGTACCAACTCCCCTTGTAATGTGGGAGGCTGGAACTTCAGGAAACGCTCCAGAGCCTCATCCTCTCCCCGCAGTGGTTTCCTAGCCACCTTGTCCACCCTTTCAGTCAAGTTCTGCAAGATCGAGGCCATTTTGTCGAAAGCCTGACCCATGGTCACCTCCCGTGACCTCTCCGAAGCCAATTCCTGCTCGCGTGGCAGGTGCTCTTCCACGTCGGGGGTGGAACGATGCATCTGCTCAAATTTCGGGGTGGAGGATGCACTCTCATGCACCATTCTGCTAAGCACAACTGTTCTGCGTCTTGGTGCCATCTCAATCACATTCATTTAGGGTCAGTTAGTTACCAAGGGGAAAAGAATATGCTTAGATGCATGATCAGTTGATAGCAATGTGCTTATCTAAAAGAGAATATGATGATATCATGCAAGGGTAAATCAAGCAATAAATGAAACTCATACTTTTCATATAAACCATTCTTTGCAGAAAAGAATGGGTTATCTCATACGATACCCTTTTTATTTAAAATGATAAATAAGCCCTATGAGCCACATGCTCCCTTAAAAGAAATAAACAAACAAAGGTATGCAAATCCCAAAGAAAGAAAAGTAAAAGCTGCTGGTCTTCTATGTTCGACTCTCCCTAGTTTCAACAGAAGCATTGGAGTCGTCAGAGACTGGTTCCACAAGCCACCCCACGGAGCTATCGGGTCTCCCTATGTAGTCTCTTGCGAGACCAGCACTCCCACTTTGCTGCCCTGACTTACCCTCTCGGCCTTTCTTGGCTCTCATGGCCGTCTCATAGAGCTCATCCAATGCTAATTTAACCGCACCCTTAGGCGCAGGCCTCTCACTCCCTTAATCAACCGGGGCAAACAACCACTCTCTTCTTAGCATGGCATCTATGCCCAGTCTATATCGCAGTCCACACCCCTTAGGATTCTCTTCCAGCTTCCTCTTCCCCTTATCTACCCCTCCTAGAACTGACTGCCTAAGGTCTCTCTCTCCCAGGGTAACCCCATCTCTCGGCGTATATCCCTCACCACTGGACCCTTTAGGGTTATGGCAAGCAGGGGTCCTATCAACTTCCCCTATCTGCGGGGTCTGGGAAACCTCCATTACCTTCTCATCCTCTCCTTCTACCCCAGCCATCTCTCCCTCATTCTCATCGTCTCCCTCATTCCCTAGCTCATCTACCTCTCCTTCACTCAACTCCGTTATCTCCTCATCTCCCTCATCTTTCCTTAAGCTCTCCTCGACCACTATCTCCGCCTCAACCACCGGGTCGTCTAGCACTGAAGGCTCAACCTCTCTCTCTGAATCGGACGCAAGTGGATCAGCTATAGGTAGTGGGGTAGGTGGATTCCCGTAGCCAGCGGGCCAGTCTCTGATAGCCGATACAACTCTTTTGACCATCCTATAAACAAAAGATAAAAATTAGCACCAGATCAAAATACTTAAGAAAATAGAACCCCATAAGTCAAGTAATTACTTAAACCTCTCTCTGATACCACTTGTAACACCTCACGACTACGTGCCCTAAAAGGGCGGGGATGTTACCCCGTCCCGTAGGACAAGGGGTCTTTAGAATGAGGTATAAAATATAAAGGCAATCTCTAAAGGAATCAACTTAGATAAATAAAGAAATACTCTTATTACATCAGGCTCAACTTGGAGCAAAATGAAATAAAACAAATATTGTTCAGAAGTATAAATGACAAAAGTCTCCTAGAACAGCATAGGAAAAATAGCCAAAGCCTCTACTATCAAAGCCCCGCTGACTCAGCACAATCTATCTCCTAAAAACGTGATGTAAAACAGTGTGAGAATAAATCTCAGTAAGTCCTGAGTGTGCACATAGTGTTTTGAATAGTATGTGTATGCAAAGTGCAAAACATTTGTAGAAATAAGTTGGCAAGTCATAAACAATCTCTTTTCGCAAGGAGTGGGTTTTTCCCATTGTCACACTTTGTAAAAAATAAATCCTCCACTCGAATAAACAGTCATGTCACCATACATTGGGCTCCATGAGAACAAAATGGCCAAGGCACCACACTTTGTGCACCTTGTCCGAACCAGATTACCACACGTTAGGCATTCTGATTAAGGTGAGTGTACAGCTCATCGGGTGAGATACTCCTCCATCTCTACACCCAACAAAACCATCCGAGTGTCCATGCCGGGAATATAAATAATACCATACCAGGTACAAATGTTAGCTCGGACTGGCCTGACCAACCAATACTGTCGCCTTTTCAAGCAGAGCTTATCTTCTGGAGGTGGCCTCTTGCTAGAAGACTTACTTTAGCCCTCTAAGACTAGTATTGTTAGCCTACCCTTATTGAGTACTCAACAAACATATCCGTCAATTCCTGATCCAAAACATCTTCACACCTTGGCTTTGTACAACGTGGTTTTTCTCTAAAAGAGTTTTCTAAAAATTTAGGAAAGAATAGTTTTCTTGATAAAATCATTAGCTTGACAAAACAGTTTAAAGAATAATCATCTACGTTTACAACCCAAATAATCATAGTTCAACAATAGCTTTACTAAGCTTCAGAACATAGACTTGCCATCACAACATTTAATAAAAGAGTTTATGCAAGGACTTACTTGATATGCCTCAGATAAACGTGATAAATTCACAGCTTGCTTTCCTCAATTATCCTCCTGATCTAAACTATATAATATCATGATCAGGGTCTTAATTAATTCAAACATGCTCTAATCTCATTTATTTTCACAGCAATTCGCAATCCCCTATTTAATTCCAAGTAAACTATCCAATCCCCAAAGATCATATACCATGACCACATGTTCATCCCACTAATAGACATCATTAAACTTTACTTTCGGCATCAAGGGCGGGCATTCCCTTACCTTGCAACAACCGGGTAATGAGGTCTCGATGCTCCTATGGTGGTCGTCCCGAGTTCGCTTGAAAAGAAGAGAAAAGCTACCTCATTTGCTCTTCTTAACCGAAAATTAAAGAAGATGATGAAATCAGCCTCTATGTGGCGTGATTTAAGGGAAGAAGAAGAAGAAAAGAATCATTAGAGAAAACGGCATCAGGAGGTTGAGAGGATTTTTGCTTACCTTAAGGTGTGTTTGATTTTTGCTAGGTATTGCTCTTAAGATTTTCGAAAATTGCTGTGGAGTTCTTGTTGGAATTTTTCGTGTAGAATAGAGAGGGTAATCGGCTACTATGTTTTAAGGTTAGAGAAGATTGGTTTAGGGTTAGATGATGGTGTTTAGAAAGACTCCTAATAGCTTTAGGTTTCTTAGACAGCAAGGCCGAAAATTGCAGCTTGTGATGTCTCTCCTTGCTGCCGAATTTAGGTGAGTTTAAGGGGAGAAAATAATCTGCAATTTGCTCCCTTGTGCTGGCCGAAATATTGGTCAAGAGAAGAGCCGATTGTGTTCAGAATTTTGGGCCAAACAAGGAAGAGTTTGAGAAGGTTTTGGAGACTAAAATTCTGTGCAAGATGGCCTTATGTGCTGTGCGAAATTTCTGAATAGAAGAGGAAGAATTTCTAGACTACCTTTGCAGTAGTTCTGCCGAGATTTCCAGAGAAACAATGAGGGTTTTAGGCGCTGAAAAAAATAGCTTGATCAGTTGGGGTTTTTCGGTGGGTTGTGTGTGCAGAATTTCGGTTGGAATAGGGGCACAACAGCTGGCAGAAATTTCCTACACAAAGCTACCGAAAATCCTATGCATAAGCTGGACGAATTTCTGTGGTTTTGTGAGAATGAAATTCTGGTTTTGTGCAGCTAAGGTAATCTGAATTGATGAGGAGTATTTACGTGCTTTAAGCTAGGGTTTGGAGAGTTGGATTGCACTTAAGGAGTGCTGGAATTTCAGACAGCTTGTGTTGACAGAAAGCTGCTGAAATTTTGCTAGGATAAGGAAGAAAATCCTAGTTGAATTAGGGTTGAAATAAAAGTCTGATTTGCTAAGGGATTTATGATAAGATTTCCTAGCTTTGGAAGAGTTTGAGTTGAGCTAAAGTTCCTCCAAGAAGTGGCGGCACTTGCTGGAATTTTTTTCCAGATTTTTAGCTAACATTCTAGGGTTAAAATCAACAAGGTTTCCAAATAGAAAAATGACTCTTTAATTCCAACTATCCATGGTAACATCCATTAAGCTAAAATCAAGCTGGAATTTTATTTATTAGCTAGGGTATTTTTTTTTTCCTTTTTCAAAAATCCTAAGAAATAAAAGCTGAAAATTAAAAGTGAACTTTATTCTCATCAAGGTCCTTAAGTTTAGAGAATAAATATAGAGACTTATTTCCTTGGAATAATGACACTAAAATTCCTCTAGGTTTGCTAGATCTTTTCCGGCCAAAATATGGAAACTCTAAGGAAAGGAATTTTCAAGAAGAGAAACTAACTTCACAAAAGGTAGGATTCGAACTCGAGTCACCAAAGGAAATCACCAACCTCCCCGCTATTCCAAAACAATTCCAATACTAATTTTTTTTTCTACAATCAGTTCTCACCATCCCCCAAATACTCATCCTTCCAAATCTTCGACCAAACCTCCCTTATCCAAATCTTTAACAACACGTCAATTAATTCAAATGCAAGAGCAATGGAGAAATTCTCATGCATCCATGCAAATAAAATAATTCTAAGCTACCACATAAAATGCAAAATGCTATGCAATGCATGACTTTTCCCCATAGTCAAAGGTGGTTATGGGCAGGGTATTACATACCACATCACATAGCACATCATCCTTATATTTTCCCATCTCAAATGACACCAAAACTTATTTGTTTACTCTCAATTCTCCGCTATCGTTCAACCATTGCAATTTGTAGGGCGTGGGGTGTTTAATTCATCTCATGTCCAATTCTTCAAGTAAGTTTGCACTTATCATGTTAGTGCAACTCCCACTATCCACAATAACACTACAAAGGGTCTTATTGATTAGACACCTAGTGTAGAAGATGTTCTCTCTTTGTTGGTGATCTTGGTCTTCAATGGCTTGTGAATTCAATGACCGACTTGTGACTCTCACCAACGAGTATTCTTTACCAACAACTTCCTATTCATCACTTTCCTTATCCCTTTTTCCCTCTTGGTCTCCTTGGTACCTTTCTCCCTCTTCTTCTTCCTCAGTAGAAACCTCACCATAGGGATTAGTATACATCGTTCTCTTGCTTGGACACTCATGGAATGTATGTCCATATCCAAGGCGCTTAAAACACTTGATATCCCTATTCCTATATGGCCTCTCCATAGCTTTTTCCTCATCCTTGTTCCAACCTTCTCTAGGTTTCCAATCCTCTCTAGGTTTGTTGAAGTCCCTTTGAAATGGCTTAGGGGCTTCATCCTTCTTAATTAGCAAATTACTAGTAGAGTTGGGGTTTGGAAGTGATGATCTAATAAATTCCCTCCTCTTTAATTGCCTCTCAATCTTCATAGCAGCATGTACCATATCTTCCAATCGTTCATAGGGGTGCATTTCTACTAAATTGGAAACTTCCCTATTTAATCATCTTAAGAACCTTGCTCTCATTACTCTAGGATCCTTATTAATTTGAGCTCTCATCAACATTACTTCCATCTCTTTATGGTAATCTTCCACACTTTTGTTCCCTTGCTTGAGAGATTGGAGCCTTAGGTAAAGATCATTGTAGTAATGGTGTGGTATAAACCTTGCCCTCATCATATCTTTCAACAAATTCCAACTAGCCATGGATTCCACTTCCATTTCTCTCCTTTGTGCACTAACTTGCTCCCAACAATCCAAAGCATACTCCAAAAATCCTAAAATAGCCAACCTCACCTTTGGCCTCTCACTATAGGTATGACTTTCTAGGAAGATCTCCAACTTGCTCTCCTACTCGAAATATGCTTCGGGGTCACTCTTGCCATAAATTGTGGGCACTTTCAATTTAATGTGGTTCAACTCCCTCTCATTATCATTTCCTTCTCTCCTACCTCCTCTATTGCCCCATCCTCTATTGTGTTCCCAATGGCTTCAACTTGTTCCCCCTTATACCATTCATCAACTCCCTCAAACTCTCTTTCTAACCCCCTTAAGCTGTTCCTACCATTCCTTCCTTGACCCCTACATCATCCTCCTCTCATACTTGTCTTCCCCCTCTCATAGAATCTTGTTGGAATTCCCTGATAGAGTGCTCATCCCACTCTTCCCCTTGTTGGACATTTAACGGAAGAATATGGGCATCACCATCCCTCATCCTAGGGCTAGGTACTTCAAATCGCTCTTGGCCTCTCCTTTGTGTGACGGTAGAAGATTGGCCAAGATGATTTATCAATTCCCTTATCATGTTTTGGAACTCACTTTACATAGTCCTCATCATAGCATGCAAGTCTTCACGCAAACCCCTAGCATCAATTTTTCTTCTTGAGGTCTACTAGGGCCACTTGGGTTAAGCCTAGAGATCTCTTGATCATGGGCCATGGTGATGGAATATTTACTTACTTATACTTGCAAAACAAAAGAGATTAGGAAGAAAATAATTCCTGACTTCGCTTCCTTGCTTGTTGTCTCTCATGGATTGGTCACTCCACGCTCATATTTGCTCTCTTAGGTTTCTTTTAGTACTAGGCTCGCCCTCTCGCCTTTTTCTCAATACTTAAGCCTTCTTGTTCATTCTGAATTCTCCCCAATATATAAAGATTTAGTCCAACTTAGTGAATCACGAAAATTAATGGATTTTTCCAATTAGGGGGTTTTAAGGGAATTTCACCAAACACTTATTAGGCACCTCAAGCAAACAAGTTTTAATCAAAAATTTCAAGAAATGTGGACTCAATCAACACAAGAACAAACACTAAATGCACAAGGAAACACTTCTAACCAAGAAACAAACAAGAGTTAGCAAGAACAAAGAAACAAAAATAACTAGAACTAGAATTATGAAGAACAAGATGATCACAAGTGTGCACTAGTAAAGTTGAATTCATTGAGCATGGAATTTAATAATAGAGCAATATACTAAGTTCCAATATCCCAAGGATTGAAAATTAAGAATCAAAGTTCCCAACTATAGCCAAAAACATTCTCATGGAACTTTTATCAAACACCTTGGATGCAATCCCATCACTTAAGAACAACCAATATTTTTACCCATGTTCAAGCTAATTCTCACCACAAACACAAGAAAAATTTGTTCCCAATGATTATATTAACATCAAGCAGCATTTTCCCGAAAGAAAAATCAAGACATAACAAAGATTTCATGACCTTTTTGGAGCATGTTTTTGAGTTACGGGATTTTCTCTGTTTTCTTTTTCTTCAACTTGTAAGGCTCCTTTTCTTGCTTTCAAGCTTTGATTGTAATAAAAAATTTCTTTGCTCTGATACCAAACTCTTTGATATTATCTTATATGGGCTTTTTCTTAGTGTTGTGAGTGATTTAGTTGGTTATGAGTTTAGCTCAATCAATGAAATCAAAAATAGAAATTCTTCTTGAAACAAAAAGGAGAAAATGAAATAACAACCTACCCTCTATCAAACCCTTGAAGAACTAAGCTTCAAATACCCTTAAGATTAGCAGAAAGTTCTACTATAATCTCACCCTAATATCCTTGAAGTAACAAAGGTAAACAAGAACAAATAGAATAGAGAAAATAGGCACCCAAGTAATAGAATTCAAACAAACATTAGAAGAACAAAGCAACTAAAACCCATTCAAAGAAACCACATTGGATTATCCATAAGATTTATAGACTCATTCATATGGAAGACTAACCCTTAAGTATAGTCTTGAACAAGATTAACAAGGAGGCTAGGGCCTCTCAAGATTCTCTCTCAAATTTGAATTAAAGTGTGTGAATTATGTTGTCAAATCACTAAAGGTTCTATTTATACTATCCTAACCCTAGCTAAGTAATCCCTGAGGTTCTATTACAATTTGGGGTCCTAATAAGTCTTTATAAACACTTGAAATTGGAGAAAATCGGAGAAAACATAAAAAACGTAGAGCAGCTAACAGCTACCTAGGCCGGAGCCGGCACCGGCTAGGGCCCTTGAAGTCAGCACCAATTGTACCTGCCTTCAGGCCTATCATTTTGCAGATTGAGGCCGGCGCCAGTTCGAATTCTTGGGCCAATGTCGGCTGTCCACTGTAAGGCCTCCTTTTGGTCGAATTTTGTCTGTCTTTGTTGCTAGCTTAAGTTCTTGTTGGGGTCCTTCTTGCTCTCATAAAAAATGAGTTCTTGGCTAGCTTCTTCAACCTTCCAACCCTCCTTCATCTTAACTTTCATGATGAAGTGGAGTCTTATCACCTATTGTAAGCAAACTTAATGTGTGGCAAGCATTTCTCCCAATTTTTCAAGTTCTTCCTAATTATGGTCCACATGAGTTAGGTGATTGTTCGGTTAACCACCTCCGTTTGTCCGTCTATTTAATGATGACAAGCTGTAGAAAACAAGAGATTAGTACTAAGTTTCTTCCATAATACTTTCTAAAGGAGGTGCCCGGTGGACTACCACCCATAAGAGGGATCGAGCATCAAATCAACTGTGTGCCCGGAGCCGTCATAAGAAGACAATATAGAATCATTAGTAAAAACATAAGAACCTTTGCATAAAAGAAGAATAACTGGTTCCTTAGCTTCTATAGCCTCTATGACCTCACTTTCTTTTGCAAAGTAATTCACCCTTCTTTTACCTCCCTTCTCTTGTCCTTGCTTACTCATATTCTTGATCATCAAAGGTACTTATTTGTCCATCCTCTCCCTCAAATCTTTTTCATTCCTCTATTGTTTTTTCCTCTCACTTTCTTGTTTTTGTTTACCATCTTGCGCTCCCTTCTTCTTTTCTTTCTCCTTCATAATTCTTTGATCTTTGTTCACCTCACTGGGGGCCATGGGGGTGAGGGTAAAGTTAGTTCCCTCTATGAGTAGGGAATAATTATTCTTTCTCCCATCATGATTTATGTGCCTATCATATTGTCAAGGCCTCCTTAGAAGCAAGTGACCTGCTTACATGGGTACCACATCACATAGCACATCATCCTTCAACTTTCCCATCTCAAAAGACACCAAAGCTAGTTTGTTTACTCTCAATTCCTCGTTATCGTTCAACCATTGCAATTTGTAGGGCTTGCAGTGTTTAATCTATCTCATTTCCAATTCTTCAACTAAGTTTACACTTATCATGTTAGTACAACTCCCAGTATCTACAATGACACTACAAGGGGTCCTGTTGATTAGACACCTAGTGTAGAAGAAGTTCTCTCTTAGTTGGTGATCTTGGTCTTCAATGGCTTGTGAATTCAATGACCTTCTTGTGACTTCCACCAAATAGTATTCTTGACCAATAAATTCCCCTTCATCACTTTCCTCATCCCTTTTTCCCTCCTGGTCTCCTTAGTACCTTTCTCCCTATTCTTTTTCATCGGTAGAAACCTCACTATAGGGATTAGTATACATTTTCTCTTACTTGGACACTCATGATAAATATGTCCATATCCAAGGCACTTAAAACACTTGATATTACTATTCCTTTGTGGCCTCTCCATAGCTCTTCCCTTGTCCTTGTTCCAACCTTCCCTAGGTTTTCAATCCTCTCTAAGTTTGTTGAAGTCCTTTTGGAATGGTTTAGGGGCTTCATCCTTCTTAATTGACATCTTGCTAGTAGTGTTGAGATTTGGAAGTGGTGGTCTAATAAATGCCCTCCTCATTAATTGTCTCTCAATCTTTATAGCGGCATGTACCATATTCTTCAATCGTTCATATGGGTTCAATTCTACCAAATTGGCAACTTCCCTATTTAAGCCTCCCAAGAACCTTGCCCTTGTTACCCTAGGATCCTCATTGATTTAAGCTCTCATCAACATTACTTCCATATCTTTATGGTAATATTCCACACTCTTATTCCCTTGCTTGAGTGATTGGAGCCTCTGGTAAAGATCATTATAGTAATGGTGTGGTATAAACCTAGCCCTCATCATATCTTTCAATAGGTTCTAACTAGTCGCAATTTCCACTTCCATTTGTTTCCTTTGTATACTAACTTGCTCCCACCAAACCAAAGCATACTCAAAAAATCCCAAGATAGCCAATCTCACATTTGACCTCTCACTATAGGTATGACTTTCTAGGAAGATCTCGAACTTGCTCTCCTACTCGAAATATGCTTCGGGTTCACTCTTGCCATAAAATGTGGGCACTTTTAATTTAATATAGTTCAACTCCCTCTCCTTATCATTTCTTTCTCTCCTACCTCCTCTATTACCCCATCATCTGCTGTGTTCCCCAAATGCTTCAACTTGTTCCCCCTCATACCATTCATCAACTCCCTCAAACTCTCTTTCTAACCCCCTTAGGCTATTCCCACCATTCCTTCCTTGATACCTACCTCATCCTCTCATACCATGTCTTCTCCCTCTTATAGGAGCTTGTTAGAATCCCTCGATAGAGTGCTCATCCCACTCTTCCCCTTGTTGGACATTTAACGGAGGAGTATAGGCATCACCATCCCTCATCCTAGGGCTAGGTACTTCAAATTGCTCTTGGCCTCTCCTTTGTGCTACGGTAGAAGATTGTCCATGATGATTTATCAATTCCCTTGTCATGTTTTGAAACTCATTTTGCATAGTTCTCATCATAGCTTGCAAGTCTTCACGCAGAACCATAGCATCAATTTATTCTTCTTGAAGTCTACTAGGTCCACTTGGGTTAGGCTTAGAGATCTCTTGATCAAGAGCCATGGTGGTAGAATATTTACTTATTAATACCTGCAAAACAAAAGAGATTAGAAAGAAAAACTACATCCTCACTTCGCTTTCTTGCGTGTTGGCTCTCAAAGATTGGTCACTCCACGCTCGTGTTTGCTCTCTTAGGCTCTTTTAGAAATAGTCTCACCCTCTTGCCTTTTTCTCAATACTCAAACCTTCTTGTTTAATCCCAATTCTCCCTAATAGCTAAAGATTTAGTCCAACTTAGTGAATCACACAAATCAATAGATTTTTCCAAAAAGGGGGTCTTAGGAGAATTTCAACAAACACTTGTTGGACACCTCAATCAAACAAGTTTTAATCAAGAATTTCAAGAAGTGTTGTAACACCCCACTAACTAGGCCTATCAGGGCCGGGGATGTCGCCCCGTCCAGAGGACAAGGGGTCTTTATAACTAGGTTACATAAAAATAAAATAAAATTAAGACTTTAAAATTAAACTGATTACAACCCAAAAGATAAGTACTGGAACAAATCCAAATAATCTGTTTGCAACAATCTCTCCAAAACATCACATAAAGTAAATAACATGAGTCTTCAAAGTATAGGCAACATCTAGCTAATGACCTCCATAGCAGGATCTTCCTGAAAACATGGTATAAAAGGTGGTGAGATAAAAATCTAGTAAGCCCGTGTGTGCTTTGAGTGTTTCAAGTAAAACAACTCATGTATGCAAGTTGTAAAAGTTTCATAAGAAAAAGGTGCTGGCAAGCAATAAATAAGTGTTGAAAATAAAGAGTGGCGTTTCACTTTTCAAACTAAACATGTGCACCATAAATACAACCACTCAAATGGGTAGCCATGGGTTACCACACGTTGGGCCCCATGACTAAATAACCGTCAGAATGCCACACTTTGTGCAAGCTGACAAAAGGTAGGTGTACAGCCTATCAGGTGAGATACTCCTCCATCTCTACACCCAAACTTACCGGTTGTCCACTCCGGAACACACACTCCACATGACTGAAACTTGCTAGCTCGGACCGGTATGACCTACCGAACTGGCATCCTATCCAGGAAGGACTCACCCCTCAGAGGTGGTCACCTACTGAGAGACTTACCCTAACCCTTCAAAGACTAATCCTGGTGGTCTACTCTTATTGAGTACTCAATGTTGATTGTTCCACTTGGGAGAAAATTGATCATAATCCACTTTATTTGGAAATAGCAATTAAGGATTTCTAAAAGTCTTGTCAAAGTTGGGTTTTAGAAAAAGTTTAGCATTTTGTGTAAAACTGCTTGTTTAACTTTCAAATGATTTGCTTGACTGAAATAAAAAGGAAAACACAGTCCTTAATTGCCTTCACAAAATAAATGTCCATATACATCATATTTGGCTTGCCACAATAACTTTTTGGTCTTCACATAACTCCATGCAGGAGCTTACCTGATTCTTTGCTTGCTCAACTCAACCGTTTCCCAAGGCTGACCTAACCCCGCCTGGGGTAACCACAAAACATAAGGTTACATTCGAGCTATACCTACCTTACATAAATAATTTCTTAGCTCAACTAGTTACAACCATGACTAGCCATGACCTTAATGTCCTAAGCTTTAAGGCTAGATGCTAAAGAATTTTATAAAATAAGTTTTAGTTGATAAGTTAAAATAACTTGGGATTCTAAAATAATTGCTAACAAATCATAGACCCAATTAATAATTCTTGAGTGTTATTAATAATAAATAAACTAAGGTTTGAATTTTAAATAATATTAAGTCCTAAATAATTTTAATAAATTATAATTTAAAAATAGCTTTATTATAAATAAATAATAAATGAAATAATTTTTTAATAGATAATAATTAATTAGTAATCAATAAAATTAGTAATAAATGAATTTTATTAAATTTTTGTCTAATAAAAATATTAATAGTCTAATTAAATATTCCAATCCAAATCCCCTAATGTTTCGAATTTTTGAAGGAAAATATAGTAGTAATTCTAATTTTTTTGTAATAAATTTTGTTAATGAATATAACCTAGAATTAATAAGAAAATAATCTTTTATCATACTTTTCCTAGTGCTGGAAAAGATTCATGATCACATTCTCCATCATCAAACAATAAACCATTCCATTCATGAACATACACTTGAACTATCGCATACCATCACATGGCCAAAATCCTACTAAGCATAATCATCAATCATGGCTTCCATGGAGAATAAGAACATAAAAGCCTAATCACCTTTGGTGTCATAATATCTAATCATGCTTCAAACATCCATAAAATTCATTAAGCATGAAGAACATAAATTGATTCAAAAGGAAAACACATACATCCTAGTCATATACAACAATCATCATGACCTAACCCCAATCCCTTTATCCACATGCATATACTCAACCTCCCAACCATATTCTATCTCCCTATCAACACCTAAGAGACATGATTTCAGAATTTAATAAGAGAGATTTAAGAATGAATACTTGATTGTCGAGTACTTTGATGAAGATAAAAGAAGGTCCACGCGCGATGAAGTGTCTTGAATGGTCCAACGAAACAACATCCATGGTTGATGGTTTGATCAACCATTTCGGTTAGAAGAGAGAGAGAGAGAGAGAGAGAGAGAGAGCATTAGAAAGGTGTATTAAGAATTGAATTGAAGAAGATGAATAAGAAAGTTGTTCTTGTTTTACCTTGTTGATGTTCTTGAGACCTTCAAGAAAAAGTTGATTTTGATCTGGTTGAAAATTCTTGTTTGCGAGGTTTTGCGTTATAAATACTAGAAATGAGGTTTAGGGATTAAGTGGAAGTGATTTGGAGTATTTGAGAGTGATTGGAGGTGTTTAGAGTAGGGTTAGGCTTGAAGAAGGTTAGTGTGTGTTCTTGGTGTTCTAGGTGAAAATGGAGAGAATTTGGAAGGAGTGCTGCACGAATTTTGGTAGAAGGCTGGCCAAACAGTATGGAATGAATGAGGGTTTTGGTTTTCAGCAAGAAGGAGAGAGGATGATCAGGCTTTTTTGAAATTTAAATGGAGGAAATAGTGGAGATGTTTAAGGTAAGAGGTTAGCTATGGTGTTTTGATCAAGAGAGGTTTCTATGTCTTTCAATGGTGCCGGCTGAACAAGGGGTTTTTGCTGGAATGATTAAAGGTTAATGTTGCTCAAGGCTGGCCGAAATTCAGTCTTAAATGGCAGAGGAAATTCTAGTTTATTTGCCTAATACAAGAGTGACTTTAATGGTGTAAAAAGCTGAAATTATTTGAAGTTCAAAAAGTGTTTGAATGGAGTGATCTTAGGAGTGTTTTGTGGTGTGGCTATGGAGTCCTTATGCTCAAGGTGAGTGTGGGGTTAATGGTGTTCAGTCTACAGCTGAGCAAGGTTCAATTTTACAGAGGTTGAAGGTGATTTTCGGCCTAGGCTAAAAGAGAGCAAAGCTGGAAAAAAAAAATCTGGTTTCATGGTTGTTCTTAGTTTCAAAGGTTGCAGATTTTTTTGTGCAGAATTTCTGCACTCACTTGGCTCGATTTTCAGAGGGTCTTCTGGTGTGTTTGAGGGTCTTCCAAGGATGGTTTTTCAGCCTTATTTCTAGACAAATACAGGGAAGTCTTGCTGGCTTGAAGATGAGCTAGAAATAGCTTCATTTCCTTGATTGGAAGTGGCGAAATGCCCAGAATTTTTCCTGGTTTGGTGCTGTTTTGTGCAGTCCGAAAATTGCTTAGTTTTTCCAGCTTTCAAGCCACATGAAATGACCATTTTCTTGGCAGAAAGTGAGTGGTTTTACTGGCAGAATTTTCGAAGAGGAGGTCTGCAAAATATCTGGAAAATTTCCAGATTTTTTCCTTCACTAAGCTATGGACAACATGAAGGTGGAGTTGAAGATTCTTTCATGGTGATTGATTTTCTCTTGGAAACCCTTCCTATTTCTCCTCCTACTTTCGGCCAACTTCCCAACCACCATAGCTGATTTTTGAATTTCATGGTGGAGGAGTTATCATAGAAATTTTTTTCGAATTTAAAAGAAAGGATTTAATGGTTTTGAATTATAAAGATGTTAAGACAAGCTAGTGGTAATAAAAAGGACAAGAATTCCTCTAGAATTCTTTTTAGGACATGAGGATAAGATTAGGACATTTTCTTCATGTCTCCCCTGAGATAACATTCCTATTTCTATGAAATGCAAGAAAACAAAAATTCAAACTTAGTTAGGATAATCATGATAAAAGCTTAAATGATGGGATTTGAACTCATGACCTTAGAAATTAATTCACCAAGCTCTAACCACTAAACCACACTAACTCTTGTTCTTATTTTCTCACCCCACATATTTTTCTTATTTAATCCTCAAACCATCTTCCTATTTTGACCTCAAGTAAAATTACCATTTTACCCCTCCTACTCAATAAGCATAACTAAGCATTTTAACCTATAAACCACAATTCTAAAGCACATAAAATCATTCAAAAACATATATACTCATGCAAAATAATATGATATGCATTCCCGACCCCCTTACTCTAGGGTTGGCTTTAGGTGGGGTTTCACAAGTGTAGACTCAATCAACATAAGAACAAACGCTAGATGCACAAAGAAACACTTCTAACTAAGAAGCAAACAAGAGTTAGCAAGAACAAAAAAACAAGAACAACTATAACTAGGATTATGAAGAACAAGATGATCACAAGTGTGCACTAGTAAAGTTGAGTTCAATGAGCATGGAATTCAACAATAGAGTAATATACTAAGTCCTAATATCCCAAGGAATGAAAATTAAGAATCAAAGTTCCCAACTATAGCCAAAAGTATTCTCATGGAACATTTATCAAACACCTTAGTTGCAATCCATCCCTTCACTCAAAACCAACCAATATTTTCACTCAAATTCAAGCCCATTTTCACCACAATCACAAGATAAATTTGTTTCCAAGAAATATACTAACTTCAAGGAGCAATTTTCTCAAGGAAAAATGAAGAAATAGCAAAGATAACATTTCCTTTTTATAACATTTTTTTTAGTTACGAGATTTCTCTTGTTATTGCTTCAACTTTGTTAAGCTCCTTTTCTTGCTTCCAAGCTTTGATCGGAATCGAAGCTTTCCTTGCTTTGATACCAAATCATTGATATGATCTTGAATGGGCATTTTTTCTTGGTGTTGTGGGTGGTTTACTTGGTTATGAGTTCAGCTCATCCCAAGGGACCAAAACAGTGAATTTCTTGAGACAAAAAAGAGAAAATTAAACTAACAACCTACCCTCTATCAAACCTTTGAAGAACTAAGCTTTAAAGACCCTCAAGAATAGTAGAAAGTTCTATTATAATCTCACTCCAATATCCTTAAAGCAACAAAGGCAAAGAAGAACAAATAGAATAGAGAAAATAGGCACTCAAGTAATATAATTCAAATAAACCTTAGAAGAGCAAAGCAACTAAAACCCATTTGAAAGAAACCACATTGGATTATCCAAAAGATTTTGTAGACTCATTCATAAGGAGGACTAAGCCTTAAGCAAGGTCTTGAACAAGATGAACAAGGAGGCTAGGCCTCTCAAGATTCTCTCTTCAATTTTGAATAAAGTGTGTGAATTGTATTGTCAAATCACTAAATGTTGTATTTATACTACCCTAACCCTAGCTAAGTAATCTTTGAGGTTCTAATACAATTTAGGGCCTTAATAGGTATTTACAAAACATTTAAAATGGAGAAAATCGGAGAAAACATCAAAAACACGATGGCTGCCCAGGCTGGAGCCAGTGCTGGCTAGGGCTCTTGAGCCGGCGCCAGTTGTGCACTATGTTCGGGCTGTCTTTGAGCAAGTTGAAGCCGACACCAGTTCGGCTACTTAGGCTAGTGTTGACTGTCTGCTAGAAGGCCATCTTTTGGTCAAATTTTGTTCATCTCCTTCTTGGATAGTCATCAAAATGAGCTCCTGGATAGCTTCTTCAACCTTCCAACCCTCTTCCATCCTCAAGCATGGTTTTATGAGCAATTGAAAATTATCTTGAAGTTTCTTGGTCCTAGATCTTGTCATCGATCCTTGTCCTTGCACAGTCATGCCTCCCCCTCCTTGATCTTGACTTCCATGATGAAGCGGAGTCTCATCAGCATATCATGAATCATCTAATACTTATCATAACAAATTATTTTCTTGGCATCATGAAGGAATATAAAGTAAAATTTAGTCGTTTCCCAAGTCATGAACTTACTTATATAAACTCTACTTCTTTCCCAAATCATGGAATTATTATCTCTTAATTAAATTAGCAGATTTCTCAATCAAACCAACATAACCAAAAAGATGCATTAAACTCAATTCTTTATAGACATGAAATTAGCCAATAACCCTAGGCTCTAAGAGATATTAATTAATCTTTGATTACTTAGGTTCTTTGGTCTTAACTTCGTTTCTCAAGTCCATTAAGATTTAACAAATACGTAGCATTGATTAAATTAAGCTTAATCTAACTTCGTTTCCCAAGTCCATTAGACAAAATTCAAATTCCATCAACCTATAAAATCAAGTAATCAAACACCAAGGAAAATAATTAATTAATCAAAGAACCAAATTAACTCAAAATCATAAATCCAAGAATAATATCTAAATACAATTAAAGAATTAAAATCATCATTGATCAAGAAAAAGAAAACAAAGAAAAGAGATAAATACTCATAGACAAGCTTTTCAATCTCCAATTAAAACTCCTCCAAGAATCAATGCTCCTTGAGTAATTTCACTAGAGAAAATATTAGTGATGCACTATAAAAATATATCTATGTCCCTACATTGTGCTCCCCCCTCCCTTTTTCTAAGTAAATAGCCTTTATTTATAGGCTTACACAGTTCCTAAAAGAATCCTAAGTAAAGAAGAAGTAATTACTAAAAATTCAAAACCAAAAAGGATAGTAAAATCTAAATAAAAACTAAATAAAGGAAGAAGTCCACCGCCTTAAGAGTGAAATTGAGAATTTAATTGGAAATCAATTGGCGTTGATTTTGTCTTTAAAATTCCTTCTTGTCGTTTTTTACTAAAGACATTCTTTTTCATTAAATTGCAATTGTGGAATTCGGCTTCCAATTGAGCCATTCTTCTTTAATTAAGCTGTGTGGAATTGATTTGCAGCTGAGCCATGAAATTGTTGATTTCCCTTTTGCCAAGCCGCCTCCTCCTTCTCCTTTTCCAGCTGAAATCATCCTCGTTTCTTTGTCGACTCAATTGAGCCGATGCAAGGAGGAATAATGTAAGGTAGATGACTCTTGTTACTAGTATTTTATAACATACCCTGTTTTAATCTATGTATTCTGAGTATATTGGGTGTCGAAACTTAATAATTTCTAAGGAGGAATTGTTAAGGACCGACGTCGGCTTGCCGATAGAAGCCCACATACAAAGGATATATGTTTATGATATTCATAGATCTATGATTTATTGGTTATGTATTAGATAGATCTGAGAACTCTGTGCAAAGATCTAACTAAATCTGGAAGGAGATCTGGTATCCAGATCTACTCGACAAGATAGACTAAACCTTCAGGCCAGGGAATTAAGGACATTGATGATTCCAGTATCATGTTGAGACGAGAATTCAATTCTCAATGGCCAGATTAAGAACAGATCTGCACACATACTTAATAGATCTAGATTTTATATAACAAATAAATCATAACTCTGAGAAGAACACAAACCATAGATCTGAACTGAGTATGGTATAAAATGACTAATAACTTGAGTGAATTCCATCTTATGGAATCTGATGGTGATGATCACCAAGCTAAGGGAAGTATTTACAACCTAATTAAATACTAGTTATAATTTACTGCTTTCTGAATATTTTCTGCATATTTGCATCATGTCTTTTTCCCGACTCTTCAAATCCCCATCTTCATCCTCCTTCTCTTCATCTTCTTATCCTATTGCTCTTGTTGTTTCTTCAAAAATAAAAAAAAGAAGTCCACTTCTCTGATCTATAGCAATCAATAGACAATTGGAAAATTCCCAAGTTTTCCGACAAAGAGATTTACAAAAATCCCAGATGGTCACTTAGCAATGACTATGTCATCAAGACTGTTGAGGAAACAATCCAAATAGATCATGATACTCAAGAAATCAGACTTCTAACCCTAAGTACTCTGGAGAAATTCAGACAAAAATACAAATACCTTCATTTTGGTCTAGTTCAAATTGCAGCAAAACCCTTATCTAGAGAAGGTCTAGATACATCTCTTCTTTTATGTCTTAGAGATACCAGATTTCTAAACTTCAATGATTTAGGATTTCCACTTCCCACAGCAAGCCAACAGATGGGCTTTCCATCCAATGATCCAAGTCAGCCCATACAAGTTGATCCAAAACAGGTAATTCAGGTAAGAACTTCTGAACTCAAAGCTGTGGCGACATCTAACCCCACAAAACTTGGAAAAACAATTTCCAAAAACACAAACACAAGCACGATGCAATCGGCATCCTCCAAAGTTCTTTCTTCTGAACCACAACCTGTTTCTTCCAAGCTCTCTTCTTCCCCTGAGCCTGCATACTCCAAAACCCCTGGAGTCTATAAGCTCCTGCAAATGGAACCAGAATTCTGGAATCCAAATCCACAATTAGCAGCTAGGCAACTTTTTGACCCAGATGTTAATTTGATTTCCTATAATCTCTAAGAGTAGATCTTGTTCTTTAGAGAGGACATTAATGGAAGGCTGCAAAACTTCAATGATTCTTTTCTAGGCATGGTTGAAACCAGCCTCTGTAATGGACCAGTCTATATTTTATTGTTTCCCAAATTTTACTGTTTCTCTTCAAGATAAGAATCTCTTAGACTCCCTAACCTTGAATGTCCAAATTGCAAATTTCAAAATAAAAACTAGATCTCTTCCAGTAGCAATTTTATATAGAATTCAATATAAAGCTATGAATTCTGCTTTTAACACTGGTGCTATGAGAGTATCAAACAAAGGAGAAACAATCCTATTTCAAATAGATCTGTCCAGATCCCACCTGTTAATCCCAAAACCTATTTCCTGGAAAGAGGTAAGTCTTTCTTCAAACTGGCTTCTAACTGGAGTTACTCCTTCAAAAAAAACCAGAAAATACAACTATTTCCGAAATACACCAATCTCCTTCTGGAAATGTTGAAATCACATTCCAGAGATCTCTCAGTCAACGGATCTCGTATCCTCCTTCAAGTGCAGCATCTAGATTAGGATCATCATCCAGATTTCAACAACCAAGACACTCTACATCCTCAGTAGCAACACATCTACAGGATATAGATCAAGATCTGAGAATCCCTCAAGCCAGGTATGTTCCACAACCTAGATCTGATGACAATCCTACATCTCCTACCCATTCTGCTATGATTGGAGAACTTAATGTTTTACAAACTGATTTTGTCATAGACAAAGAACAATTGCGAAAAGAATTTTACTCCCTTGTAAACATCCTCAAGAGAAACTGGTTTTTTGAACATTATCAAGGATCTGAGAGACAACAGATCCAAGAAAAATATTATGAATTTTTAAACCAGGTTCAATAGCAAATTGACTTCTTTTTATGGTTTGAAGCTTATGCTTCACTCAACAAAATTGATTATCCTTTTGCAAAATCTGTTAATGTTTCAAAACTTTGGCAAACATCTTAAGGAACATATGTTTCTTCAGATTTACCTCCAGGTCAAAATTTCAAAATTCCTTTTGGTATGGAAACCATTATTGCTGCCCCTTTTAAAAGAAGATTGGAATCTGAGATTGAAGAACCAGTCAAGGCAAAAGATATTCAAAGTCTTTTTGAACAAAATAATTATACTAATAAATATTTGCAAACTATTAGTGAATATTTGATTTCCAAACTAAGTACCTCCAATATAGCAAAACCTGAAACAACAGCCCCCAGCACTTCTTCCACTATTCCTCTTTTTAAACCTTATGAAATTCCTGCCCAATTTCGTGAGGAAGTAAAAAAACCTTCTGCTCCACCCATGCTCACAGAATTACAAAGAAGAATAGCAGAAATTGAAAGATCTATCATAATACCAGACACCCCTTCTACGAGTGTTAAACAAAAAATTGCTATTCCTGGATCACCTTCTACTCCAGCCAAAACTACCACACACCAATCTATTTCTGTCCTTCAAGAAACTGAATCGGATGATTCTGATCAAGCCACAAACGAACCACCTCCTATAGAGATTGCCCCTCTGAGATTAGGAAGACCAAACAATTGAAGAAATCCTCAGAAACTTTATTATTCTAGAGCTACACATCCAGATGTAGCCTTAGAAGAAAGTCCAGCAATCCTGCAAAATTCTTACAATGCCAACAACATCTATGAATGGAACATTGATGGGCAGTCTGAATATAACATTATGGCCAAATTCCAGCAGATGACCATGGTGGCCACTGCATATAGAACAACCCATGGTAGTTCAGACCAATTATCTGCTCATGTCTTAATAGCAGGTTTTACAGGACAGCTCAAAGGTTGGTAGGACAAACATCTCACTGACACAGATAAGTATAATATCCTTCATGCGGTCAAAACAGATGCTAACAGTCATCTCATCTTGCAAAATGGTGAACAAATTCCTGATGCAGTGTCTACTTTGATTTTCACACTAGTCAAAACCTTCATAGGAAACCCATGTATTTTCCGTGAAAAATCCACTGAGATTCTTAATAATCTCAAGTGCAAAACATTGTCTGACTTTAGATGGTATAAGGATACCTTCCTTACTCGCATTTACGCCAGCCCTGATGGAAACAGCCAATATTGGAAAGAAAAATTCCTAGATGGCCTTCCTAAATCCCTTCGTGACCTTGTTTGAGAAGAATTGCAAACCCAGCATAATGGTAATGTACCTTATGATAAGATCACCTTTGGCCAATTAACTAGCCAGATCTAGTAAGTAGCTCTCAAGATTTACGTTGAGATAATTAGCCAAAGATAGAGCCCAAAGAAGTAGAGACTTAGGCTCTTTCTGTGAACAGTTTGGGTTGCCTTCCTGTAGTTCAAAGCCCTACAAGAAACATAGGCACAAACAGTTGCAGTCCAGGCCTACTTACTGTAGAAGTAAGCCCAAAATTAGAAAATCATCCAAATATCCAGCCCTTCCTGCTCCTCAGCCCAAGCCTCATAAAACCAAAAGACCTCAACTCTCAAAAGAAAAGTCCAAATCTGTTACTTGTTTCAAATGTGGTAAGCCAGGCCATATAGCCAGATACGGCAGAGTTTCCAAAAGAATCCATGAACTCTCCATGGACCAAGAATTACTTGATAAGATTCAGAACCTCTTTCTCTCTGAATCAGAGTCTGATCTTGCTGATGATGAATATGACCAGCAATTCAACCAAATCCAAGAAGATGATGTTCTTTCAACCTCATCCTCCTCCGAATCTGACAAAGATCAGCCTTTCATTAATGTCCTCTCTAAAGAACAATATCTACTCTTAGAGATTATAGGCAATCTTCCAGATGATGCTACCGGAAAAGAATATCTAGACAAATTCAAACAAACCTTGCACCAGCCTTCATCTTCAAAACCCAATCCTTTCGATAATCATCCTAGGATTGTTAACACCTATAACATCACAGATATTCTCAATAGGTTTCCTACCAAACCTCAAAAATCAGTCACTATCCAAGACTTACAATCTGAAATTGCCATTCTCAAACAAGAAATCAGAGAAATCAAAGCCTCCCAAGAAATAGACAGATCAGTTCTTCAACAACTCTGTTTAAAAGACGAAATACCGATTGAGCCTGAAACCGCTAAACCTTAGAAAGCAAACCAATTTTTGAATTATATATCAAAGGTATCCATCCAAAAATGACATATAAGAATTACTTTGGTAATTAACAATTCTTTTTCTCTTGAAATCCCAGCTCTTTTAGATACAGGTGCCGACCTCAATTGTATTCAAGAAGGACTTATTCCAACCAAGTTCTTTGAGAAGGCTAAAGAAAGTCTTCGATCTGCCAATGGTAAGAAACTAGGTATTAGTTTTAAACTCTCAAATGTGGAGGTAAAACACTCTTCTTTATCTATCTCCACTTCCTTCTTATTAGTCAAAGATATCACTAATCCTGTTATCTTAGGCACCCCTTTTATCCAACAGATCATTCCGTTTATGGTTCTTAAAGAAGGTATTCAAGTTACCCACTTGAATTAACAAATTCTCATTCCTTTTGATAGGCCTCCTATTGAAAAAGAACTCCAACTTATGGAAAATAAACAATCTCAAATCAACTTCTTGAAAGCAGATTTGGCCTTCAAAAGACTCCAGCTACAATTGCAGGATCCAACTACCAAATCAAAAATCTAAGCTCTAGGAGATCATATCCAAAAACATCTTTGTTCTGACCTTCCTACTGCCTTTTGGCATAGGAAACAGCACATAGTATGTCTCCCCTATGAGCCCGATTTTGATAAAAAATCTATCTCGACCAAGGCTAGACCAATCCAGATGAATCATGAGTTAACCACACTCTGTCAAAAAGAAATTCAAGATCTCCTGCAAAAGAAAATTATTACTCCAAGTACATCTCCCTGAAGTTGTGCTGTATTCTATGTTTACAAAAATGCTGAAATTGAACGCGGTGCTCCAAGGTTAGTCATCAACTACAAACCTCTCAATACAGCACTGAGATGGATAAGGTATCCTATCCCCAACAAAAAAGATTTGCTCAACAGGCTGCATGCAGCAATCATATTTTCAAAATTTGATTTAAAATCTGGATATTGACAAATCCAAATTTGATCCCAGAGATTGATATAAAACTGCATTTACAGTCCCTTTTGGTCAATATGAGTGGAATGTAATGCATTCTGGTTTGAAAAATGCTCCTTCTGAATTTCAAAGAATTATGAATGAGATTTTCAATCCTTACTCCTAATTTATCATTGTATACATTGATGATGTCTTAGTTTTTTCAAATAGTTTGAAACAACATTTCAAACATCTCAATATTTTGCTTTTTACTATTAAACAAAATGGTTTAGTTCTTTCTAAAACAAAATTTAGCCTCTTTCAAACTAATGTTCGATTTCTTGGACATAATATCCAACAGGGAACTATTACTCCTATTTCCTGATCAATTCAATTTGCTAACAAATTTCCTGACCAAATTCTTGACAGGACTCAACTCCAAAAATTCCTTGGTTGTTTAAATTATGTCTCTGAATTTATTCCAGGAATAAAAAATATAATCAAGCCATTACATGATAGGCTCAAACAGCCTCCCCCTCCGTGGACTAATGTCCATACATCAATTGTCGGGCAGGTAAAAGATCAGGTTAAAAATCTGCCTTGCCTATCCTTGCCAGATCCTCAAGTCCCAAAAATTGTTGAAACAGATGCCTTTGACATTGGTTATGGTGGCATCCTGAAGCAAAACAAAGATGGAAAAGAGCATATTGTGGCATTTGCATCCAAGCACTGGAATAGCTCTCAGCAGAACTATCCTACCATTAAAAAAGAAATTTTAGCAATTGTTTTATGCCTTCAAAAATTTCAAGCAGATTTGCTAAACCAAAAATTTTTATTACTCATAGACTGCAAAGCTGCAAAATATGTTTTGCAAAAAGATGTTAAAAACCTTGCCTCAAAACGAATCTTTACTAGATGGCAAGCTATTTTACCTATATTTGATTTTGATATAGAATATATCAAAGGATCTTCAAATTCAATTCCTGATTTCCTAACTCGGGAATTTCTGCAGGGTCAATAAAGTCTATGGCTCCTAAACCTAAAAACAAAAATTTGAAGCTCAAAGAGCTTCCTGCCATTCCTATTCCTGATTCCCAGAAACCAAAGAAAGAATCCTCTAGATCATCCACTGGCAAAACCTAGTTTACGCAACGGCTGAATTGAGCCGCAAACTATCCAAAATCCAATTTCTTCCTTTTGTCCTTTTGCTTTCCGTTTTTTGTTGACTTTGTCTTCATCTTAGCCCATTGAATTTGTTTCTTTTCTTGTTCTTCCTTTTCCTTTATTTGGCCCACCGAATGTATTTCTTTTTCCTTAAGTTAAGCCACGTGCCATTTAAGCCACGGAAGCTTTCTTTTGAGCTAATGTTTCCTTTTTTCTTTCCAATTTCCAATTGCAATCGCTCTGTCCCATTTTATTCTTTTTCCTCTGCAACCCTCTGTTCTCCCAGTATTAGACTAGTGCCAGGTCCATCTTTTTGGCTTGGGGCTAGGTCTGTATTGGAAAAACACACAATTTGCACCAAATTTCACCTATTTTTGTATAAAATTAAAGAAAAATATTTTTATAAAGAAAATATCAAATAAGAAGGAATATGACTAGTTATTGTATTAAAAGTGCGTCTCAAATTAACCTGAAATAACTAGGAAAATAACGATAATTTTAGCCCCTATTGATACCTCCACACTTGAATCTTTACTTGTCATCACCTAAATACTTAAACAAAGCACTCAAAAAAATTTATTTCTTTTCATATTCATCAATAATAAAGTCATACATTTTTTCAACATTTAGATAATAAAAAAAATGTCACTCATTCACCCTTTAAAAACCTTTGTAAACTCATGCATTAAATCAAATAATCACGAGGCCATTAAAAATAAGTTAAACAATCTTATATCTAATACAAGAAAATTATTCCACTCCTCAATTAAAAACATAAATAACATAAATCATACAAGTTAAGTCAATTAACCAATTCAAGCATTATAAACTTAAATTTACAAAACTTTAGTTATTGAAACAAGGAAAACACTCCACTCTTCTTCTTTTTTTTTTTTCTATGATTTTGGGAATTGATAGCTTCAAGTGAATGGATTTCTCTTCATGCACTGTATTGGCCCCCTTATAGTCATCATCAAATTTTTTTTTTTTTTTAGTAATTGTCTTTCAACATATTTTTTCTATGCTCTTTCTTGCCTTTTTGCCTTCGGGATTGCCTCAAAATAGTGCACTGAATACACTTGCTACTTCTCCCCATATTGATCCCCTTTTCAGCTAAAGGTCTTCAACAATCATCAATAAGAGCATTTTTTTTTCAATTCACACCAACAATAGTTTGTTTCTACTCATTAGTTTTTTTTTCAACTCATATATTTTTTAACTCAATTTTTTTTTTTTCATCTCACTTTTTTTTTTTCAACTCAAAAAATTTTTTTTCTCACAATTCCTTATTCAAAACTCAAAGTTAAGCAAATTTTAAATCTATAATACAAGAATTAATCAACAACTCTTCCCATATTTCATCATATAATCCATATTCAAACTCAAAGAATAAAACAAAACTCAAATGCCAAATATAACCAATGTTAACTTAAATTCTCAAGATTTAGTAAAAGTTAACTTAATACACAAGTATACCTTTTTAAATAAAATCAATCATAACGAATGAAAAAATCATATCCAAAGTCAAAAAGAAGATCATAACTTTATTTTAAAAAAATAAACTCAATTTAGCTCCAAATCTTCAAACTTTGAATTTTCAAAATTTCAACAATTCAAACATATATAATTGAAAATCCCTCAAACATATATCATTGAAAATCCATTGAAAATCACAAAGATGCACTTAAGAAAATATTAAATCTCTCCCCCACACTTAAATTCGACATTGTCCTCAATGGCCTAAAATATCACACCAAAGCAGAACCAAGGGACCAAGAATGTAAAGAGGGAAAAGAAAATAATACTCCCCAAGGCAGATTAGCTCCACAAAAATAGAAGTCCATCCCTCAAAAAGTGGGAAGAATTATTGCTAGCAAAATTCAACCTAGAACAAGAGAAACAAACACACAAGTAAAAGTCTAAAGATGAATTGGAAGAAAACAAGATAAAAGCTCAATAAAAATCAAGGGAAAATAATAATAGAAAGTCAAAGCCTTTAAGTCCCTCTCAAAGTAGAGCCTCCAAACGGGCCTCTAGATTGTCCAAAAGAACTACTAAATAGACCACCACTACCCAAATGGATCACGAGGTCCTCCTTGTCTCACACTTTGCACATGGTTCTTTTTTCAGTGAAGGACTTTTCCAAACTAATCATGCTCAAGAAAAACAAGAAGAGTATCCAACGTAGATAGAAAAACTACAATGTTAACCAATTTTAATCATTACAACAAAATATCACAAGGAGGCCAAGATTTCCATATTTGCAAAAATTTCAGAAAAATACATCGCTAACGCTTAGAAGAAATCACAAGAATCACAATTCATTCTATGCATTTTTTTTTTCTACCACCAAATAAACTCAACAAAGATATGTCTATGTCTAGTAAAATTTCACCTCAAATACAAAATGCTAAGAAATTCCTTATGGGTAAAATCTACCTTAACATGAAGAGAATTTTTCCACCAATGTATTCCCCGCGAATAAGCTTTAAAATTTTTAATTCATGGGAGCTAATCCAAAAGGAAAGAGAAATAGAAGAAACACGACAAAAGAAGAAAGAAATAAATGAAGTAAAACACAAAGAAAGGACTTGGGGGGGGGGTAGGTGCTTCACGTGAACACACAAGAGAAACAAACAAGAAAACAAAAGAAAAAGGAAACAAGAAGAAAAAGACAAAATAGGAAAATTTTAGGAAGAAAAGAAAAAGGGTAAGGAAATAAATGAAAAAGGACAAACAAAAAGAAGAGAAGAAAAAAAAAATTTTTGGTGCGGATATTGTTGGGCAGTGATGGCCCGGTGCCAGGTCCATTTTCTGGCCTTGCGCCAGGTAAGCTCTGGCTTTTTTTTTTTTTTTTTTTCCTGCTGGCCTATATTGGACTGGCACTTGGGCCATTTTCTAGCCTGGCTCCAAGTCAGCTCTGGCCCTTTATATATATATATATATATATATATATATATATATATATATATACACACACACACACACACATATAACTAAAAACTATCCTAATTGAATGCATGACCACGGTACATTTGAAATAAGAATTCATAAATTAAATATTAAACTACCATTAAAATAAAAATCATAAGAGTAACAAAAAAAATATATAAATAAATTAGTTTGCCCAAAATATCGTGCTAGTGTACATAAGCAAAAAGTCCAAACTTAAAAATAAAAAGAGTTAGTAGTGACTCAAAAGTATTAATGTAAAAACCATCAAATTAAAACTACAATGAGTACATATATTTCACATTAATATTAGGTTAGAAAAATTAAATAAGTAAGTATATAATGTGTATAAACATCTAAAGATAAGTTAGTTATTATGAATATATATCTACCTATTTACATCTTTACAATATATAGTGAAATTAAAATATAATTATACAAACAACAAAATATGGCACTTCTTCGTACAAGGAATGTATATACATATTTACATATATACAAATAAACATATAAACATGGTTAAAACTGAAATAGAAAAATATACTAATCTACGACAACGACGCCAAAAACTTAATGAGTTTTTGGCATGAGAAATAAAACTGAAAGAATTATTAAACAAAGGAACACAGATTTTTTCCCCAGCAACGCGCGTCAAAAACTTGATGCGTAAATTTTGGGTATATAAAATCATCAATTTTAAATCTATCCCTTAATCAAGTTTTAATTAAAACATTAATCCCAAAATACACATGTGAGCAAGTATACTTATCACAAGCATAGTACAGGGAATTAACGAGTATCGATCCTCAAAGGAACAAGTACACACTAATCACTCTTCTTTCATTATTTAACCAACCCAAATAAAGTAGTAAAGAAATCGAACTAAAAATATAAAATAAAAATAATATATATATATATATATATATATATATATAACTCATGGAGATAAAAATATGTAATTAAATAATTATTCTCAAGAGCATGTCATGAATCATGTAATACTCATAATAACCAATTATTTTCTTGGTATTATGAAGGAATATAAAGTAAAATTCAGTCATTTTCCAATTCATGAACTTACTTATATAAACTCCACTTCTTTCCTAATCCATGGAATTACTATCTCTTAATTAAATTAGCAGATTTCCCAACCAAAACACATAACCAAAAGATACATTAAACTTAATTCCTTATAGACATGAAATTAGCCAATAACCCTATGCTCTAGGAGAAATTAACTAATATTTGATTACTTAGGTTCTTTGGTCTTAACTTCGTTTCCCAAGTCCATTAAGATTTAACAAATATGTAGCATTGATTAAATTAAGCTTAATCTAACTTCGTTTCCCAAGTCCATTAGACATAAATCTAATTCCATCAACCTATAAAATCAAGTAATCAAACACCAAGGAAAATAATTAATTAATCAAACAACTAAATTAACTCAAAATCATAAATCCAACAATAATATCTAAATATAATTAAAGAATTAAAATCATCATTGATAAAAAAAAAAGAAAAGAAAAGAAAACAAAGGTAAGAGATAAATACTCATAGACAAGCTTTTCAATCTTCAATGAAAACTCCTCCAAGAATCAATTCTCCTTGAGTAATTTCTCTAGAGAAAATATTAGTGATGCACTCTAAAAATATATCTAAGTCCCAACATTGTGCACCCCCCCCTTTTAAGTAAATAGCCTTTATTTAAGGCTTACAAACTTCCTAAAAGAATCCTAAGTGAAGAAGAAGTAATTACTAAAAATCCAAAACCGAAAAGGATTAGTAAATTCTAAATAAAAATCTAAAAAAAAACTAAATAAAGGAATAAGTCCACCACCTTAATTGTGAAATTGAGAATTGACTTGGGAATCAATTGGACTTGATTTTCTCTTTAAATTTCCTTCTTGTTATTTTGTACTGAAGACATTCTTTTTCATTGAATTGAAATTGTGGAATTTGGATTCCAATTGAGCCGTTCTTCTTTAATTGAGCCGTGAGGAATTGATTTGTTGCCGAGCCATGAAATTGTTGATTTCCCTTTTGCTGAGCCGCCTTCTCCTTCTCCAGCGAAAATCATCCTCATTTATTTATTGGCTCAATCGAGCTATTTTCCTTGCCTCGGCTCAATTGAGCCGCAAACTATCCAAAATCCAATTTCTTCCTTTTGTCTTTTTGCTTTCCGTTTTTGTTGACTTTATCTTCATCTTGGCCCACCAAATTTGTTTCTTTTCTTGTTCTTGCTTTGCTTTTCTTTAGCCTACCGAATGTGTTTCTTTTTCCTTAAGTTAAGCCACGAGCCATTTAAGCCAACAAAGCTTTCTTTTAAGCCAATGTTTCCTTTTTTTCTTTCCAATTTCCAATTGCAATTGCTTTGTCCCGTTTTATTCTTTTTCCTCTGCAATCCTCTATTCTCCCAGTATTAGACTGGCACCAGGTCCATCTTTTTGGCCTGGTGCCGGGTTTATACTGGAAAAATACACAATTAGCTCTAAATTTTACCTATTTTTGTATAAAATTACAAAAAAAGTATTTTTATAAGGGAAATATTAAATAGGAAGGAATATGACCAATTGTTGTATTAAGAGTGTCTTAAATTAACCTCAAATAACTAGGAAAATAACGATGATTTTAACCCCTATCAGCTAGCATGTTGGTCTATATGGACTTTATTTTGTCGAATTGGAAAATCGATGTGTTAGGTGTAGAGATGGAGGAGTATTTCACCCTAATGGGCTGATCACCCACTACTCAATATTGAACGGTACATTGGGATGCTATCATGATGGTAATCATGATATGGACTTGATATTATTATTGAATCATTAATAATCCCTACTTTTTGAATCTATGGTATTGATGAGAAAATGGCTATTGAGAACTATTTTGAATATGAAGTATGTAGTTTCACTCAATGACTATTTATTGACAAAAGTTGACTTGCAACCATATTTTGTGGTTTTGATAAACCTACATACATGAAATGTTTAATGTGATATTCGCACACACAGGACTTACTGAGATCCCAATCTCACACTGTTTTATATCATGATTTTAGGGGAGTGCTTTTATTAAGCAGATTAGATGAATAAGAACTGGAAGTTTATTTTGTTTTAGATTTCTATTTCTTTTGAGAGACGATTGTTAGTTTTAAATTTTAGACTTATATAAGTTTGGTTTTGGGAAGTAATAAGATTATTGCTTTGTTTTATTTAGTCATTTTTCTTTTGTACCTCATTATAAAGACCCGTGGTCCTTTGAACGGGGTGGCATCCCCACCCTTTTTGGGTACTTAGGTAGTGGGGTGTTACAATAATGTTTGACTTCTCTTTAACCATATCATTTTTATAATATTCTAAAACATTCTAAGAATTTCTAGAGATTTGCCACATTTACCTTCTAGCTCATTCCATAAGCTTCTATAATATACTACTAATTTACAAAAACTTCCACCAAATTCTATAAATTTCTAAACTTTCTAAAATTTCCAAATAACCTCATAAAGCTTTCTCCATAAGCCTTGTAGAACATCTATAAATAGAGGATGAAGGAGAGAGCTTAAATGTGCCGAAATAGAGAAGAGAAAAAGGGAGAAAAATGAAAGAAGAAAGGAAAAAGGGGAAAGCAAAGAGAGAATGAAGAAGAAGAGAAAGAAAATCGAGAGGAAGGTTGAGAGAAGAACAAGAGGAAGGAGAAAAGAGAGATATGGAGAATAGGGAGAAAGAGGGAAAGAAAAGAAGAAAGAGAGAGAGAGAGAGAGAGAGAGAGAGAGAGAGAGAGAGAGAGAGAGAGAGATTTGAAAATAAAAGAAGGGAGAGGAAGAGGAAAAGAAAATAGAAAGAAAGAAAGAATCCAAGAGAAGAAAAAGACAAAGGAGAAAAGGGAAGAATGGAAAATAAGGAGAAAGAAAAAAGATAAAAGAGAAGAAAGAAGTTAGAACTTTAAGATTGATTTACCTGAGGAATTTAGCTATAGGTCTATTGTAAAAAGATGGTGATCAGAGTGCACAACGAAAGCTTAATGGTGAAGAAACTATTATTAATTTGTATTGTTGGAGCTATATTGTAAAAGCCTTAACTGAGATATAATTTCAAAGTTATGATCAATTAAATAACAAATTCATTTATGGTTTTAGAATGATTCTGCTATGTTAAGTTTATTAATTGTTATAAAGATCCCTTGTCTGAGAGTTCAAATAGGGCGACATCCCACGAAGACAAGGCCCACTACGACTAAAAATGTGGGGTGTTACAATATCTATCTTAATATATTAGTTTATACAAAAACTAGCTTAACAAATTAAGTGTTGGATCAGGTTTTTAGATCAAAATAGAGATAATACTATTACCATATTGGCCAAACTCCCTCAAAAATCTTATTTTGTGAAAATATGTTATATGGGGAAGCTATTTGCTTGTGGTACTTCGTGTTATTTGCTTGATGACAAGCAAATGCTTAAGTGTAGGGGTATGTTGAGCGCTCATGATATACATAGTTTCTATAGTATTTGTGCCTTAATTGTATTGATTTCTTCTTTAAATCAAAGCTTACCGCGCCCCTTTTTCCCCTTGTTTTTTTTAGGAATATAAAAGATCGATTAAAGATGAACAAGGGTGAAAAGGGATGAAAAATAGAGCAAAGGAACAAAATTTTCCAGAACCAAGGCAGTTTTATGGTGGTCGGAACCACCATGGGCCTCCTAGTATGCAAAAATAAGAGAAAAAAAAAGGCAATGAATAGAAACCAATTAGCCTTGGGTGGCTGAACCACCATAGTCCACCTAAAGGGTAGCCCAGGGTACACCTAGCCGCCATGGGCTGCCTGGCCCTAGATTGGGCAAAAATACTAGGTGGCCCAGGGTACTCCCAAGAACCATAAGCCGCTAAGGTTCGCACAGAACCCCTATTTCAGCTTTTTTAAACAACCCAAAAGGAAATGGCAATAAAAAACCCTTTTATAGCCTTCAAAACTTGGTTGCCCACAAAAAGAAAAGGAGAAGTTTAGAATTCAAGGAGGAAAAATAAGGGATTGCAAGAAAATTTCAAGAAGAGGAAGAGAAAGGTTTGTCAATGAGTTTATCTTTACCTTTTCTTTATAAATCTAACTTGTTAATACTATACTAATCTTTCATTTTTAGTTGTAATAGAGGGTTGTAAAATATTTTATGATTTTGGATTATGTATTTTCTTGGATCTATTAATTTTACTCTATGGCATTTCATTATTTGGATTTATTGTGTTAAGTTAGTTGAGTTGGACTTTAATTGATTCTATTCAATTATTTGTTCTCCTTCTTGAATTCAAAAAATGGAATTAAGATTTTGAACACTAACTTGGCTAATTTGATGTTTATCATTCTTGATTAACTCGAAAGAGAGGTCGAGATTAGGACAACATAATCGAAGGGTTTGAAATTGTCTAGAGATAGGAATTTTATGGCTTTCAAATAATTTAGAATTGTAAATCGCGTTTAATGCCTCCTTAGGTGATTGATTAGGTAAACATATCAATTAATTAAACTGCGGACTAGGAATCTCAAAACTTGGGAGAGTGAGATTGACTTTTGAACTCACACTAGTACCTAGAATTGGGATTAATGGATCCAAGGGGTACTCTTCTTTTAGGTGCTTAGTTGGGAGAATTATTTTTATTACATTCTCTCTCTCTCTCTCTTTTTCTAATTCCTTGATGGCTTTGTAACTTTTACTTGTGTGTAAACTTAATAGGCTCCCTTGTGTAATTACTTAGTCTTATTTTACCTAATCAATTAGTTAAACAATTAGAAAAGAAGTAGGGGCACTTGCCATCTTTTCTTAAGGTTCTTCGATACTCGCCATTGTTATCTATATTATATGATACGTGCACTTGCCTAAATATATGTGTTGTGTGAGTTGACTTGGCATTTTTAAATTGATAAACTTGAGTGAGTGTGGTTATTATTATCATTTCTATATACATGCAAAAGACACACATCAACAATCATGCATCAAGCCATGTAATTTGCAGAAATCTCAGAGAACGCTCAAAAGTTATGTACGGCCAGATGCACGACCATGCATGAAGCAGTGCAATTTATAGGAAACTCTCAGTAGTTTTTCATGACCAAAAGCGCGGTCGTGCCATTATCTATGCACGAGCACTAAAAGCTCAGCCCGACTCTGGCACGACCATGTAACTAGTATGTATGGCCATGCAACATCTCTGAGGCCATTTCAATATCTTCCTTAATTTGTTTTGACTTTGTTTAGGTTTCTTCTTATTGAACCATGCATTGCAATGTTTTTAAAGGCCATTTGACTTTTTTTTTTTTTTTTTTTTTGGGCCTCTTTTAACTAGCTTAGGTTAAGGATTTTATATATGCCTTATTATAACACTTGTAAACACAACTTTTGAACAATAAATATTTCTCGTGAAATTAAAGCCTTTCTTGAGAGAGTTTGTGCAATGATTCCTCTTGGGTTTTTCCAAATCAATCAAAAAAAATTTTAGGTCTTAGTCTAACATAAGAATCAAATCTCTAACATTTTCTTGGATAGATCAATTCTCCTTTTAAAATGGGTCTTAGATTCTAGCTCATCTAAGGTTCTTTTTGAAGGATCACAGGAAAAATAAATACGCAGCGGAAGACAACAAATTAGAATTTTTCCTAAGCCAAAGTCTAGGAATGTATACTTACTTCTACAGAAATTAACTTTAATAATCGGAGTTGGATTTGGGTTCGACTGCACCTGTTGAATAGAAACATCTACTGGTTGCGTAAGAACACCAGCTAACCGTCGGCTCCTTCGCATCAAACAATTACCACTTTTGCTAACTCTTGACCTTCTAGTGTATTTTCTAACCACAATGAACCTCTACCGATGAAAGTAGAATTAGAGTAAAGAAAATTGGAACAAAAACAGAAAAGCTAAACGTTAAGAAAACAAAGGAAGAAAAACGACCGAAAGGAAAACGGCTATCTTAGCTTTTCTAGGAAAATCTAAAGCTCTTTAATTTTGAATTTTGGTCAACCATTTCCACAGCACACAAGATGTCTATTAATAAAAACTAGCTTTCCTTTTCCTTTTCAAACACAATAGTTGTGTTTCCTTTTTTTTTTTTTTCTTTTTCCCGTTTCTATTTTTTCTGTCGTTTTTTCTTGTAGGCATGTTACGGCAACCAGGGATTGATTAATTCCCTAAGCTGCAACTAAAAACCCTAGTAGGCTTGGGTTGTTCCTAATTAGTCCAACACTAATTAAATAACTCTTTTTTAAATTAATTAATCCACTTAGCTCCAATATAAAATTACCTAAGATAATTAATTAATAAATTAATAAATTAAATTAGCTCTTTTATTAATTAATTAATTAAGCTACTTGGGCCTAATATAAAATTATCCAAGATAATTAATTAATAAACTAATTAATTAAATTGGTCCAATTAATTGTTCTAGCCCAAATAAACAATTAATTGGACTCCTAAAACAATTCTTCCAATAATAAATTCACCCAATAAGGCCATATGGTAAATAAATTTGCTAAGGTTATTTGAGCTACTTTGAGGACCAAAAGACATATTATTCTTGGTAACTAAAATGACCAAAATAACTCTACTAACAAATAGCTCTATTTTAATCATTTTAAATATTTCATTTATCATCGTATGGAAATATTAACCCCGAGAATAATATTGCAAGCATAGTGTCTTCGACCTAAAGATGTAATGATGAAAATACCCCTCTACATAACAACTGTTATTGAGACAAGAAAATAGTACTAACACATTTATCAATAACATCTACCATCCTTTGATAGTTAGTCTGATAATCCATGACTTCTAGTATGTACCAACTTATCTCAGAGAGCTACCCATAAAGCATTTATACTTAGTCATATTTCCTAGGACCTTGGATTATTAGATTATCCTAGACAATCACAAAGGGGTGATTTATTCACGTAATGGATTATAAAAACTCTATTGTATAAGTCCGTCTTAATTAACTAAACTCATACACTTAACATACAAGGTTATTGACCCTGCGATAAAACCTCACCCAAACATACATCGAAGTATATAAATCCAGCTTCACAAGACCACCAATTTACACTCAAGTCCTATGGTACTCATCTACGTAGTAGCTGCAATAAACCAATCTTTATTTATTTTAGCAATTTGATAAAAATTATTATCGCGTGGTCCAATTCTACATATTTCAAATACGCTTACACTATTAGTGTGACTGGACTACTCACTGGTTAAAAGTAAATCATTCCCCATTTAGAAACCATAGCATAATGATCTAAACCTTGATAAAGTGTCCAACTTCATCAATCGATCAAGAACAGTTTTTTTCGTATGTGTTAGTAGCTCATAATCTACACCCTATGTGAAAGCACGACCTAATTACATAGATTATTTACTAGCACACTTAGACCTTCAATATGTGAATATATGTAAACAAATAATCATGAATGAAATACTTTTATTAATTTCCAAAATACTGAAATACATAGGTCATTTTGGGCATACATTTTAACAATCTTCCACTTACACTAAATGGACTACGACAATCCATATGCGCCCACCCCTATGATGTCCAAGTGTCTTTTGAACACCTTTTTAGTCAAAGGGTTGGTAAATAGGTCTACCAGATTTTTTCCTGAGGAAATTTGATCAACCACTATCTCTTGTTTTTGGATGAACTCCCGGATCAAGTGATACTTCCTTTCAATGTGTTTGCCCTTCCTATAGTTTCTTGACTCCTTACATTGTGACACAACTCTAGCATAGTTTTTTGAGGAACTTCCAAAGCCAAACTGCTTTTTTAGAAACTTCTAAAGCTACTACATACTCAACTTCTATGGTAGAATCAGCAATATAAGTTTGCTTGATACTCCTCTATGAAATATCCCCTTCAGATAAAGTGAAGACATATCCACTAGTGAATTTTCTTTCATGTTTATCTGCCTAAAAGTCTGAGTCTATGTAACTGGTAGGAACTAAGTCATCGGCTCTATAAACTAGCATATAAGCCCTCGTTCCCTTTAGGTACTTGAGTATATACTTCACAACTTGCTAATGTTCTTCCCTAAGGTTTAACTGATACCTGCTAACCATGCCTATTGCAAAGTAGTTATCCAACCTAGTACAAAGTATGGCATACATAAGACTTCTTACTGTCGAGGCATAGAAAATCATACTCGTTCCCTCCTTTTCTTCTTGTATTTTAGAACACTACTTGGAAGATAAGGTCAATCCATGCCTAAAGGGTGTGATTGCCCCTTTGCACTGTTTCATGCTAACCATGGCCAATATCTTGTCAATATAAGCAGATTGAAAAAAGCTTAACATTCTTTACTTCATGTCTCTAAGAAGCTTAATACCAAAAATGCAGCTAGCTTCTCCCATATCATTCATGCTACATTCACTTGATAGCCAAACCTTTGTAGATGGCAATATCCCTACATCATTTTCAATGAGTAGAATGTCATTTACATAAAGTACCATAAATAACACATTGTTCCTATTTGACTTTCTATATACACATGGTTCATCCACGTTTTGTATGAAACCATAAGATTTTACAGTCTCATCAAAATGCATGTCCTATGCTCGTGTAGTTTATTTAAGTCCATAAATGGACTTCTTAAGTTTGTAAACCATATGTTATTAGCCTTTCGCAATAAAGCCTTCAGGCTGGAATATATAGATGTCTTCACTAAGATAGCTATTAAGAAAGGCTATCTTGATATCCATTTACCATATCTCATAGTCATAGTGACATACAATGGCCAAGAGAATACGTATAGACTTAACCATGGCAACAGGTGAAAGGGTATCCTCATAATCAATCCCTTCTTTCTGAGTATAACCTTTTGCAACCATCCTTGATTTAAAGGTTTCCACCTTTCCATCAACACTTCTTTTTCTCTTGTATACCTACTTGCACCCAATAGGTTTAATCCTTTCAGGTGCAGTAACAAGATCCCAGACTTGATTAAGCTATATAAACTCAATCTCAGCATCTATTGCATCTGCCATTTGTCCGCATCAACATCAACAATGGCCTCATCGTATCTTGTAGGATCTTATTCTGATGGTCAGAGACTACCTCAAAAGTCTCTAATGTCTATCTCTCAGGAACCCTAGATATCCTCCCACTATGGCGTGGCTCAGTCTGTATGAGAACATCTGGTTGTTTCTCTTTTGGTTCCTCCATTAGGGTACTTGAAGTTAAAGTGTCGATCAACTTCCTTTCCAATTCCACATTACACGAAACCTTAGTGGATACACAAGTTCATCATCCAAGTAGCTAGCATGAGTACTAATAAGTACTTTTTGCTCTTGGGGATGATAAAAATATCTACCCCTTATTCTTTTTAGATACCCTACAAAGTAGCACAATTCTAATCTTGGGTCTAGCTTACTTCCTATAGTCAGTACATAAGTCGGACAACCCCAAACTTTGAGATGATTCATATTGGGCTTTTATCCAATCCACATCTCATAGGGTGTCCTAGGCACCAACTAAAAAAGCACCAAATTCAGAATATATGCTGCTATTTCCAGAGCATATCTCCAAAAAGAAATAGGAGGAGTTGCATGACTATTATGCTTCTGACCATTATCATCAACGTTCTATTTCTTCTCTCAGCTACTCTATTCTACATGGGAGTCCCAGGTGCAGTTAGCTAAGATTCTATACCCTGATGTGCCAAGTAGTCTTTGAATTTACCAAGAAGATACTCTTCACCACGACCCAATCTTAGCTTTTTTTTTATTAGTTTACCTATTTAACGCTCCACCTCGGCCTTATACTCCTTGAATATATCAAAAAAATTAAAGTTGCGCCTTATCAAGGAAACATAACCAAAATGTAAGTGATCATCTGTGAACATGATAAAGTAATTTTAACCTCCTCTAGCTGGTAAAGACATAGGACCACAAATATCAGTATAAACTAACTCTAATATTTCCTTAGCCCTTTTCTCCTTTTGAGTAAATGACCTTTTGGTCATTTTACCCTTAAGATAAGATTCACATTGAAGCCATTCCTCCAATTTTAATGAGTCTAAAGACTCATTTTGGATTAACTTCTGAATCCGATTAAGATTTATAAGTCCTAATCTCAAGTGCCATAAATAAGAGCTGTTTGATGTGGCATTTCTCTTCTTATTATTAGGTTCCTTCTGAGTATTATTTATTTAAAAATTAATAGGATTAATATAGAAAATATTCCCATACATATTTTCAAACACAAATAATATTTCCATTTCTATTAATTAAAGCACCATAATGGAAAGAAACAGAATATCCTTAATTAATCAATTTAGAAACTGAAATCAAATTCCATATAAAACGAGAAACATATAAAATATCTTTCAAAATGAAAAACCCTATTATAATCAAATAATAGCTCTAAGTCTCCCACTGTTTCGGCCTAAACTTATGCTCCATTCCCCACTCTAAGTCCATGCTCTCCTCTACCGAGTCACCTTATCTTGCTAAACCCCTACAAGGAGTTATAGATATGGTCAGTGGTTTTGGAATTAATAATCTAAGTGGATGATTATCCAACTATCAAAATAGACTCAAAGTAAAAAGCAATATCTGAGGAGGACTTGGCCAAGAAGTCCAGGCCCTCTTTTTTCAAATGCCCTTTCTTGCCCATTTGAAACACTTACCCTTGGACTTAGATGGTCTGGGCTTGGATACCTTGGACTAGGCCCCTGCATTATTCTGAGCATTCTTTCTTTTTGAACTGCTTCAACTTTGGCCTAGTTCTAGAAAATGAACCAGAATGATTAACCAAAATCTTTGATTCAGGCATCATTATTTTCTCTGTAGCTTGGAGTTATTTTATCAACTCTAGCAAAGACATACTTAATTTGTTCATGTTATAATTTAACTTGAATTGATAGTATGATTTTGGCAAAAGTCTCAAGAACTGCATCAATTTAGCTTTCGGGATCGATTGTTGCCCCTAGGACCTGAGCCTCCTCAAAGTAAGCAGTCATCTTGAGCATATGCTCACGAACTAATGCCCCTTCAGCCATCCTAGTGGTCATAATTGCTTTAAGAGCTTCATACCTTACGGGCTGGCTCTTGTCAGCAAACATAGTGCGCAATGGAACATCGATATCTTACGCAATAGGTATGTTCTCCTGCTTAGACTGGAGAACAATGGACATGGAAGCCATAGCATTAAGCCATTTCATCAGCTTTCCTCTATGCCTTCTCCGTCTCATGATCCTAGTCCATGGAATCTTTCCTAATTTTGGGACAGGGGTCGGTCAAAACATACTTGTACTCCTCAGCAGTGAGTACTATGTTCAAATTCCTTTTCCAATCCATATAATTTCGTCTAGTTAACTTATTCACCTTGAGAATAATGGATAAAGGACTGAAACCAGACATTTCTATTGATTGGAAAAAAAAAATTCATTCAGAAAAATGTTCATTTAAAAACAAAAACATATATAAAATGGACATTTAAAACATCATTTTATTTCCATTTATGATTAACCTATTAAAACTATTATAAAAAAAAATATGAATAATTTGGCTCTTAGAAAAATTGACAAAGCTTCGTAGGAAGGTTAATAATTTTTTAAGTTAAGTGTGTAACCATCACAAATTAAACTTTCTTAATAGGTAATGATCCAGAAATACTTCCACCGATAAGATGGCCACTACTCTTACCACCTATAGATAATTTAGCATGAATGCCTCCAACGATAGGCTGGCCCACACTAAAACTTATCATAGGCTTTAATTATAATTCCTCCATTAGTTCTAGATTCTTGTGAAAATCCATTCTATTGGGAGTCATGCTCAGAATGATATGAAGATAACCATAATCTTTAACAGGAACCTGCAATACAAGCCATGGGGCCGTTGGAATCTGTCTCCTACTTAATCTTTTGAGAAAAATAGGTTTTTTTAAGGAAAAATGTTTCTTTAAAAAATATTTTGGTTTCATTATCTCTAGTAAAAATCCAAAAATTCAACATTATTCTCTATGTCAAGGGTAAAAGCTGTTAAGAGAATAAACCATGAATTTTTATTTTCACTATTTAATTTAAAACCATTTATAGGAAATAAATTTAAAATATTTAAATTCAAAATTATTCTCCATGTCAAGGATAAAAACATTTGGAAGAATAAACCAAGAATTTATTTTTAAATTACTTAGTTCCAATTCAAAACATTTTCCTTAAATTTTTTTTCTAGAGAAAAAATTAATTTCTCAAAAACCTTTGTGCATTTGATCACAAAATTAAATATAATAGACATGCACCAAAATTAAAAATTTTTTTACATGCTATTTCTAACCTTTAATTCTTATGTGACCAAATAATGGATTAAGCATCATAATAACAATAAAACTAAAATGACCTTATTTAATCCAAAGGTGATTCCTCTTTACTAACCAATTTTCATGAAAAATTATTTATCATAATAAATAAACCATTGCAAAAAAAATAACCTTGTGTGATATGGGCCCCAAAAGAAACAAAATTACAAAAAAAAAAAAATAGCTTAAGGAGAAAACCCGCAACCCAATTGCCAAATCATCAAACCTCTGCCCGTAACCGCTGAACCATGCTTTGGTCCAATGCACAGCCTTGGGAGGCTTTGTATAAGCCTTTGAAGGATCAAGGCATAAAGCTTTGTAAAAGCCTTGATCCTCCCAGGGATGCTTGTAGGCCTCCCACGACTTGGGATGGAAAAAATTTCCAAGCTGTGCGTTGCTCGCGTGTATCATGCTACGGCTGGGTTTTTTTTTTTCTCTTCATTTCTCTTCAGGGGTTTTTCCTTAGGCATTTCTCAAGCACCATTTAATTACAGAATACATAAATAAATTAAAATATAATTTTACATGCCTATGTCTTTCAAAATGAGGCATACACGATTTCTACTAAAGTAATTAAAATTAAATTACAAGTGTCAATGCTTGCACCGTGAAGCGTACACAAAATCTACTCATATCAAAAACCGCAAAGGATCCATATAATTGCAAAGATCATAATTTTTATTAGTAAAAGAATCACCTTTTTCCAGTTATTAAGCATAAGCATGATCTTAGATTTAACCATTGCTCTTATACCACTTGAAGGATCGAACAAAAAATAAATACGCAATGGAAGACAACAAATTAAATTTTTTTCCGAGCCAAAGTCTAGGAAAACTTACTTCTAGGGCAATTAACTTTAATAACCAAAGTTGGATTCGAGTTCAACGGTGCTTGTTTAACAAGAACATCTACTTGTTCCACGAGAATACCAACTAACCGTCGACTCCTTTGCATCAAATACTTACCACGTTTGCTAGCTCTTGACCTTTCAGAGTATTATCTTACTACTATGAACCTCTACCGGTAAAAGTAGAATTAGGGTGGAGAGAATTGGAAGAAAAATGGAAGAGCTAAATGTTAAGAAAATGAAGGAAGAAAAGCGGCTGCCATAGTTTTTCTAGGAAAATCGAAAATATGGATTTGGATGAATTGAACAAACTTAATTGGTAAAGGATTTAAGGTAAGCTAGGAAATAAAAGGACATGAATCCCTTAAGAATTCTTGTAGAGCATAAGAATAGGATTAGGACATTTCCTTCATGTCTCCCCTAGGACAACACTCCTATTTCTACTTATGTAATGCAAGGGACGAAAAATTCAATCCAAAAAAATAATAATAATCATAGCAAAAACTTATATGATGGGATTTGAACTCAAGACCTTAGAGACTATTTCCAAAGCTCTAACCACTAAACCACAATAACTCTTATTCTTATTTTCTCTCCTAAATATTCTTCCTATTAAATTCTCAAGCTATCTCCCTATTTTGACCTCAAGAAAAATTACCATTTTACCCTTCCTACTCAATAAGCACAACTAAGCCTTCTAGACTATAAATTATAATTCTAAAGCACATAGAATCATTGCAAAATATATTTATGCATGCAAGAAAATATGATATGTATACCGACCCCCTTACTCTAGGGTTGGCTTTAGGTGGGGTTTCATATTGAACTTGAGATTAAAGTGGCCAAAAAAAAATATTATAGATGTTGAGGAGCAAAGAAATGTAAAAGAAGAAAAGACTAACAAGAAATGAGATGGAAGAGCTAAAAGAATGCATTAGTAGAAGGAGATAAGGACCTTAGTGATGATGGCAAAGTTTATATGAATCAATTGAGTTTAACAAATGGGGTAACTAAGGAGGTCTACAATATACTATTCTTTTTAGAGGGCAATTACATCTATTAGGAGTGTTAGAGGAGAATAAGAAAGAAGAAAAGGTGCACAATGTTGTTGTAACACCCCACTACCTAGGTTCAACAGGGCCGGGGATGTCACCCCGTCCAAATAACAAGGGGTCTTTATAACTAGGTCACATAATCAGAATAATAGAAACAAAACAATACTTAAAACTGAAAACTTATTACAATCCAAGAATTCAAAAACAAATCTAAAATAGAAATTGTTCACTCTCAACTCCCAAAGCATTACACAAAATAAATATTAGAAAATCTTCCAAGGCAGGCAACAACTAGCTACTCATCCCCATAGTAAGATCGACCTAAAATCATAGTAAAAAGGGTGATGAGATAAAAAAAAATCTCAGTAAGTTCATGTGTGCTTTGAGTGTCCAGTGAAACCAATTCGTGAATGGAAGATGTAAAATCTTCATAAGAAAAATACTGGCAAGCAATAAATAACAGTCAAAATCAAGAGTGGTATTTTGGCTTTTCCATCCATACATGTTCAATAAAATCAACTACTCAAAAAGTGGTCATGGGTTACCACACATTGGGCCCCATAACCATGCAATAGTTAGAATGACACACTTTGTGCAGACTGACAAAAGGTAGGTGATCGACTTACCGGTTAAAATACTCCTTTGTCTCTATACCTAAACAAAACTGGTTGTCCATTCCGATAACACATAGTCCACTTGACTGAAAACTGCTAGCTCGGACCGGCACGACCTACTGGACTGACATCTTATCTGGGAAGGACTCACCCCTCAGAGGTGGCCACCTACTAAGAGACTTACCCTAACCCTTCAAAGACTAGTCCTAGCAGTCCACCCTTATTGAGTACTCAATGTAATTTATTCCACTTGGTGGAAAATGAATAAAACATAGTTCCACTTGAAAATGGCAATTAAGGATTTCCAACTGTTGGGGCAAATCTGGTTTTAGAAAGAGCTTTAGGGTTTGAGTAAAACTGTCCCTTGATTTTCAAATTATTTGTTTGCTTGAAATGATAAAGGAGATAATCTTCAATTGCCTTTACAAAAGTGAGTGTCCACGCACTCTACATTTGGCGTGTCATAGTAATCATTTTGTATCAAATAGGTTTTATGCAGGAGCTTACCTGATCCTTAGCTCGAGATAAAATAAAGGTCTCCAACAGCTGACCTAGGCCAGCCTGGGGTAAATATAAGCCATAATTAAACTCAAGCTAAAATTCACTTTCACAAAGAATCCTAGCTCAACTTACTACAATCATGATCCTAGAGTGTTAAGGATATGCCCTAGAGTCAATTTGTACTTATACTATTGTCGTTATATTTTATATAATAATATGAAGTTTTTCTTTCCATGAATAGTGCATTTTATTTTGTGGTCATCAAGTACGTGACTTGATAGTAAAACCCTACAATGAATACAATGACTATTCTAAAACTGTCCCTGATCGATTATTATTATTATTGGAATAATAATAAATTAAGATTAGTATGTCTATGACTTGATGGCTATGTTTTACTGGTCATGGATATTTGTGATATCGAGTCAAAACATAAATAAATGTTAGAGAACATTGTATTGGACATGACCCACTGTGAGAGTACTTTATGGAACATGTTATAAATACTTTCTAGCCGTAATGATATTAAAAGTCCTTCGACCTAAATTCATCATAGTTTCCTACTTGAAAAATTCTATATTTTGACGTTTTCTGAAGTTGGCTTTAATCATATAATAAATTAAATTACTGTTAGATATAGAATAAATCAATGAGAGGAATATGAATGATAGTGAAGGAATTTGTCCCTCTCAATTATGGGAGAGATATCCATGAGCCCCTTGATAAGTTAGACTGTTAAAATGCATGGTCGTGCTCAAATATATCAATCTAATATATTAATATCATTTGTTTGAACAGTCTACTATGAAATCAAGAAATAATTGATTAAGCTTAATAAGGATGACATGCTCCATGCCTTATGCTTAATCTGGATATCGTGTGACAAAAGGACTAAATATAAAATTATGGTTTGGTTCAAAGAGATCATCGATCTTCATTTAACATGGATAGTTATAATGTTTTGCTAGAAAGTGCTTATAACTTGTGCACCATTTAAATATGATTTGGGCACACTGCCAGTGTTAAATGAACCTAAAGGGTCACACAATAAGCGAACTTGTTAGGTTATTTTTCTGGTAACCAAATTTGATGAATTTGGAAATATGTCTAAGTTAATCAAACTTAGAAAATTTACCAGATACAATGAATTTGGAAATATGTCCACATTCGATGTATCTGGATAATGTCCAGATTATAAGAATCTGACTCGGTAAATTAATTGTTTAAATAACCGAGATAATAGTAGAATCTTATCATATCAGTTTTAATTTAATTTGAATTTAAATTAAAATATGATAAGATATTATTAGGGTTGGACTCTAAGAGATTCGGGAGTTTTTAAGAAAACCCTAGTCGTCTTTTCAAGAGTCTAATTCTGTTAAGAACATTCATGCCATTCTCTACCAGAAAAAACCCTTTCAAACCCTAGGTGCTAGCATTCCCCGGGTGATGAGTGAGTTCGTGGTGTGTATTCGATAGAAGACGTTCGCGCACTGCAGCGTCTGGTGATCATTCGGGTTGCACGTGCAGCAGCACCATCGGAATCGAATGATATCGATTTCACCAACCAGAGGTAATTCTGTAAACCTACGATCTTCTTAATTGTTTACTTGGATCCTCGGAAGGGATTCGTGGATGTTTTTCGCGTTTAGGAATCCACGAATCCTAACACTAGAGTCCCAAGCTTTAAGGCTAGATAATAAATAAAGGGTTTATAAGATAAGTCTAGTTTGATATTAAAATAATTAGGGTTTAGGGAATTAGGTACTAATAAGTTAAAGGTTTACCTCTTGTTAAAAATAAATTAGAGTTTATTTAATAAAGGATCCTAAGTCCTAGATGGTATTATTTAAAATAATAATCTACTAATAATTAATTGTTAGAAAATAATTGGTAACTAAAATTAGTTATAAGTAAATTTTAATGGTTTTGATTGAAAGATAATAAATAAATTTTAATAGTAGTTTTGAATATAAGACTTACAAAATTAATATTTTACCTATTATGAATATTTATATAAAAGGCTTTATTATTATTTTTTATATATTTTATTTTATATAATATCTATATATTTTATTCTTAAATAAAAGCTATCATTTATTTGACTAAAATATCATTATTTTATATAAGAGACCAAATCCACATTTTCCTAGGGTTTTCGAAATTCCTGGAAGAAATTATAGTAATAATCATTTTATTGATGGAATAAAATTAGTTTAGGGACAACAAGGTCAAGATCATAATTTCTATTGCTAACCATAATCATGAACATATACTCTACACCAATCAACAAAACATCCAAAATGAATAAAGGCATAGATCTAAATTTACCAAGACATAATCCAAATTCTACTAACATAACCATAATCACGGCCTTAACAAGAATACATGAACATAAATCCTATTCACCTAATGTGACATAATCTCTAACTTGCTTATTCAATCATACTACTCACGACATGAAGAGCATGCAACAAAACCCTAAAATGCCATGCAAGCAACTAAGACAAATCATCTCATGCATCAATCCCATCTCCATCATATATACACATTTATTCATGCTTCAATCTCAACTTCAACACAACAACACATGCTCGAATCTCAATCATAATCCATCCCTTTCCAATATCATCATAAAGACATGAATCTAGAATTTAAAGAGAAGGTTGAAGAGGCTTACTTGATTGATGACTACCTTGGAGTAGTTTTGAAAGGAATCCTTACTCTTAGGAGACTTGATCCGCCAAGAGAGAAGAAGGAAATATGGCTATGGTTGAAGTAACCATTCGGCCAAGAGAGAGAGAGAGAGAGAGAGAGGAAAAGAGAAAAAGAGAGTTCATTATATATATATATATATATATATATATATATATCCGTTAGGAGTTGAAGATGAGTGAAGATGGAGATGATTGATCTTGCTTACCTTGAAAATGTTCTTGAGCCTTCAAGAAAATTCTGGTTTTTGCTCCAAAAGAGAGACTTTGATTTCAGTATTTGATGTTAAAAATTGCAGAAGTGGTTTCAAGGGGTTGAATAGGTGTGATCTGGAGTTTTTGGAGAAGATTGGAGAGGTTTGGAGTGGTCTTAGGCATGAGAATGCTAGTAGGTGTTCTTGGTGTTCTTAGTGTTCTTGGTTTGGAGAGAATTGAGAGAATTTGATTGAAGCTGGCCGAAATTCTATGGGAATAGGGTGGCCGAATTGTTTGAGAGGGTTTTGACAATTGAATTTTCTGGTTTGAGAGGAAAAGGAAAGCTGATTGTTTGAAATCCAAAAAGAATATTTTAGGAAACCAATTTTGGAAACAAAATATGGTAAGAAGATCTTGGTCAATGGAGAGCTTTTGGAAGCTTCAATGGCCGGCTGTTTGTCTGTGAGATGAATGATAGTTGAAGGAGCTTTAGGGTGGCCGAAAATATGATGTACAAGAGTGAAGAAATTTTCTGGTTGTTTGAGGTTTTATTCAGGGAATGTTGCTAAAATAAATTGCTAAAATTTTGGACTTCAATCAATGGTTTGATTGGAGTGATTGATGGAGATATTTTAGAACAGCTATGGGACTGGTTTTCGAGCAGAATGCTGGGGAAGATGATGAAGCTCAGTTCATGGCTGTTCAAGGGGAGTTTGTATAGAAAAATGGTGGAAGTTTTGGACAAGGCTGATGAAGGAACAAGGCTGGAAAATTCTGAACAGATTTTCGCAAGTTTACTGGAAATTTCTGAGCAGATTTTACTGCCATTTTCTAATCAGTTTGCAGAAGATTTGAAGGATCATTCAGAGGTCCTTCAATGTTAGTTTCCAGCCTTCTTTATGGAGGAAAAACAAGATTAAGTTGCTGGGTGAAAAACTGGAAGAAACAGCTTGGTTTTGGCTCACCAATGCTGCAAAAAATATCCAGAAAATTTTCTAGTTTGTACAGATTTTTTGAGCAGCTCGATTTGGCTGGAATATTCAGTCCTCAAGCTAAGTGAAATGGCCATTTTTCTGGCAACATTTGGGAGGAAAATATGGCTGAAATTTTCGACATTTGGACTAAACAAGAAGCTGGAAAATTTTCAGTTTACAACATGAAGAAAATGAACACAGGTAGGTTGGAGTTTTGAAGGTTCAACCATGGAGATTAATTCTCTTGGGAACCTTCCAAAACTCCTCCCCATTTTCGGCCAACAAGATAACTCATATGGACATTTTCGAAACCTTCATATCATAGAACTTTGCTGGAATTTTTCTGGAATAAAATTGGCTAGGATAAATTAATCAATCTAATTGATTAATAATTAAGGAAAGATAGAGATGAAGAAGGGTGTGAATCCCTTAGAAATTTTTGTAGGGCACAAGAGTAGGATTAGGGTATTCCTATCATGTCTCCTCTAGGACAACTCTCCTATTCTTCCCTAAAGCATGTAAAGGCCGAAATATAGCCTTCTCAAGCAAAAATAAAATTTAATCATGCTAAAAACTCTAATGATGGAATTTGAACTTAAGACCTCAAGAATTAATTCCAAAGTTCTAACCACCAAACCACAATAACTCTTGTTCTTATTTTCTCTCCCAAATATTTCTCCTATTTAATCCTCAAGCTATCTCCCTATTTTCACTTCAAGCAAAATTTACCATTTTGCCCTTCTTACTCAATAAACACAATTAAGCCTTCTAGACTATAAATCACATATCTAAAGCACATAAAATCATATAAAAATTGATTTATGCATGCAATACAATATGATATGCATCCCAACCCCCTTACTCTAAGGTTGGTTTCAATTGGGGTTTCACAGTTGTTGAATTTGTTTAGGAGCAAGAGAGTCTAAAGAAAAAAGAAGAGTTGGCTAGAAATGGTGCAAAAATAAAAGACGGGGATTAAAGTAAGTGAGGATGAGCCATCTAGTTCAACCTCACCAAAAGACACCAAATCTAGTGAAGAAAGAAGTAAAAATAAAGGAAAAATCCCTATTGAAGCTACAAAGAAGTAAAACCATCGAGTGCTATAAGTGTTTGGGATATAGACATACCTTCGAAAAATGTCCAAACAAAATGATGGTGTTTATTAATGAACAAGGTGACATTTCATCCGGAGAAGAAGATTGTGATAGAGGTTTAAATAGTAAGCTTGAAGAAGAAGTAGATAGCAAAGGAGGAATTGTGGGATGAGCTAATTTGTTCATTGACTGTAGTAGCATTGAAGATTGAGGATGCTTGTAAAGGTTTGGAAGAAGGAGAAGATTTGCAAAGAGAAAACATTTTCTTTTCAATATATCGAATAAAACAAAAACTATGTAGTATCCTTATTGATGGAGATAGTTGTAAAAATGTAATTAGTGCTACATTAAAGGAGTAGTTAGGAAGAGAAACGCTGAAACATTCTAGACTCTACAAGCTTCAATGGTTAAATAATTGTGGTAAGATGAAAGTAAACAAACAAGTCAATATTGAATTTGGCATGGGGGAATTCAAAGATGAACATGTGATGTATTCCCAATGTATGTTGGGCATTTATTGTTGGGAAGACCTTAGCTATAGATAGAGAGGTGGTTCACTATAGAAAGAAAAATACTTATGCATTCCGCAAGGATGGAATAAAATTTACTCTTTGTCCAATATCCCTTAGTGAAGTTTTAAAAGATGAAAATATTTTGAGGAGGGAACATGGGGAAAAAAAAAGAACAAAAAGAGAGAGAAAAATAAGAGAGGGCAAAACAAGAGCATGAAAGAAGAGAAAATGAGATGTGAGCAAAAAAGGAAGAAGAAAGATTAGAGGTCCAAAGGTAAACCCAATTAGAGGAGAACAGAGAACCAATGAGAGAGAGTAGAGATACAACAAGAATACATACTTAGGATTTGAAAGGTGAAAACACTAAGAGTGAGAAAAAAGTGAGTAGAGGTAAAACAAGAATGAAAATTTAGGTTATCAAAAGAGAAAACAAGAAAGTTGATGAGGATCAAAATCCAAAAATCTTACCTTTACACAAAAGCACTTGTTTTAATTATAATGCAAGTATCAATTTGACGAATCTTTTCAAAAGAGCATGATTTGATAGGCATCATCCCAAACATGAAGGACCATCCAAAGAAGGGAAAAGGAAGGAAAAGACACAACTCATGGTTTCTTGGGCAAAATCAACATTCAAAAGGTTTTAAAGAGGATCTTCAAGCCAACAAAGCATCCAAGCCAAGAGCCAAGAAGATTGTTAATAAATGGGCTCTGAAAGGAGGTCTAAGAAGAGTTCAAAGTTAATGCATTATATTTGGAAGATCAAGGAGCCATGCAATTTAATTGAGGACTCGAAAAAGCTTAATGAGAAGTTGATTCAAGAGGAAGATCAATGAATGGTAAGGAGATCCAATGAGATAAGATTGATCAAGTTTTGGAATGCAAAAACAGGGGATGCAAGGCTTGCTACACGGGCATGCACCAAGCCATGCAATTTGCAGAACTCTCAAAAGTTGTGCACGGTTAGATACACAGCCACACATGAAGCCGTGGAATTTGCAAAAAACTTTCTATAGTTGTGCACGGCTAAATGTATGATTGTGCCACTATCCACACACATGCACTGGAAGCTCAATTCGACTCTAGCACAATCGTGTAACCAGTATGCATAGCCTTGTAACATCTTTAAAGCCATTTTAATGTATTACTTTATTTCCTTTGACTTTACTTTAGTTCCTTCTTATTGAACCACGGATGTAATGTTTTTAAGGCCAATTTGTCTTGTTTTTAGGCTTATTTTAACTTGCTTAGGTTAGAAGTTTTATATATACCCCATTATAACTCTTATAAACATAGCTTTTGAATATTAGACATTTGTCTTGAAATTAAAGCCCCTTTTAGGAGAGTTTGTATGGCGATTCTTCTGTGTTTTTCTCAATCAATCAAAGCTTCTCTTAGACCTTAGTCCAACCTAAGAATCAAGTCTCTAATCTTTTCTTGGATAGATCAATTTTCCATCTAAAATGGGCCTTCGATTCTAGCTCATTTAAGGTTTTTTTTAGAGGACCAAATTAGTTGCTTAAATCTTCTCATTTGATTTTTTCTTGATCCTCCTTGGGTTAGGGGTGTTTAAGTGCTGATATAGTAGGCTTGTTTCAGTAAATTTTGGGTTCTAGGAGGCTTAAATTTCCTAGGGTTCTTATCTTATGAATATAAGTATTATTTAAACTACAATTTCTACCATTAATTTACTGTTTAACCGTGTTTTGTGTTCTTGATTTTAAATATCTCTGGAGCCATGAAAATTTATTCTAGGAGGAGCTCCCATGCTCACATCAGTTTACTTGGTTCTTTAGCCATCAATTTTTGGCTATATGTTGTCTTGATCATCAACAAGAAGTGTTAATTCCTTGTTGTAAATTTTGGGGCTTCCTTCATCATCCCTCTCTTCTCAAGTCCCTTGGCTCTTGGCTTGTAGGTTTTGTTGGCTTGTAAGCCCCTTTGAAACCTCTTGAATATAGACCTTATCTAATGAACTATGACTTATGACTTGAATCTCTCTTCCTTCTTTGAATTGGCCTTCTTGTCTAGGATGATTGCTATCAATAAGAATGATCTTGATTTTATGGGAATGTAGTAAAAAGAAAGCCCTCACAATGATTTCAATCTCTCAATATGATATTTGATAATCACCTAAGTTATTTCAAGGTGTTATAGGAGCATATAAATGCATTGCAAGACCTAGACTAATCAAGTTGCAAGCCCTAGCTAATAAGTGGCCCTTTAAACATATTTTGAGGCTTTAATATTATCACAAGTCATGGAAATTGAAAGGGAACCAAATTAAAGTGAAAGAAAATAAAAACAAAGCATAATAACATCTCCTACAAGATGCACAACCGTGCTAGCTTTAAATGGCCTAAGGCAAGGCTTTGTGCATGCCATCATACACGAGCGTGTATGATGGCATGAACAAAGCCGTGCCACCCATGCATGATGTTGTACACAACATTTGAAAGTTGCGAAATTGGTTGCCTTTTGCATAGTTTGGTGCATGCCAAAGCATCAAACCATGCATTCTTTGTTTTCACTTTCCAAACTTGTTCAATCTCAGCTTCTTGGTTTTCCTTTGCTTCCTATTGATCCTTCACTTGAACAACGATCAAATTGAGCTATTTAAGTCCTTCAAAAGTCTTCCAAGTTTCCTCCATCCTCAAATGTGCCTTCATAAATCTTTGGAGGCTCTCTTGGAATCTCTTAGCTCTTGACCTTGTTGCCCCTTGAATTAACAAACCCTTTTTTTGAAGTTATGCTTCATGGTGAGGTTGATCCCTATCATTTAGTTTCTCTATCACTCCCAACTTTGAGCTTTCAATCAGCAACGATTTGATGGTGTGCAAAATGTCTACTACTCCAGAATCTTCTCAAGTTGGGTTGGTTGAAGAATTTCCACAAAGGCCAACATTGATGCCACAGGTACATAACAATTAACATAAATAATCAGACAAAAAAAGAGTATACGCTTACTAATCAGTTGATTCACATTCTGTTATGTTGTAGTCTAGGCGCAACTGGTATTTTAGGATTAAACTTGAAAAAATGACAGAAAACCATCTCAAGCTTTTCTGCGAGAGAGCTGGACTAGATTATTTTGCCTAGGTTTTCCTTTCTAATGGTGAGGGTTTCTGCCACAACAAAACAACTGTCCTGGTACATACCTAGACAATGATAGAATCTTTCACAAGCATACATTATATAAAACTGCACTATTTTGTAACTAACTAAAGCCGACGATGCATCTTGGGATGAGTCAGAAGATAAGATACAAGTGATGATGCATTCTATAGATGGAGCCATGTAGATTCTGGATGCTCCAGGAACAAGTTACAGTAATTTATTTTTCATTGTTTGTGTTATGTTTATCAACTTCATTGCAATACACAAGAATTTTTGGATTCTTTACTCAACGTATCGCAGTTGGTTGCGTTTTATTTTTATTTTTTTTTCCCCCTTTTTCGTTTGTAAAGATTAATAAAATTTCAATTTTCTTTCCTATATTTTTAACAGTGATGAATAATCAAATTGTCACTATACTTATTTTCATACATTCACAGCTCAAACAGAAGACAATGGATCACTGAAGAAATGAGTGCAACCAAATCTTCCCTTGTTATCATTTACGTCCTTTGAGAATCGATGAAACTGAAATTATACTTAATAATTGTTAGAAGTAGTTAGTTAATTGTGCCGTTGTTATTTTCGGATATTGTTATTTTCGAATGTACTTTATTGTAATTTTAGTTTAGCTTAGATAGGTTTTGCCTAACCCTAGATACATAACCCTAACTATATATAAATTCCTATGTCTGTACCTCTTTGCTGTAATTTTTCAGTCTTCTTTTCATAATACAGAAAGGAATCTTTGCCTCTGTTTCTTGGTTTCGTCCATCTTTATATTTTCACAATAATGATAGTATGGCCTTTGGAAATGTGTAAGGTAAATGAAAAGAGTGGTAGTAGATAAGGCCTGAGTAAAATGCATTTTTTAAAAATGCATTTAACTAATGTGTCATACAATGATGCTTTACCATAATATGTTTTGAAACAGTAATTAAAAATAGAATGAACAGTTAGAATTTAAAATGCATTGACAGTACGTGTTATTTGAAGATGCATTTCTGAAATTCAGCCTTATTTAGTTAAGATGCATTTTAGAAATACATCGAGGCCATTTGAAAGTATCCTTCAGATGTTGGGACAAATAATTACTTTGGACCCTAAATTGGACCATTTTTGTCAAAAATCCGGTAATTTCATAATATGATAGGGTGGGAGATGAGGTCAAATCTTGGGAGAATTTGATACAACAAATAATATGTAATGTTGGGCCCTATTGGGACTGACTACCCTGAGAAGGCAGTTAAAACAAAACTCCACTCAGCCTAATCAGACTTGGAAACTACCTTCAAAGTACTAGTCGAAACTCAATCTTGATGCATCTATCGTGATGGGAGACGACTTCACAGTACAACCAATGACTGCGCTTCAGAGCATTAAGACCGCGAAAAGATCAAAGATAATCATAGAGACATGCCCAAAAATTTATCCAGCGTAGGATGGGCACTCTATAGCCGAGGAATGGGAGGAAAAACTTTCCCAAATGAAAGGAGAACTATACTCCCTAACTGCCCAAACTGAAAAGAAGTTTAGACTCCTAGAACCTCTAATGTTTTTTGCTCACTATCTCGCTATAGTTAACCGGGTTAAAGATCATAACTACGTTGGTTAGGAGGCACAACTTTTGTAACAAATGTTTCCCTCTTGGATGAATTCAGTTTACTGTAATATTTAGCACCAAAAAAGAAAAAAAAATGCATTATCAGGGAATTTAAAATAATTACATATTCCAAATCTGTATGACAAATATTCCCATGCCTTCTCTAAGCTATTACTTCATCCGTCATGCACTCTCTGAATTTGATCTCTGCCGTGCCTGCATCGTCCACACGAAGTACGTCACAGCATTCACTTCTGTCAATCTGTCAAAAGAGCACATATTGAGCCATGGTTCAAATCAAAAATATTTTCCTCAGGAAAAGAAAAAAAAAAGGACAAGTGTGTCATTAAATTTGAAAATATAATAACGCATATAATAAAGGGCAGTATCCCTTTGATTTCAAATGATAGTATTTGAAATAAACTATATGCAATTATCCATTTAGTGGGTTTTTTATTATTCTTTTATCTTAAGATTTAATTTTTCAATTAGCCCAGTGGTCAAAAAATCATGTCCAAAATTGGGCTACTAAAGTATTTAAATTATTATTTTTTTAATGATTAATGGAACCTTTTTAAAATTTTAAAATTTACAATCATATCCTTTTATAAATTGATTAGTAATTAATATGATTTTGAATATTTAAGTAGACTCAACTACAATTATTAAAAACTTTAAAAAAAAACTAAATGCGTAATGTCAACTTAATTTTTTACCATTTAAAGTGATCTTTTACATGTTGAGTGAGTATATTTAAGTGGTTAAAAAACGAGTTGATGGATAGAAAATTTTTATTCTAAATTTTAAATACTAAGAGTGATATTGATCAATTTAACCAAAAGAAAAAAAAAACACATTAATATTCCCAGACCAAAAATTTCAAGAATGTGTGCAAATTCCTTTATCAAAACCTATCCATAAGTCGTCCAAAATTCCACGATGTCAAACGCTTGTCGTGTGCCTGGAGTGGAAATACTAAAATATAGGCGAATAGATCGCACTTAGCTGGACAGATAACTCCTAGTTGACTCTGGAAGCATAATAGCGAAGAATTAAAATTCGAGCTTTGCTCCAAGCTGTAAGTGATAACACTTTAGTTGACTTTGAATTCAACAATAATATAGAAAGGTAATTCGTGACCACCAGCAAATATCGGTTAAAACCAATAAAATAATTCTTGGAATGCAAAATTTAGCCAGCATCCTTCTTCAACTTTAATTGTTATTCCTAAATCAACTAGAATATGGTTAGAGATTATCTTTTCTTAAAAATAAAAAGAAAAATACATGAATACAGAATATCATATTACGAAATTAAAAATACATATCTATTTCTATACTAAAACTTATTAACTCTTATTGTTTTCCAAATTCTAGAACTGACAAATGCGCGACCGTTTCTTATGTGAATTTTGACGCACAGGATTCTGCGGTATTAATGAGCAATCAAAATGAAAAAAATAATAATAATTATAGAAAAAATATTAAAATTTAAATAAAATTATGAAAAACAATCATTTTTCAAATTATTTTTGCAAATTACTTGATATAGTGAAATATGAGGTAGAACTAGACCTAATTCTGATTAGTACGTTTTCTTCAAAGTGTTTGGCTCTTGTACATATGCTGCAAGAATGGTCTTTAGAACACCGAAGATAATTCCAAAATTACGTGTGGGATAAGCGAAAATCATTAACCAAATTATCTATAACCAGCATTCCCCTTTACACGCGATTAGATTTAATTTTCCTTCAACTTATACTCCGTCTTCTCAAATTAAGTGTTTAAATTCAATTGTTGACATGATTATAAATTCAAATTTAAATACTATGTAAGATGTATCTGAAACGGACATTGGGGGTAACGGAAGAGTAAAAATTGCTTCCATTAGGATTTATTTGGTTATGATGAAAGAAAACTAAATGATAATTACTTATCTTAATTTAGTTGCGATCCGTCTAATCTACACAGATAAATATTTTTTCTATTTTTTAATTTAAAAGAAGAAAACTTATTCTCTTATTTTATTTTTACTCTATCTTTTTTTCTTAATAAATAAAAATAAATAAGTCATTCATTTACTTCGAAATTTAAATCCCCCATTCTTTTCACCTATTTATCTCTTTTTACCTTTATATTTATATTCCTCTTATTTTCACTCCTCTATTCACGGTAAATATAAATCAAACACGTGTACCTATAGGTTTTCTTCCCTCTTTTCACTGTAAATATGAATCATACGCTAGCACGTATACTATTGTCATATAAATTCAACCGTGTGGATCATGCTAACTCAAGATCTAGCTTTGTTATGAATAGTGGTTAGTTAATTACGAATAATCAATTAGACAATTTCTTGAAGAAGTCGAAGATGTAGAAAAGAAAAATAAATATTCAAAAACTGACCTCAGTACGCTTTGTCGCCGGAGAAATCACGCGAATCTTCGATACGTATTCAGCAGAATGGTTACCGCTAGCAGCACAAGCAGGCAAACCACGAGGAACAGAACGAGAATAGCTGGAAAGAATTTCATTTCCTGAGGAAAATTTCTGAATCGTTTCTAAGAAAAATACGTGAGGAGCTTCACAAGGATCACCGAAAGGCCTTCTTGTCTGAAACATGTAATGTGGTGGGCGTGGGCTTCTTTGCCACGGCTGAAATGTTTCAATTGGATTTTGTAGCCAACTCCGACGAAGATTATTTTCGTATATGTGAGCTGAGTAGCCCCATGCAATGGAAAATGACCAGTTCTTTTGCCTGTGATAGCAGATTGTTTGCTGGAATACTCGAGATTGATCCATGTTTCCTGCTTTCATGAGATGGCGTGTCGATTCGAAGCGATCCATTCTGGGGAAGAGTGGTTCCAAGACATCGAAATGATGAAGAGACAAGACTAATTCTTTCGGGTGTGATGATAAAAAGCCCGATAAATCGCCCCGTAAATCCGTCTGCAAATGAGAATTTCAATGAATCAATCTTGTGCTTTAGTTTGCAAAAACGCGAAAACTTAACGCTTGCATAGAATTACTCAAAATCTAGAAAGATAACACAGACAAGACATCTCCGGCTTCTCCAGAAATCAGTAACAAATTTGTGACTTTAGCAACTCTCTTTAGTTCCCTTTCCTAAATTTAGAAGAGATTATACCTGATGTACCCCTTTGTGGGGAGTGAGATTAACTCCAATATCAGCCAAACATGCCATGGTCATTAGGTCAGCAGAAAGATTTGAATATGTCCTCAGGCAACGATCCATATCTCTCACAAGAGCTTTCGCCAGTGCATAACTAAGAATGATCCCTCCACCACCGAATGCCTGGTTAAAATTGTACCAGAAATTCGACAAAACGAATTCTGATGGATAACCAATGTAGTAGTATTTTGTATGATCATACTTCGAAAGCACATCAATTAAATTATCAAGAAAGAATAGTGTGTCATCATCCCCCATGATTAACCATCTAAGCCCTTTCTGTTCTTCCCGAAACAACTCCAAAATCCCATGTACCATTCGCGGCATCAATGGAGACTTGGGTTTGATTTCTTGAATCAATTTGCTAAGATCATCGTTCACTCTATAAGGTGGGGATTTTGGTGACCAGGGAAGGAGGTCACTGGTGGGGGCCCTGTCTAGATAGACATATCCTCGAGTTATATTCGGTCTCCACCATGCTTCAAGGTAGTGTTTTCTATGGTGATATGTCCCCTCAGAACCTTGAAGACCAAAAGCAAGGTGGCTAAGATTAAGAGGGGTATCGTCATTAGCAGAGGAAGAACTTGTTGATTCTGAAGAGGAAACTTTTGGTATATTGGAAGGAGAAATTGAGAAGAAAGAAGAAGCTAGGCAGCTGGGATTACTGAAAAAGAATAGAAAAACTGCAAAAAAGAGAAGACCTGAAACGAGCAGTATTCTACGTAAGTTCGAAAGGGGAAAATTTTCAGAAGACAACCCAAGTTTCTCATGAATTCTGCTGTACTTGCTGGTACTTGAAGGCGTCATTTTTTGAGAATCTGAACTAGAATCTAACGCACCAAAATAATCAAAATACAGAAATTATAAGGATATGAACATGTCGAAATAATCCCACAATTAGTCATCAGATGATGAAAAGCTCATATCCCACAGGTGAGAGATCTGCCAGTCTGCTACGAAGAATATATCTATACCTTGACAGCAAATTTCTTACTAATAAGGAGATTTAAATTTAAAATTATAAAAGAAATAAGACGTAAAAATCAACCAAAATTCATTAAGGAGTCCGCGAATGCCGCCGCTATGACAATCTGCATCTTCTGATATTTTCTCCAAGCAATTGAAAGTTTCCAAGGAATGGCCAATGTATAGTGTCAACGTTCTTGTCCCGAAGGTACAATTTCTTTGCGAATTCATGAACTTGAATAAAAATATTCGTGATGACTTCCAAGGAAATCATCCGCAGAATTCTTATCTAAACCAGTAGCATATCTGGAGAAAGAGGGAATGTCTCCCTATTTTTGAAATTCCACATCGTTTAAGTATTTTAATTGTATCAAAATATTCCTTTAATAAAAATATTAATTTAGCAACGTCATACTATTCTTTCTCTTATTAAAGAATATACTTCACTAATTATTAAATTTAATAAAAGATAATTTTTAATCTCTATCATAACTAGAATTGTAAATGATGTGGTGCATGTCTTGTTATATAAAGATTGAAGATTATCCATCCAATTTCAGCAGTATTGAAGACAATCACGCCTTTTTTATTAGGCAACAAATAACACTTGGAAGAAATTCCGACCATTCTTCGTGTCCGGGTTTAAATGATCCAACTCCAATCATCAAATTCATTCTAATTCGCGATGACAATTGGGAAACATTTACTAGGATCATTAAGGCTTTCCATCGTGCCGTCCAAAATGAGAAATCCTTGTGTAGATAAGGTCTGCGTGAATCAACTACTTTAGAATGATGTACATCCTTAGAAGTGTAATATAACAATCAAAGTAATTGATTCACAATAAATCGAATTCACCTTAAAATTTCTAGTCCAAAATGGCTAGTCCTCCAGAAGATCTAACGAAGCAAGTTATCGATAGGTGGCTGATCATGATCCATCCGTATACACCATTTCTTTATGCACAGGTTTAACCACGTGCACTTGGATCTTTTGATGGAAAAAATTTTAAGTGAGAAGAAATCTAACATATATATATATACATATATATATATATATAAGAGATATTTTTTTTGATTGAACTGCAGCAGTGCAGAATGATGAATCATTTGCAAATTGGAATTTTATTTTTTTTTTCTTCTTCTTCTGAAAATGAAAAAATTTTCACTGTTTTCCATTTGGAAGATCAATCGAATTGCACCATGGAGCTTTTTTTTATAAATCGATAGTTTCTTTACAGTTTTTTTTTTTTTTAATTGTCTCCCATGTTGATTTGAATTTCATGTACTAGTTATGATTGTTCAAATGTATCAAAAAAATAATCTAAAATTTCTGGCGCTTGAGTTGCAGAATTTTTCTCTAATTATTACTCCTCTAAAATACATTAATCTTTTTAAATCTTCCAAAATTAAGCATCAATATCCAAAAATCTGGTTAAATTTTGGATATTATTACTCTGAAACGGTAAATTTTTTCTATTTGTATTTTTTGAAAAGTGCTTTATTAGCATCTTTCTAGTTCCCACAGATTGAAGTTTATGTCGTTAACACGATTGTGCAACTCCCCCGCCGCTGGCGCATCGAATGAATATTCCATCTTCCCATGAAATAATCAATGACTTGTTAATTAAATCCAAGGAAAGGTGCAATCATTAATTAAATCCAAAATGTTGACTTTTGATTAGTTTTCAGTATTCAAGAAAAGTAAGCCACTCATTCACTTAAGCATTACGGAACCAGTACCGATTGGGTTTTATTGATGTGAGCGAAAAGAAATAAATTTCTTTAATAAAGAAGAAAGGAAAGAATGAAAATGGGGGAGCAGCCCTTGTTCATTTGTCCATGGTCCACGAATGAAAATTTAGGCCATATTTAAATATGGTTGAACCTCGCATCCCTGTTCAATCAAACAGTTTCTTGTTAATTTGGTAAAGAGATAAGCCGCAAGTAGTCCACAAAGACTATTTAAAAGTTAAAAGGGTTTATGTGAATTGGAATATTTCAATTTTCATTCTAAAATAATATTTTTATTTTAATTTAAATATATTATTATTTTATAAAATTTTTATTTTACGAGAATTATTATATATTCATGATATATTATACTTTTCTCTTTAGACAATACCTGATCCTATATATTTAATAATTTTTTTAAAAAAAAAAAAAACATGTCAAAAGCTAGATGATCCTTCATCTTAAAGGCAAATAAAAAATTTCACCAAGATTGAACAAACAAGAGCACCCTTGACAAGACTATTTCTATCCCCCAAAGGTTTAGTTATATGGTAATTCGATTATACTAGTTGAAAATCATGTTGAAGGCCAGATATTACTTCGTCTTAACAAGTAAAAATTTCCGCCAGGATTGACAAGGAATATCAACAAACACAACAGCCAAGATTATAATAACAATCGAAATAGGCTATCACTATCATAACTCAAATTTTTTGTACAAAATGGCGATCAAGTAATACAACTAAAACTAATCTACACAAACTCATATTAATTACATGGGATGGGACTGTTCGAAAAGAAAAAAATTGATATAATTCTAGATTTAACTGATTAAACAGACAAATAAAACAACAAAACTCTTCATGTCCCACCAACCATGTATTAATGCAAGATAGGTGAAACATGTGATAGAGGTTTCACCAATCTAAGAGTCCTGAATTCAAAGACATTAACAAGATAGATGAGTGTCAATCCATCATTTCATCAAATCTATATATATACTTCAAAGACATTAACAAAATAGATGAGTGTCAATCCATCATTTCATCAAATCTATATATCTATCTATCTATCTATATATATATATATATATATATATATATATATATATAAAATAGTAGGTGCAGAATGTTGTGAATGTGACACATGGCATTGTCCTTTGTTGCCATGTGATGCTCTAAATCTATAAGAATGTACCTATTATTTTCTTAATTAAATTAAATATTATTCTTTTCTCAATGCTCTGAATAGTTTAAGACGTTTATCTCAATTGTCACACAAATGAAAAGTCATTTCCCAATACTCTGGATAGTTCAAGACGTTTATCTCAATTGTCATGTAAATGAAAAGTCATTTGTGGTTAATTGATCCTGGATAATTCAAGGGTAGATTTAAAAGGATGGTAGAAGTCTAACTTCCCAAGTTGCAGATGCAAACCCCTAAGATTCACAACACTCACTATCGCTTGCAATGGAATGCGTCTGCCTCAGCTTCCCAGCGTATGTCTACTCTTTAAAGCTTCCCAGCGTGGGGCTTATGGGCCAAATTCCGGAGAACACGCTTGGCCGGCTATCGCAGCTTCGAGTTCTTAGTCTCCGATCTAATCGACTTATTGGGTCCATTCCACCATGGAGGGAAAGCATTCGTGTTTGAGTTCACAACCTTTCGATGTTCTAAGAAAAATCAGAGGTAATTGAATGATTCCTCCAATTAAATCGTTTGGATTCTATTATTTTGAGTTAATTTCAATTAGAATTCACTCTGATCAATAATTAAAATAGATTTTGCAGAACTAACTTTGTCAATTCTTAAGAATCTCTGTCGAGGACAAGTGCCAGTGGTTTCCATTGATCGGCATCATCTTCTCTTACTATTACGGATGTAGTGCTCAAAGCTTTTCAAAAATTCCCTCTCTACACACCGTGGAAAACGCCAATATGGATAATGGATGATAGCAGGTTATAGGTTACTCCAGCAGAAACCAAGAACTATGCTAATCAAGAAGGGGAAGGTTTGCAGGAGAATAAAGCATGGACGGAGAACTGAGGGAGACGAAACAGGGGAGCATGCACTGGTTACAGAAAAAAAACAAAGAAAAATAAAACCAAGCCTTAGAGGCCATACGAAAGCGTGAAGATCATACTTTTGCGCTCATTAACCCTTCTAGGTTGAGTAGGAGCGGATTGAACGATTGGAATCGCCTCGCTTCGCCCACTTGAAGAAGCTTCCGGTTGAACACCCGCTAGCCTTCTACTTCGCCTTGTTTGCATCAACGCCAAGCTTTCCAGCTCTCGGAATATTCCTTGGCTTATACTTTAGTCGGTGAACACTATGGTGAAGAGGAACAGTCTCAATTCTCCTTGGTTCACTTACTATTGGTTAGCAAAGTCCAAGAAGAACAACAAGAAAAGGGAGACGTGAGAGAGAGCAGAGAGAGAGACGTGAGTTCTCTGTAAGGCTAGGGAGATTGGGGTTTTTCTTTTTCCAGAGAGTTGTTTATTAGTTAGCCAAAATTAGGTCTCTCATTATCTGATAAACATATCACCGGGATTTCAAATTTCAAAACACCCGGATGTTATCCTGAGAATCAGTTTGGCCTAACCCTAAACCCCTCTTAACCATATCTGGAAAAAACCCTAAGGTCCAAGCTATTGGGCCAAAATAATATTTATTATTTCTCTTGGACCCAAAAGGCTCAAAATAATAAACATTAATTATTTATTTCCTGTGCTTATATAAACAACCCAATAAATAATTAATGAGCCCAAATGAACCATGATAATTAATCTTTAATTATTTATTTCTTGGGCCTATTTAAATAACCCAATAAATAATTAAACATTAATTATTTCCCCTAGTTTAAGCCCAGGTCAATTTCTTAATTATTCATACTGGACCTATGCCCTAAATAATTAATTAACCAATTAAACTAGAGTATTAATTTCTCTCAACTCCTATTTTAATTAATTATTTATTTTATTCCAGTCCAATAATAAATTAGACATCCTGAATAAAATAAAATAAAATAAAATAAAATAAAATCATCTTCAACTGAGACCAATTCCTCAACCCAAAATTAGTTAGGACTTACGGGCTATTCCGAGAACCAAAAAGACACATCGCCTTGGTTGCTAAAATGACCAAAATACCCCTGCTATATAAATAGCTGTATTTTGCATTTTAAATATTTCTTAATATCACCATAAGAAAATATTGACCCCAAGGACAATGTTGCATTAGCAAAGTCTCCGACCTACATGTGAAATGACTAAAATACCCCTCTACACATCGCCGTACATTTAGAGAGGAAGAAGTGTACTAACGCCCATCTAAATGACAACTTCCATCCTTAGACTTCTAGTCCAATGATCCACGACTTTCTGGAGTGTTTCCGCTTTCCAAGGGAGCTACCCTAAAGCAAACATTCAAGTCATGTTTCCCAGGGCCCTGGACATTTTAGACCATTCGAACAACCATAAGGGGCGATATAGTGCATAAACTATTTTGTACAAGTTTGTCTTAACTAACTAGTCACGTATACCCAACATGCAAGTATATTGGCCCTACGATAGAACCTCAACCATAGCAAATCAAAGTATATGCTTTCAGCTTCGCCAGACCACCAACTCATACTCAAGTCGTAGAGTACTAGTCCACGCTGTAGCGGTAGTAGTCTAGGTTTCTATCATATAGTACTTTTAGAAACCATTACTACAGGCCCTGTCCTACGTATTCGAAATACGCTTATGTCATGAAATGAGTGGACTACTCACTGGCTAAAGGTAAGCCATTCCCTATTTGGAATTCATAACATAATAACCTAAACATGATGAGGTTCCCAGTCTCATCAATAGGTTAAGAACAAATGTTTATGTGTTAAATAACCCGTGATCCATACCTTACTGTGAAAGACCACCATTCACATGGACCACTTATTTAAACACAATAGGTCTGTTCCAAAAGAAAATTGTGCACACATAAAAAGTAAATTCACAAACAAATTCTGAAAATAAATTCTTTTATTAAAATATTCGATTTTACATCAGAAACCTAGTCTAAGAGGGCATACAATCCAACAAGAATACCGCACCGTAGCACTAAATAGGACAAAGGGACAACAAATCAGAGTCTTTTGGATTTTTCAAAAGACATTCTGGAATAGAGGATGGGAGGCTTCTTAAAGCATTTGTCTGCAGCATCTTTGCTTTTCTATTAATAGCAACTCCCATCCTCCGCATAAACATACCATTCCTCTATTTTTTGTTCTTAGACAAATTACACAAATGCATTTGTGTAGAATAGAAATGAGGCCAGAACTGTGAGCTTGAAAAGAACATGGAAGAAATGTCTATTTGCCGATGTTACAAGCTTTAGGGCTATTGTGAGAGAAATTTAAGCTTTCAACCATTTCAAGGCCATTAAAGCAATTAAGCATATGCAGGCATTGATCCAGAAAGAAAGACAAGAAATTTGTATAATATTGCTGCATTGGATTAGTGGATTTCAAACAACTTAAAGGCGATGTGCAACTTCAATTTTGGATTTATTTCTCTCTTCTTAAATTCTTCCAATCCACTTAATTTATGATTTTTCTTCTCCTCTTCTACTTCTCAACTTATAGGGTGATGATATTTATGATGCTACCTTGAACCAAACAAATGTAGGAGACAACAATAACAAGTTCTATATTATTCAAGTTCTGGGTAAGTTTTTTACTATTTTATTTTCGCACACAAATAGCAGTATTACTTTGCTGGAAGATCTACTATATTTCTATTTCCGATCTGTGTAACAAGAAATTCAACTTACATACCTCTTTTTTAATTCATCCTGCTGTTTCTTTGTTTTAAAATCGTATCTAATAATTAGAGAATCTGGTGATAGTGGAAGATATATGCTTTTCAATAGATGGGGCAAATTTGGTTAGCATTTTTATGAAGTATTTAATGGAAAATCCAAATATGATTATTTATATTGTGGGTCATCTTTGTATGGAAACTTGAGTCCATAGAGAGTAAAGGAATGGTTAACTTATCACATAAGGCTATTGGGTGAGAAGTCCCATTTTGTTATCCATGATGCTGGTGGTGTACGTGAAGAAGTAATGGATGTTTTGAGGCCATGGATATTGGAGCAAGGCTATGTAATGTTGTCTCATGATATTAGGGATCAAGAGAGATTTGATGGTTACTATCACAATCACTTCCTTGTGGTGAATGATTTCTTGCATAGGTTTAGGTTTGTTTCTAAGTGGATGTTTTTCTTTGATGTGGATGAATTTGTTTATGTACCCAAGAAGTGCATTGTCAAATCTGTGCTGGATTCACTTTCTGAGTACACACGTTCACAATTGAGTAGATGCTGATGTCTCATAAGTTTTGTTTAGCAGAGGATACTAGCAAATCTTATAGGTATGCATGCCAATCTTTGCAATTTATTTTATCAAAATTTGCAATTATCCTCCTTCTCTGTGCATCTGAATCTTAGATACTGCATACGTTCATTAACTTTTAGATATTCTGCTAAATGTTGTCATTTGATTGAATATGGTGATTTTGGGTTGTAGGAGGAAGGCGATATGGTACTTTACAGCTAAATAACATCTTTAAAATTTGGATCTTGAGAAATTTTCTCTATGGTTCTTTGGTGTTCATCTTTGTATTATCCCTTTGTTTTGCTGTTTTTAGTTGTATTAGGGGTTGTGATAAGGGACGAAATGATAAAGAGGGGAGAGGTGCCAACAAGATGATTTGAGAACCTCATAGATGGATTCAAGTTTATAGGGCTGACAAGTGTTTATGAGTCTTGCAAGCTAAAGAAACTCTCTTGAGGCATTATTAGTGGGTTGTAGACCAAGAAAATGTTCATCTGCACTTAGTGCAAGCCTTCTATTCCATGCTTTTTCAACATTCAGTGGCTAGGCAGTGAAAGACTTATACGACATCATTGGAGATTTCCTTTGGGTTGGCATGATTCCTGTTGTGATTGCTAATGTAAATATCCAAATGACAGTTTTGTAACCTCATTTTTAATTATGGGGTTTGTATGCTTTTCACCTCTGAGAAATTATTGGAGTTGACATAATTGGTTTATGCTACTGAAAATTGTTCGCAGTAATGTTTATGTTTTGCAACTTTTTGTGTTGAGTTCTTAGTAATCATGCTAAGTAATGGTCCTGATTCTTGAATGGATATCAGTTAGATGTTCCTATTTTGTGTTGAGTGATGGATGGTCTGTTGCAAGATAAAAGTTAAATTTGAACAAGAAAATATAGTACCCACTGAATCATCTCACAAGGAGAATGTCTACATGGCTAAGTTGGCTAAGCAGGCTGAGAGGTATAAGGAAGTGGTTGAATTCACGAAAAAAGTTGTCAAGGGAGCTGATGCTGAAGAACTTATTGTGGAGGAAAGAAACCTGCTTTTTGTAGCTTACAGGAATGTTATTGGCGCTAGGAGAGCCTCTTGGCGAATCATCTCCTCTATTGAGCAAAAGGAAGAGAGCCGTGGGAATGAAGACCATGTGGCAATTATTAAGGATTATAGGGGGAAAATTGAGGCTGAGCTTACTAGATACTGTAGATACTGTAGAGTCAAAAGTGTTTTATCTAAAGATGAAAGGTGACTACCACAGATAGTTTACAAAACCTGATCAAGCTATAAACAAAAGAAAAATGGCGTCAATGAAGGGTTAGATGCCCATTAAAAATGGCATTGCTAGCCTCTTATTATGATAAATACCTATTTCCTCCCCTAACAGATGATGTCTCTCTCCTTTGTCGGGAGTTGTAATTTGTCTTATTAAAGCATTTGTGTAGAATAGAAAAATAGAGGACGGGAGGCTTCTTAGAAGGAACAAAAAACAGAGGAATAAAAACTTTTCTAAAGTTTTAAGCCTGTTATCTATGTTGCCTTCAATTATTATTATTAATGATTTATTATCACACCCGCAAATGAATTATGACTATAAAGATGGAGATGTTGTTGGTCTTCTTTAGGGAAGAAAAAATTAAGGATAATGCTTTTACCTGAAGGAGATAATATGAATTATAATTCAATATGGATCTTAATTTATTCATAATTAAACAAGTGTAGATGTTTAGATAAACTCATGGTGTATTTAGATAAACATTCAATTTAAATTAAAATTTTAACTTAATAAATAATTTTAAATATTAATAATTTACGCTTCTCGATATTAATCATTTACTCAAAACATATATTTTAAAAAAATTTTATTTAATTCAAACAAAATTCTCTCGAAATAGTTGCAACCCAAATATGCACCCACATGTGCATCTAAAAGTTAAGAAGTCAACTAAAATTCATTACTTAGTGGAAGACTTTCATTAATAGCGTGTTTGGATTGTGAGAAAAAAAAGAGATAGGAGATAAGAGAAATTTTAAGAAGTATTTGGATTATTTTTTTATAAAAGAAATGAAAAGAATGTGTGGGGAATTGAGGCATTATATTGAATATAAAAGTTTTAACTTCCTTTCCGTTTAAAAGTTTACAAAAACAGAAGATGATGAATGTTCATTCTTTAGTAAACGAACTAAAATATATTTAATAAATGAAATATTTATTATTATTATTATTATTATTATTATTATTATTATTATTATTATTATATGTTAAATTGGTGGAAAAATTATAAAATCAAATAATATCCTTTCATTCCTTTTTTGTCTATCCTCCTCTCCTAATGCTATATTTAATCTTTATTTTCTTTTCTTTATATGTCCAAATTAAGCACCATAACTAATTATTAATCTCTTATCCTCCCTTTCCTTTTTCTTTCTGCCTTACTCCTCTAATCTCTTCCTTTCCTTTCTCTAAATCTAAACAGCAAATAAAAGTGACCATCACCAATATTTTAAATTAATAAAGAAAATATGATAAAATTAACAAAGTAAAGTAATAAAAAAAATGTTTGTTAATTTTAAATAATGATTCTTAATATCAAACAATTTTAATTAAAAAATGTAAAATAGTAAAATAAAATTTTTATTCATTTAATAATTAATGAATATAAACGGACGTGATGAATAAATCGATGTCCAAATTTTGTTTATGTCTTTATATTTAATCCATTTAATGAATGAACTTTTGGACTATTTTAATTAAGTTCAAATCCAAATAGATACTCACTTTGTCAACAATATGTTTACTGCAAATAGTTCTCTTTCTTCTCCCCTTAATGAAAGCATATAGTTCATGCGTCATTATCATTGATGTAAAAATCACAAATGAAAGTATCTGAATAATTAATTCATAAATATTGCATTACCTTCATTTCAATTTAGCTAGATTCTTTGAATCCAGGTAATCTTGATATTTCCTAAAAAAAAAAAAAAAAACATTCATTTGATTTATTTGAATTCATTGAACTAATCATTATACTAGCCTTTTTGAACCTCCTAGAATTATGTTCTTTTTTAATTTCTCATTTTTCATCTTTTTAGGAACTCTAAAAGTATTATTCTATATTTATACATTTTATCCCTCTAAAATTTTGAAGTTTCTTTTTTAAATATCATTGTTATTTCAATTGATTTTTTTTTAAATCAGAGTTATCTGAATTTTTTATTCTTTTAAATATTAGAATTATCTGCTTATCTGAATTATTTTTAAATGCAAAAAAAATTGAGAAAATTACTGAAATTATTCCGTGCAACGCACGGGTATCAACCTAGTCTATAGAAAAAGATGAACAAAGATGGGGAATTATTACAGTACCTGTAGGTATACTGAACAAGAGACTCGTTCGCCAGAAGCATTCACATTGTTGTCATTCATAATTACAATTTTTGGTATCTTCTCCACTGAATTTCTAGGCAAACCCTTAGCCCCTCGTGTGTCAAAGATGTTGGTGACCTCCTCAAATATTGCTTCTACAGCTCCCATCTGAGTGTCATACAGAGAAAATATGAGCTCATGGAAACAAAAAATAAGTAGTTTTAAAATGTCAAAATTGGTTAGAGGTTGTGTGACTTGCCTTACATTGCACTGCACTTAACATGGCCAGGCCAATCCACTCACGAACAAGTCTGCCTCTTAAGAGGCTTCCTATCATATCAATCTGGACAAATGTAAAGAAATATGTACATTTAGGTATAAGCCAAATATTTTACCAAAAAAAATAGGAGACTATATGAAAAGTAGTCGCTAAATATATCTCACTCACTATAAAAACTTACCCTTTTAATAATCTTTTTATGTATTGTAATAGAGGATTCCCCCCCCCCTAAAATTTGGTCTATTATGACGCATAAAAAGAGTGTCATCTAAAGTAATGTTAGGAAAAGTCTCTTGACATTTATAAATGTCAGAAACAAGTGTGACTAAAAAAAACTTATGCTAACATATATAAATGCATTTATAAATTCTTTTTATGACATTTATTAGTGTAATAATATATTTAAGATAGACCAAATATTTAAAAAAAATTTAGTACATAATATTGTCACATTATGAAGTTATTGTGACACCCACATATGTTACAATTTATTTGTTTTATAACATTTTATAATGTTAGTAATTGCTTCAAATATAACATAAATGCCAAAATAGTTATTTTTTCTGATACTTAGTTGTGGAACATATCTACCTTAATGTGTATGTAAGTAAATATGCATTTTCTAATACCTGTGTGTGTTGTAACACCTCTTATTATTATGCATTCATACGCATATAAAATGGCATTTTATGAACATATTATTATATGGGAATTATGTGGGAATTTATTTGAATATTTGCATAATTTATAGAGAATTTATTTTATATAAATTCTTAACTACTTTTTATATTCTTCATTTTTAAGTGAAATATTCGTATGGGAAATTTGTATATACTTATATGAATATAATGTGATGTTTTATTATGATTAATTTTATGTCTTGGACGGTGAATGAATTATTAGAAAGTATTTTATTTATTTATTTAGTGAAAAATATTGTACAAAGGACCCGATGCTGATTTTTATTAAATAAAAGCCATATTTCAATATTTTGACTCTTTTACTTTTTTATTTTAATTATTCTTACTACTAATTGACCAATTTGAGCTCTTTAAATCTTTTGACTATTCTTTGAACCTTTTGGTCTATATATGAACTTTTTAAACCTTTGCTTATTATATATGAACACTCATTTAACACCTAAAAATAAAATTTCTCAGACCCTAGAGCCTCCATTTTTTATATGACTATGGGATTGATTTTTGTATGAATTTCATGGCTTTTTTTGGTAGAAAATTCAAGACCCAATTTAGAACCCACAACAAAATTTTTAGTGAATAAAACAACACACAATTCAAATTTCTAACACCCTAGGTCAAATAAAGATTCTAAAACACTACAAAAAAAATGGGGCAAATGCGATGAAGATAAATACGACAGTCAACAAACCGTCGTAATAGGTTATTTTATACGACGGTTCTGAAACCGTCGCAATAGATAGACCTAATACGACGGTCTAATTCCAATCGTTATATTTGGTGACCAAATACGATGGTTTATACAAACTGTTGTAATAGAGTAGGCTAAATACGACGGTTTATTGTAACCGTCATAATAGAGTAGGCAAAAAATGACGATTTAATTTAACCATCGTAATAGAGTAGATCAAATACGACGGTTTATTATAACCGTCGCAATAGAGTACGTCAAATATGACAGTTTATTGTAACTGTCATTTTTAGTCTTGTTATAACAAAATCTCTCAAAATTATTTTAAATTTTATTTGATTATTTTCAAATTTAGTCACAATACTATTGGTAATAATAACAATAAATTGAATGGCTGGATCATTAATTTGATATCTTTATATTTGTAAATATTAAGATATCTTTCTATTTTATAGATATTACTGTACAAATGTGATAAAATAAAACGAATGACCTTCAAATTTGGTCACTAAATTTATTTTAACTTTATAAATACATGTAATTGTTAGATCATTGATTTTTCAAATACATTTTTGTTTACATCTTAAGTTTTCATATATTGATATTAAAGAGTTTGAATTTCATTTTAATTATTATAATTAGTTATTCTAAGATATATATATATATATATATATATATATATATTATTTATATACAGTATAATATATCCTTATTAGTTAGTGAGTATTAGATTAATATATCATATTACATAAATAATTTTTTAATTACGAACATACATATGTCTGTGTACATTTATACCGAGGTAAAGTATCATATCTCTTGATTATTACATTTAATTATATATATAGACATTCTATCTATATATTTCGTTACTATTTATGTTAAATTTAAATAATTATTACATAATAAAAAAGTAAAACTTATAATTTTTTTCGATAATAAATATATCATTAATATTTTGTTACCATACAAATACATTGTTGAAGAGATATTATGCATTAAAAAATTATGATTTATTAAAAAATTAAGTAATAAAGTAATAATATTTTTGCATACAGTCTCAATTCGTGATACTAATTTTGAAAGTGAAACCCATCGCAAAGATTTTCAAAAAATTATGTGACATTTTTAGCACATTTTTTATTTTATTTTCTCCTTCTATTTCTCCTCAACTTTCTCCTTTCTCTCTAGTAGGAGTTACTAGAAATAGATCGACAAAATATTTGATAATGCCCTTCACCAAGAACTTTTTTTTTATTATTATTATTTTAAGTATTCTTTTCTTCATAAAATATTTGTGGTCTTTAATTATTTTTATTTTAAATTATCTATTATCCTGAGAAATCAAATATATGTTCATTGTTTTTTTAATTGACTTTTATCATTTATTATTTTATTAAATTATAACATTCTTAATTTTTAAAGTAATTTTATAATTTCTAATTAACGTGATTTAATCTTTTTCTTTAAAAGTTTCACACAATAGCTTGTCGCTAGATATACCGTATCCTAATGCATTTGGTTCATTTGTCTTTTTCAATTTGTCTTCATCCATTTGTCTTATTCAATTTGTCTAATGGTGTTTGTTTCTCAACGATTTTCTTTTTCCTTTAAAATACGTTAATTATATATTAAATAAGTGAATATATATATATATATATATATTAATGAATATGTGTATATATAGAAATAAAAGTATTAGTTTTATATCTTTTAGTTATATTTTGATATAAGTATAAACATTTTTTTAATTAATATAAAAATATTCATTACAATTAATTTCCTCTTCATTCCCATCCAATAAGATAAATTAATTCCTCTTTATTTATAGGTCTTGTGTTGCGACTAAGGCCAACGTTGATGAAGACTGAAGCAAAAACCGGTAAGAAAATTCCATCTCTCTTCCCTCCCCTCTTCTTCTCCACCGACACCTTTCTATCACCTTCTCCAATACATCTGTTTGGAATAGTACTCCAATCTGGACAACCGTGCTCAAAATGATTGCATAAGGCTCAGTGAACAAGTAATCGGAGCTGAAATGGAAGTTTGGGCGGCCCAATTCTATGACCCGAGGTTGGCGCCGAGCCCACTCTCTTCTCCAGGACGATCCATTTAAATACGTGTTCGAATCTCTCTTCTCCTTTCCTTTCCCAGCTTACGCAACACAAAAAAATCGAAACACTTTATCCAAAACAGAGGAAGAGAGAGAGAGGGATTTGCCAATGGCTTTTGCTTAAATTCACAATTTGTTAAGTTATTTGCAGAAGCTCGAAAATGGCTGGCGCTCTGATGCTTATATGATAGATATTACTCAGAGCCTTAAGCTGAAGATAAACACTCTGATTTCGATGTGGAAAATTGAAAATGAAATTTCTGTAGTTCAAAATGTAATCGAGGATTATCAACACTCTAGGAAGGGTTTCATTCGCCTTGTAGGAGATGGAGAATGGAGATTGTTACTAACAGCTTCAAAATTTGTTCCTCTGGATTTGAAAAAGCTAAGGTTTATCAAGGCAGAAATGGAAGAATTGTATTCGGCTGTTTCCAAGTCTTCAAGATCTAGCGATTTTGTACATATGTGTATATATGCGGGTGTATATATATAAATATTTGGTTTTCTTTTTGCATTTGAGTGCCAGTTTTTTGGTCTTTTACTTATTTGCCAAAATGATTTTTGGTCTAATTTATTCATTAAAAGAAAATTGTAGTCTATTTACAGTACAAAATGTTACTTTGAACTATAGTTAATGTTGTCTTTGATTATAGGAATCCTTTTTAGTGGAGCAATTGGTGGTTTTATTGCCACTCACCATTTATGCTCGTTGTTTCGGTTTTGCTCTTTTGCCACTTCATGCTCCTGGAACTGCATAGAACTGGGTAAAGGAATGTGTTTGCATTGACATGTTTTTAGTAGTTATCAGATTCTTGGTGTGTTGAATGTCGTCAAGTTTGGTTTGGAGACTGAAATGTCAATTTTCTGAGGCAGAGGAGCATGATTATCACAGTGCGCACGAGTGTTTTGAACTCTCAGTGGAAATGCTAGTGAAGATTGATGATAAACCAGCTCCTAAGGTGCTCTTTTTATTTTATTTTTGCTGAGCAGTGCTTGGTTGGCATTCTATTGGTGTCAGATTATTTATCTGACGTTGATTTGTGGAGCTGTGGAATTGTAGTGTTATTATGGAAGTTGATGTTGATTTGTAGAACTATAATGTTATTGAAGTATGGTGAAAGGGAACTATAGTGTTAACATTTAGATACATTAACACTTGCATATAATATAAAATAATACAAGCATATCCAAGAGGTAATACTCCCCAAGGCATAAATATCATAAGAAATTAGATAGTTGAATTCCTTCAAGAAAGGATTATTGTATTTGACAAGAGTATTCCACAACCTAAAAATAAAGCACAAAATAAAATAAACACACCACAAAAGTATAAAATAAAAATTAAACTAAAAGTAACATAAAAAAGAAAACATAAAGAAAATGAACATAAGAAAAGATCAAAGGAAAGAAATAACTCCCTAGAGATCAAAGAACATTATCCTTCATGGAATATGGCATCAAGTAGATCCTCTCCAAAATAATATTTCAACCGGTTACCATTAACTTTAAAGGTTCTTTCCTTAGTTGATCCAATCCTCTAAAATCCTTTCCATGAGTTTATAGGGGAAGATCTGTCAAAATTTTTTCTAGATTCATTAGTTTTCTCTTCTCATATTTGGTCTTGAAACATGCTTGTCTCAGTCTCTTTGTTTGGCCTTCCAACTTTACATCAGGGATTTCTCCCATCAACTTCTTCTCACGTTCCAATATCTCAATGTCCATTCTCAACTTTTTCTCAGCCATATGTAGACCTTCTTCTTCATTTCGCAAACCCTACAAATCCAAATGGGAGCCTTCAAAATTATTATTTCTTTTTTAACTTTGGGGCCATATAATTATTAGTTCTTTATGCACATGTGTGTGTGAGAAAGAACCTGAACATTCTTGATTAGGGTCTCTAAGCTCATAAACTTCTTGTAAGGCCATCGATGAATTCTCAACTCCCTACATCTTTTCTAGATACCGGTTCAACTAACATTCAGTTCTTTGGCCACCTGAGTGAGTGTCAGGTAAAAGTACTTTGAAATGGTTGGTCTTGATAGTGTCTTGGAGTTATTACCTTTCTCCTTTCACTGCCTCCTGATTACCTTCTTCTCCACAGGAACTTTGTCTGAAGTGATACCCTCAATTGGCATTTCCTCCACAAGAACCATGTTCTGGTTTTGTTCAAAATCCATTAGGGAGTAGAAAGGATCATGCACAAGCATATCCTCCATCAGAGGAACAATATAAAAAATAGTCTCTTGAATAGGTAGATCAAATTGGAAATCCAAAGCAGCATATTTATAACTTTCATTGATTCATAACATAACAAACCAAACCAGATGAAGAAGACGGGTGAAACCCCCCCCTCTAAAAAAAAGGGCCTGAAAAGTTTCTCACTTGAAATCAAGAGGAAGTAGTTGGCTTAGAAAGGAAAACACATCAAAATCTTCTTGATTGGAAGCTAATTCAAAATTTGACCAGTAACACCCCACTACTATGTACCCATAAAGGGCGGGGATGTCGTCCCGTCCCGAGGAAAAGGGGTCTTTAAAACGAGGTTCATAATATAAAGTCGAACCAAATATGTCAAAACTTGGATAAATAAAGGGGAACTCTTATTACATCAGAATCAAACTTGAGCAAGACTAAACATATGCAAACATCGGTTCTAAAAACATAAATAAACATCTGTCTCTCAAACATAAATAAAGTAACAAAAGCTCCAACTACTAGACGTCCCACTTGCTCAGCAGTATCAGTCTCCTGAAAACATGATATAGGAATAGTGTGAGATTAATATCTCAGTAATTCCTGTGTGTGTAGATGGTACTTTGAACAGTTCGTGTATGCATAGCTGAAAACATTTGCAAAAATATTTGGCAAGTCATAAATGATTTCTCTTTGCAAGGAGTGGAGTTTTCTCATTGTCACACTTTGTATAAAATAAACCATCCACTCGAATAAATAGTCATGGCGCCACACTTTGGGCCCCATGGTAAGAGAACGGTCAAGGTACCACACTTTGTGCACCTTGACAGGATCAGATTACCACATTTTGGGCGTTCTGATCAAGGATGGGTGTACGGTCCACCGGGTGAGATACTCCTCCATCTCTACACCAAACAAAACCATCCGAGTGTCCATGCCATGAAATAATACCTTACCAAGTATAAAAGTTAGCTCAGACCGGCCTGACCAATCAATACTGTCGCTTTTTCAAGCAGAGCTTATCTTCTGGAGGTGGCCTCTTGCCAAAAGACTCACTCAAGCTCTCCAAGACTAGTATTATTAGCCACCCTTATTGAGTACTCAACGAACATATCTGTCAATTCCTGATTCATAGTGTTTTCATAGCTAGGCTTGGTAAAATGTGGTTTTCTTTAAAAAGAGTTTTCTAAAACGTTTAAGAGAAAGACAGTTCTTGATAAAGGCATTAGTTGACAAAATCATTTAGAGAATAAACATCCACATTTACAACCCAAGTAACCATAGTTCAACAATAGCTTCACAAAGGTTTACAACATTTGACTTGCCACCACAAGCATTTAACAAAAAGAGTTTATACAAGGACTTACGTGGTACGCCTCAGATAAACAAGATAAAAATCAACTACTTGCGTCCTTCAAATAACCTCCTGATCTAGAATCATATCATATCATTATTAGGATCTCAATCATCTCAAGCATGCATATAAACTCACTTATTCCCATAAACAAATCATGCACGGTACCTAACCCGAATAAATTACTAACCACATCCGTAATTCCTTATAACATGCTCAACATCATGACTCATCATCTAACTTCAAATAAATCATCCATTCCATAAAATAAATATGCCATGAACATATAACCATCAAAGACATGCACAATATATCAAAAAGGTCTCGACTTAACCATCAAAATTCACATCCATCATTATCACAACAAAACATAACATCGTTATCCATTGAACATGCTTAACACATACTCATCTCAAGATATACATCTATCCCAACTAAACACATTCATCATGCTATTATACTCTCATAGACATCATTAATCACATTAAACCTTAATTACGTCACCAAGGATAACAACTCTTTTACCTTACAACAACTGGATTAACAAAGTCAAGATGCCCCTATGATGTTCGCCATGAGTTCACTTGAGAAGAAGGGAAAGCTACCTTCTTTCATTCCTCTTGATTGAGAGTTAAGAAAGAAAGATGAAATTAGTCCCTATATGGCGCGGTTCAAGGGAAGAAGAAGAGGAGAATCAATAGAAGGAAAGGAATCAAGAGGTTGAGAGGACTTTCTCTTACCTTAGGGAGTGTTTTGTTTTTTTTTTTCCGAAAATTGCAGAGGAGAGTTTGCTAGAAATTTTTGTGTAGCAAGTATTGAATAGACGACTGTTTTGGTTTAGGGTTAGGAGGGTTTGATTTAGGGTTTAGAAGATGATGCTATAAAGAACCCTTAATGGTTCTAAACCTCTTTGGGCAGGAATGGCGGAAAACAGGTAGCTTGCTGTACCTTTTGTTGGCCGAAATTCAGAGTGGTTGAGGGAAGAAAAGCAGTCTGAAATTGCATTCCCAAGCTGGCCGAAAACAGTGCACAAAGAGAGGTTGCATGTGTATTCAGTTTTTGACCAAGACAATGAGGAGTTTGTGCGGGCTTGACAACTAAAATTCTGTGCAAGGTGGATATGTTTGTGCTATGTGAAAACTATATGCAAAAAAGAGAAATTCTGGACTGTTTTGGCTGCTGTTCTGACGCAAATCAGAGGGGGAAAAGTTGGAGTTTTAAGAGTTGTAATTTGGCTAAATCAATGAAGAGTTTTGGTATGTTTTGGAGTGTGGATTTTCGTGTAGTATTCATATGTGTAATGCTGGCCGAAATCCTGGAAAAAGAGGGAACAAAAATCTGGTTTGTTTAGCTAAAATAAATCTAAATTGGTGAGAGGTGTTTTAGGTGATTTAAGTTAGTTTTAGAAGAGTTTGGGTACACCTAGGAGTCCAACATTTCGCGTGGCATATGTATGCACAAGGCTGACAAAAAATCCGCAGGAAAAAAGGAACAAAACCTAATTTGTTTGGAAATAGAATAAAATCTGATTTGCTAGAGGATTTAGGATAAGCTTCCCTAGCTTGGAAGAATTTGAGTTGAGCTAGGATTGCTCCCAAAGGTGGCGGCAACACGGTTGGAAATTTTTCAGATATTTTAGCTAGGGTTTTATTCTTAAAATCAACAAAATATTTCGCTAGGAAAAATAAAATAGATTTAATTCAGACTAACTAAATTCCCATCAAGGCTTTAAACATAAAATCTGATTGATTAAATAAAAGCTGGAATTTAATTGCTCTTAGCTAAGACTTTCGAAAATTAAAAGAATAAAAGCTAGAATAAAATTAGTCTCTATCTTTTTCAAAATTTTTTGAGTTTGGAAGATAAATATGGAGATTTATCTCCTAAGAAAATGGCAGCTAAAATTCAAAGGAGTAGCTAGGGTTTTAGCTAAAATATTTCCCTAAGAATAATTAAATAAATAAAAGGGTTAAATCAATTTTTTTTTTCCCTTAAGAAATAAAGTAAGATCTTTACCCAGTATATTATCTATCTCTAATACTTATCAAGGAGAGTCTTATACCACTTAAAACTCTCACCAAAGTGGCAGCTAGCTAGGGTTCTCGGCCAAAAAGCATGAAGAAACCCTAGAAGAAGAATTCAAAAAGGAAGCTAAGATTCGCAAAAGGTAAGATTCGAACTCAAGTCACCAAGGGATAATTACCAGACCTAACCATTAATCCAAATAAACTCCGGTGTTAATATATTTCTAAGAAATTCCTTTCACTCTAATTCTCACCCCTCTATCTCCTCTACTAAATTTCACTTAAAACGATTCTCAAATAATGCAAGCAACACAACTATTTCTCATTAAATAAATTAATGCAAGAACAACCTTGTAAATCATATGCATCCATGCAAAAATAATTTTAAAATATCACATGAAATGCAAAAGGCTATGCAATGCATGACTTTTCCCCTAAAGATCAAAGGTGGTTTTAGGCAGGGTATTACATGACCACATCTCATACGAATTACAACTATCCATCTTTGAGAAAGAGAATCGAATTAGAAATCCCAGTCCCTTTGTGGATTTTACTAATGACTGATGACTAAGGGATATATATATCTGTGCAGGAAGAGGGGGAAAGAGGACTGAGAAGAGTAAAAGACAAGGAGGAAGGGGAAGTGGTAGATGACAGGTGGAGGAAGGGATGACTGAGCAGAGAAAGAGACAAGGAGGAAGGGAAAAAGAGAGATGAAAGGTTATGTGCGGGAATAGGGGAGGGATGACTGAGGAGAGAAAGAGACAAGGAGGAAGGGGAAAAGTCAATTTTTGAGTTCTCATCCTATTGAGTTCTTTGTTCAGTTCTTATCCTATTGAGGAAATGGAATTTGTATTCTTGTCTATAGTAAAGAAGTTCCAACTGTTTCTTTGTTGAAATCTATTATGTTTTGAACCTTTTGATATGCCTTGTTTCTTTACTGAAATCTATCTATTTATTATGCAGGCTATTTGAACAAGGGCTGTCGACAACAAAACATATTGTTTATTGTGAATTTGACTCAATAGAATTCCATATATTTATAACATTTATGATTAAGAACCATGACAAAACAAAAAGGCTACGAGTCATTTATGATGAAGAAACTGGAGAAATTCCAGAGGCATTTGTAGTCAGGAGGGAAGGGAGTCAACTTTCTGAAGCTGATGTGATAGATTTTGTTACTAAGCAGGTATATGTTTTGTGCCTAATGGATTATCTAATGGGTCTATATATTTCAAGAAATACCAAAATAGAAGATATCTGTATGGGTGTCTTTCCATGCAACATATGCTCCTCAATTGACTTTTTTTCTTTCTCAGGTTGCACCATATAAGAAAGTGAGAAAGGTTTACTTCATTTCCTTGATACCAAGGTCAGCGAGAGGAAAGGTTCTTTGCAAACAATTAAAGAACTTGTTGATCTCCAAATTTTAGTTTGAAGATTCAAAATTGCAAGTAGAAAAGCATAATAGACTCTGATACTAAGAGAGGAAAATTTTGACTTGTGCCACAGTGGTTTACGTGTTGAAAGAAGTAAATATTCATAGTAAGTGGAAGATATACAGATATAGAATAGCTACACATTTTCTTTCCCTCGATGAACTTAGATACCAGTTAAACAGAGGAAGTTTAGTTTCTGTTTGCTATGTTCTGCTATATGTCTTGAGGATTCTACTGTAAGAATTGCTTGGAAAATATACCAGATGATGCTTATTATAAATACCTGATTTTCCTTTTTCTTCTAAAATATTTGTTCTATTACTATAAGGTTGATCTTTTCTTCTTTATTATTTGTTTCTTAGTGTACCAATTTCCAAAATGTTATAGGATCAATATTTTATGCATTCACCCATTGGTTCCTCTCTGATTTTGCTACTTTGTTGATAAATATAATTGGGTTTTAATCAATTATTTTTTTTAAAAAAATTAATAAATATGACGGTTACAAAACTGTCGTATTTGCTTAACAAGACCGTTGCATTTGGTAATGGCTTAACAGAATAAATATGACAGTCTGAGCAGTCATTTTTAATAATGGTCCCAATTCTCCAAGATTTATTACCATGGTTGTAATTACGACGGTTGGATACTGTCGCAAATACTCAACAATTGCGACGGTTAGGGAAGTCGTAAATAACCATCACAAATAAAAAGTATTTGCGACGGTTTAAAACCATCGTATTTACGGAACAATTGCGACTGTTTTTTAACCAAATGCGACGGTTTGCAAAATCTCAACTCAGGTGAGTAATTGCGATACTTTTCCCTGACCATCATATTTACACCGTTGCATTAGGTAAATACGACAGTTTTTCAGCCATTTTTAATAAAAAACGATGCTATTATATATGATGGTCAAAAAACCATCGTTTATAGCAAAAATGACGGTATTTTTTCAAATACGATGATTTTCTGGCCATCATATTTGCTTGAATTTTTAGTAGTGAAATAGGAACCAAGTCTACCAAACCACTTTCCAAAACCCTTGAATCATCTAAGGATTCAGGATAGAATGGAAGAAGGAATTTGGGCAACCAAGATCAACTCCTACTCTAGAACCTTAGGAGAACAAGATCCTAAGACACTCTTTTGGTAAGTTAATTTGATCTATTCTTATAGTTTTAGAGACTCAAATCATATGTATGGAATTAAAACCTATGATTGGTCTTGACCCTTGAAGAACTCTCTCAAATAGTGTCTTTCAATTTTCAAAATACATTCCAACTTACAAATGAAATGTTATAAGGGCATATTCCCTAGTTATGGTGAGATATAATCTCAGCCATTGATATTTTTAAAAGGCCTTAAATATCCCTATTATAAGTTAAAAGTCTTGGGAATTTAAAATAGTGCAAAACAAGCTAAAATAGGAATTAAACAAAATAGGGCAATGTTGCTCGTAATGAACCGGCGCCTATTGGGGTTGAACCGGTGATAGTTGAAAGCTATAAACATAAATTCAAATTGAACCACATTGGTTTAATAGCTTAACATGTGCCAGTTATGTGCAGCTTCCACAACCTGATGTTTCTGATCTAATCCGGCGCCAAATGTATTGTTGCACCGGTGCCTGTTGTTTCCTATAGCTCTAAAAACTTGCCTTGTGTCGTCCCCAAACTCATCTTGTGCTCTTTAGCTTTCCACACTAATTGTTGGGTAAATATAGCTTCCTTTGGCCTACTCTTTTGCACCAATCTCTTCACACTCTTCATGTTCCTTAGCTTGGCGATTTGATTTACTTAAATTTTCCCTTGCAAGCCTCCATAACTTGAATTCTTCCAAGAGTCCATAAAATGTGGTTTGATTGTCTATTCTCCTTCTTTAGTTTCAGCATATTTCTTAGATGGATTTCTATCAATTTTCATTCACCTAACTTTCCACACTTATAAATTTTTATTTTGCTCAAAAACCTCTATCCTCTCAACAAGTCACCCTCTCCCCTCTTTGCTTGTTTTATTTTCTTCGCTGAACTACCTAAATTACTTCATAATTGCTAAAATCAAAGTATTTTAGATTTTATTCTTGAAATGTTTTCAAGTGTTATTCACTTGGGTAAGTAATTTAAATTCATCTCTTTGATTAATCCATGTTTTATATGAATAGCCATAAATTGGCAGATTTGATGTTCTTGAGAAGAAAAGGAGTTTGTGATGATTTTGATGTAAATGAGGTAGAGTAATTTTGATATTATTATATTAAATTGATGTTGTGTATGTGGATTTGAGGTGATGGGATTGAATTAATGGTGGATTTGTGGTTAGAAGTTGAATTTTCTTGATGAAATTACATTTTATGTTAATTTTCACTTATAGTACTAAAACTTTTTATTAAGGAATATGACATGCTCTACTTCTATTTGATTCTAATGTGTCTTAGGAGTATTTTTCCATTGAAATCATATTAATTTCTTATTTGTTTGGTTTTATATGATTTTTGAAATTTGCTCTGCACAGAATTCTCCGAATTTGATCTTTCACCAAATTTGAGCATTGGATTGAAACCCTTCCAATTCGAATTTCTATATGATATTTTTACCCAATAAACTACAGTGTTTATAGAGTAGTATTTCCATAGAATCACTCAATTTGGACAAGAGTTTTTCCCTTAGGAAAATTTACAAATCGCTGCCAAAACAAATGAAGTTACTGTGCGGTTATCTTAACTTAGGGCATTTAATTAACCTAGTTAAACACCTTGGATTTTTATGAAATTTTAACAGTGGCTCACATACATATGGAAGTTTTATTTGTGAATTTTTATTGCATTTTGAGTTGTATTATTTTGTGAACCCTGTTTTTCCCTGTTTATAATCAAAATACTATTTTAATATTTTGAAGATAAAACCATGTTTTAGCTATTCAATTACCATTTTATTGATTTGAATTGTTATTATATTGACTTGGAAAAGTTATAGAATGATTAGTTCAGTACTTTGGTTCCTATGTGATTGTATGATTGTATTAAGCTATTATATAATGGCTATTTTATGTATTGTGTTTATATAATATGATTATGCCTTATATACAAGTGAATTTGCTAAGTATATTTGAGTCCCAATTACTTATTATTAAAAATTAATTTGTGAAGATTATGTGTTGTTTGAGAATGTGATTATATTAAGCCTCTAGTTATTAATTATATTATGTTTGTTTTGTAGCTATTATATTAACACTTTGAGAAAGTGAATATATTATGTGTTAAAGAGAATTGCTGAGTGAATTTTTGCTTGGAATATCTCTTATTTGAGTTTGAATGATGTGAATTAAGTGTTATTTGATTGATGATTGGTGAGAGTTAGTCTATATGTCTAGAGTTACTTAAGTTTTGAAGAATTGGAGGAACTTTCATAAGTATAAATTATAAATTAGGAAATTGATAAATGTTTAATTTTTTGCTAGAGTTTGTTGGTGAGTAAGGCTATAATCCTCAAGTTTAAGTTGAAGTTTTGCTAACCTTTGATTGGACACAAGGTAAAACCTCACATTTCATGGTTTCCTAAACATAAGAATGTATATGTAATATTTCTATCTTGATAAATCTTTTACTTGAATAAATATTTTCTGCAAAATTTATTATTTATGAAATAGAATGTTTATTTACTCAAGAAATGTTGAGTTATGAAATGATTTACTTATGCAAGTGATATGTTTCCAAAAATGGATTTATGATCGTTGTTTTGAGAAATTATATACTTGAGCATGTGATATGATCTTTGGAGCAAAATTTTGTGTGAATTTCGTGTCTATTTTTAAGGAAAAATTCAAGACCCAACAAAGAGCTCAAAATAGAGTTTTTATCATGAAAATAATCACCCAATTCAAAATACTAGAATCCTAGGCCAATTCAAGAACCTAGAACTCAAGAAATAATAAATTAAGTCTTCCAAATCTCAACCAAAGACCCTCTGTTTAACCAAGAACAATTGAAGAAGGAATCAGGCAACCAATTTAACCCATAACAAGAACCTTAGATAAATAAGAATCTAAGACCCAACTTAACAAGTTAATTGATCTATCCTAAAGGGTTTATAGACTAGATTCAAATGGAAGGACTAGGCCTTAAGAGTGGTCTTGATGATCATGGGAAGTACCCAAGAGGAATCACTTCTCAAAGCTCTCTAAAAAGGCTTCTTGATTTTTATTCAATATCCAAAGTTACAAATAAAGTGTTATAATGGCATATTTATAGCCAACTTAACCTAGGTAATGGGAGATGAAATCTTAGCCATTCAAACTAAAAACAAGTCTAAAATATCCCTATTACAATATAAAAGTCGTGGGAATTGAAAGGGTAATAAAATAAAGCAAAACAAAATGAAAAATTAAACAGAGCATCCAGCCCTAAGTGGGCTAGCACCAGTCTGGTTGGTGAAACCAGCCCACTGTGCAAGAGAGTGTTCTTCCAGAGATGGGCAGCGCCAATTGCCCCATAGAAGCCCGTGCTAGTTCCTTTCTGCTTTCCTGTGCGAATTTTTTATCTTCAGCCTTCTCTCTCACGCACTTGATCATCTACACAAATTGTCAATCAAATTTTGGTTTTCTTGGCACTTCTTTGATCCTCCACTTCTTGTCAACTTTCTTGATCTTGATCCTAATTTATCTTCTTAAAAATCTTTCAATCCTCCCCTTGGCACCCACCTATTTACAATCTTCGTATCCCTTAGCTTAGTAGCTTATGTTGCATGAACCCTCCATTAAAAGCTTTCATAATTTGAACTTTTCCTTGGTACTGGGGAATGTAGTTTGAATCTCCTTCCCCTTTCTTTGTATGAGCTATAGTGCTTGATTGGATTTCTATCAATTTCTCCTTCTTTGTGTGGATTTGTGCATGAATTAATTCCCACATATGCTTTCAAACAAGAATGTTTTCTATGAAGACAAAATGATAGCTTATATTCTCCCACATAAAGCTCAATCTTTTCCTCATCTTCATTCTTCTTTATTGTTTCTCCCTTATTTTTTTCATTTTTCGAGCACAAAAAAATCTCTCTTCTTTTGTCTCTTTCTTCTCTTTTTTTTTTCTTTCTCTTCTTTTAAACCTTTTTGTTTTGAATTCTCTTTTAGCTCTCAATGGAAAAGCTTTCCTAACCTCAAGCCTTTTTTCACTACTTTCTTCTTTACTAGGCTTTGGGGTTGTCTTTGATGATTGTTTTGGGGTCCTAATTTTCTTTCTTAGTGAGTGATAAAATATAGGATTGGTGTATGTGGTCTCTCTAGGATAAGTTTTTTTTCTTGCACCCCTCAAATTTTTGCTCTCATGTCTTCCTTTATCTAACTTAAAATCTATTCTTCCTCTTCCCCTCATTGAAAGTTTTGGATGGTCTCCCATAGAATGTTCTTCACATCCCTTCATTGGTTTCTCATATAATAGAGGTAGAGCTTTGTACTCATTTCTCACTTTAAGGCTATCTCTCATTTTAGCATCTGTTGAGGTTTGGCTTTACATAGATTTCAATCCCATAATGTCCCTTTTTGTGTCTTCCATTTTTGCTTTGAAAGTTTTAAAGGTTGCTTGAATATCAAATGATTTTTTAAGACATTATGTTAGCGATTTCAAGGGTTCTTACTTGGAGAAAATTTGGATAGAAATAGAAAGTAATTCCTCACAGTCAGTCCCTCACCTATATACACTCAAATAATGTCGCTCAACCCTCGTGTATAACTCTCCTTAGCTTTTAACAAGAATAAACTCACTCCCTTAACTTTTCAAGCACTTAATTTCCTCAATGAGTTCTTTCCACAAAAATCTCTCCAATTGCTTAGGAGCTAGTCCAAACTTGTTAAGTTTACTAACCCTCTATGGACAACCAACTAGGTGACTTAAATGGAAGTTTGATCAACAACAACAATGAGCTTCAAGGAGCTTATATCAATCAAGTAAGATTCAATGAATTCAAGAGAGCTCAACAATTTCAATTGACTAAAGGATGGGTAAATATACAAGACTTAACTAGGTTTTTAATGAAGCACTAGAAGTTCAAAGAACATAGCATTCAAGAACAACGAAAAATGATCATAGTTAGCCCACAAACATGAACAAGAAATCACATTCAAGATGGCTCAATTTGGATATGTAATTCCCCCAAAAAATGTGTACTCTAGCAATAATCAACCATAGAAAGTGTTTGCAAAATATTAGACCATAATTCAAAGTCACAAGTTTACTCAAACATCAAACACCTCGTGTGAAATTTTTGGAACTCAAAATATAACATAATTTTAAAGCCAATTTAGCCCAATTTTCAACAAAATACAATAAAATTTCAATTCATAAAAGAGTGATTTCTATACATGAACTTTAAGAAAATTCAAAGTTTGAATGACCTTTTTGAAAAACTTTCTTAGTGATGAGATTAGCAAATTTCCATAAAACTTCTTGAAGCTTCTTCTTTGAAAACCAAGCTTTGATAAGAAACAAAGCTCTCCTTGCTCTGATATCAATCTATTTCATACGATCTTGGAAGAAGAATTTTGTGTAGATTTCGTGGCTATTTTTAGGGAGAAATTCAAGACCCAACAAAGAGCTCAAAATAGAGTTTTTATTAAGAAAACAATCACTTAACTCAAAATACTAGAACTCTAGGCCAATTTAAGAACCTAGAACTTAAGAAATAATGAATCAAGTCTTCTAAATCTCACCAAAGACCCTTGGTTCAACAAGAGACCAAGAATAAATGAATAAGGGATTTAGGCAACCAATTTGACCTATAACAAGAATCGTAGATAAACAAGAATTTAAGACCTAACTTAGTAAACTAATTAATCTATCCTAAAGGGTTTATAGACTAGATTCAAAAGGAGTGACTAGACCCTAAGAATGGTCTTGATGATTATAGGAAGTACCCAAGAGGAATCACCTCTTAAAGCTCTCTCAAGAGACTTCTTGATTTCTGTTGATATCCAAAGTTACAAATAAAGTATTATAATGACATATTTATAACCAACTTAACCTAGGTAATAGGAGATGAAATCTCAACTATTTAAATTAAAAATAAGTCTGAAATATCCTTGTTACAATATAAAAGTTGTGGGAATTGAAAGGGTAATAAAATAAAACAAAATAGTATTAAAAATCAAAACAAAGTATCATGCTCGAAGTGGGCCAGCGCCAGTTGGGCTAGTAAAGTCGACACTAGCTGTTCACCGTCTAAGATAGTATTCTTCCAAAGATGGGCCGACACTGATTGCCCCATAGGAGCCGGTTGTGTATTAATATTGCATTAGATATATTAGGTGATTTCTAAATAAATTATGTTAGAATTTAATGCAATATGAGCTTTATTTGGACAATTTACTCTCCTTTGTATTTATTTGATTTTTTCAGGGACTTGAATGCAAACGTTACAAATTGGAGGGTTGAAGAGTAAATTGCAAGAGTCCACACCATTAGGAGAGTTCAAGCGGGGGCCTGATTCAACTCTTATAAGTGTTCCAACGTAAAGTATAAAAGGAAAAGCATGATGATTTTAGGGGGGGACGGACTGGTAGCCACAAGAGGGAATGGGTTGTTTTTGTTTCCACTAAGTAGGTTAGGCTTTAGTTTCTTTGGGGATTGGCTGTATTTTGAGAAGAATTTTCATTGTTAGAGTGTACTAGAGGAAATCCATGAACGAAAGTTGGAGACTGTATTAGAACACAATGATGTTTTTTTATATTTTCTCTTTTAATTTGTTCTTGAATTTCTCTTCCATTATGTATTAATTTTCATTTTAAGGCCATGATGTAACTAGTATTAATTGTTAGATTATCTTTCAATTTTGTTATTTGAAGAGTGTTACTAAGTCTTTTGTTTGATTATTGTACTTAAAGCAATTGAATGCCAGATCACCATTTAGATTGATTCATCATTAATTAGGAAAATTCGAAAGATGACTTAGTTAATTAGGACAGGTAATCAAACAACAAATTACATGTGAAATAGAAATATATTTGTGTGTTTTGTGTAATCCATACAGTGTCATGTTCTTGAATGCATTCCCTTAAATTGAATTCAACATAGAAATATAGTTGGGTTATTTGAAGGAATAGAATTAATTTACCTTGAAAAAGGATATTAGTTAATTTTGGACATTGATTGACTGATAAGGTACACTCTACAATAGCAAGTTGATTTGATGATATAACAGTTGATCTAGTGAATTAATGTATCTTAGATTCTCTCATTACCATATTTACTCAAGAAAGTGTTAGTTTTAGTTATTTCAATTTAGTTCTTATAAACAACAATAATTGGAACCTGTGTTTTCTTTCAACTCAAGTTAGAATTAATTTCATTGGAAGGAATTATAATTTCTAATATCTATGAGACGGCCTTGTTACTATAAACGAGATCTAGTACACTTGATAGTGCTCTGAATTGGTTATTAAGTTTTTGGTGCTGTTGCTGGGAATTAGTAAATTAAAATTTTCTTCTTTTGATTATAGTTCTGATTTGATTTTTAATTTTGCTTTTATTCTCTCAAGTGTACAAATTGTGGACAAATATTTAAGTAATGCATGTCTTGAAATCATGTTGTGGACTTAATACCATTTGATCCTGAAATTGAGCATACTTGAATGCAAAATTGAGCTAACAGGAGGGCTGAAGCAATGGCTTATAACAAAGAAAATCAAGCACATGATGATGGGCCAAATAACCAGTTACAACCGCTGGCTCTCTTGGGAGTTAATAACCAAGCCCATCCTCGACTAAGGGATTTATAGATGCTTACCATTGCTACCAATCCGTTATGTATCAGGCTAGGAAATGCTGCAAGGAACTATGTGCTGAAAAACTTATATCTTCATCTACTTCCAACTTTTAATGGATTGGGAGTAGAGGATGTTTTGGGATTTCTATTAGAATTCTACAGCACAGTGCAAACATTCCCTTTGAACAATCTATCCAAAAAGGAACTTAAGCTCATATGTTTTCCACATTGTTTAAAGGGACATGCTAGACAATGGCTACTAGGTCTACCAAAAGGTTCAATGAGCACTTGGGATAAGGTCAATGAGATATTCATGTTCAAATATTATCCATTTTAGAAGACCATGGATTATAGAAGCAGGATTGGTTCCTTCACTCAAAGGAAAGGAGAAGCATTCCATGAAGCATAGGATAGGTTTAAACTTCTATTAACTCAGTGTCCTCACCATGGTTTTGAAGGATCAAAACGGAAAATATCGAAGAAAGGGCAGTGAAAATTTTTTTAGTTTTCTGAGCCACATCTAGGAGAGAGTACTTATTTTTCTTTATTGGTCACGGATTAACCAACGAGGGGCCGGGTTGCACTGGAACTTGCGTTGGAAGGGGAGAAGAAGGCACCTGTGGTTCAATTGGTATTCCCACCAATCATCTACTCCTACGCATCAAGCGTCTCCAAACTTTCTCTCTTTATCTTCCGAAGTATGACTCTGCCTTACTCTTGGGTTAACTTGGTGAAAGCTTCTTCTTTATATAATTAAGATACTCTCCAAGAGAGAACGAAGAGAAGAACATGGAACAGAGAGAGAGGAAGAGACGGCACACCAGAGAAAAGGAAGATTAATGTTTTTTTTTATTCTTCTTTTTCCCTCTTATTTTTTCAACCAGTCTTAGGGCTTCCTTAAGCCCTAATGGCTAAAATCATCAAGCCCTAATGGGTTGATGCTGTGCTCATAAATTAGTCTAAGACTATCTTTTCTAAGTTTCATTAAATACCCAAGACTAATTAATTAATTCTAATTAGACTCTTAATATATGTCAACATATATCAACCCAATTAATTAATTTATTCCAACCCAATCTTCTTAATTAATTAATTATCTTTTCTAGGCTTATTAAAAACCAAGACTAATTAATCAATTCTAATTGGACTCTTAGAATAAATTTTATTTCTCTTCCAAATAATTATCCATCAAGCCCAGATTGTGTCTAAACAACACTAAGGTAACTTGACTTACTCCGGGGACCAAGAGACATATTATTTATGGCAACTAAAATGACCAAAATGCCGGTACTATTAAATAGTTGCATTTTACCATTTTAAATATTTTCATTTACCACCATATGAAAATATTGATCCCAAGAATAATATTACAAAAGTAATGTCTTTGACCTACAAGTGAGATGACAGTGTTGGGAAATATGCCCTCTTAGACTAGATTTCTGATGTAAACATCGAATGTTTTAATAAAAGAATTTATTTTCAGAAATTGTTTGTGAATTTACATTTTATTTGTGCACAATTATGTTTGGAAAAGACCCATTGTGTTTAAGTAAGTGGTCCATGTGAATGGAGGTCTTTCACAGTAAAGTATGGATCACGGGTTACTTAACACATAAACGTTCGTTCTTAACTGATTGATGAGAATGGGAATCTTGTCATGTCTAGGTTATTATGTTGTGAATTCTAAATGAAGAATGGCTTACCTTTAGCGAGTGAGTAGTCCACTCACTTCATGATATAAGCGTATTTCGAATACGTAGAACAAGACTTATAGTAGTGGTTTCTAAAAGTACTATATGGTAGAAACCTAGACTACTATTACTATAACATGGACAAATACTCTACGACGTGAGTATAAATTGGTGGTCTGACGAAGTTGGAAGCATGTACTTTGATATGCTATAGTTGAGGTTCTATCGTAGGGCCAATATACTTGCATGTTGGGTATGTGGGACTAGTTAGTTAAGACAGACTTGTACAAGATAGTTTCTATACTATATCGCCCCTTGTGGTTGTCTAAGTGATCTAAATATCCAGGGCCCTGGGAAACATGACTTGGATGTTTGCTTTAGGGTAGCTCTCTTGGAAAGTAGAAATAATCTAGGAAGTCATAGATCATTGGACTAGAAGCCTAAGGATGGTAGATGTCATTTAGAGAGGTGTTACTACTCTTATTCCTCTCTAAATGTATGATGATGTATAGAGGGATATTTTAGTCATTACATCTGTAGGTTAGAGACTTTGCTAACACAGTATTGTCCTTGGGGTCAATATTTCTTTATGGTGATATTAGGAAATATTTAAAATGCAAAATACAGTTATTTATATGGCAAGGGTATTTTGGTCATTTTAGTAGCCAAGACGGGGTGTCTTTTGGTCTCCAATATAGATCGTCAATCCTAATTAAATACAAGCTAAGGAATTGATTTTAAATTAAATGAAATTTATTTTAGTTAAGTAGGCTGATTTAATTGTTGGGCTAGAATAAAATAAAGGTCCATGGAGAGAGAGAATTAATTAAAATTAGTTTGGTGGGTTAATTAATTATTCAGGGCTTTGACCTAGTTTGAATAATTAAAGATTAACTTAGGACTAAACTAATATAATTATTAATTGGACTAGTTTATTTGGGTTGGGAAATTAATTATTAATTGGGCCATTTACTTAGTTCTAATTAGAATAATTAATTTACTCCAAAAGGCTAAACTAAGAGTCCGATGGGCCAGTTCAGTTTAACCTAGGGTTTTATTTAGGTTAAATAGGAGAATAGAAAACAATGTTGTTGTTTTTTTCACGACTTCTTCTCTGTAAAAAAAAAGAGATGCCTCTCTCTCTCTCTCTCTCTAGGAAAAGTTCATTTGTTTGTGAGTTGTTCACCAAACGGAATTAGGCAGGCTATATACTGGAAGATCGAGAGGTTAGCGTTCATTTACATGCAAAGACAGAGTAGGAGGCTTGCAAGAATCGCACTAGAGGTTCCCCCAGTGCACCTTGTGAAACCCCAGTCGAGGCCAACCTTAGAGTAAGGGGGTTGGGATGCATATCATGCTTTATTTCATGATTAAATATGTTTCATATGATTTCTATGTGCTTTGAATTTGATTTTTATTATCTTGAAGTCTTGTTAGTTAGTGATGTGTGAGAGGGGCAAAATGATAATTTTTGCCCGAGGTGAAAATAAGGAGATAGCTTGTGGATTGAATAGGAAATAATTTTTCTAGTAGAAATAGCAACAAGAGTTGTTGTGGTTTAGTGGTTAGAGCCTTGGAATTAATTCTTGAGGTCTAAGGTTCAAAGTCCGTCATAGAAGCATTAGCTTGAGTAAATTTTATTTCGCTTGGAAAAGGATGGTTTCGGCCATGAGGGCCTAGATCAATGTGGTGATGATGTCCTAGGAGAGACATGTTAGGAGAATTCTCACTTCACTCTTTTGTTCTTCGCGAAATGCCAAAGGGAATTCATTCTCCCTTGATATTTAATTTTCCTTAATTTCCAACTCCTTAGTTTGATCGAGGTGTTCTATCCTTTACCATTCCAGAAAAATTCAATAGAGGACTAAGGTCTTTTAGGATCAAAATGTCCTAGTAAAAGGCTTCTCATGGTTTGGAAAATGTAAATGATTTGTGGGAAAATTCAAGAGGAAAATCACTCTTGAAAGCTTGCTGAAATTTTTCATCAAACTTAGTTCATTTATCTTCATGAAATGAGCTGAAATTTTACAGCTTGTTGTGCCTGATGGAAAACGCAGAAACAGGGGCATGCACCGTAAGTTAAAAAAAAATTGGAGAAAAATAAAAAGCGAGCCATAAAGGCCATGCGGAAGCGTGAAGATCATACATTTGCATTCCTTAACCCTCATAGGTTGCGTAGGAACAGAATGAACGGCTGGAATCGCCTCGCTTTGCACACTTGAAGGAGCTTCCGGTTGAACACCCGCTAGCCTTCGACTTCGCCTTGTTTGCATTAACGCTTAGCTCTCCAGCTCTCGGGATATTCCTCGACCTAACCTCTAGTTGGTGAACAAAACGGGAAAGAGAAACGGTCTCAATTCTCCTTGGTTCGCTCGCTATTGGTTAACAAAGAACAAGGAGAAAAACAAGAAGAAGAAAACCGAGAGAGCAAGAGGAGAGATGTGAGAGTCTTGTTGCTAGGAAAAGAATTAGTGTTTTTTTCTTTTCAAAGAGTTGTTTTATAGTTAGCCAAAAATTAGGTCTCTCATTATCTGATAAATATCTCCCCGGGATTACAAAACACCCGGATGTTATCCTGAGACTCAGTATGGCCTAATCCTAAACTCCTCTTAACTATATCTGGAAAAAACCCTAAGGTCCAAGCTATTGGGCCAGATAAATATTTATTATTTTTCTTGGACCCAAAAAGACCCAAAATAATAAATATTAATTATTTATTTCCTGGGCTTACATAATTAACCCAATAAATAATTAATGAGCCCAAATGAACCATAATAATTAATCTTTAATTATTTATTTCTTGGGCCTATATAAATAACCCAATAAATAATTAAACATTAATTATTTCCCCTAGTTTAAGCCCAGGTTAATTTCTTAATTATTCATACTGGACCTAGGCCCTGAATAATTAATTAACCAAATAAACTAGATGATTAATTTCTCTCAACTCCTATTTTATTTATTTATTTATTTTATTCCAGTCCAACATTAAATTAGACTTTCTGAATAAAATAAAATAAAATAAAATAAAATAAAATCATCTTCAACTGAGACCAATTCCTCAACCCAAAATAGTTACGACTTACGGGCTATTCCGAGGACCAAAAAGACACATCGCCTTGGCTGCTAAAATGACCAAAATACCCCTGCTATATAAATAGCTGTATTTTGCATTTTAAATATTTCCTAATATCACCATAAGGAAATATTGACCCCAAGGACAATGCTGCATTCGCAAAGTCTCCGACCTATAGGTGAAATGACTAAAATACCCTTCTACACATCGCCGTACATTTAGAGAGGAAGAAGTGTACTAAAACCCCCCTAAATGACATCTACCATCCTTAGGCTTCTAGTATAATGTTCCACGACTTCCTGGAGTGTTTCCGCTTTCCAAGGGAGCTACCCTAAAGCAAACATCCAAGTCATGTTTCCCAGGGCCCTGGATAATTTAGACCATTCGGACAACCACAAGGGGCGATATAGTGCAGAAACTATCTTGTATAAGTCTGTCTTAACTAACTAGTCACACATACCCAACATGCAAGTATATTGGCCCTACGATAGAACCTCAACTACAGCAAATCAAAGTATATGCTTCCAGCTTCGCTAGACCACCAACTCATACTCAAGTCGTAGAGTACTAGTCCACGCTGTAGCGGTAGTAGTCTAGGTTTCTACCATATAGTACTTTGAGAAACCGTTACTACAGGTCCTGTTCTACGTATTCGAAATACGCTTATGTCATGAAGTGAGTGGACTACCCACTGGTTAAAACTATGCCATTCCCCATTTGGAATTCATAACATAATAACCTAAACATGATGAGGTTCCCAATCTCATCAATAGGTTAAGAACAAATGTTTATGTATTAAATAACCCGTGATCCATACCTTATTGTGAAAGACCACCATTCACATGGATCACTTATTTAAACACAATGGGTCTGTTCCAAATGAAAATCGTGCACAAACAAAAAGTAAATTCACAAAAAATTTCGGAAAATAAATTCTTTCATTAAATAATTCAATTTTACATCAGAAACCTAGTCTAAGAGGGCATACAATCCAACAGTGCATTCAAAATGTCGAAAATTCTAGCTCACATTTCCTCCCAAATGCTACCAGAAAAATGGTCTTTAGGATCAGTTGAAACCTGAAAGTTTCTTGCCCAAATTCGGATTGCACAATTTAGAGCAAAGCAGGAAAAATTCCTGTATGAAAATCGGTTTTGAGAGCTCAAAACCACGCTGTTTTCTTCCAGAATTTGTACAGAACCTTAGCCATGTTTTTCCTCCATAAAGAAGGCTGGAAACCAGCCTTGAATACCCCTGTAATCCCCTTCAAACCTCGCTGCAAACTTGCTGGAAATGGCAGACGAAAATTCTGCCATGAAATTTCTTTTCAGCGAAATTCCTGAGCAGAATTTTTGTCCAGCTAGTTTCCTATTTTGTTTCAACTGAAAACCCCAACCTACTTCTGTCAAAACCTCTCTTAAACCTCCATTAACAGAGCTCCATTGTTCTCTGAAGTTCCTGCACGAAATTCCCTCCATGGCTGACCGAAAATCTCTCTACAAAATTCCTGCAATTAAGCTTGATTGGTTTCCAAAATTTCGGTCATCTTATTTAGCAACCTTCCATAATATTTTGCTCAATGGACCGGACTTCTTTTTCATCATTGTACACCCTACTTTCAGCCACCATAAGCCTCCATAAGTCAGCATTAATCTCACGAAATTCTTTACAAACAATCAGCCATGGTAGACTTCAAAGCTGTCCAAACAAATCAAGATATTCTTAGGATATCTACTTTCCAAATTCACTTCCTAACAATATTCTTCAAGGATTGTAACAACTTACCATTCCTTTTCCCTTCCAAATCAGAGAATCAACTCCCTAAACCCTACTAGAATTCGGCCAGACCTATTCCCTCAGAAAAATCGGCAGCTGCACAAACTCTTCCTCTCTCTCTCGATTTTCTTCAAGCAACAAGAACACACAAACACTACACCAAGAACACCTACTTCTTCTCTACACCTAATAACCCTCCAAACCACCTCAAACCCTCACGAAAATCTCCAGATTTAGTCTACTTATTGCTGTGAATCCATCAACATCAATATTAACATCAAACTCCTCCAAACATCTTGCTACTTCGAATCAAAGCAAAAATTTCTGGACAAGAACATCTTCAAGGTAAACTTATTCTAACAACTTCATCCTCTTTAAACTTAATCTCTAATGAAAACCTATAGGAATAAGCATGCTAATGATCTCTTCTTCTTTCTCTCTCTCTCTCTCTCTCATGGACTGAAAATTCCTCCCTTGGCCGAATGGTCTCTTGGTCCATGACCATGCTTTCGCCACCCTTCTTGAACAAGATTAGCCATCTAGGAGTTGAGATCTTCTCTAAACTCCTTCAAGTCATTCATCAATCAAGTAAGTACCTTCAATCCTCTTTTTAAAATTTAGAATCATGTCTCTAAGTTGATGAATGGCGATGGGGTTGTGTATGTGATGTTATTGATTGAAGCATGAGTATATGTATGATTGAGATGGAGATGGGATTTATGCATGGAAGGATTATATTAGTGGATTTAATGATGAGTTGAGATTTGATGCATGTCATAGGTAGTATTTGTGATGAAGCATGCTAGAGATTATGTCACCATGGGTGAATAGGATTTATATGCATGATTAGATTTTGAAGCCATGATAATGTTTATGCCAGTAGAGGTTAAATCATGTAATAATAAATTTAGATCTATGCCTATGTGCAAGACTTGGATGTTTTGATGAATTGAAGGATTGAGTATGTTATTGATTATGGTTGACCATGGAATCTTGATCATGATCTAGTTGTCCCTGAGCAAATTTTATTTCATGAATAAAATATTTACTAATAATTTTTGCTAAAGAATTTCGAAAACCCTAGGAAGGGTAGATTTGGAATTATAATATATGTAAAGGATATTTTAGTCAAAAAAATAATGATTTTTCTAGAAAATAAAATAAATAAATATTATCTAAAATAAGGCAAATTAATTAAAGCCTTATGAAAAAGATTCATACTTAATAAAATATTTACTAGACCAAAACCCTTAAGGATTTACTTATTATTTTCCAAGAAAGACTTAGTAAATTTAATCTTAACTAGTTTTAGCTATCAATTATTTTCTAACAACTAAGTTACCATTAAATCACTATTTTACCTAGTACCACCTATGGCTCTTGATCAAATAAACATTAAATTTTTCTTAACAAGATTTAAACTTTCAACTTATTAGAATTTATTTCCTAATCCATTAATTATTTTAAATAACAAATTAAACTGAGCTTATAAACCTATTCAATTATTGTTTTGCCTTAAAGCTTGGGACACTAGGATCATGGTAGTAGTGAATTGAGTTGATTTAAAATTGAGGAAGTAGATTGTGGCTTGAATCTGATTAAGATTTGTATTTGCCCATGTGGGGTTAGGTCATCTGTCCGAGACCTTGTTATTGTGAGCAAGAATCAGGTAAGCTCCTGCATAAAACCTATCGATGTGAAATGTTTTCTTATGGCAAGCTAAATATGGAGTGTATGGACACTCGTTTATTTGAAGGCAATTGAGGGTTGAACTCATCTTTATTTCCAACGTTGGAATTATTCCAAAGTTAATGAGCAGATTTTTCCAAACTCGAAACTCTTTCTAAAACTAATTTCTCGCAAAGCTTTGGAAACCCTCACATTGTTATTTTCATGAAGCACAATGCTTTGTTCATTTTATCCCAAGTGGGAAATGTCGTTGAGTACTCAATAAGGGTGGACTATTAGGACTAGTCTTTGAAGGGTTATGGTGACTCTCTCTGTTGGTGGCCACCTCTGAGGAGTGAGTCCTTCCCGGATGAGATGCCAGTTCTAGTGAGTCGTGCCGATCCGAGCTAGCAGTTTATTTTGTTTCAGTCAAGTGACTGTGTTTTTACCAGCATGGACACCCGGTGGTTGTTTGGGTATAGAGAAGGAGGAGTATCTTGCCCAGTAGGCCGATCACCTACTTTTGTCAGTCTAGACAACGTGTTAGGCATTCTGACCGGTTATGGGGCCCAAAGTGTGGTAACCCATATCCCTTTCTTTCGAGTGGTTGACTTCATTACTTATGTATGGCCAAAAGAGCCAAAACGTCACTCTTGCTTTTGACTGATGTTTATTGCTTGCCAATGTTTCTGTTATAAAGATTTCACACTTTGCATCCACAAACTGTTTCTGCTAAACACCCAAAGCACACACGGACTTACTGAGATTTCTGTCTCACTACCTTTTTTCATATTTTCGGGTTGATCCTGTTGTTGGTGAGTAGCTACTGTGGAAGAGAATGTGTTTTTGATTTTATGTACTGCTTTGGGAGATGAGTGTGGATGATTTTAATTATGAGTTTTGTTTTGGAATTTCATGGATGTACTTTGGAAGTATTTATTTTTGGGTTGTAATAAATTCTTTTAGCTTGAGTATTATTCATTTCAGCTATTTTATTTGTGACCTAGTTATAAAGACCCCTTGTCCTTTGAACGGGGCGACATCCCCGGCACGGCGGGCCTAGGTTTTCCGGGGTGTTACAAGTTGTATCAGAGACTAGGTTATAGCCAAATATTGATGATATATGATTTATTTATTTAAGTTCAAATCTTATCTAACCTATTTTATTGATGCTGTAGGATGGTTAGACTGCTTAGGACAGCAAGGAAAGGGCAGCAGTGGCACCCACCCTACTATCTAGACCAGGAGGACCTTCCAGTTCCCCAGCCTGCCCCTCAGCCAGTTGTCCCTATAGAGGATGACAATGATGTCGAGGATATCCCTGTAGAGGATAATAGTGATGATGAGCTTGACTTGATGGAGGATAGCAGTGAGGACGAGGTCCAGATCCTTGAACCACCTCCAATCCCGGTGATAGATATAAGCTCTGACAGTGAGGATGATGTTATGATAGTGGAGCCTGAACCCCACCTTCCTAATCCTGAAGTGGATTTAGCAGCAGCTAGTGATGACCTGGGGGAGATAGACTATTAGTCTCCACCCAGACCTTCCTTTATTCCTCCCTTCAGCTGAGTTAAGGTCGGGGAGAGTTCTAGGCATCCTGGGAAGGAGCCTGTGGAGGGATTTGCTAGCGAGGAGGAGGTGGATTTCTCTAAAAACACCAGAGGTTGGATATATGAGGCAGATGATGAGGATTCCGATGAGGAGTAGAGAGCTAGGAATCATTTTGATTTGGATGTTTGTTTATTTAAAGCTTTTCATGAATTGAGATGTTAAGACTTCTTAAAGTTCATTTTATCAAATTTCGAAATTATGCAAGTTAATTTTTGAAATCGAAATTTATGAGCAATCCTTTAAATAAGTTGCATCTGACTTCTTTCTACTCTTACTTGGCTATGTATGCATACACCACTAAAATGATTTGATACTTGAGCGCATACATTTAACATTTGGGGTATGGTATAGAATGGCACCCAAGAGACGTGCAGTTCCTTCCATCAAAAGAACTCCAGAGGTAGACCGGGTAGCGCCGGAAGTTGAACCAGAACAGACGCAATCACCCCATTAGGGTGACGGGCAAAGTGATCCCGCGATGGGCATGGGGTCTGATGCCCCGGTAGATGTGTCAATGGGTCAGACACTCAGCAAAGTGGCCGACATTCTTCAAACGCTAACCGAGCGGAGGCACCCTAGAGGGGAAGATGAGGCGTTAGAGAAGTTCTTGAAATTCCAACCACCTATCTTTATGGGTGAAGCGGAACAAGACCAGAAGGTCGAGCAGTGGGTCGAGCAAATGGAGGACATCTTCGCAACGCTCCAGTATTTGGAGGAGCGGATGGTTAAGTTTGCGGCTTTTCGGTTGAGAGGACCAGCTCGGGCGTGGTGGCAGCGGGTCCAAGAGGATTGGGTAATGGATGAGCAAGAATGGACGTGGTCCAACTTCGTTGAATCCTTCAGGGCGGAGTACATCCCTCAGTGGATTGTAGAGAAACGGGAGGACGAATTTCAAAATCTGAGGCAGGGGAGCATGTCTGTAGCTCAATACGCGGTCCGATTCACGTAGTTGTCGAAATACTGCCAAAGACTGGTCGACACCGAGCAGAACCGGACGAGGCAGTTCGTCAAGGGGCTAAGACCGGAGTTGAGGAGAGCTTTGGCACCTGCTCCACCGACAACTTACTCGGGGACGGTGGACGCTGCTACTCGCACAGAGAATGAAGACCGCAACAGGATGGCGGCCAAGCCCTTCCAACCATCGAGACAACCACAGGGACACTTTCCAAGGCAGCAATCCCACAAGCGCCCTGCAAATCATCTCTGGCAGAATCGGGAAAAGCAAACCCGGACAGCACTGGCTGGACCTGCACCGAACCTTCCGTCCTGCAGGCAGTGTGGAAGGAAAGGCCACACCGAGAGGAATTGCTGGTCCAAGGGAAGAGATAGGAAGTGCTACCACTGTGGTGACCCGAACCACCTGAGGAATACCTGCCCTAAGCTGCACCGGGTCGGGCAGGGAAACCCGGCTCAGAACTCGGGACCCAACCGGGCCAACGCCATGGGAGCAGCCGGAGGGGGAGCACCGAAGCCACAAGTGAAGGCCAAGGTATTCGCTCTCAACAGAGAGGAAGTTGGGGCCGATACTGCGGTGGTGGAAGGTACGTTCACTATTCAAGGACGATCCATTAATGCTTTGATTGACCCTGGCTCTACTCATTCCTATATAAACAAGTTGTGTGCATGTCATTTGGGTTGGGATGGAGTGGAGCTACCTTTCATTTTAGAAGTAAGCACCCCTTTGGGGAAGATGGTGCAAGCGGATCGATATGTGAGGGATTGTAAGGTTAATGTGGGGAGAGAAAATCTGGAGGGAGATTTGATTATGTTGGACATTGAAGACTATGACTTAATTTTGGGGATGGACTGGTTAGCCAAGCATGGGGCTAGGGTAGACTGCAAGAGTAAGACAGTTCAGTTTGTCAGACCGGGCTGTGATGTGTTAGAATTCGACGGAAAGAGGGTGAAAGAGTTGAAGTACTTGATTGCAGGGGCTAAGGCCCGAAAATTATTGAGGCAATGTTGTAAAGGTTATCTGGCTTATGTGATGAACAAGCCTAAGGACCAGTGTACTCTGAAGGACACAGAAGTAGTGAAGGATTTTCCCGATGTATTTCCAGCGGAGCTTGATTCTCTACCTCCTAGTCGAGAAGTAGAGTTCACTATTGACTTAGTTCCCGGAGCGGAACCAGTATCGCGGACTTCGTATCGGATGGCGCCGACAGAGTTGAAAGAGTTGAAAGAGCAACTAGAGGAGCTCATTGGCCAAGGCTATATTAGACCAAGCACGTCGCCCTGGGGAGCGCTTGTGCTATTTGTAAAGAAGAAGGACGGGACCTTGAGGCTGTGCATCGACTACCGAGGGCTGAACAATTTAACGATTAAGAACAAGTACCCTCTTCTGTTGATTGACGAACTATTCGATCAGCTGCAAGGATCTAGTTGCTATTCCAAGTTGGATCTGAGACAAGGATATTACCAAGTGTGGATAAGAGAGGAAGATATCCCCAAGACAGCCTTCAACACCCGATATAGGCATTACGAGTTCGTAGTAATGCCGTTCGGGATGACTAACGCTCCAGCAGTATTCATGGACCTGATGCACCGAGTATTCCGGCCTTACCTAGACAAATTTGTAGTAGTATTCATCGACGATATTTTAATCTACTCCAAGAATCCGGAGGAACATGCGGAGCATCTGAGGCTCGTGTTGGAAAAATTGAGGGAGCACAAGCTGTACGTGAAGTTCAGCAAGTGTGAATTCTGGTTGGACAGTGTTGCATTCCTTGGTCATGTGGTGACCAAGGAGGGAATTAAGGTAGATCCGGCCAAGGTGGAAGCGGTATCAGACTAGAAGCAGCCAGAGAATATTACCGAGATCCGGAGTTTCTTGGGTTTGGCGGGATACTATCGAAGGTTTATCAAGGGATTCTCGACACTCGCAGCGCCAATGACCCGTTTGTTGAGAAAGGATGTTCCGTTTGTGTGGAACGAGAAATGCGAGAAAAGCTTCCAAGAACTAAAGAAGAGACTGATGACAGCACCAGTATTGAGTCCACCAGAGGAAGGCAAATCTTACGCACTGTACATCGACGCTTCGAAAGAAGGACTGGGAGCGGTGTTGATGCAAGACCGGAAAGTGATTGCCTATGCATCACGGAAGTTACGACCGCATGAAGTGAACTACCCTAGTCATGACTTGGACCTGGCGGCTATAGTGTTCGCCCTAAAGAAATGGCGACACTACTTGTATAGAGCCAAGTACGAGGTGTTCACCGACCATAAGAGCCTGAAGTATATCTTCACTTAGAAGGATTTGAACTTGAGGCAACGCAGATGGATGGAATTCTTGGAAGAATACCGTTGCCCGATCAACTACCATCCCGGGAAGGCTAATGTTATGGCAGACGCCCTAAGCAGAAAAGTTGGGATGGCTAGGCTAAAGGTGCAAGAAATGTAAGTGGTCCAGGACATATTGGACAGAAGGACGGAAGTACGAGACAAAGCGATTGCTATCAGCAACTTGAAGTTGGTGCCGGACTTGAAGCAAGAAATAGTGGAAGCTCAGCGAAGCAACGCCGAGCTTCAAATTTTTAAGGATAAGGAGCTCAAGCGACCGACTAGTGAATTTCGTTAGGACGAGGCAGGAGTTTCCATTTCAGAGATCGATTATGTGTACCCGGGGAGCAACAACTAAGGGTCAGAATTTTGGAAGAGGCACACAAGAGCAAGTACACAATTCATCCGGGAGAGGTTAAGATGTACAAGATTTGAAGAGAGCATACTGGTGGCCCGGAATTAAGCGAGATGTGGTCAAGTACGTATTGACCTGTCTCACCTGCCAGAAAGTTAAAGCAGAGCATAAGAAGTCAGCGGGACTATTGCAGACGTTACCAGTGCCAAAATGGAAGTGGGAGGAGGTGACTATGGATTTCGTCACCGGACTCCCTATGTCAAAGACTCAGAAGGACGCCATATGGGTAGTAGTGGATCGACTGACCAAGTCAGCCCACTTTATCCCGGTAAATGTAAGGGACTCCATGGAGAAGCTGGCTCAGACATATGTTCGAGAAATAGTCCGACTCCATGGAGTACCTTCCAGCATAGTGTCAGACCGAGACCCGAGGTTTACTTCTCGTTTTTGGGGAAAGTTTCAGGAAGCAATGGGATCGAATTTGAAGTTCAGTATGACGACGCATCCGCAGACTGATGGGTAGTCAGAAAGGGTAATCCAAATATTAAAAGATATGTTGAGGGCCTGTGTTCTGGATTTTGGGGACAAGTGGATAGAATGCATGCCTTACGCGGACTTATCTTATAACAACAGCTATCAGGCCTCGATCGGGATGGCACCTTACAAGGCTTTGTATGGGCGCAAGTGTCAAGTACCGTTGTATTGGAGTTGGGCGGAAGATGGACACGTGAGCAAAATCGGAGAGGTTTGTGTGCAAGAGATGTTGGATAAGGTGAAGCTAATCTGAGAAAGGTTAAAGGCGGCTCAGAGCCGGCAAAAGAGTTATGCGGACAACCGGAGGAGGGAATTGGAATTTCAAGTTGAGGACCGTATGTTTCTGAAGCTATCACCCAACCGGGGGATTGTGAAGCATTCGAAGGGTGGAAAATTGAATCTGAGATATTTGGGGCCATTTTTGATTAAGGAAAGAATCGGACCAATAGCGTACCGGTTGGACCAACCGGATGGGTTGACGGGTATCCATGATGTGTTCCATGTGTCACAGTTGAAGAGGTATAATGCGGATCCCGGTCACGTGTTGAATGAGGAACCGTTAGTGTTGCAGCCGAACTTGAGCTACGTGGAAAAGCCTATTCGGATATTGGACCGTAGTGTCAAAACCCTCCGGAATAAGCAGATACCAATGGTTAAGATTCAGTGGGAGCACCATGGCACGCAGGATGCTACATGGGAATCGGAGGAATGGGTTAAGCGGAAGTATCCCGAGCTGAAATAGAGGTATTCTTGAATTTCGGGACGAAATTCTTCTAAGGAGGGGAGGATGTGAAACCCCAGTCGAGACCAACCTTAGAGTAAGTAAGGGGGTTGGGATGCATATCATGCTTTATTTCATGATTAAATATGTTTCATATGATTTCTATGTGCTTTGAATTTGATTTTTATTATCTTGAAGTCTTGTTAGTGAGTGATGTGTGAGAGGGGCAAAATGGTAATTTTTGCCCGAGGTGAAAATAAGGAGATAGCTTGTGGATTGAATAGGAAATAATTTTTCTAGTAGAAATAGCAACAAGAGTTGTTGTGGTTTAGTGGTTAGAGCATTGGAATTAATTCTTGAGGTCTAAGGTTCAAAGTCCATCATAGAAGCTTTAGCTTGAGTAAATTTTATTTCGCTTGGAAAAGGATGGTTTCGGCCATGAGGGCCTAGATCAATGTGGTGATGATGTCCTAGGAGAGACATGTTAGGAGAATTCTCACTTCACTCTTTTGTTCTTCGCGAAATGCCAAAAGGGAATTCATTCTCCCTTGATCTTTAATTTTCCTTAATTTCCAACTCCTTAGTTTGATCGAGGTGTTCTATCCTTTACCATTCCAGAAAAATTCAGTAGAGGACTAAGGTCTTTTAGGATCAAAATGTCCTAGTAAAAGGCTTCTCATGGTTTGGAAAATGTAAATGATTTGTGGGAAAATTCAAGAGGAAAATCACTCTTGAAAGCTTGCTGAAATTTTTCCTCAAACTTAGTTCATTTATCTTCATGAAATGAGCTGAAATTTTCCAGCTTGTTGTGCCTTCAAAAGGTCGAAAATTCTAGCTCACATTTCCTCCCAAATGCTACCAGAAAAATGGTCTTTAGGATCAGTTGAAACCTGAAAGTTTCTTGCCCAAATTCGGATTGCACAAGTTAGAGCAAAGCAGGAAAAATTCCTGTACGAAAATCGGTTTTGAGAGCTCAAAACCAAGCTGTTTTCTTCCAGAATTTGTACAGAACCTTAGCCATGTTTTTCCTCCATAAAGAAGGCTGGAAACCAGCCTTGAATACCCCTGAAATCCCCTTCAAACCTTGCGGAAAAACTGCTGGAAATGGCAGACGAAAATTTTGCCAGGAAATTTCTGTTCAGCGAAATTCCTGAGCAGAATTTTTGTCCAGCTAGTTTCCTATTTTGTTTCAACTGAAAACCCCAACCTACTTCTGTCAAAACCTCTCTTAAACCTCCATTAACAGAGCTACATTGTTCCCTAAAGTTTCTGCACGAAATTCCCTCCATGGCTGACCGAAAATCTCTCTACAAAATTCCTGCAATTAAGCTTGATTGGTTTCCAAAATTTCGGTCATCTTATTTAGCAACCTTCCATAATATTTTGCTCAATGGACCAGACTTCTTCTTCATCATTGTACACCCTACTTTCAGCCACCATAAGCCTCCATAATTCAGCATTAATCTCACGAAATTCTGTCCAAACAATCAACCATGGCAGACTTCAAAGCTGTCCAAACAAATCAAGATATTCTTAGGATATCTACTTTCCAAATTCACTTCCTAACAATATTCTTCAAGGATTGTAACAACTCACCTTTCCTTTTCCCTTCCAAATCAGAGAATCAACTCCCTAAACCCTACTAGAATTCGGCCAGACCTATTCCCTCAGAAAAATCGGCAGCTGCACAAACTCTTCCTCTCTCTCTCGATTTTCTTCAAGCAACAAGAACACACACACACACTACACCAAGAACACCTACTTCTTCTCTACACCTAATAACCCTCCAAACCACCTCAAACCCTCACGAAAATCTCCAGATTTAGTCTACTTATTGCTGTGAATCCATCAACATCAATATTAACATCAAACTCCTCCAAACATCTTGCTACTTCGGATCAAAGCAAAAATTTCTGGACAAGAACATCTTCAAGGTAAACTTATTCTAACAACTTCATCCTCTTCAAACTTAATCTCTAATGAAAACCTATATGAATAAGTATGCTAATGATCTCTTCTTCTTTCTCTCTCTCTCTCTCTCTCATGGACCGAAAATTCCTCCCTTGGCCGAATGGTCTCTTGTTCCATGACCATGCTTTCGCCACCCTTCTTGAACAAGATTAGCCATCTAGGAGTTGAGATCTTCTCTAAACTCCTTCAAGTCATTCATCAATCAAGTAAGTACCTTCAATCCTCTTTTTAAAATTTAGAATCATGTCTCTAAGTTGATGAATGGCGATGGGGTTGTGTATGTGATGTTATTGATTGAAGCATGAGTATATGTATGATTGAGATGGAGATGGGATTTATGCATGGAAGGATTATATTGGTGGATTTAATGATGAGTTGAGATTTGATGCATGTCATAGGTAGTATTTGTGATGAAGCATGCTAGAGATTATGTCACCATGGGTGAATAGGATTTATATGCATGATTAGATTTTGAAGCCATGATCATGTTTATGCTAGTAGAGGTTAAATCATGTAATAATAAATTTAGATCTATGCCTATGTGCAAGACTTGGATGATTTGATGAATTGAAGGATTGAGTATGTTATTGATTATGGTTGACCATGGAATCTTGATCATGATCTAGTTGTCCCTAAGCAAATTTTATTTCATGAATAAAATATTTACTAATAATTTTTGCTAAAGAATTTCGAAAACCCTAGGAAGGGTAGATTTGGAATTATAATATATGTAAAGGATATTTTAGTCAAAAAAATAATGATTTTTCTAGAAAATAAAATAAATAAATATTATCTAAAATAAGGCAAATTAATTAAAGCCTTATGAAAAAGATTCATACTTAATAAAATATTTACTAGACCAAAACCCTTAAGGATTTACTTATTATTTTCCAAGAAAGACTTATTAAATTTAATCTTAACTAGTTTTAGCTATCAATTATTTTCTAACAACTAAGCTACCATTAAATCACTATTTTACCTAGTACCACCTATGGCTCTTGATCAAATAAACTCTAAATTTTCCTTAACAAGATTTAAACTTTCAACTTATTAGAATTTATTTCCTAATCCATTAATTATTTTAAATAACAAATTAAACTGAGCTTATAAACCTATTCAATTATTGTTTTGCCTTAAAGCTTGGGACACTAGGATCATGGTAGTAGTGAATTGAGTTGATTTAAAATTGAGGAAGTGGATTGTGGCTTGAATCTGATTAAGATTTGTATTTGCCCATGTGGGGTTAGGTCATCTGTCCGAGACCTTGTTATTGTGAGCAAGAATCAGGTAAGCTCCTGCATAAAACCTATCGATGTGAAATGTTTTCTTATGGCAAGCTAAATATGGAGTGTATGGACACTCGTTTATTTGAAGGCAATTGAGGGTTGAACTCATCTTTATTTCCAACGTTGGAATTATTCCAAAGTTAATGAGCAGATTTTTCCAAACTCGAAACTCTTTCTAAAACTAATTTCTCGCAAAGCTTTGGAAACCCTCACATTGTTATTTTCATGAAGCACAATGCTTTGTTCATTTTATCCCAAGTGAGAAATGTCGTTGAGTACTCAATAAGGGTGGACTATTAGGACTAGTCTTTGAAGGGTTAGGGTGACTCTCTCAGTAGGTGGCCACCTCTGAGGGGTGAGTCCTTCCCGGATGAGATGCCAGTTCTAGTGAGTCGTGCCGGCCTGAGCTAGCAGTTTATTTTGTTTCAGTCAAGTGACTGTGTTTTTGCCGGCATGGACACCCGGTGGTTGTTTGGGTATAGAGAAGGAGGAGTATCTTGCCCAGTAGGCCGATCACCTACTTTTGTCATCTGCACAACGTGTTAGGCATTCTGACCGGTTATGGGGCCCAAAGTGTGGTAACCCATATCCCTTTCTTTCGAGTGGTTGACTTCATTACTTATGTATGGCCAGAAGAGCCAAAACGTCACTCTTGCTTTTGACTGATGTTTATTGCTTGCCAATGTTTCTGTTATAAAGATTTCACACTTTGCATGCACGAACTGTTTTTGCTAAACACCCAAAGCACACACGGACTTATTGACCTAGTCATAAAGACCCCTTGTCCTTTGGACGGGGCGACATCCCCGGCCCTGGCGGGCCTAGGTTTTTCGGGGTGTTACACACCTACCCCGGTTACACACATTCCAATCCAGCCATCTTTGAAAACAAGAAGAAAAGGTTAGAAATTTTTAACCTCGGAGTCCCACCAGAGTAGGACCGGCACCGGCTGAGGCTGAGGCTGTCGGAGCCGGCTCCAGCTCTGTTTAGGTTCACCTGTACTTCAGTTTTTCCAATTGTTTTAGTTTTCGCTTCCGCTGTGTGCTCTGTGTTTTTCCCTTTCTAGGCCTTCAATTGGTATCAGAGCATGAAGGTTTTGTGAAAATATAGGGAGCATGCATCTAGATGAATTAAACTGGACACGTATGTGTGATTAAACTGTGATCCTTTGTTGTTTTGGTATGGATAGATGATGGAAAACGAGAAACAGGGGAGCATGCTGTACGTTAAAAAAAAATTGGAGAAAAATAAAACGCAAGCCTTAAAGGCTATGCGGAAGCGTGAAGATCATACCTTTGTGTTCCTTAACCCTCCTAGGTTGCATAGAAACAGATTGAACGGCTGGAATCGCCTCGCTTTGCACACCTGAAGGAGCTTCCGGTTGAACACCCGCTAGCCTTCTACTTCGCCTTGTTTGCATTAACGCTTAGCTCTCCAGCTCTTGGGATATTCCTCAGCCTAACCTCTAGTTGGTGAACACTATGGTGAAGAGGAACGATCTCAAAACTCCTTGGTTCTTTTGCTATTGATTAGCCAAGAACAAGAAGAAACCACAGAGGAGAAAGAGGAAAAACGTTAGCTCCCAGAGAGAAAGAGACGTGAGAGTCTTGTGAGGCTAGGGAAAAAATTAGAGTTTTTTTTTTTTTTCAAAGAGTTGTTTATAAGTTAGCCTCAACTAGGTCTCTCAATATCTGATAAACATATCCCTGGGATTTCAAAACACCTGGATGTTATCCTGAGAATCAGTTTGGCCTAACCCTAAACTCCTCTTGACCGTATCTGGAAAAAACCCTAAGGTCCAAGCTATTGGGCCAGAAAAATATTTATTATTTTTCTTGGACCCAAAAGGCCCAAAATAATAAATATTAATTATTTATTTCCTGGGCTTACATAAGTAACCCAATAAATAATTAATGAGCCCAAATGAACCATAATAATTAATCTTTAATTATTTATTTCTTGGGCCTATATAAATAACCCAATAAATAATTAAACATTATTTATTTCCCCTAGTTTAAGCCCAGGTTAATTTCTTAATTATTCATACTAGACCTAGGCCCTGAATAATTAATTAACCAAATAAACTAGATAATTAATTTCTCTCAACTCCTAGTTTATTTATTTATTTATTTATTCCAGTCCAATAATAAATTAGACTTCCTGAATAAAATAACATAAAATAAAATCCTCTTCAACTAAGACCAATTCCTCAACCCATAAGTAGTTAGGACTAACGGGCTATCCCGAGGACCAAAAAGACACATCGCCTTGGCTGCTAAATGACCAAAATACCCCTGCTATATAAATAGCTATATTTTGCATTTTAAATATTTCCTAATATCACCATAAGGAAATGTTGACCCCAAGGACAATGCTGCATTTGCAAAGTCTCCGACCTACAGGTGAAATGACTAAAATACCCTTCTACACATCGCCGTACATTTAGAGAGGAAGAAGTGTACTAACACCCCCCTAAATGATATCTACCATCCTTAGGCTTCTAGTCCAATGGTCCACGACTTCCTGGAGTGTTTCCGCTTTCTAAGGGAGCTACCCTAAAGCAAACATCCAAGTCATGTTTCCCAGGGCTCTGGATAATTTAGACCATTCGGACAACCACAAGGGGCGATATAGTGCAGAAACTATCTTGTATAAGTTTGTCTTAACTAACTAGTCACACATACCCAACATGCAAGTATATTGGCCCTACGATAGAACCTCAACTACAGCAAATCAAAGTATATGCTTCCAGCTTCGCTAGACTACCAACTCATACTCAAGTCGTAGAGTACTAGTCCACGCTGTAGCGGTAGTAGTCTAGGTTTCTACCATATAATACTTTGAGAAACCACTACTACAGGTCATGTTCTACGTATTCGAAATACGCTTATGTCATGAAGTGAGTGGACTACCCACTGGCTAAAGGTAAGCCATTCCCCATTTGGAATTCATAACATAATAACCTAAACACGATCAGGTTCTCAGTCTCATCAATAGGTTAAGAACAAATGTTTATGTGTTAAATAACCCGTGATCCATACCTTACTGTGAAAGACCACCATTCACATGGATCACTTATTTAAACACAATGGGTCTGTTCCAAATGAAAATCGTGCACAAACAAAAAGTAAATTCACAAACAATTTCTGAAAATAAATTCTTTCATTAAAATATTCGATTTTACATCAGAAACCTAGTCTAAGAGGGCATACAATCCAATAATAGATTCTCTGTTAAACCTCTCGGATTGAGATATAGGAGATTTGTGATTTACTATTTTTCTTAGCAAATCGTGTAAGCCCAATATTAATAGGTATAGGTGGTTGTTGATTTTTGTTGATTTCATTGTATTTGGGTTGAAATTGGAGAGCCAACGAAGCCAGAAGTTGTGTAGAAAAACAGATGAAATTCACAGAAAAAAACTGCAGGAAGTAGACTTGACAGACCGCAACCGGCGACGGCTTGGGGTGCCGGAACCGGCGCCAGCTCAGGTTGGGGATCTGGTCCACGTGCTGGTTGCCCATGGGTCCTGGTTCTCTGCGGCGGGTGCAATGGACCACAGTACAGATGGGTAGCTGATCTAGTGCTGCGGGTGCAGTGGACTAAGGAGAAATTTTTGAATTTTCCTTGTAATTTTTCTTGCAATTTCTTTTGGTTTTTGGGTCCATACTAGGCGAAGTTTGTAACACCCCACTACCTAGGCCCAACCGGGCCGGGGATGCCGCCCCGTTCATAGGACAAGGGGTCTTTATAATTAGGTCACACAAAAGAAAATAAAAGCAGCACTTTAAAATTAAACTTATTACAATCCAAAAATACATGAACAAATCCAAAATAAATTGTTTGCTACCATCTCTCAAAACAACACATAAGAAAAATAACATAAAGTCTTCAAAGCATAGGCAACAAATCTAGCTATTCATCTCCACAGGAGGATCGACCTAAAAACATGGTATAAAAGGTGATAAGATAAAAATCTCAGTAAGCCCGTATGTGCTTTAAGTTCATGTATGTAAGTTGTAAAAATTTCATAAGAGAAAGTGTTGGCAAGCATTAAAGAAATGTTAAAAATAAAGGGTGGCATTTTGCTTTTCAAACCATACATGTACACAATAAACACAACCACTCAAACGGGTAGCCATGGGTTACCACACGTTGGGCCCCACGACTATATAACGGCCATAATGCCACACTTTGTAGAAATTGACAAAGGGTAGGTGTACAGTCTACCGGGTGAGATACTCCTCCATCTCTATACCCAAACTTACCAGTTGTCCACTCCGGAACCACACAGTCCACTTGACTGAAACTTGCTAGCTCGAACAGTCTGACTAAGTAGTATTGTCGCTTCTCTAAGTTGAGTTCATCTTCTGGAGGTGGCCTCTTGCCAAAAGACTCACTCTTGCTCTTCAAAATTAGTACTACTAGCCTACCCCTATTGAGTACTCAACGTTAATTGTCTCACTTGGGAGAAAATTGATCACATAATGATTTTCTTTGAAATAGCAATTAAGGGTTTCCAAAATTCTTGTCGAAGTTGGGTTTTAAATAGAGTTTAGCCTTTTGTGTAAAACTGCTTGTTTAAGTTTCAAATGATTTGCGTGACTGAAATAAAAAGGAAAAACAATCCTTAATTACCTTTACAAAATAAATGTTCATACACATTGCATTTGGCTTGCAACTATAATTTTTTGTCTTCACAAAATTCCATGCAGGAGCTTACCTGATCCTTTACTTGCTTGAATTCAAAAATCTTCCAAGGCTTACCTAACCCCACCTGAGGTAAACATAAGACATAAGGTTATACTCGAGCTATATTCGCTTACATAAATAATCCTAATTCAACTAATTATAATCATGGCCTTAATGTCCTAGGCTTTAAGGTTAGATAATAAAGAATTTTATAGAATAAGCCTAGCTTGATAAGTTAAAATAACTAAGGGTTGTAAAATAATTACTAATAAGTTTTAAGTTCAAATAATAAATCTTGAGTACTATTATTAATAAATAAACTAAGGTTTGAACATTGAATAATACTAAGGCCCTAAATAATATTAATAAATGATAATTTTTAAATAGTATTATTACAAGTAAATAATAAATTACAATTAACTTTTAATTAATAGATAATAAATAATCAGCAATAAATAAAATTAATAATAAATAAATGTTATTAAATTTTTTTATTAATAGATAACAAATAAATTTTATTATAAATAATATTTATAAATATATAGGCCTACAAGGTCATTAATATTTTACTATTATTAAGATTTTGTTTATTATATATGTATATGTGTGTATATATATATATATATATATATATATATATATAATTTTTAATAAAAGATATCATTTATTTAACTATTAAATTATCACTATTTCATTTAATATACCATTTCCAAAACTTCCTAGAAATTTCGAAATCCTTAGAGAAAAATATAGTAATAATTTTAATCAAGGTAATAAAATTTGTTAATTAAAATAACCTAGGATCAACAAGATCATAATCATAATTTTCCTATTGCTAACAAGAATCATGAACACATTCTCCAACATCAAACAATAAACTAATCCATTCATGAATGTAGGCTTAAATCCATACATACTATCACATGACCAATTCTTTACTAAACACAATCATAATCATGGCTTCAAAGGAGATAAGAACATAAAAATCCTATTCACCAAAGGTGTCATAACATCTAACATGCTTAAACAATCATAATTCTCTTAAGACATGATGATCATACATTGTTTCTCAAGAAAATCCATATAGCTTAAACATGATCAATCATTCTCATGTCCTAATCTCAACCCCTTCATACATATGCATATACTCAATCCCCCATTCATATTCTATTCTCCCTATTAGCATCTAAGAGACATGAATTCAGAATTAAAAAGAAGGATTAAGGAGAAGTACTTGATTGATGTTTACTTTGATGAAGATTCAAGAAGGTCCACGCGATTGAGGGTCTTGTATTGTCCATGAGAGTAGGAAAAATAGGCATGGTTGTAACCACCATTTCGGCCAAGAGAGAGAGAGAGAGAGAGAGAGAGAGAGAGCATTAGCATAATATGTTAAAGGTTGAATGGAAGAAGATGAACAAAAGAGTTGTTCTTGGTTACCTTGATGATGTTCTTGAGACTTCAAGGGGAAAAAATTGGTTTTGATCCCAATGCCAATTTTTGTTTTTGAGATTTGATGTTATAAATTCCAAAAATGAACTCTAGGGAGTATGTGGGAGTATTCTGGAGTTTTTGAGAGGGATTGGAGGTGTTTAGAGTGGTCTTTGACTTGAAGAAAGGTAGTGTGTGTTCTTGGTGTTTTTGGTATTCTTGGTGAAAATAGAGAGCATTTGAGAAAGGATATGCATGAATTTCTAGAGAGTGTTGGCTGAATGGTTTAGGGAATTCAGGGGTTTTGGTTTTCAGCTTAGAGAGGGAGAGAAAAATCTGATTGTTTGAAATTCAAATGGGGAGATTTGAGGAGTGGTTTGAAGTAGAAGATATGTTAAAGGTGTTTGATTGTTGGAGGTTTCTTGGTGCTGCAATGGAGCCGGCTGGACTGCTATGTTTTGTTGAAATGAATGAAGATTGATGGAGCTTTAAGGCTGGCTGAAATTCTGAGCTCAATGGCAAAGGAATTTCTAGTTATAAAGCCTAGTACAAGAGTGTTTTCATGGAGCAAATGCTGGAAATTTTGAAGTTCAAATGGAAGTTTGAATGGAGTGATCTTATGAGATATTTGAGGTGTGGTTATGGAGTCCAAGTGTGCAAGGTAAGTGGAGGGGTTAATGGTGTTTAGTTCATGGCTGAACAGGATTAATTTACAGAGGTTTGAGGGTGGTTTTTGGCCAAGGCTTGAAGGGAACAAAGCTGGAAATTTTCTGGTTTCATGGTGTTCATGGCTTAAAGGTTTGCTGCAATTTTTCTGTGCAGTTTTTTTGCAATATTCCAGCCTGATTTGTAGAGGTTTTTGAGAGGTGTTTAAGGGCCCTTTAAGGCTGGTTTCCAGCCTTCTTTATGGAGGAAAAGCAGAGGAATTTTTCTGAGTTGATGACAGAAAAAAACAGCTCCATTTCTAGGATGCAATGCAACGAAATCTGCCCAGAATTTTTCTTGGTTTGTGTAGTTTTTGTGCAGTCCGAATTTGCACAGGAATTTCAGTCTTCAACCTGAATAAATTGGCCATTTTTCTGGCAACAAATGAGTAAGAAATATGGCTGTGATTTTCGAAGGTTAGGCTGTCAAGAATCTGGAAAATTTCCAGATTTCTTTCATGAAGAATATAAACACTATAGAGTGGAGTTTGAAGGTTCATCCATGGAGATTAATTTCCCTTAGGAACCTTCCCTAACTCCTCTCCTATTTTCAGTCAATTCTCCAACTTCCAAGATTTATTTTCAAAATTCAAAGAACAAGAATCCTTGCTGAATTTTCTGGAATTAAAAACATGAATTTTGATAAATTTTGGACAAATTTAATTGTTGAAGAGGTTAGGACAAGATAGAGGTAATAAAAGGACAAGAATTCCTCTAGAATTCTTTTTAGGACATGATGATAGGATTAGGACATTCTCTTCATGTCTCCCCTAAGACAACATTCATATTTTTAAGGAATGCAAGAAAACAAAAATTCAAACTTAACTAAGATAATCACGATAATAACATAAATGATGGGATTTGTACCCATGACCTTAGAGATTAATTCCAAAGCTCTAACCACTTAACCACACTAACTCTTGTTCTTATTTTCTCACCCAAATATTCCTTTTATTTAATCCTCAAGCTATCCTCCTATTTTGACCTCAAGCAAAATTACCATTTTACCCTTCCTACTCAATAAGCATAACTTAGCCTTTTAACCTATAAATCATATTTCTAAAGCACATAAAATCATTCAAAAATATATATATCCATGCAAAATGATATGATATGCATCCCCACCTCCTTACTTTAGGGTTGGCTTTAGGTGGGGTTTTGGAAAGTTAATATTTTTGCAATAGTTAATATTCATGGAATATTTTTGCATGAAAAATATTAGTAAGGGATTTTAGGATTAAACAAGATCATTAATTAATTAATTAATTAATATGTTTAATTCTATTATCTGGGCACTTAGGCTTAAAAATAGAAAAGTATGAAAACGTCTACTGTTTTCTAGCATGCTATTTGTTTTCTAAGTACCTATGTGCACGGTTTCTCAAAGACCAAAGTCTTTGGGAATATTTTTGACAAAGAAAACATTTTTCTAAAAATTAAATGGTTATTTTAACTTGAACAAAAATTAACCCTTAGATATTTTCTCAAAGGATTTAATCATTGACATAGAAAATATATTGGATTTAGATATTTTTGTAAGTTAAAATAGAAAGCCATTTTATTTTATTTTTGGCACAAGAAAAATAGTTTTGTCAAATAAACTTGAGACCAAAGTCTCTACAAAGTTTTAATTGGAAAATTTTTTAAATCATTAAGTTTTTAACTTAAATAAAATTAGTCTATGGAAAAATCTCTCAAATTAGATATTTTATTTTTGAGTTAAAGGGAAAATTTAATGAAAATTTTCAAATGGATATTTTTTTTTCAGAAAAACCCTTGTTTTAAAAGACTATGTGGGAGAGGGGTTCCAATGGCCCCACGGCTTCCATCACGATCCTCATTGGAGATCGTTGGTCCCCTCGCGTCACCCTAGGAGTGAACTCATATAGGATGGGGGTACTATAAGGATCTAGATCTAATGAAGGGATATAAATAATAACCCAGGATGTGTACTATGATCGGCCAGCCCACGTTGGAGGTTATAGTGCGAGGTATGTCCATAAGAAATGAGAGGAAACGACCATCTCCTCGATGGAGTTATCTTCTAGATCATTACCTAGAAAGGAAATTAATTTGTGGTGGTTAACACACTTAGCTTAGGGAACTGTTAATCTTTTCAACAAGCTATGTTAGTTTTCCTAAGAGCCAAATAAATTATTATCAGTTTTGATAATAAGGATAAAGTGCACAAATTTGTTTTGTTTTGACAAACTAAATCTTTTTCTTTTATTTTCGATTTTTCAGAAATGGTGGGAGGTTCTTTTAGTCCATTAGCCATTATTCTCAGAGAGCATAAGCTAAGGGACTAAACTATGTGGACTGGAAGAGGAACCTGGACATAATACTCACAACGAAAGAGTATTAGTATGTCTTTTACGAAACCTGCCTTGTTATCGGGAAGGGTTCCACCACTGAGGAGCGTGAGGCTGAGAAGGCATGGATGAAGGCTGATGAGACGGCTCATTGTTACATGTTGGCCTCCATGTCTAATATGTTCCAGTCAAAATATGAGCACATGGCTTCTGCATACGACGTAAGTCAATCATTAGCTAAGAATGTTTGCGGATAAGAGCTGGCTCGCAAGGCAGGAGGCTCTTTGAACTATCATTAACACTAAGATGGCTAAGGAAGCATCAGTCAGAGGGCATATGCTCAAGATGATTACTGCTTTCGAGGAGGCAGAAATCTTAGGGGCTGTTATTGACCCCGAGAGTCAAGTGGACATGGTTCTCGAATCTCTACCGGTTCTTTTACTCAGTTGAAGTTGAATTACAACATGAATAAGTTAAACATGAGTTTAACTGAGTTGATGAACGAACTCTAGATGGCGAAGAAGGTCATGAAGCCATAATAAAAGGCTATGATTGCTAAGACTTCTTCTTCTAGAATTGGGCCCAAGCCCAAAAAGTTCAAGAAGAAGAAGGGCAATGCAGCGGACCAGCGCAAGACCCAGCCCAAAGACAAACTGTAACACCCCATTACCTAGGCCCAACAGGGCCGGAGATGTCGCCCCGTCCAAAGGACAAGGGGACTTTATAACTAGGTCACACAATCAAAATAATAGAAATAAAATAATACTTTAAACTTAAAACTTATTACAATCTAAGAATTCAAAAATAAATCCAAAATAGAAATTGTTCACTCTCAACTCCCAAAGCATTTCACAAAATAAATATAAGAAAATCTTCCAAGGCAGGCAACAACTAGCTACTCATCCCCACAGTAGGATCGACCTAAAATCATGGTAAAAAGGGTGATGAGAAAAAAAAATCTTAGTAAGTCCGTGTGTGCTTTGAGTGTCCAGTGAAACCAATTCGTGAATGCAAGATGTAAAATCTTCATAAGAGAAATACTGGCAAGCAATAAACAATAGTCAAAATCAAGAGTGGTGTTTTAGCTTTTCCAACCATACATGTTCAATAAAATCAACCACTCAAAATGTGGTCATGGGTTACCACACGTTAGGCCCAATAACCATACAATGGTCAGAATGCCACACTTTGTGCAGACTGACAAAAAGGTAGGTGATCGGCCTATCGGGTAAGATACTCCTCCTTCTCTATACCCAAACAAAACCGGTTGTCCATTTCGGCAACACACAGTCCACTTGACTGAAAACTACTAGCTCGGACCGGCACGACCAACTGGACTGACATTTTATCCGGGAAGGAGTCACCCCTCAAAGGTGGCCACCTACTGAAAGACTTACCCTAACCCTTCAAAGACTAGTCCTAGCAGTCCACCCTTATTAAGTACTCAACGTAATTTATTCCACTTGGTGAAAAATGAATAAAACATAGTTTCACTTGAAAATGACAATTAAGGATTTCCAAAGGTTGGGGCAAATCTGGTTTTAGAAAGAGCTTTAGGGTTTGAGTAAAACTGCCCCTTGATTTTCAAATAATTTATTTGCCTGAAATAAGAAAGAAGATAATCTTCAATTGCCTTAACAGAAGTGAGTGTCCACGCACTCTACATTTAGCTTGCCATAGTAATCGTTTTGCATCAAACAGGTTTTATGTAGGAGCTTACCTGATCCTTAGCTCGAGATAAAATAAAGGTCTCCAACAGCTGACCTAACCCGCCTGGGGTAAATATAAGCCGTAATTAAGCTCAAGCCAAAATTCACTTTCACAAATAATCCTAGCTCAACTTACTACAATCATGATCCTAGAGTCCCAAGCTTTAAGGCTATAAATAAAGGGTTTATAAGATTAGTCTAGTTTGATATTAAAATAATTAGGGTTTAGGGAATTAGGTACTAATAAGTTGAAGGTTTACCTCTTGTTAAAAATAAATTAGAGTTTATTTGATGAAGGGTCCTAGGTCCTAGATAGTATTATTTAAAATAATAATCTACTAATAATTAATCGTTAGAAAATAATTGGTAACTAAAATTAGTTGTAAGTAAATTTTAATGGTTTCAATTGAAAGATAATAAATAAATTTTAATAGTAGTTTTGAATATAAGACTTATAAAATTAATATTTTACCTATTATGAATATTTATATAAAAGGTTTTATTATTATTTTCTATTTTTTTATTTTATATAATATCTATATATTTTATTTCTTAAATAAAAGCTATCATTTATTTGACTAAAATATCATTATTTTATATAAGAGACCAAATCCACATTTTCCTAGGGTTTTCGAAATTCACTAGAAGAAATTTTAGTAATAATCATTTTATTGATGGAATTAAATTAGCTTAGGGACAACAAGGTCATAATCATAATTGCTATTGCTAACCATAATCATGTACATACACTCTACACCAATCAACAAAATATCCAAATCATGAAAAAAGGCATAGATCTAAATTTACCAAGACATGATCCAAACTCTACTAACATAACTATAATCACGGCCTTAACAAGAATACATGAACATAAACCTTATTCACTAAAGGTGACATAATTTCTAACTTATTTATTCAACCATACCACTCACGACAAGAAGAGCATGCAACAAAACCCTAAAACGCCATGCAAGCAACTAAGACAAATCATCTCATGCATCAATCCTATCTCTATCATATACACACATTTATTCATGGTTCAATCTCAATTTCAACACAACAACACATGCACGAATCTCAATCATAATCCATCCCCTTCCAATATCATCCTAGAGATATGAATCTAGAATTTAAAGAGAAGGTTGAAGAGGCTTACTTGATTGATGACTACCTTGGAGTAGTTTCGAAAGGAATCCTTACTCTTAGGAGACTTGATCTGCCAAGAGAGAAGAGGGAAATATGGCCATGGTTGAAGTAACCATTTAGCCAAGAGAGAGAGAGAGAGAAAGAAAGAGAGAGAGAGAGGAAAAGAAAAAAAGAGAGTTCATTAGTATATATATATATATATATATATATATATATATATATCCGTTAGGAGTTGAAGATGAGTGAAGATGGAGATGATTGATCTTGCTTACCTTGAAGGTGTTCTTGAGCCTTCAAGAAAATTCTGGTTTTTGATCCAAAAGAGAGACTTTGAGTTTGGTATTTGATGTTAAAAATTGCAGAAGTGGTTTCAAGGGGTTGAATAGGTGTGATATGGAGTTTTTGGGGAAGATTGGAGAGGTTTAGAGTGGTCCTAGGCATGAGAATGCTAGTATGTGTTCTTGATGCTCTTGGTTTGGAGAGAATGGAGAGAATTTGATTGAAGCTGGCCCAAATTCTGTGGGAATAGGGTGGCCGAATTGTTTGAGAGGGTTTTGGCAATTGAATTTTCTGGTTTGAAAGGAAAAGGAAAGCTGGTTGTTTAAAATTCAAAAAGAATATTTTAGGGAACCAATTTTGGAAACAAAATATGGTAAGAAGATCTTGGTCAATGGAGAGCTTTTGGAAGCTTCAATAGCCGGCTGTTTGTCTGTGATTTTTACTGAGATGAATGATGGTTGAAGGAGCTTTAGAGTGGCCAAAAAATATGATGTACAAGAGTGAAGGATTTTTTTGGTTGTTTGAGGTTTAATTCATGGAAGGTTACTAAAATAAATTGCTAAAATTTTGGACTTCAATCAATGGTTTTATTGGAGTGATTGATGGAGATATTTTAGGACAGCCATAGGACTGGTTTTTGAGCAGAATGCTGGGGAAGATGATGAAGCTTAGTTCATGGCTATTCATGGGGAGTTTGTACAGAAAAATGGTGGAGGTTTTGGACAATGCTGAAGAAGGAATACGGTTGGAAAATCCTGAACAGATTTTCGCAAGTTTACTAGAAATTTTTGGGAAGGTAAATTGATCAAGACTTTACGATCGAATCGTGGTGGAGAGTACCTTTTGGGTGAATTCAAGGACTACATGGTACATCATGGGATAGTATCCCAACTCTCTACACTGGGGATACCCCAGCAGAATGGAGTATCTGAGAGAAGGATCAAGACATTGATGGAAATGGTCTGAAGCATGATGTCTCATGCTACTCTTCCAGTGTCTTTTTGGGGATATGCCTTGGAAATAGCGGCATACATTCTGAACTTGGTGCCTTCCAAGTCATTTCTTGGGACTCTCTATGAGATGTAGATAGGGTATAAGCCAAGTCAGAATCATCTCAAGATAAGAGGTTGTCCAGCTTATGTACTGGTCAATGAAGACAAGTTAGAACTAAGGTTAGAATTATGCTATTTTGTTGGGTATCCAAAAGGGATAAAGGGTGATTACTTTTATCATCCTAAGGAGCAGAAAGTACTAGTAAGTACCAATGCTGGATACTTAGAGGATGATCAGAGTACGTCTACGAAAGGTTCAACTAGGTTGGAACTTAAGGAGAGTGTCTAGGGTTCCGGAGAGATGGACTGGAGAAGTTTTCGGGCTAGTCTCCGACTATCAAGAACAAGACCCCACTAGATACGAGGAGGCTATTGCTAATGCCGATATAAATCTATAGCATGAAGCAATGAAAGCCGAGATTGAGTCTATGTACTTCAATTAGGTTTGGGATCTTGTAGCTTCACCTGAAGGGATAAAACCCATTGGGTGTAAGTGGGTATAAGTAGATGGGAAGCTTGAAACCTTCAAAGCTAGGCTTGTGGCGAAAAGGTATACTCAGAAAGAGGGTATCGATTATGAGGAAACCTTTTCCCCGGTAGCCATATTTAAGTCCATTCATATCCTCTTTGCCATTGCATGTCATTATGACTACGAGATATGGCAAATGGATATCAAGATGGCATTTTTAAATGGCCATCTTAGCAAAGACATCTATATATCCCAACCGGAAGGCTTTATTGCTGAAGGCCAAGAACATATGATTTGCAAGCTTAAAAAGTCCATTTATGAACTTAAGCAGGCCTCGAGAGCATGGAACATTCGTTTTAATGAGACTGTAAAGTTTTACGATTTCATTCAAAATGAGGATGAACCATACGTGTATAGGAAACTTAAAGGCATAAATGTGGTTTTTCTTGTCCTCTATATGGATAATATTCTACTCATTGGAAATGATATAGGGTCATTATCATCTACAAAGGTTTGGTAGTCTAGTCAATTTAGTATGAAGGACTTGGGAGAAGCTAGCTACATTCTCGGGATTAGACTTTTTAGAAATAGGAAGCAGAGAATGTTAGGATTATCCCAAGCGGCATATATTGACAAGATGCTGGCCAAGTACAGCATGGACTCATGCAAGGGAGCTCTGATTCCTTGCAGATATGGGTTGTCATTTTCTTCAAGGGACTGTCCTAAGTCTCAAAAAGAAAAGGACAGAATGAGTAGGATTTCCTACGCTTCGGCTGTGGGAAGTCTCATGTATGCCATGCTATGTACTAGGCCAGATATCTGCTTTGCCGTAGGCTTGGTTAGCAGATATCAGTTAAACCCTAGGGAGGTTCATTGGTAAGCTGTAAAGCATATTCTCAAGTACCTCAAGGGAACAAGAGATTATATGCTGGTTTACAAGCTGATGACTTGGTTCCTACAAGATACACAGACTCCGATTTCTCTGTATTATTAGTGTTAGTGTTGTACCCTAGAGGTAATCACTTGTACATTATATATGACGCATTTTATTTTAATAAAAGGCATTATTTATCTTATAGTTTTTTTTGTTTACTTTTAAGTAATATAACTGTTCGATAAAGTCCCTAGTACAACACTATGTTAAGGAAATCATGATAGAGATCAAGATATGAGATTCCTACTACACCATATAGTGTTAGTACTTAAATAATCCCTTGTCATAGTACTAATAAGATAGGACATCATTAATGCGTTAAGACTAGCATGTGTTAGACTTCTTGATTTGATCAGGCGGTGGTTCTCATATCTGTGAGTATTAAGATACTCAAAGTTAACACATGTATGCTTGTTAATGGAACAAGTTCATTGGATGACCTAGCTTTGAGATAATCACATGGATAACTATTTAGTGCTAGTAATATAATCTGAATATAGCAAATGTGCAAGTATTCTTAGACTTGAGATCTCTAAGGTACGTTGTTTGCTGAGCATTGTACTTTGATTCTAATCTCCGGAGCTCGATCGAGGGCCGCTTATGGGATGGATATTGGGTACATTGTGAGGTAAATAAAAGTAGTTGAGAGGGTCAATAAAGGATTCACCACTCCTAATAGTAGGGGCGAATATCTCATGGCCACTTGTAGGAATTACTACTCGAGAAGTCCTTGGCCAAGGTGATTGTGTATTGGAAATAGTTCCAATTGATACACATCTAGAGTAGTGGGTTCTTGGTACAAGTACTATTGTATTCGGGCTAGAATTAATTTTGGAGGGAGTTGACACTAATTCCGTACTCCAAACCGAATGAGATATTGTATGGTGAAAAGAGTTAATTGCACTGAAGTTTGTTATTGAAGGGTTTATGTCAAGCCACTTAACTTCTTGGACTCTTCGGTGGTCATGATGTGTTGCTAGATACTGCTCATGATCTAGGAATATGGGTTTATTAATTAATGAATTAATAAATCAATCCTGACTAGAATTAATAGGATTAATTCTAATTAATTATGGATTATTAATCTCAAAGACGTTTGGGTTAATTCATGTTCTCTACTAATTGGCTGAGAAACCTAATAGGTCACACACAATCGAGGATTATATACTCAAGATGTTATTGGATAACATAGTGGGGTTAATTGAGAGAAAAGAGAAGTTGTTGTGGACAAATTATAATTAGTTATAATTTGTAGTCCAAATTGTAATTGTGAGAACTTGATGTTTCCAATTAGAATTAGGGAATTCTAACTGTTTTAGAATTCTGGGATGGAGGATTTTTCAGCAAGTATTTTCGTGTAACATATTGAAGGGACACGAAACCCTAGCTGATACACAACATACGAAATCTCTAACCCTAGACACACAACCAACGTTCTTCTCTCTCTTTCTCGATTTGCTGAAAACGTGAAACAGCCCTAGTCGCCACTTTTTTCTGCTAGCACAGGAAATTTTGGTGCTTGAGTATCCCTCTGTGTGGATTATTGTTAGAGATAATCACATACTGTGATTATAGTGGTTAGACGCTCCACTCTCGTGAAGTTGGATCTAGAGGATTGCTGGATTGCGCCTCAACTTAAAGAAGAAATTTTTGTTCTTCGGACAATCAAACAAAGGTAAAAAGCTGCTAGCTTTATTATCTTTATGTCATGTTTTCACACATAGGCGGGTCTTGGGATGGTATCTCGTTTTATTTTCCACTGTGCCGTATAGGATACGAGCCTAAGATACTAAATAAGTAGTCCATGTGAATAGAGGTCTTTCATAGTAAAGTATGGATCATGGGTTACTTAACACATAAACGTTCGTTCTTAACTGCTTGATGAGAATGAGAATCTCGTCATGTCTAGGTTGTTTTGTTGTGAATTTCAAATGGGAAATGGCTTACCTTTAGCCAGTGAGTAGTCCACTCACTTCATGACATAAGCGCATTTCAAATACATAGAATAGGACCTGTAGTAGTGGTTTCTAAAAGTACTATATGGTAAAAACCTAGACTACTACTGCTACAGCGTGGACTAGTACTCTACAACTTGAGTATGAGTTAGTGGTCTGACGAAGCTGGAAGCATGTACTTTGATATGCTATAGTTGAGGTTCTATCGTAGGGCCAATATACTTGCATGTTAGGTATGTGGGACTAGTTAGTTAAGACAGACTTGTACAAGATAGTTTCTATACTATATCGCCCCTTGTGGTTGTCTAAGTGATCTAAATATCCAGGGCCCTGGGAAACATGACTTGGATGTTTGCTTTAGGGTAGCTCTCTTGGAAAGTTGAAATAATCTAGGAAGTCATAGATCATTGGACTAGAAGCCTAAGAATGGTAGATGTCATTTAGAGAGGTGTTACTACACTTATTCCTCTCTAAATGTACGATGATGTATAGAATGGTATTTTAGTCATTACACTTGTAGGTCAGAGACTTTGCTAACACAGCATTATCCTTGGGGTCAATATTTCCTTATGGTGATATTAGAAAATATTTAAAATGCAAAATATAACTATTTATATGGAAAAGGTATTTTGGTCATTTTAGTAGCCAAGGCGGTGTGTCTTTTGGTCCCCATTATAGACCGTCCGTTCTAATTAAATACAGGCTAAGGAATTGATTTTAAATTAAATGGAATTTATTTTATTTAAGTAGCCTGATTTAATTGTTGGGTTAGAATAAAATAAAGGTCCATGGAGAGAGAGAATTAAGTAAAATTAGTTTAGTGGGTTAATTAATTATTCAGGGCTTTGGCCTAGTTTGAATAATTAAAGATTAACCTAGGACTAAACTAATATGACTTTTTAATTAGACTAGTTTATTTGGGCTAGAAAATTAATTATTAATCAGGCCATTTTCTTGGTTCTAATTAGAATAATTAATTTAGTCCAAAAGGCTAAACTAAGAGTCCAATGGGCCAGTCTAGTTTAACCTAGGGTTTTATTTAGGTTAAATAGGAGAATAGAATATAATGTTATTTTTTTCACGGCTTCTTCTCTGTAAAAAAAAAAAGAGACACCTCTCTCTCCAGGAAAAGTTCCTTAGTCTGTGTGTTGTTCACCAAAAGGAATTAGGCAGGCCATATATTGGAAGATCGAAAGGTTGGTATTGACATACATGTAAAGATGGATTAAGAGGCTTGCAGGAATCGCAGCAGAGGTTTCCACCAGCACACCTACCCCAGTTGTACACATTCTGGTCCAGCCATGTTTGAGAAGAAGAAGAAAAGGTTAGAAATTTTTAACCTCGGAGTCCCGCCAGAGTGGGATCGGTGCCGGTGCTAGCTCTATTCGGGTTCTCCTGTTCTTCAGGTTTTCTAGTTTTTTCAGTTTTTGCTTCCGCTGCGTACTCTGTGTTTTCCCCTTTCTAGGCCTTCAGACAGAAATACCCCTTTATGTAACACCCATCAATGAGACAGGATAAATGTACTAACATCTATCTCAAAGACATTTACCATCCTTAGATCTCTAGTCTAATAATTTATGGCTCACTTTAATGTACTTGCTTATCATTGGAAGCTACCCAAAAGCACACATTCTAGAGTAACTTTCCCAGGGCCCTAGATTATTAGATTATCTTGGACAATCACAAGGGGGTGATTTAACTTCACTAAGTGAAGTATAGAAACTCTGTTACATGAGTCTATCTTAACTAACTAGGGTAATACACCTAACATACAAGGATTTTAATCTCACAAAAGAAATCTTACCTAACATATATCAAAGTAAAAAACCCTAGCTTCGCCAGACCACCAACTCATACTCAAGTATGAAGGTATCCGTCCATGCTGTAGCAGTAATAGTCTGGTCTCTATAATTATAGTACTTTAAGAAAGACCACTACTACAGGTCCAGTTCTATATATTCGAAATACGCTTATGCCAGTGATGTGAGTGAACTACTCACTGATTCAAGGTAAACCATTCCTTTTTGGATCTCATGGCCTAATAGTCTTGCCTTGATGAATTGCCTAGTTGCATCAAACGATTAAGAACTCAATTTTACTTATATGACAAGTACTCATGGTCTATACCTTACTGTAAAGAACGACCCAACACATAGACTATTACTTGTCATACTTAGCCTTTAAATGTGAAAAAATATAAGAAGCAAACTAAATTGAATGAATAAATATTTTATTGCAATATGTTTATATAGAATACATAGTCGTTAAGGACATATATTCCAACAATCTCCCACTTGCACTACAAAGACTAAAAAAGTCCACAAGTGCCTACCACTATGACATCTAAGTGTCTAAAAAACACATTTTCTATTAAAGACTTAATAAAAGGGATCCATCAGATTGTTGACAGAGGAAATTTGATCGACCACAATCTCCCATTTCTGGATGAACTCCCGAATGAGGTGATACTTCCTCTTTATGTGCAGTACCGCTTCGGTGTTGCCCAGAAGTTCATGCCCTTCTATGGTTTCGTGGTTTCTTGCATTATGACACCGCTTTAGTATTGTCACAATAAATCGTGAAAGGCCTATCCATGTGCGGTACTACTCTAAGTTTTGTGAGAAACTTCTGGAGCTACACAGCTTCTTTAGAAGCTTTTGAAGCAGAAACGTACTCAGCTTCCATAGTGGAATCAGTAATGTAAGATTGCTTAATACTTCTCCATAAAATAACTCCTCCAGACAAACTGAAGACATATCCATTAGTGAATTTTCTTTCATCTTTATCTGCCTGGAAGTCTGAGTCTGTATTAGCCGATATTAACCAAATCATTAACACGATATACAAGTATATAATCTCTCGTTTTCTTGAGATATTCGAGTATATGCTTTACTGCTTGCTATTGAGCTTCCCCCAGGTTTAATTGATATCTACTTACCATGTCTACTACAAAGCAGATATCTGGCCTAGTGCAAAGCATAGCATACATAAGACTTCCTACAGCCGAAGCATAAGGGATCCTGCTCATTTTCTGCTTGTCTTCCTGTGTCTAAGGACACTGCTTGGAAGATAAGGATAATCCATATCTAAAGGGTATAATATCCCATTTACATTGATCCATGTTGTACTTGACCAATATCTTGTCAATATAAGTAGATTGGGATAAGCTTAACATTCTTTGCTTCTTATCTCTAAGAAGTTTAATACCTAGAATATAGCTAACTTCTTCCATATCTTTCATGTTAAATTGAATAGATAGCTAAATCTTAATGGATGACAATGTCCCTACATCATTTTCAATTAGTAGAATGCCATCTATATAAAGTACCAAGAAAATCACTTTGCCATTGTCTGATTTCCTATACACACATTGTTCATCAACGCTTTGAATAAAACCATAAGCTTTCAAAGTTTCATCAAAACATTTGTTCCATGCTCATGATTCTTGCTTAAGTCCATAGATGGACTTCTTAAGCATACAGACCATTTGTTTTTGACCTCTAGTAACAAAACCTTCTGGTTGGGACATATAGATGTCTTCACTAAGATAGCCATTTAAGAAGGCCGTCTTGATATCCATTTTCCATATCTCGTAGTTATAATGACATGCAATGACTATGAGAATTCAGATAGAATAAAGCATGGCTACTATTGAAAAGGTTTCCTTATAATTGATCCATTCTTTCTGAGTATAACCTTTATTAACCAACCTTGCTTTATAGGTTTCAACATTTCGATCCGCACCTCTCTTCCTCTTGTATACCTACTTACACCCAATGTGTTTTATCTCATCAGGCATAGTGACAAGATCGCGACTTGATTGAGATACATGGACTTAATATCGGCATTTATGGCTAGCTGCCATTTATCTGCATTAGCATCAATAATAGCCTCCTCGTATCTAGTGAGATCTGATTCCTGATGATTAGAGACTAGATCATAGATCTCTTTAGTCCACCTTTTTGAAACTCTTGTAATCCTCCCACTACAGCGATGCTTAGTTTGTATAGGAACATTCGATAGTGTTCCTCTTGGTTCCTCAATTGG